>CM064550.1:10586986-10809369 GCA_032716605.1 Paralithodes platypus
TCCCTGCCGATGACCCCCTGCCACGACCCCAAGGGAAGGGGAAAGGAAAAGGTACTAGGCGACAAGGGTCTGAAGGCCTTCCGAAACAAGGAGAAGAAGGAGGAGGCCTATGCCGAAAAGGCCAAATCTCGCAACGTAACTGGTAATCCGAAAAATGTGGAAAACGTCAAAGTGAGTGTGTTGTGGTGAAACTTGTGGCAATAATGTGTAAAAAAAAAAAAAAATATTCAAAGTTTGTTTTGCATATCAAATAAACTTGACATTGTGTGGCGAAGCAGTGTTGGTTTATGACTTAACTATGATTAATTGGGTGCCCTGGTGTCAATAACTTTGTCAATTTGCATATTTTCTTTATTGCACAGGTCATGCAAACCCGTGTGAATTGTGTTAAACAACCCATGTTCTTTAGTTGATATTTTTGTGCTTTTACCAAGTGTCACTATCATAACCCATGTGTGTGCCGATGTCTTTTTGTGACAGATTTCATCTTTTATATGATGAACTGACGTGCTACATTATGACCAGATTTAAAGTGAAAACGAATTGATTGCTAACGTTGTTGATCGCCAGCAAATTTTTTCCTGTGTCTTTTACATTTTGCAATACATTTCACTGTCTATACGTTTATTTGGGACTCTTGTTTTTTCATGCTTGATTTCAACAGTCCCTTCAGCTTAGAATGGTGGGTCAAGGGAATGAAGACATCGGTATGTCAAACTGAGTGGCAAACGTGAAGTCTGGGGCCAGAAAGGCCAAGTCAAGTACCCCGCCCACCGATAGGGAGAAAGTGAATCGCTGGCCGTTCCACCTTCTTTTCCTGTTTACTCCACATTTGCCATGTTAAAAGAGACGGCAAACGAACGAGGAGGTAATTTAGCGTATTTCTTTAACTCCTTCAGACATATATGACGCGATCGCGTCATATGGCAGAGTGAACCAAAAACTCATATGACGCGACCGCGTCATATGGACTTAATTTATATTGCCAGAAAAATAATTTATGACGCAATTGAGATTGAGCCGGTCTGTTTGGCTGGTAAGTCATCTCGATAAGTTAGATGTACAGTGTGGGAAACATCTCAGCTAACGATACCCCTATCGTGCCCTGTGAGGGCCCTCGCGGTGGATAGAGATATATCAGTTCCCCCTTCTTTCCCCACAGCCATCTAGCTAGGTGGGGGTGTGAGGAGGGGCCCTTTCACACACCCTTAAAAAGGCGCGCTGGCACCACTTAAGGCTCGAGTTAAATAAAGCTGGACTATGTGGCGGCGGCTCGACATAGGTCGAGTGGCAATTATCAGCACGGTAATGTTGGCTTGAGAGAGAGAGGGTGACAATTGGTGGCAGAGGACCTAGCGAGGCGTATGACTGCTCCAGACCACCGCGGCGAACCTACTGACACAAATCTCAGCTCCCTCCTCCCTCTCTCACTCGCTACATACTCATTATGTACCGAAAGTACCGAATTACCTGCTTTTTGCACTCGCGTTGCACGGTTATTGCAAGAAAACTATCCATCATACAAGGATCGTTATGGTGTCATTTGAAAGCTCTGTTTATGCCCTTTCAGGGATAGGTACTTGTTTAAACGTTCTGGGTCTTATTTAGGCATGAAAATGATCACGTAAACAGCCCTATTTTGGCTAAAAACACCGCTGGGGCGTACATAAATAAACCGCATAGGCCGCTCGTAAGGTGTTAAACCAAGGGGCCTCCATTTTGCCCAGCCTGGCTGGTATTACCGCCCTAATATAACCCAAACGAAGTGCTATATCGTTGGGTTATCGATGGATTATTGTGTTATTCTTGTTTAGGGTATAATAACCATGTTAGTGATGTGTTTTGCTAGTCTGGTGTATGTGACCAAGGTGGGCTCCACGAGGGACCATGGTTTCTCTTGTTTGTGGATCACTTTCATACATTATCGAGTCAATTATATTGCTATTTATCAGTTCAAGTAGTGTATCTTACTTGTATTAGTGTTTCTTAATGAAAACACTTTTATTACTGGTCGAGCATTCTCTGGTGTAGGCTACGTGACCAAGGTGGTGGAGCCCACGAGGAGCCATGCTTTTTGCCTATACGTTTCGCTTGTTTGTGGATCACTTTCATATAATATCAGTCAATTATATTGCTATTTATCAGTTCAAGTAGTGTATCTTACTTGTATTAGTGTTTCTTAGTGAAAAAACTTTCATTACTGGTCGAGCATATGTCGCCATGCTCCCTCAGCCCTGTGCATTTTTGCTCGATAATTTAGTGGTGGAAAGTGCTTGCATTTTTGCTCGATAATTTAGTGGTGGAAAGTGCTTGGGAGGTAAGTTTGTTATTGGCAAAAGCACTCTACATATACGGCTTGGTGGCCACGAGGGAATCTCAGCAGTGTGAGTAAGTACAGTCAACATTTTTGGTGGTGGTTGTGGTGGTGGTGATGGTGATGGCCACGAGTAGAGATAAATATATATATATTTATATATTGGTGGTGATGGTCATGGTCGTGGTCGTGGTGGTGGTGATGGTGGTGGTGGTGGTGGTGGTAGTGGTGATGGTCGTGGTGGTGGTGATGGTCATGGTGGTGGTGGTGATGGTCGTGGTGGTGGTGGTGATGGTGGTGGAAATGGTGGTGGTGTTGACACCAATAGGGTAGGGTCCCTTTTCTGACCGTGGGTCAGGTCAGAAAATGAATCCAACCCTAAATTTTTGTGTCAACACCACCACCATCTCCACCACCACCACCAGCATCTCCACCACCACCACCACCATTTTATTATTTTTATTATTTTTGTGTTTAGGCCTATTTTATTATTTGTATTATTATTATTTATTATTATACCTGTTATTCCTGTGTATGGAATCACCCATAAAAAAGTATTTATATTTGTATTTAATTTATATTTTTGCTTTATTATATTATTATTTATTATTATTATTATTATTATTATTATTATTATTATTATTATTATTATTATACCCAACATAAATGTCCCCCACCACAAACTGTATTATATATAATTATATATATATATATATATATATATATATATATATATATAGATATATATATTATATATATACACTTATATTATTATATATATAAGTCTATATATTTTTTGTTTTTTTTTTGTTTTTTTTTATTTTTTATTTTTTATTTTTTATGGGTAGCCTATATATATATATATATATATATTTTTTTTTTTTTTCCCTATACCCCACCCCTCCCCCTCCTTCCCCCCGATATTATATATATATAATATATTATATATATATAGCCTAGCTGTATATATGCCTCCTTCTGTCAACACAGTGGTGTTAGTTGTCGTGGTGGTGTTAGTTGTGGTGGTGGTGTTAGTTGTGGTGGTGGTGTTAGTTGTGGTGGCGGTGTTAGTTGTGGTAGTGGTGTTAGTTGTGGTGGTGGTGTTAGTTGTGGTGGTGGAGGTGGTGATGGTAGTTGTGGTGGTTTTCACACCTTCGAATACCACTCCCTTGGCTTCACACCTCCCAATAGGATACCTGGACCTGAGTGACCCTTCCCCAGACAGTCACTTGATCTCTTGTATATACTATGTTTTTTTTTTTTATTATAATGCCCCCTTCCCCATTATATACCCCCCTCCCCCCTCTTCCCCCTGCCCCCATATACAATATCTAGTCCTATTTATATATATTATACTCCTCCCCCCTCCCCCTCCCCCCATATAATATATATATATATATATATATGTATGTTATGCCCCCTCCCCCTCCCCCTCCCTCCCCCATTATACCGCCCCTCCCCCTCTTCCCCAATTATACCCCCTCCCCCTCTTCCCCATTATACCCCCTCCCCCCATATATATATATAGATATATAATATATATTTTTTATTATTTATCTATTATGCCCCCTCCCCCTCCCCTCCCCCTTTCCCCCTCCCCCTCCCCCCATATAAATATTACTAGGCTAGTAGCTATTTATTATATATTATATACTCCCCCCTCCCCTCCCTCCCTCTCCCTCCCTCTCCCCCCTCCCCCCTCCCCCCTTCCCCCCCCTCCCCTGACCCCATTAATAGTATATTAGCTAGTATCTATTTATTATATATTATTATTATACTCTCCCCTCCCTCCCCCCCTCCCCCCCTCCCCCCTTCCCCTGCCCCCATATAAATATTATATAGTATCTATTTATTATATATTTTATACTCCCCTCCCCTCCCCATCCCCCCTCCCCTCCCTCCCTCCCTCCCGCTCCCTCCTCCCTCCTCCTCCCCTTCCCCGCCCTCCCCCCTTCCCCCTCCACCATATAATATTATGATATATCTATTTATTATATATGATTATCCCCCTCCCCTCCCTCCCTCCTCCCCATTCCCCTCCCATCCCCCCTCCCTCCCCTCCCCCCCTCCCTTCCCCCTGCCCCCATATAAATATTACTATGTAGTTCTATTTATATATTATTATATGCCTCCCTCCCCCCTCCTCCCCCTCCCCCCCCCTCCCCCTCCCCTGCCCCCCATATAAATATTACCTAGGGTAGTATCTATTTTATATATGTGATTATACTCCCTCTCTCATCTCTCCCCCCTCCCCTCCCTCCCTCCCCCTCCCCCCCCCCTCCCCCCTTTGCCACCCATGCCCCCAGTATAAATATTACCTAGGCCTAGTAATCTATTATTTATATATTATTATTATATTACTCCTCCCCTCCCTCCCCCTCTCCCCTCCCCCTATATATATATATCATATATATAATATTATATAGTATATATATATATATATTCTAAATATTATATATATATATATATGAGTAATAATTCGGGTTTGGATGTATTTATCGTATGTTATGCCCCTCCCCTCTCACCTCCCTCCCAACCCCCATTATAACCACAAACCCTCCTCCCCCTTCCCTCCCCCATGATACCCCCTCCCCCTCTTCTATCTCCATTATCACCCCCTCCCCCCTCTCCCCCAATTACTACCCCCCTCCCCCCATATCATACATAAATTAATTCGTAATAAAAAAATAATTCGGTGTTTATTGGTATTTAATGTGTAATGTTATGGCCCCCTTCCCCTCCCTCACCACATATATATAAATATATAATATAATATTTTCCTTTAATAATACAACGGGTTAAAGAATGGTGAAAGAAAAAATGGCAATTTTCTGCGTTGAATTTTATTATTCAAAGTATTCCATTCATGATTTTCTCCTCCAGGTCCTGATGAGTTTTCGCTGGGGGCAGGAATAATGAATGGATGAGCAAAATTCTGGGTGACGGAAGATGAGGGGTAACATAATGTTCCATGAAAGGGTATACAACTGTACATATATTATACAAAAAATTTACGACGCGTTGCACCGGACACCAGCATTCACTGGACAACCACGATAAGTCATCATTATCACCTTCTGCTGGAGCCAAGCAAAGAACCCTATCTCCCCCTTCAGGCTGAGCCATAACAAAGACCACTATCTCCACCCCTAACCACCCCAAACGAGTAGAGAACACACCAACGCAACAGAGTACTAGAAACACACCCATACTCGATAAAGAAGTGACCCAAGCAGATTATACCCGTATATTACCTATACGCGATCTTTAAATATATCCACCCTTACACATTCCAAACATCAACATACCAACTCTGGAACCTTCAGAATCCTCGGGAACTCTGTCAAAAGGCACTACAATCCTACAGGACCTAACACTGTCCAAAGCCCTAACTCCCTACCCGGTTAACGCCCATTGCCGTCGCCCCCCGGTGCGCGCTACCTTGACCGTCGCAGCCTTCGTTCTGCAGGCCCCGCACAACTAGGCCAACGCCTGCCAAGCTTCGGTCTTCTCGCACACAACAGCCAATCCTTAGGCCACGCCTGTGGGCGACACTACCTGACCAACATGCGAACCCCCACAATGCGCATGCGTGAAGCGGTTTAACCCCTTTCTCTCTCCTAATTTACGCTTCCACCAATGCAGACGTTTGCCTATGGACCCCCATCCCGCATCCATGCGCATAGCGTGAAGCGTTGAATCCCCTTCTCTCTCCTAATTTAACCGCTTCCACCATACAAGACTTTGCCCTGTTTTCCGCCTCCTCATGATCCTCCTCCACCCTCATAATACCCTATCCCTTCTGTTTAACCTACCTTTACTATCATTCCTTCCTACTTTATAATGCTGGTGTCAGTGAAACGCGTCGGTATACCTGTATCTCAAACAGTGAACCGCGTCGTATATCCGTATTAACCCTTACCACCATGAATTTTGTAACCCGGGACCACCATTAATTTTGCTCATCGCCTTCATCACTTCCTGCCACCCAGCTAAAACTCATCAGAGGAACCAGGAAGACTTTGAATAATAAAATTCCAACGCAGAAATGTGCTGTTTCTTCCATCCTCCTTCATCTACTTCTGCCCCCACGAAACTCATCAGAGACCATGACACTTTGAATAATACAATTTTCCAACGCATTAATTTTGCCATTTCTATTACCTGGCTGTCTTAAAGAATATTTATTACCTGTCTGTACTACCTATTATATATATATATATATATTCTATATAGATAAGATAATATCAAATATAATATAATGTCGTGTAGTATGTATTTATAAATGTATGTTATGCACCTCCTCCGCCTCCCCCCCTTTTCCCTCCTCCCCCATTTATACCCTACCCTTCCCTCCCCCTCCCTCCCCCATTGATACTCACGCTCTCCCGCCACTCCCTCCCCTCCCAATTATACTCCCCTCCCCCTCCACCTCCCCCCCTTATTAACCCCCCTCCCCCTCCCTCTCCCCCATTATACCAATACCACCCCCTCCCCCCTCCCATCCCCCATTATACCCCCCCCACATACCCCCCTCCCCCTCCCTCCCCCATTATACCCCCCTCCCTCCCCCCTTATACCCCCCCCCTCCTCCTCCTCTCCTCCGCCCATTCTACCCCCGGCTCCCCCTTTATCCCCTCCCCTCCCCCATATACCTACAATATGGGATATTATTATTAGGCTACGTATCTATTTATTATTTCTTATATGCGACTCCTCCCTCCCTCCTCCCCCCCCCTCCCCCTCCCCCTCTTTTACTCCCCCCCCTCCCTCCTCCCCCCCCTCCCCCTCCCCCTCTTCCCCTGCCCCTCATATAAATATATACTAGGCTATATATACTATTATTATATATTATTAATACTCCGCCCCTCCCTCCCCCCATCCCTCCCCCTCCCCTCCTCCCTCCCGCCCTTCCTTCCCCCTGCCCCCAATATAAATAGTCCAGGCTAGGCAGTATCTATTTATTATATAGTTATTTATAACTCCCTCTCCCCTCCCTCCAGTTCCCCCCCCTCCCCCTCTCCACTCCCGCGCCCCACCCCTCCCCGCTCCCCCTTCCCCCTGCCACTCCCCCCCCCCTTCCCCCTGCCACCCCCATATAATTTACTAGGGCTAGTATCTATTTATATAGATAAATATTTCTAGCTACTCCCTATTTTAATAAAATATTATTATACAAAAAACACATCAAACCCCTCCCTCCCCCTCCCCCTCCCCCTCCCCCCATATATATATATTTTTTATTGATATTTATTTATTTTATTTTTTTGGAAGCGGATGATTCTATGTTTTTTATTTTTTATTTAGTATTTTTCTAATTGTAGATTGATATAATATATATATATATCTTAATATAATTCGTGTTTATATGTTATTGAGTCTCTATGTTATGCGCCCCCTCCCCCTCCCTCTCCCTCCTCCCCTTCCCCCCAAAACCCCATTAATAACCCTGTCCCCCCACTTCCCCCCATTATTAGCCCCCTCCCCCCCCATATATAGTATAATCTATAAGTTCGGTGTTTATGTATTAGTATAGTGTGTTATCACCCCCCTCCCCCTCCCACCACATATATATATATAATATATATATCCCATCTATATATATATAGCTATAAGATATCTATATATCTATAGTTATAATATAATATATATCAGATATAGATATAGATATATATAATTAATTCGTGTATATATATATACAGTCATATATAGCATAGAGAATTAGTAAGTCGTGTTTAGTATTTATATGGTAGGTTTATGAAAACACCGCTTCCGTCCTCCCCCTCCCTTCCCCCATTATTCCCCATTCCCCCCTCCCCCTCCCTCCCCCATTATAACCCCGACCTCACCCCTCCCTCTCCCCAATTATACCCCTCCCTATCCCCCTCCTCCCCATTATAGACTAACTACTACCCCTCCCCCCTCCTCCCCCCCATCATACCCCCCTCCCCCTTCCTCCCCCATTATACCCCCCTCCCCCTCCCTCCCCGCATTATACCCCCACTCCCCCTCCCTCTGCCCCTTATTATACCCCCCTCCCCTTCCTCCCCCATATATTACCATATATATTTTACCCCCTCCCCCTCCCCCCCCATTTAATACCCCCCTCCCCTACCCCTCCCCTCCCTCCCCCATTATACCTCCCCTCCCCTCCCTCCCCCATTATATCCACCCCCTCCGCCTCCCTCCCTCCCCGCATTACCTCCCTAACCCCCTCCCCCTCCCTCCCCCATTATACCCCCCATCCCCGGCTTCCCCCTCCCTCCCCCGGATACCCCCTCCTCCTCCTCCCTCGCCCCATCCCTCCCCATCTACCCCCCCGTTCTCCCCCTCTTCCTCCCCCATTATAACTCCCCACTCCCCCCTCCCTCCCCCCATATACGCCCCCTCGCCCCTTCCCCATCCCCCATTATACCCCCCCCCCCCCTCCCCCTTCCTCCCCCATTTTACCCCCCTCCCCCCCCTCCCTCCCCCATTATACCCCCCTCCCCCTTCCCCCTCCCCCATTATACCCCCCCCCCCTCCCTCCCCCATTATACCCCCCTCCCCCATTAATAACCCCCCTCCTCCTCCTCCCTCCCTCCCCCATTCACCCCCCTCCCCCTCCTCCCCCATTTAACCCGCCCCTCCCCATTATACCCCCCTCCTCCCCTCCCCCTCCCCCATTCTAAAACCATTATACCCCCTCCCCCTCTTCCCCCATATAGCCTACAATATATATTATTTATTATGCTAGGCAGTATCTATTTATTATAGTATTATTCTATCCTCCCCGTCCTCCTACCCCCTCCCCCCCTCCCCGCTCCCTCCTACCCCTCCCCCCCCTCCCCCTCACCCCTCTTCCCCCTGCCCCTCATATAAGAATGACTAGGCTAGTATGCTACTTGAATTAGAGTATTACTATACTTATTATAGATTACTAGACTCCGCCCCTCCCTCCCTCCCCCTCCCTCCCCCCATCACCCTCCCCCTCTCCCCTCGCCCCCTCCTCCACCCTTCCCCCTGCCGCCCCCCATATAATCCTTATTCCTCAGCTAGTATCTAGCACTTTATTATAATATTATTATTATACTCCTCCCCCTCCCTCCCCCCCCTCCCCCCTCTCTCCCTCCCCCTCTCTCCCTCCCCCCCTCTCCCTCCTCCCTTCCCCCGTCCCCTCCCGCCCCCTCCCCCTCCCTCCTCCCCCCATATATATATATAGATATATTATAAATTAATTCGTGTTTCTGTCTTTTATGTTGTTTATGTCCTCCCCCTCCCTCCCCCATGTATACCCCTCCCCTCCGCCTCCCCCGCCCCTCCCCCTTATACCCCCCTGCCCTCCTCTTCCCCCAGTATACACCCCCCTGCCCCCATGATATATAGATATAATATAAGTTCCGTGTTTTATTATTTATCTATGTTATGATGCCCCCTCCCCTCCCTCCCCGCCTCCCCCCCCCCTCTGCCACCCCATATAAATATTTCTAGGGACTAGTATCTATTTATTATTATATTGATTATACCCCTCCCCTCCCCCCTCCCCCCCCTCCCCCTCCCCCCATATATATATATTAATATATATTTTTTTTGGTTTTTTTTTTTTTTTTTGGGTGGAGAGTGTTTTTTTTTATTTTTTATTTTATTTATTTTTTCCCCTAATTGTAGATTTGATATATTTATATATAATCTATATATTTTTTTTTTTTTCTGTTTATGCGATTTTTTTTGTAGTACCCCCCCCACCCCCCCCCCCCTCCCCTCCCATTACAAATCATGTTACACATCTAGTTCGACTAGCCCATGAATAGAAAACACCCCATCCCGAGGTACCAGCTGGCCTGGAACAAACAAAAATAAACCGTTCTTGCTACCATCCTCGACGACAGGTGTCCAGCAGCTGAGCAGCGATCGGAGTCGAGTGAACGACAATGGTACACGCAAGAGGATTGTCCATGGGGAGCCAGCAAGAGGAGGTGTACAAAGGAGTACAAATGAAGGAATCCCGGTCACACAGATCTAGTGACCCTTCTATGCTGTGGTCTTGTCCAAATCCAGAACACTGAGGATCAGTGTCCAAACAGTGGTTTAGGAGCTGGGTAAGGGAACATTGGAAAGGGAAGGGAACTATCTCCAGAACACTGAGGATCAAGTTGTCCAAACATTGGTATTTAGGAGTAGGAAGGGCACATTGGGCTAAAGGGAACTACCGGCCCTTCCACTAACGTGGCCGGACTAGGCAGGTTAGTAGGGGACATATTAGGGGTTAGTAATAACTGGAGGTAGGGATAAAAATAAAGTTATTCACTGTTACAACTCATCATTCAGTCGCGGGGTTTTATGCGAGCGAGATATTTGTCTATGCGGAAAAAGTTTAAATGAATCCACGGTGCTGTCAGTCCTATAAAAACGTTCTTCGGGAAGGCCGGGGAAGCCATTTTCCACAAGTTTGACAACTCGATTGGGGGGGAAGAGAAATTCTTAGATCGTGTGGAGTTATTAAAAGATTACCAAATAATTTTGCAAAACGTTTATCCTCCAAAGCGTTGTAATTAGATTGGTCCGATAGTGTACTGTACTACTACAGTTTCATATTGTCGGATGCCCTTTGATGATTTTGAACAACTTATTAAGTCACCGGTCTTAATTCTGCGCTGGGGATTAAAGGAAAGAAATAGATTTTAATTTCTCTAATACGCTCTTCGTATGGTTATTGTTTCTTTAGGCTAGGCTAGTATTCATTTTGGGTAACTCACTTGTGAACTCTTTTCTAGCTTGTTTTATATCTTCTTTGTTGGTAATAAGGGCACCAGGAGTTGAACGCAGTATTCCCGAGAGGGGACTGAATTGTAAAAGTGAATTCGTACAAGGGTTTTGGGAAATACCTTCTTTGGAGTGTTTATGGCTCAAATGCCTGCCTATAGAACAGCCAATTATTTTGTTTGCACTTCCTTAACAACTTTCTGAAACTTGTTGACTCTCGGTTTTAGGTTTACTCGATATTGTGTTACGTCCCAGATCAGTTTTCTTCTGTGTATTAACATTCTAAGCTGAGTTCATTAGGTGCCATCTCCTCGAATCGCAGTTTGCTTTCCTCATTTAGTTCTCGGGGGGGGCGATATGTAGTACTTTACACCTTTTATCCGCATTGAAACCCATTTTGTTTGCCAAATTTGGGCCCAATGCCCAATTTGCCAATTGTATCTAGATTTGTTTTGCATATCGTCACCTTGATCTGTGTTGAGAGTACGCTATTTGCAATATTTTTGTATCGTCATATAGTTTGTTGATGGGGATTGTGTACGGTTAGACCCTCATCTATGTCGTTGAATTGTAAATTAGAAAGGAGAAATTTGGTCCTAGTACCAGATCCCTGGTGGGGTTACCCCGCTCTTACACTGACATGGTCTTGGTCATTTAGATCCCTGACCGTCTTAATGATGACTACTCTTGCTTTCTGGGTCGGCTGGCGCCAAGCCATGTTTCTATCCATCCATTTCAACACCCCACCGTCTTGTATTCCATGCGCTTTTAGTCTTTAGCAGTAAACGTTTTTGTGTAAACTCTTGTGCAAAGTGCCTTTTTGAAATCCAAGTTCAGTCTACTGAATATCTACAGCCTTTCCTCTACTCTCAGCGTAGAGGTTGAGGATATCGTGGGCAGAAGTCTAAGAGGTTTTGTTTAAACAGGAACGTTTTTTATCGAAAGCCCCGTTTTGAGTTTCTTATAGGTCATGTTTATTTTCCTCTAAGTGAATTTTACGCGTCTGTCTCTTATGCCGTTTTCTAAGCATTTTACATACAACTGAGGTTAAGCTAATTGGACGATAGTTACTGGGTAGGGATTTGCTGCCTTTTTTGAATATCGGTGTTACGTTGGCTATCTTCCACTGATCAGTGGACGGATGAGGCGGGTGAGACGGATGATGATGATGATTTGACCCATTCTTCACTGCCCAGGGGGAAGAGGAGGAGGATTCTCACTTCACCACCACCACAAACTCCAGCTCCACCTCCACCTCCACCAACTTCACCTCCACAAACTCCACCTCCACCTCCTCCACCAACTCCACAAACTCCAGCTCCAGCTCCACCAACTCCACCTCCTCCTCCACCAACTCCACAAACTCCAGCTCCAGCTCCACCAACTCCACCTCCACCTCCAGAAACTCCACCCGTCGCCCAACATCGCCACGTCTCATCAACACCCGTCCCCCTTCATCGCCACTGCTCATCATCACTCCCGTCGCCCTACCTCGCCACTTCTCATCAACACCCGTCCCCCCTAGCCCGTACATCACTCCCCATCACCCCATCTCGCCACTGCTCATCATCACCGTCACCCGTCGCCCTACCTCGCCACTTCTCATCAACACCCGTCCCCCTAACCCGTACATCACTCCACATCACCCAATCTCGCCACTGCTCATCATCACCGTCACCCGTCGCCCTACCTCGCCACTTCTCATCAACACCCGTCCCCCTAGCCCGTACATCACTCCACATCACCCCACCTCGCCACGTCTCATCAACACCCGTCCCCCTAGCCCGTACATCACCCCTCATCGCCCCACCTCATCCATCCCCACCCGTCCTACCAGCACCCATCCTACCATCAACATCCACTCATGTCTTCTCACCACAACCATCAACATCCACTCATGTCTTCTCACCACAACCATCAACATCCTCTCATGTCTTCACACCACTACCATTCCCGGACTTCCACACATCATTCTATTCTTTTTCTTCTCCTGCTTCACGACGCACCCTGCATGGCGGTCCCTTGTTACCTCACGTAGAATCACCGGCCAGCAACATTTCCGACAGCCCCCGCATCCTGGCTTCACTCCTGCCGGTGGGTAGTCTGAACACCCCACCATCACATGTCCTGTCTCCTAACGTAGCCTCCCCCTCGCTGATCTCCTTGGGTAACAGCGGGGGCAGCGAGGCGCGCTACATGGCGTTTGTTCCGCCTGAACATCGCCAAATCATGCACGATGAGATTGCTGCGGCAATCGATGAGGAGCTTCCACAGAGGCTTCCTCCTGCCCCACTTCATCCACCCACAGCACCTTCTCCATCACCCTCATCACATCCACCATCACCCACACGCCCTGACTCCACCACACCACCTTCTCCATCACCCTCATCACATCCACCATCACCCCCACCCCCTTCGTCTTCCGCAGAAGACGACCCCCGCACCCCCTCCCCCTCCCCGCCGAAAATCTGGGCCCATGAAGGGCCAAGGTGGTAGGCCCAGGGGCCGCAGAGGTTACATACGTCGTCCAGGCGGACGACGTGGTGCTCTCCCAGCACATGCACCTCCACTTCCCCCCACCGTGTATGCTGAGGATCACGAGTGGACGTCAGACCCATTCACACCCAATGTTGATCCTTTCACTGGAACCCCTAGCTTGCGGGTTCCAGCACCAGTGACACCACTGCAGTTCTTCCAGCTCTTCTTTACATGAGAACTGCTCAGGTTCCTGGTGAATGAGACCAACGCGTATGCCTTATTCATTGGTTCTCTGTGGACATCATTCAGTGAGGAGGACATTGCCAAATTCCTTGGCCTGTACTTCCTCATGGGTGTGAACAAACTCCCCACTGTTCGTCACTACTGGTTAAATGATGGAGTACATAATTACCCAACATTTCGCACGACGATGCAGGTCACCAAGTTCCAAGCCTTGCTGAGCAATTTCCACACATTCAAGAGCAAGGCAGTCATCAAGCAGACCAAAGACAGGCTAGTGAAGATCCGCACGGTGATGCGCTACCTGCTTGCTGGCTTCAAGCTTGCCTACGTCCCGGAGAGGAAGGTGTCCATCGACGAAGGCTGCCTTGGGTGGAAGGGTCGCCTTTCATTCAAGTGCTACAACCCGATGAAGCCGAAGAAGTATGCCATCAAGCTGTACATCCTGGCAGAGTCCACGACTGGTTTCGTGTATGACTTTCAAGTCTACACTGGTATTGGTCAAACTCTCCAGAAAACGGTTGAGGGTTTAACGGAGTCCCTGCAAGGCATGGGTTACAAGTTGTTCATGGACAACTTTTACAGCTCAGTTGACCTGTGCCACCACATGCTCACACACCACCAGATCTATGTGTGTGGCACCCTGAGGCTTGCACTAGGGGCTCCGAAGCGGTTGCGCAACATTGCCCATGCATCGACACTGGAAGACGATGCAATTAAGGCGATGAACAACAGCACAACCCTAGTGATGCTTTGGAAAGACAAACGGATTGTCAACATGGTGTCCACCTTCCACGACCAGAGCACCATTCCAAAGCATTCCTTTGTCAAGAAGAAGGTACAAGGCAGGTGGCAGCGGAGTCGCAAATACATCATGAAACCCGTTTGTGTTCACGACTACAACCGCCACATGGGTAGGGTGGATCATTTCGATCAGATGATCCAGTACTACCCCATCCAGCGAAGGACGGTCAAATGGACGAAGAAGATCGTATTCTACTTCATCCAAATGGCCCTCTTCAATGCCTTCGTACTCTTCAAGAAGTGCAACCCCCGCAGGAAGATGACTATGCTGGCGTTCCAGGAAAGCGTAGTCCGTTCCTTGTTGCACTTCAACCCTGCAGAGTGGTCTTTGTCGGGGAGACGCATCTGGCGTGCACAGGATTTGCCGGAAGGTCAGTACGAGCCATGCGCCCGTCTCAGGCGAGGCAGGCGGCGTCGGCAATCCTCCGGAAGCTCAGCTGGGTCGCCCCCACCGGATGACAATCCAGACTCCCCAGCCGCTCCTGCTCATGATCCTGGCACTCCTCCTGCTGCTCCTGCTGCTGGTGGAGGTGTTGGGGGAACACTCCTTCATGACCCCCCCCCCCCTCACCAGGTCCAGATGCTGCTGCTGCTGCTGTTGCCGTCAGGGGAGCACTCACTGAGAATGCACCCCAGGCGGCACCAGTATCGGACTCGGACGATGCTACTGATGATGAGGAGGAAGTGGATGACCTACCACTTGACCCCCCCGCACCAGTAGTACCGGGTGCAGCTGCTGCTGCTGGTGGCGCTCGGGAAGCACCCGTCATGGATGCCAACTGGGTTTCACTAGTAATGGACGTTCAAGCTAGGGCTCAGGCACCAAGAGGCCGTCGGAGAGGTCCTCTTCGAGGACGGGGTTCCAAGCCACGTCCTGTTGTACTGGACCATGACCGGTACAACAGGAACTTCGCACACGTTCTTGAGAGGATCCCCAACGGAAAGCGAAGGCGGTGCCATCTGTGTTACAAGACGGACCAAATTCGCAAGGACACAAGCTTTCGATGCATGTCTTGCCGCGTTTGCCTCTGCATCGATGTCAATGGTTGCTTCAACAAGTACCATCAACTCGATCAAGATGTCCTATAGCCAGGATCTTTGCACGATTCATTCATTCATTTATGCATTCTCCTATTCACCTTAATTATTCCTTTCCAATCACTATCACCCATTCATTCATTCAGTCTTTATGCATTCTTCCATTCACCTTCATCACCCTTTCATTCATTCATTCAATCATTCAATAATTCATTCATTCATTCAATCATCACTTCAGAGGTTCGGGGCCCACCTTCATTCACCCATCATCATCATCATCATCATCAATAATTCACCTTCATCACCCTTTCATTCATCTTCATGAGCCTTTCATTCAGTCATTCAATCATTCAATAATTCATTCATTCATTCAATCATCACTTCAGAGGTTCGGGGCCCACCTTCATTCACCCACCTTCATTCACCCATCATCATCATCATCATCATCATCATAAAAAAAAAAAAAAAAAATCTACTACAATTTGCACTACAGTGCAAATTCACCCACCTTCATTCACCCATCATAAAAAAAAAGAAAAAAAAAAAGAAAAAAAACACAATTCAATTTCTACTACAATTTGCACTACAGTGGATATAAGCCTCCTGGGGAAACCACTCTAAAAAAATAACGAGTCCAGTGCAGTACCTCTTTGGGTGGCTTGGAAATTTGCACATATTTCTCTGGTTTGACACCATATATATATATATATATATATATATATATATATATATATATATATATATATATATAAATAATACACACAATCACACATTGATTTACCATTATTTTTTTTGACACCTTGTATACTGTATATATATATATATATATATATCTCCACACACATACATTACCATTACCATTTACCATTCTTTATGTTTTGTTTGACACCTTGTATATATATATGTATATATATATATATATATATATATATTTTTATATTATTTACGTTACAATAGAATTATTTCTTTATTACCTGAAGATAACCTGGCTTTCTTATTTGTTTTTTCAGTGTCAACCCAGGAGCCATTTCCCTTCTCGTTGGAAAGGTTGTGGCCCTACAGGTAATGTAAAATTAATGAACCTTCATGACTGACATGTCTTCTATGAACATTATACAATTATTGGCAACGAAAATTATATAAAAGTGTTGTATATTGTGGCAAAGATATACAACTGTATAAACATTCTCATATATTTTCATAACAATAACAATGCATGGAAACAATTGCGCATAGCTCACAAACCAATTAGGCTATATTATTTTTGTTTTCACCATTGGAAAGAGCACAATTTTCCGATTCCGGTGATATATACAGTTATATACGTATCCGACCAAATAACGCAACCACGAGGTGGGGAACAGCTCGGAACCCGGCTAGCATCGCCTGAACAGAGACGGGTGAAGCGTAAATATTCGCATTTTGGCTCTTCATTTCAAATACTCATAGCGCAAAACGTATTTGTCCTAGGAACTTCTAGTTTGTTTTATACTCATCAGCATTATTTGCCGTATTCATACAGCCTACATTTAAAACCATACACTTCGTAGCAACGAAATAAATCGAAAATGTTATAAACCATATCAATCAAAATCATATATATTTTTTTTCGGTCACTGCATGGAAACAATTGCGCATAGCTCGCGAACCAATTACGCTATATTATTTTTGTTTTCACCATTGGAAAGAGCACAATTTTCCGATTCCGGTGATATATACAGTTATATACGTATCCGAGCAAATAACGCAACCACGAGGTGGGGAACAGCTCGAAACCCGGCTAGCATCCCCGGAACAGAGATGGGTGAAGCGTAAATATTCGCATTTTGGCTCTTCATTTCAAATATTCATAGCGCAAAAAGTATTTGTCCTAGGAACTTCTAGTTTGTTTTATACTCATCAGCATTATTTGCCGTATTCATACAGCCTACATTTAAAACCATACACTTCGTAGCAACGAAATAAATCGAAAATGTTATAAACCATATAAATCAAAATCATTTTTTTTTTCGGTCACTGCTTGAGAACTATTGAAGATAAACAATTTCTGTTTTCAGATTTGGAAAGAGGAGAAAAAATACTATTATTTGAGCTAAAAACAATATATGGTCATCACTCACAATTTCGAGATAAGACGGTGTGAAGACAATTGCATGGAAATAATTGTATTCCGGACTCATTTACACTTTCATATTTCGATTTATTTACATTTTTGTTTGTTTTATCATGTACTATAAATATTCCTCTTTCCATTGACATATGATCTATCTATCTATCTATTGCCTGACGCCGTGATCCCCGAAGGGGTGGCCACGAACGAACCGCCCCCATGCACCTCTGTCCCCAGTCAGTCGACGCCCCTCCCCCCAACCAGCACCGCCTTCGTTCATGTAGTTCCTCACTCCATCCTTCCACCTCATATTCGGTCTACCTCTCCCCCTCTGTCCCTCCACCTCGCTCTCGTACACCCTCTTAGTCATTCTCTCGCTTTCCATACGTTCCATATGGCCGAACCATCTCAAGTTGTTCCTTTTCACACTTTCCAGCACATCTACCTCCACACCACACCTCCTTCTTACTTCCTCATTAGTCTGTCTATCCCTCCATGTAACTCCGCACGCACTCCTTAAGTAATTCATTTCCACTGCTCATATGATACATCACAATAAACAGCACTTTGGTGGATGGAAATCGAGAAAAATGTAAGGCTTCGACAACACTCATGAGCCAAATTCAAGACCCAAAATACATGTCAAGCGCCTTCTCGGACTTACTGGAACATAATATGTCTGAAAGAGTTAATATTCCTATAAAAATTAAGGTATTTCTTTGATTCGTCATTAAATGTTGCCAAAATATTTGTTTTTACAACGTAATAAATCGGTCTCATCAACAGAAGAACATTGTACAGATAATTATTTTGGTTTTATTGAAACTATTATTTTAATGTTTATTTATTCAGGGAATATTTAATTATTATTAAATGATTATTTTATATAAATGTTCATACTTTGTTCACATTACGAAGGCTAGGTAAAACACATGTTATTGATTTAAATGTAATTTATATTATTCTTTAGTTCATATTCATCAACAATCCATTGCCAAGGTCACCTTCCACGAGTTCCGCAGCGAAATATCACATCTGTAATAGAAGTAAGGTCATATAGTATTACTTATTTTATAAATAAATTGCAGACAGGTTGGTAGACAGGTACCATGAAGAGGTTTCGAACACACTGACGACAGGTATATTTGGGAGAACTGGGCACTTTCACCACTATGCCAAGTGGTGAAGGTGCCAAGCTTTCCGTAATATACGTGGGGTATGTAGGTTTGAAACCTGGCCATAGTACCTCTCTCTCAACAAGTATTATTATTTTATTCATGTGCATGATATTATTATTTTTTTCTTTGCAGTTCCTCGATCGTACACGGCAGAGGGGTGGCAACAGTGACCCGACCGTCGAACTGGTCCCAAGTGACCAGGAACACGAAGACAGGGAAATGCTCCCTGCCGGTGACCCCCTGCCACGACCCCAAGGGAAGGGGAAAGGAAAAGGTACTAAGCGAAGCAAAAGCACCTCTCACTCCGACGGCGATGATGTTATGGTCAGCATCTGTAAATTCTTTATATAATATAAATATATATATACATATATACAGTATATATGTATATACTGTATATATATACATATATATACAGTATATATATATATATATATATATATATATATATATATATATATATATATATAGAAGCAATACTCTCTTGTTGCGGGAATTGGAGTCGGATGATAAAAATCAACACCAGCGCTGGTACAAACATCTTTATTTTGGTAACGTTTCGGTTTAAGCATAAACCATCTTTAGACCTGAACTGAAATGAAATAAAAGCCTATATGAATGGCAGAGTAATTTTCTAATGTTAATATTCTTATTATTAACTAAATTTAACAAATCTACAATAAAACTTAAAATTAATAGTTATAAAAATAACCTAATACATATTAGCACTAGTAAAGTGAAAGAATTATGTAGCAGTGGCTATTTGGTTGCCCTTTTTACCTCTTACCTTAATTGTCCTGGTTTATGCTTGTAGTTGAGATTTTCACTGTAAAAACATGTTGAAAGGTAACTTAATTGTTAAGGTATTGATTTGAAGTAAAGACACTGTTGGGTTTTTCTAGGGTTTTATTACCAACAAAATATATTATGCTTAATTAGGGGCTGGTTTGAGTTATTGATTGTCTTTGTAGGTATTGTAGCTACCCGACTGGGAAGTACCTACAGCTTTGCACTATATTATAAAAGCAATTAGATTGAGCTATATTCCTGTGATTATAATCTTTCCTGTAAAAGAATAAAGAATAAGAATAGCAAAAATATATAATGGTACACACACTAATTATCGCACTGTATCGCACTGTCACTGTATATGTCACTGTATTAATTACCACAGCCGCATGAAGGGTTCACCTTCCAAATGGCTGTCTGATCTGCTACTAGTCAATGCCTGGGGGCTCGAGCGTGCCGGCTTCTGACCAGTGTGGAGTCATACGATACATGTTGCTAGCAATCATATTGGAGTTGCTGCAATACTTTAAGAAGACCGTGGGAAAGCTTGCTTACTCTGCAAGAATTGTACCAAGTATCCTGAATATTATTCCTAGGGGGTAGAGGAGAAACGGATATAAAGTAAATAATTAGACCTGGGAAGATGAAATGGCCTAGGCTATAAATATGATACCGGGTCGGCGTTTGACTTACTTGTAAACATGTATGTGTAGGTTATCTGTGGTAGTCCCAGTAATATCTATGAAGTACTTCTAGTATTAAAGGAACTTAGCTGTGATGATAAGAGTGTAGGTTAGGTGATGGACATGTCGGTAGGTGTAGTTCAGTGAAGTTCTGTTGTTATGTGGCAGCAACTGGTGGTTGTTGTGTACGGGGCGAAGTCTCTGTGTGAAGTGTCCTGAGATACCCTTTTATCGTAACAATATAAATATATTTAAGGGTTCTATATTGTCTCCCGTGATTATATAATAAGGGAAAATAAACTGAGATATAATTGGTGCAACCACAGTAATATTTATCCACAAAGATAAATAAAGTAATGTGTATAAACAAAAAGGAACCAGCTGTCGTGAACCTGGGAATTTCAAACTACGGTATATATACCAGCTAGGATTCACGACATACTCCGCCACCAGTTATATACAAAGTATTTACAATTGTCCCGTCCCGATCATGGATCGCCACAACTGGGAGGAACCCAAAGCAGCCCGACGTGATGTCCTCTGAGGGGTATCACCTCGGTCCGCTCTAGTAGCAGGAAGGATATTATCAGAGTTCGGTTTGCTGTCGCCATCCACTACCTCTAAATCTATCTCTAGTGGGTATAGCTTAACCACCGGTCTGGTGGTCAAACCGGCTCCTGTTTTTACCTGAACTACCCTACATTCGTGGTCAGGACCACGAAGAAGTTTCATTATCCGACCTATACGCCAAAAAAGTCGGGGGCCGTCATCATGTACTAGAACGAAGTCCCCAACTTGCGGCGATGCTATCCCTTTTTTTACCATAAAGTGACGATGTTGCTCCCTGAGTGATATTAGATAATCAGTGCTCCACCTTTTCCACAGGTCATGTGAGAGCTTCGTAACATATTGGAAGCGTTGGTTGACGGAATCATTGTTACGCCAAGTCGTGTCCTTAAGATCTTCATCCGTGACTTCCCGCCTTGGAAAGCTTCTGATCCGCCTCCCATGAACCAGTTGTGAAGGAGTGATGGGTAGAGGGTCTTCAAGATCACTGTAGCTGTAACCAAGCGGGCGATCATTGACTGTGGCCTCGAGCTCCAGTAATACCGTATTCAGTTCCTCTGTGGTAACCAATGCTCGACCCAGTACCTTCTTCAAGCCAGCCTTTAGGATGCCAATGACCCATTCCCATATGGCACTGAACCATGGCGCCCTGGCCGGTATAAACCGCCACTCGCACTTGAATTCCGCTAGAGTACCTTTTAACCTTGCATCATCCATCAACTCCCGTAATGTACTGGCTCCGCTAACAAATGTGGTGGCATTATCACTCATCATAATCTCAGGGTAACCCCTCCTGCTACTAAACCTACGGAACGCATGCAAAAAATGATTCGCAGGAGAGGTTAGACACCGTTTCTACATGGACCGCTCTAGTAACTGCACAGGCGAATAAGACTACATATAGTTTACTTACAGTACGCCCCTTCTCTTTTACTGGCAAGGCACCTGTGTAGTCAACCCCCATTACCTGGAAAGGACTCACTTCCTGAACCCTAAACTCCGGCAACGGAGGGGCCTGTACAGCACGGTATGATGTACCTTGCAATCTGTTGCAGATGATACATCCCCTTAAGGCTTTCTTTACTACCTGTCTAATCTTGGGGATCCACCATCTTTGCCTTATGTAATTTACAACATAACTAACACCACTATGGTTACACACTGTGTGGCAGTAATTACGAAGGAGAGTGGCTATACGATGTTTATTAGGGATAAGGATAGGGTACTTGGCGCTATCATGTAAAGCTGAAAAGTGTAGCCTACCTCTACAGCGTATCATGCCTCCCTCCATATAGAGGCCTAACTGCTTCACTATATTGCTTGGTGTGCCCTGTCCTTTTGACAAATAGTGGTGTTCCTCAGAGTAAGCTTCTCTCTGAGCTACCTTAATCATGGCTGACTCTGCTGCTCTTAATTCCGGCACCGTCAAGTATGCCGGTTTTGCCTGATAGTTCCCTTGTGTCTTCTCTTTAACACCTAAAGAGCGGCCTAGGCGGTATATAATATGTAGCCACCAGCGGGGTGTTTTTACCCAAAATAGGGCTGTTTACGTGATCATTTTCATGCCTAAATAAGAACCAGAGCGTAAAACAAGCATCTATCCCTGAAAGGGCATAAACAGAGCTTTCCAATGACACCACAACGATCCTTGTATGACCGCTAGTTTTCTTGCAACAACCGCGCAACACGAGTGCAAAAACCATGTAATTCGGTACTTTCCCCATACATTTCACTATGTAGCGAGTGTGAGAGGGTGGAGGAGGGTGGGATTCATGTCAGTAGGCCCGCCGCGGTGGTCTGGAGCAGTCATACTCTCGTTACTCTCCTGCCACCACTTGTCTCTCTCTCTCAGCAACATTACGTGCTGAAATTGCCACACGACCTATGTCGCGCGCCGCCACATAGTCCAAACTTATTTAACTCGACTTATGTTGCGGGCCGCCAGTTAAGGGTTAAGAGTCCTAATAAACCTAAGGACCCATGCCATTACATGCCATGACTTCATATATGAGCCATACCGGTCCCAATTCAATATGGCAGTAGGGGAAACCGGTACCGGCAATGACAGGATTCCTTCTTGACTCACGTTACAACCCACAGTGGTGTCCCCTCCTATTGAGCCCCCTATTGGGCCATGATCAGGCCATAGCATTTGGTGAGGTAGCCATATGGGCCCTCCCCACCAAAGCGAAGAAGCAACTACGGACACATATGAAATCCCTCTGGTAACTAGATCACTGGGGTTGTCCTCTGTGGACACATAACGAAAATGAGCGCCTGGGACTAATGACTTTATCTCATCAACTCTATTTTGAACATAAATAGGCAAAATCTTTTTACTAGACAACCAGCATACGGTTATCTGGCTGTCCGACCAGAGGTATACATTCTCTATAATCAGCTCGTCCGCGTAGGCCTCACATATATAACATGCGAGACGAGCTGCGAGAAGAACAGCAGTCAACTCCATCTTAGGTATGGTGAGGGACTTAATAGGCGCCACCTTAGCTTTGGCCATTACTAACCTACTCACCTCATCACCAACCGCATAGGCTGCTACACCATATGCTACTGAGCTAGCGTCACTAAATAGGTGGAGCGTAACTCTCTTAGAATTAGTGACCTGACGGGGAAACATGATACCTGTACTATCTATCATATCGTTATAAATACCCTGCCAGTTAGCTCTCATGTCATCTGGAATGGGGACATCCCACCCACACTCTAATCTCCACAAGTCCTGTACGAACCTCCGCGCCCGGATGGTTACCGGTAACAACACTCCTAGAGGATCGAACACACTCGCGGTTAGACTTAGAGCCTCGCGTTTCGTAACCAATGCAGGGCTACTTCCGCGGCAATTAACCTGTAACATATCCTTATTAGTTAGCCACCCAACGCCAAGTACCCCAACCCCGTCTTGTTTGGCGGAAGCTATACCCTTCAGGTGCAACAGTTCCCGCAAATTCTCATTATTTGTGACCCACTCACGTAAAGACAGGTTAGCGCTGGAAAATACTCTACGGGCATCCCAACATTGTTGTTGCAAATCACCTACATCATCACCAGTCCCCTGCAAGTTATCAATATACAGCCCCCTTTTGAGCTTATTAACTACTTCACTGTTCTCCTGTATCATAGACAGGTGTTTTTGAATGGTAGCATTAAGGAGGAACTGGGAACAGGTGGCCCCGAACAGAACTGCACGGAACCGGTAGACAATGTAAGGACTTGCAACATCCAAGGGATCAACGGGCCACAGAAACCTAGTAGCATCCCTATCCTTCTCACTCAACCCCACCATGAGAAATGCTTTCTCAATATCACTCACCCAGGCAAATTGATGGCATCTAAAGCGCAGAAGCACCTGAGTGAGGTCAGCCACTAGCGATGGACCTGTATGGAGACAGTCATTCAGACTGAACGCCTTCTCGTCCATCCTAGCTGAACAGTCAAACACTATCCGTACAGGCGTAGTAACACTATCCTTGGTAATACCATGGTGAGCTAAGTAGTGAATGGGATGACCAGCCTGATTCCTGTTTTCTACCCTTTCAATAAACCCCTTTCTATCCAGAACCTTTGTATACTGTTGACAGTAGTTGGGATCTTTTATAAACTTACACGCTGCAAGCCTCTCATTCTGCCCAGGGCTAACTTAAAGTTATCAGGTAATTTATCTATGTTATCTCTCCACGGCAGTTCCACTATATACTGTCCCTGTGCATCGGAATACTGTACCATTTCAGAAAATCTATTTAAGACCTTCTCCCCACCCTTACCACTCTCATTAGGACTTATACCAATATGGTCCAAGTCCCATAGAGCTGTCAGATCCTTTAATTCTGGAGAATTCCTGCCAATATCTTCCTGTATCTCCACTAAAGGGTCTACTGCTAACTTAAGAACAGTGACTAACTCTACATGGGTCTCTTCTATATCTGACTGATAAGTGCCACTCAGTGCATAACCATAAATTGTGGGTAACATAACTATACTTCCTTCCCTGACATAGCCTGAATGTACAAAGTGGTAATAAAAGTCCGCCCCAATCAGTAACCCTATCATATCTCCATCAGTGATACCTGGATCTGCTAATTTGTAACCCCGAGCCTTGATAGCATTCACCTCCATCTCTAATCCGCTCCCTGGCTTGTATACTGGTAACTCCTCCACCACAACGGCTCTCAAATTACGCACCCTTCTTCTGTGATGATAGGTTAACTCTACTATTTCATACTCAGTACTACCAAGTGAGCCAGTAAATCCCTGGAGCTTTAGCTGTTCCTTACTGACCCTAACGTAATCAAGCTGCGATAAAGCAGAGCGCAAGATGAAGGTACGTTGCGAACATTGGTCCAACAAAGCTCTTACTCTACTGGTATGACCGTTTCTGTCGGTCAAGGGAATCTGAATGGTAGGCAACAACACTGCATTACAGCCCGAAGCCACTGCCATGGTCACTGTTGGTTCAGGGGCTGCTGGTTGTCCAGTTTGTTCAAGGCGTGGCGTCGGACACAAATAATTAAAATGTTTCTGTTGGCAGAATCGGCACGGCCTAATTTTAGGGTTAGTACACCCCTGGCTGCCATGTTCTGACGACAGGCACCCGACGCACAATTTCAACTGCCTTGCTCTATTGGCCTTGGCGGGACTGTTCTTGTATTTTGCACACTTTGCCCAAAAATGTCCTGTCTTTAAACACAACTTACATCCATATTTCTGCTTGGTATCGGGTTTCTGATACACTGCATATGCTGCTGTGGCGGTCGCCCCAAACTGTTCTAGTGGATTATGTCTACTTTCTAGATTGCACACTTCAGTCTTAAACACACGAACATATTCATCCACATCCAGCCAGTTGTCTTTTAATTCACGCTTAATCACTTCAGAGAGTGCACTAGGGAGTTTATTATGCAACAGTACTGCACACATTTCACTTACTATTACATCCATAGAGCGTAATGACTTTAACGCACACTCAAATGACGCGGAAAAATCTTTCAGAGCACTGACCTCCTGGCTAGGATGTGGGAGATTACACAGTTTCGCTATGTGAGCTGCTTTGATGCGATCCTTTTGACCATAACTGTTTTTCAGTATAGTGACCGCTGGTTCATAACTTGCAGCGACCAAACTAAACCCACTAACAATTTGTAGAGCCTCACCACTAAGTTGTCCCTTTAGATACGTAAATTTCTGAATGTCAGTTAAGTCTGTTTGGGAGTGAACACTACAATCAAAGAGCTCCCAGAAACCCACCCACTGTGTTGGATCCCCATCAAAAACTGGCAACTTCAGGGAGGGTAGCTTAAGGGGACCGACCGGATAATTACGCTACTTCCAGGTCTTACTATCAATTTAAATGAAATTTTGCACAGGTGTATATGACCATAAAACTAGATAAAAACAAATATATATATATTTTATTTTATTTTTGCTTTTTTCTTGCAATTTAGGTAAAAAAAAAATTGAAAATCATAGTACTGCAGAAAATGATATACTCCTACAGAAATCCCCATAGCACATGTTTTATGTAATCAAGCAACTCACAAAAGGTGTATCTAATTTTCTATAAAACACATTTTATATATTTTGTGTATTTGTTCGATTTAGGTGATGACGGATTCAGGCGAATATATTTATACAAAAATTACAACTTTGACGACATATTGTGATTTTTTTAAAATTATTAGAGTAAATTTGGTTTATAGGCCTTTTAGTGTTTTTAATTACCTTTCCAATGGTATATACACCATTCCTATAGGTCCAATAATAACTGTAAAATAACATCCGATAGTGCGGCAATATAGGTTCTGAGAAAAACAGGTGAAAGTCTAAGGTCATTAGGTGAACATTTTTACTTTTGCTTTTTAGATTTACAATATTTTATGTGGGAACATGGCAAAGTAGAAGATAAAGCGTATGGTAGGTTGTAGAGTAGCTTACGCTCTTTCGATTTATATAGGTATGCTCCTCGTACGACTAGTAGTTACTGAGCATGTTAATTTCAAAGTTCGCTATATAACGTTTTTAGAATTACAGGAAAAGTTTGGAAAACATAAAAAAATACTATTTCCAATGGGTTTTCACTAATAACATTTCACTGGCTTATGAAGGGATGTTGACTCTTGTTGAGTAAACACCTGTTGGTGTTTTCAGGATTTCGATTTTTTTAAGCCTAAATTAACCGGTCGGTCCCCTTAATACCCTTCTGCTTCCTACTTGCTGCACTATCATGAGATCTACCAGTAGTGGTTGTCTGTAGAGCACTATCTAACTCAGCTAACTGACTGTTTACTTGATTAACATACTGCATATCTTTCACCATCTCATCCTCTAACTGATCATCTGAATATAAGCTATACAACTCTACGTTATACGACTCGATATCAGCTAGGGCCTTTTCTAAAGTGATTTTCACACCCTTTACATCATGCAGTGTAGCAGCATGTTCAATAAATTCAGACAGATTATAGGTAAACTTAGTAATCTCTCCCTTCTTGGCGGCCCTGAACCGCCGCAATGACTTTATTTTCTCATCCATTCTTAAAAGTTTACGGTAACTAAAGCTTAAGGAACAACAATACTAATCGTCACTGTAGGCTAACCTATTCTATCTATCTATCTATCTATATGCTCAGGCCCAATCCCCATTTTGGGGGTAGCCGACTCAAGACAGAGCAAGAACAGGCAAAACACAAAAACAACATAAAACAAAAAAATAAACACAGATAAAAAACACAAACTCACACACATCCAGGTCACCCAGGAGAAGACCCAGAGACCAGGGTCACCAAGGTCGCTCCAGCACTCCCCCGGCCCCTGACCACCCGTAGAGGTTCCGATCTCGGCAGGCAGACATGCAGCAGAGCCAAAGCCACAAGCCCTCCCACCACACTTCCAGGCACACCCTTCATATTAATCGTCTCCCCGGGCCAGGCGCCTGATGGACTATTATCTAGTCCAACTTGCGCCCGACCCCTTACTCCAAATGACCACGTGTTCACTCAACTATTCACAAGCATTCTCCATTCACTCCTGTCCACCACCACTTCCCCTGCCTGATCTATAGTCATTCCTCTATCATCCAAAGCCTTTCTTACACAGTCTCTCCATCTCAATGGGGGTCTTCCTGCCCTTCTACCTGACTCACATATTCTCTTTGTAAGCCTTTCATCTCCCATTCGTTCAACATGACCATACCAGCTCAGCACCCTTCTGTCCACTCTGGCTGACAAATGTTCCTGCTGCCCCACTCTCCTACGTATCTCTTCATTCCTCAATCTGTCTCTACGAGTAACTCCACACATACTCCTCAAGCAGCTCATCTCCATCACATCCAGCCCTCTTTTCTCCTTTTTCTTCAGAGCCCATGTCTCAGCCCCATACATCACTGTTGGCACAACAATTCCTTGATACAGTGCACTTTTTACTTTCACTCCGAGATTTCTCGTCTTCCACATACTTCCCATTGCTCCGAAAACCTTCCTTCCTTCACACACTCTCTGTTTTACCTCCACTTCCATACCTCCACTCCTGCTTATTGTTCCTCCTAGATATTTAAAACACTCTACTTGTTCCAATATTTCCCCATCCAGCCTCACATCTAGATTCACCCTATGCTCTCCCCTATTACACACAATTACTTTACTTTTATTGACGTTCACCTTCAGTTTCCTCCTTCCACAAACCACACCAAACTCTTTGACTACCCGCTGCAGTTTCTCATCAGAATCCGCCACCAATGCTGTGTCATCAGCGAACAGCAACTGATTCAACTCCCAATCTCTACCATTCTTTCCTACTAAACCCAATCCTCTTCCCATAGTTCTTCTTTTCACCTCCCTCACCACACCATCCATAAACATATTAAACAGCCATGGTGACATTACACAACCCTGTCGCAAACCTACCTTTACCTCAAACCATTCACTCAACTCACCATTTCCTACTCTCACACATGCTCTGCTCCCTTCATAAAAACTCTTAACTGCTTCTAACAAATTTCCTCCTATTTCATAAATCCTTAACACCTTCCACATTGCTTCACGGTCCACACGATCATACGCTTTTTCCAAGTCCATAAAAGCCCAAAATATCTCCGTATGCTTCTCTAAATACTTCTCGCATAACTGTCTTACTGCAAACATCTGATCCACGCACCCTCTTCCCCTCCTAAAACCGCACTGTTCTTCTCCTATTGCAACTTCTGTACACTTTATTATCCTCTCTATCAACACCCTGCCATACAGCTTTCCAACCACTGACAATAAACTAATACCTCTATAACTTGAACACTCCTGCCGATCTCCCTTCCCCTTGTACAACGGCACAATACATGCACTCTTCCAGTCTATTGGTACCATTGACACAGCAAAGCACACATTGAAAAGTCTCACCAACCAATATATTATCACATCTCCACCCTTCTTTATACACTCCACAGCAATACCATCCAAACCTTCTGCTTTCCCCGCTCTCATTTGTTTCACTGCTTCTTTCACCTCATTTTCCTCAATCCTTTCATTCATTCCCTGCCACCTGGGTGGCCTGGGTAACCTATCTCCATCCACCTCTGCTTCAATCACTGCTTCTCTTCCATCTCTTGTATTTAACAAAGATTCAAAATACTCGGCATATCTTTTCCTCACTTCAACTGGTTCCACTAGTAATTCTCCATTTTCATCTTTCACTGACTCTTCCCTCTTTTGTCCTCCTTTCCTTACTTTATTTACCTCCTTCCAGAACATCTTCTTTCGTTCTTCAAAATTCTCACTCAGCCTTTGGCCCCACCTTTCGTTTGCATCTTTTTTCGCTTCTCTAATTTTCCGTTTTGCCTCTCTCCTTTTCTCCTTGTACCTCTCCCATACCTCAACACTACCATCCTGTAAAACCCTCTCAAAACACTGTCTCTTCTCCTCAACTGCCTTTCTCACCGTATCATTCCACCACTCGCTTCCCTTCCTGATACCTCTGCCTCCTACTTTCCTTTTGCCGCATACTACCTCTGCACTTGCTTTCACTCCTTCCTTAAACTGTTGCCATTCAACCTCTACTTCTCTCTCTTCCATCTCTCTCACTTCCATTCACTTTTCATTTAGTCTTTCCTTGTACTCCCTCTCTTTTTCACTCTTCTCTAACTCACTAACTTTTATTACCTCTCTTACTTCACGCTTGTCTCTTATTCTCCTGTAACTCTTAACTCTTAGCTTTCCCTATTCCTTAACCTATTCTAATCTATTCTAAGCCTAGGCTAACCTACTTACATTGATGACGACAGCAACTAAGCAAATTGAAGCATGCAGATCGCGTGCTCCCTGTGAGTTTACAAATGATCAAAGAAAATATGTCATATTACTCTACTTTACAATATTTACTTTACTAGGCTATATTAAATTTTAACAAATTACAAAGAATAGGAAAGAAGGATCAAGACTCCTCTGAAGGAGGAACAGTCGCAGCCGTCGTCCTAGTCTTTAGATCTAGCCTATTGCGTCGACTGCTCCTCTTCGGGCCCGTCCTTCTCCTCAAAGAAGGCACGCGCTCTGTTCAGTAGCCTATCTAATACCTTCCGGCTCCCTGGCGCATCTAAATGGACTCCGTCCCACAAGTCGGTCTTACTCATCCCCATGGCAAAGTACCTTTGTTTAGTAAATGGGAGATTTCTTCGCAAGCGGAGGTTCACCCCATTCTTCGCCCTATTGTACTCCTCAGGAGTCATACTCCTAGGGCTCACCTTAGACTCCAGACTGACCACCAGACAGTGACCCCCAGTCCTCTCTTCTATCTCTTCAGCTAGAGACTGGAGCCCGAGGGCCACCCCCTGAAGGTCAGCCTGCAGGGATAAATAATTTCCCCCGAGGATCAGGAACGTAAGATCTGGCTTGTAGGCTAGGAGCTCATCCCAGGCCGAGGTCTGCCTGACAGTGTCTACCCTTGCCCCTGGTCTATACAGTTGTTTTACAAAAAAAGCAGGGCACTGCACTGGACGATCCAGCGGAAAATCCCGCACATAGGAATGGCCGAAGAGGGCCACCTTTCGCAAAGGCACAGGGTAATATCCGGACGATGGCACAAACTCTTGGCCAATGCCCCCTGCCCTTGCTGCCCTCCCCGGTGCGCCCCTCGGCATTTGTCCACTGGATCGCCCAGCTCTACACAAAGGCAGACAAGTCAGGCCTAATACCCCCCCAATCACTATCAATATATAACAGATGGCCCAGTATCCTTGTCACACGGCACCAATTATATCCTGAATATTATTCCTAGGGGGTAGAGGAGAAATGGATATAAAGTAAATAATTAGACCTGGGAAGATGAAATGGCCTAGGCTATAAATATGATACCGGGTCGGGTCGGCGTTTGACTTGCATGTAAACATGTTGTGACGCCGCCCGGCGTTGGCAGAATGGTTGCGTGGGACATTGCAGCTCGCTAGCGCTCGCCAGGATGGGGGGATAGGCTACAGTTGTCCTAGAATGATCTGCTTTATTTCATTAGTGTCGTGTTGCCACAGACAGTCTAGAAATGATCTTTGTTTTGGTCTGTGACCGCGCCTTATATTTTATATTCGCTATAATATAAATGTTGCTTGTGTGGGAGGCGAGCGAGAGATGGTGAGGGGGTACACCCGGCAGCGAGGTGAGCTATGACGCGGCTCGCTTGGGCGCTGACGGCGTTGGCGGCCGGGTGGTCAACTAGTCCCTTCCCGTCGCTGCCTCATGTTCTTTACCAGCTCAGAGCTTGCCTGACACGCGTATCGTCTACATCCTTTGCAATTCTGTCCCCCATACTCGCCATTTTGCATACTATTTCTCTCTCTCGACTTCTCCTTTCTCATTCTCTAATCTTTATTAAACTCAACATCCCTTCTGGTTTCAGCATAGACGTTCACCGTCGGCCAGTCGTATTGTACGCGAAGCTCTCAGATATTTCCATGTATTAGGCTTTAAATTAATGAGGTTTGGAGAGACGGACTTTTCCGTATGTGTCCTCTCTCGGGAAGGTTGTAGACCGGTATATGTCTCCCTGGCAAGGTGTTGAGTGATTCTGCTTGGTTATCTAAAGCTAGACTGGGGGTAAGGTTACTGTGTCGTTGTCTCCGATGTGTGCAGTGTTAGCTAAGCCCTGCACGACATCGACAGGTACTGTGAGAGCCTAAGTTGTCTTCGGATGGGTTTACTTTGCGAGCACAGCGCTGTGGTGTGAGAGGGCCATAGCCTATCCCTCACAACATAGTGCTGCCTCTTTGTGTTGACTTCTGAGGGATTGCCAGGATAGAACTAGGTACTAGAGACCTAGATTTATCAAGAGAGCATCCCCGTCATATAACGTAATCTTCATTATACCACCTTCAGACAACGTTAGGCTACGAGCCGCATGCTCGCCCATTGTTGCCCTGCCTTGATACCCCAGCTAGACTTTATTAACTGAGCAGACACTGGTTAGAGATAAGCCCCATTATTATATGTATGCAACATTATTATTCACTGCACTTTTGAGCCGAGGTTGTTGTTGAGTTGCACAACCCTAGTAGGCTGTTGCGTTGTGTCACGAAGCATTTCTTTAGTTGTCGAGCATTACTACCTTTGCGCAGTCTTTATTATTCGCCTGCCTATTATTACTATATGTCCTAGCATTTATTGTGACCCGTATTCTGCATTATAATTGTTCAAGATTCTTTACGAACATCTTCCCAGCATCAGACTTATTTCAGAAGTTTCCAGTTGATGTTGCAGGACTAGCATTGCACTTTCTTTAATACAGGAGTGCCAGTTATTTGAGTATCTACCGTAACGTTAATTAATCTCGTTAACTATCTTTTCTTTGTGTAACATAATCGAGTAATCTTTTACTGTTTGAGAATAGGCTGTTTCATTGAGCGTCAGCCTAGTGTGTGTGCACCAGTTACCGAGTCATAGGATACCTCGTTGTCCAGGCACGACTCAGAGCGGTAATGGTGTTTTGTTTTCCAGTGTTTAAGGCAGGGGTTGGATCTAGTGTTACCGTTGTTGCATTTTGCCATTATCTAGTCCAATGTTGAAGAGCCCTGTGTCTTTGAGAACCTGGATCGTAACAAATGGCGACCTAGCTCAGGATCTTGTGAACTAAGAGATAATTGCAGGATTGTTGTGGTCATTTATTTTATTGAGGAATATAGTGGGCACGTTAATTTTTGTTTTGGCAAAGTAGTATAGCACTTCAGAGTCTTCAGACATTTTTGGCAAGTGAATAGTGCTACATAAGAGTTTGGGGTACTTCTTTTCTGAATATTGTGGTGAGAAATTTTTGTGAGCATCATGTCTTATACCGGGTCAGAGGAGAATGGAGACACAGTACGTAATGTCGAAACTGAGGAACAGCAGCATGATGAAAGGGTTAATCGGGTGAACTGTGAGGAGGATGCTAGGATATTTTTGCAATGGCCTGTTACTGCCGAGCGGTTGGAGGGTATGGATCGGTACGGTCTTCAATGCCTGGCCACAGCTATCGGTCATGCGGTTACTAGCAGCATGACCAAGGATAACTTGATAACGTGTGTACTGGGCAGGGTGACTGGTGAGCGAGATGGCTTGAGTGCTCAGAGCCCTTCGGCCATGCTTCCCCTACACTCGACTCCCAGCCATACCAGTAGTTTGCCGACCCCGGGTACGCTTCCACAGGTGGGTGGTTACTGGCAGGGTGGGTTGCCCCTGGGGGGACCACCGGTAATTTCAAACATTGTAGCACCTTCACCTCCTCAAGGGTTATCTCCAGAATTATTGCTTCAGCTCGAATTAGCTAAGATCGAAGAGAGAAAGGCTATCAGGGCGGGTGAGCAGCAAATAGAATTAGCCAAGATAGAAGAGAGAAAAACTATCAGTCAGCAGCACATAGAGCTAGCAAAAATCCAAGCTGATTTAGAGTCGACTAGGTACTGTGCCGACATGGACGTAGAGAAGTCGCGAGTAGAGGCAACGGGACAGCGACTTGGGGCTGGTAACCGTGTTCATGAGCAGTCTCTCTCGCACTTATTGAAACTGGTTCCGGTGTTTGATGAGAGTGGTGTTACAGAATTTTTTGCACGCTTTGAGAAGAAGTGCCAGGAACACCAGTGGCCAGAGAATAAATGGGCAGCACTTGTATCCTCTAGATTAATAGGCAAGGGTCTTAAAGCCTACGATGCGGTGCCTATAGAGTCTTGTATTATCTATGAGGAACTCAAGGAGGCTGTCCTGAGAGCATACGAACTACAACCAGAGACGTACAGGTTGAAGTTCCGGGGTGTTACCAAGGGTCGGGAGAGCACCTTTTTGGAGCATGCCCGGGAGCTGTCCGATGCTTTTGGGAATTGGCTGAGGTCGGAGAAAGCTACTACGTTTGACGACATTAAACAGTTGGTGCTTTTAGATCAGTTTTTCAAATGCACGGGCGGCGACCTGACGTTAAACCTTAAAGAAAAGCAACCAAAAACTCTACAGGAGGCAGCTGAGATGGCTGACCTCCGGCTATCACTAATTCGTGGGTGCGGGTCTGCCCAGCGTAGTTAGGCAGGTAACAAGGGGCATGACGCCCCATCCCCCCGAGTTAGTGATATACCTTATGCAAACAAGTACAAGAGCCATGATACCAAGACTGACCACAAGACTAGCACCGTCCCATTTAAGAAGGGGCCGGGCCCTTCCCAGTACCAAGGGAAGCCCAAAGGGGAGTTGGAGTGTTATCATTGTCATAAAAGGGGCACTTTGCAAGAGTCTGTCCTAGCAAACCACCTACAGCAGCTGTGTCTTTGGCCTGCAACATTGGTGTGTCTCCGAAGTCATCTGAGTTTGCCCGGGGCAGTTCGTCAGAGGCTGAGGCACAGCCAATGCAGAAGCACCTGGGAGGCTCGAACCCTGCTCAGGATGTTTTTTGCGACCATAGAGGGCGGGGTTGCGTGATGTGGGCGGGGTGCAAGCATGGAGTAGAGGTCTTGCGTGATACAGGTGCTTCCCAGACTCTGATGAAAAACTTGACTGGCTACCCTATAAACGCGGCTCGGGTGGTGGTGGTGCAGGGTATTAATGCAACTCGGTCATACCCGCTGGTGCGGTTGGAGTTGGAGGTGGATGGTGTGGCACGTGAATTGGATGTCGGGATTGTGGAGAAACTGCCAGTGGAGGGCGTCGACCTTCTTCTCGGCAACGACTTTGCAATGCCCGCTTCTGAGGTTCTACCCTTAGTCGTTGCCGAGAGGCTGGCCGACGTGAGTAGGGAAGAGCAAGAGTGGGTCGAGCGGTGCCAGACACAACCCATGGCGTGTGTTGTCACCCGAGCTCGGGCAGCTAAAGTGTCACAGCCTAGTCCTCCGTCTTCAGACCAGCGGAGGAACGATCAACAGGAGGAGGCTAAAGCTGGAGTTGGTTTTAAGAGTTTTGACTCGGCGGCTCTCCTGGGTGATTCAGTATTAGCACCATTACTTAATTCTGGAGTAGCCCTTGGGCCTGTCATCGAGAGTGACGAGGCTGGGCATAACGAGTCTCCACGACAGCAACGTTATGTACATCGAGAGAGACAGAGGGAGCAGCCCAGTATCGGGGAAGGTCATGCATTGCTCCGGGAGCAGTTAGATCGCTTGGCACCCTCAGATATACGTCGGTTGCAACTAGAGGACCCTGAGCTCCAAACGTGTGCTAATGGAGCTGTATAGCTCGACGAGGACGGCGATGCACAGCCAGGAGATTTCTTTTATTTAGAAGGCATCCTCTATAGGCGTTTTCAAGACCCTAAACGTAGTTGGCAAGAGGGGTCCGGGGTTGTGGACCAGTTGGTGGTGCCACGGGAGTGCAGGGATAGCCTACTGAGGTTGGCGCATGACATACCACTGGCAGGACATCTAGGGGTGAGAAAAACGGTGGCGGCTTTAGAAAAATTGTTTTGGTGGCCGGGGTTGAAGGGGCAGGTGGTAACCTGGATAGCAAGGTGTCATACGTGCCAGAGGGTTGGAAAACCTAACCAAACAATTCCGAGAGCCCCGTTGCACCCCATTCCTGTCAGTGGACCGCCCTTCAGTAAGGTCTTCATTGATATGGTCGGACCCCTACCCCCTACTAGTGCCGGTATTAAATTTCTAGTAACTATCATGGATGTGGCCACTCGTTATCCTGATGCATATCCAATGAGAAATGGCACGGCGAAAACTGTTGTCCGGAACCTGCTCTGGTATTGCTCGCGGTATGGTTACCCGCAAGAGGTGCAATCGGACCAAGGTTCTAGTTTTACATCTAATCTGTTCAAACAAACTATGATTCGGCATGGCATCAGCACTGTCGTCTCTTCTGCGTATCACCCGGAGAGTCAAGGGGTGTTGGAGAGGTGGCACGCCACGCTGAAAAGCATGCTTCGATGTTACTGCGCAGAGAATGGAAAGGATTGGGACCTTGGTCTGTCGTATGTTTTGTTCGCGGCAAGAGAAGTACCTGGAGAGAGTCTCGGTTTCAGTCCGAATGAGCTTGTTTTGGGGCATCAGGTGAGGGGTCCTCTCCACATGGTGAAGGAGATGTGGGAGGGCACTAGGCATATTGTTCTGCGAGATAAGTTGCAACCTCTTGTTCCTGAGCGACAAGAGGAGTTGTTTACTAGGCTGTGGCAGTCCGTCCGCATGTTTGTTGCTTCTCCAGGCCTGATGTACGGTGTAGAATCCGACACGGAGGCTGGAGACAGTGCAAGGCTCGAGTTGGTTCCCTACCGTGTGAATCCTGCTCGACAGCCTGTTGTGAAGGCGGAGCTGGACGGCGTGTGGAGAGGGCGTCTGAGGGATGAGGAATGTCGTGAGTGGTCGTTGCCAGTGGCTTTGCAACCTGAGTTTGGTGGCAGAGTCTGTGTGTGTGTTGATTGCAAGAGTGTGGAAGCATTATCCCTGACAGACGCCTATCCATTACCCAGAGTTGACGACACCATAGACCGCTTCGGGGCTGCCTCGCTCATCACGAAGGTAGAACTAGTGAAGGGTTATTGGCAGGCCCCGTTGCCGGGAAGAGCGAAGAGAAGTGCCAGTTTTGCGATGAGCTGGGCAGTTTGTCAGTGTCAGGTGTTGTTGTGCTGCCGGAACACAAGTTGGATGTGTGGCATGCTAAGGGCACTGATAATGTTTTGGCTTTGTTTGCAGGAGAACCCTCGCTGTTCAGTCAGTGTCTGTCGCGGGTGGAGGATCCGGGGTAGGCTACCACAGTATGTTGGTATAGCCTCCTGTCTTGGCTCGCGGTGTATTTTTGCGCTGGTGCTTGGTGGCTCGCGTGTGTAGCATCAGCGTAGGGTCGCAGGGCAGGAGTTGTTGGCTTTGATTAGAAGAAAATTAGGCTACATCTATAGTAGCCACCAAAAACAACATTAAAATAAAATATGAAAAATTAAATAAAAACTCTTTCTTTTAATAATTAATTTTAAGATAATATTGTAGCTGAGTACTGAGTGCAGATGTTTTCCCTCAGTAGGCTGTGCTTCTTAAAGCTCGCTCTGGGAGCACAATGTTATGAATTAATGTATTATATTTGGGAAGGGTGATAAGATTTTTTTTATATAAAAATTTTGTTGTATTTTTTTTTGAGGAGACTGAGCTTGCATTCCATGAGTGGCAGAGTGGTTCGGATTGGCAGATTCTAGCGACATTCTGCCTGTTCAGATATGGGCTCATGGTTGAGTGTCCCATATCTTGGGGGGGATGTGACGCCGCCCGGCGTTGGCAGAATGGTTGCGTGGGACATTGCTGCTCGCTAGCGCTCGCCAGGATGGGGGGATAGGCTACAGTTGTCCTAGAATGATCTGCTTTATTTCATTAGTGTCGTGTTGCCACAGCCAGTCTAGAAATGATCTTTGTTTTGGTCTGTGACCGCGCCTTATATTTTATATTCGCTATAATATAAATGTTGCTTGTGTGGGAGGCGAGCGAGAGAGGGTGAGGGGGTACACCCGGCAGCGAGGTGAGCTATGACACGGCTCGCTTGGGCGCTGACGGCGTTGGCGGCCGGGTGGTCAACTAGTCCCTTCCCGTCGCTGCCTCATGTTCTTTACCAGCTCAGAGCTTGCCTGACACGCGTATCGTCTACATCCTTTGCAATTCTGTCCCCCATACTCGCCACTTTGCATACTATTTCTCTCTCTCGACTTCTCCTTTCTCATTCTCTAATCTTTATTAAACTCAACATCCCTTCTGGTTTCAGCATAGACGTTCACCGTCGGCCAGTCGTATTGTACGCGAAGCTCTCAGATATTTCCATGTATTAGGCTTTAATGAGGTTTGGAGAGACGGACTTTTCCGTATGTGTCCTCTCTCGGGAAGGTTGTAGACCGGTATATGTCTCCCTGGCAAGGTGTTGAGTGATTCTGCTTGGTTATCTAAAGCTAGACTGGGGGTAAGGTTACTGGTTACCGTTACAGAGAGAGAAGTATTGAATTGTTTAGATAAACTCAAGGTAAATAAAACGCCTGGACCTGATACAATCTCGCCTAGAGTTCTAAAGGAAGCTAAGGATGAGCTCTCTAAACCACTGACATTACTATTCAATAAATCCTTGCAGTCTGGAACTATGCCCGATCAGTGGAAGCTAGCCAACGTAACACCGATATTCAAAAAAGGCAGCAAATCCCTATCCAGTAACTATCGTCCAATTAGCTTAACCTCAGTTGTATGTAAAATGCTAGAAACGGTCATACGAGACAGACTCGTAAATCACTTAGAGGAAAATAACATACTTAAAGATACTCAACACGGCTTTCGTAAAAAAACGTTCCTGTTTAACAAACCTCTTAGACTTCTTCCACGATATCCTCAACCTCTACGTTGAGAGTAAAGCTGTAGATATTATATACCTGATTTTCAAAAGGCCTTTGACAAAGTTCCCCACAAACGTTTACTGCTAAAACTAAAAGCGCATGGAATACAGACGGTGTGTTGAAATGGATAGAAATTGGCTCAGCGACAGAAAGCAAAGAGTAGTCATAAACGGTAAGGCATCAAATGGACCAATGTAAGTAGCGGGGTACCCCAGGGATCGGTACTAGGACCAATTCTCTTTCTAATTTACATCAACGACATAGATGAGGGTCTCACCTGTACAATCTCAAAATTTGCTGACGATAAAAAATTGCAAATAGCGTACTCTCAAAAGAACAAGTTGACGATATGCAACACAATCTAGATAAATTGTCATGTTGGGCCCAATTTGGCAAATGAGTTTCAATGCGGATAAATGTAAAGTACTACATATCGGATACCTAAATGAGAAAGCAAACTATTCGATGAATGGCACTCAGCTTAAGAATGTAAACAGAGAAACCGATCTGGGAGTAACAATATCGAGTAACCTAAAACCGAGTCAACAATGTTCAGAAGTTGTTAAGAAGGCAAACAAAATAATTGGCTTTATAGGCAGGTCATTTGAGCATAAATCCAAAGAAGTTATCCTAACCCTTTACAATTCCTTAGTCCGCCCTCTTCTGGAATACTGCGTTCAATCCTGGTGCCCTTATTACCAAAAGATATAAACAAGCTAGAACGAGTTCAACGTAGAGTTACCAAAATGATACCTAGCCTAAAGACAAACCATACGAAGCGTCTTAGAGAATTAAATCTATTTCCTTTAACCCAGCGCAGATTAAGAGGCGACTTAATTCAAGTGTTCAAAATCATCAAAGGCATCGACAATATGAACTGTAGTAAGTACTTCACTATCGACCAATCTAATTACACGCGGGGAAACGGTTGCAAAATTATTGGTAAATCTTTTAACTCGCACGAACCAAAGAATTTCTTCTTCAATCGAGTTGTCAACTTGTGGAATGGGCTTCCCCGAAACGTTATAGACTGCATCACCGTTGATTCATTTAAACTCCGCCTAGACAAATATCTCGCATCAAACCCGCGACTGACTGCGTTTGTAAATGAATAACTTTATTTTATCCCCCCCTCAGTTACTAACCCATCTGTCCCCTACTAACTTCCTAATCCTGCCACGGACATTAGTTCCAGGGCAGTAATTCCCTTTCCAATGTTCCCTTACCCTCTCTAAACCACTGTTTGGACACTTGATCCTCAGTGTTTTGGAGGACAAGCAACCTAGAAGGGTCACTGGATCTGTTGTTGCTTGATTTCCTTTGTACTCCTTTGTACTGTGTCGTTGTCTCCGATGTGTGCAGTGTTAGCTAAGCCCTGCACGACATCGACAGGTACTGTGGGAGCCTAAGTTGTCTTCGGGTGGGTTTACTTTGCGAGCACAGCGCTGTGGTGTGAGAGGGCCATAGCCTATCCCTCACAACATAGTGCTGCCTCTTTGTGTTGACTTCTGAGGGATCGCCAGGATAGAACTAGGTACTAGAGACCTAGATTTATCAAGAGAGCACCCCCGTCATATAACGTAATCTTCATTATACCACCTTCGGACAACGTTAGGCTACGAGCCGCATGCTCGCCCATTGTTGCCCTGCCTTGATACCCCAGCTAGACTTTATTAACTGAGCAGACACTGGTTAGAGATAAGCTCCATTATTATATGTATGCAACATTATTATTCACTGCACTTTTGAGCCGAGGTTGTTGTTGAGTTGCACAACCCTAGTAGGCTGTTGCGTTGTGTCACGAAGCATTTCTTTAGTTGTCGAGCATTACTACCTTTGCGCAGTCTTTATTATTCGCCTGCCTATTATTACTATATGTCCTAGCATTTATTGTGACCCGTATTCTGCATTATAATTGTTCAAGATTCTTTACGAACATCTTCCCAGCATCAGACTTATTTCAGAAGTTTCCAGTTAATGTTGCAGGACTAGCATTGCACTTTCTTTAATACAGGAGTGCCAGTTATTTGAGTATCTACCGTAACGTTAATTAATCTCGTTAACTATCTTTTCTTTGTGTAACATAATCGAGTAATCTTTTACTGTTTGAGAATAGGCTGTTTCATTGAGCGTCAGCCTAGTGTGTGTGCACCAGTTACCGAGTCATAGGATACCTCGTTGTCCAGGCACGACTCAGGGCGGTAATGGTGTTTTGTTTTCCAGTGTTTAAGGCAGGGGTTGGATCTAGTGTTACCGTTGTTGCATTTTGCCATTATCTAGTCCAATGTTGAAGAGCCCTGTGTCTTTGAGAACCTGGATCGTAACAATGTATATGTAGGTTATCTGTGGTAGTCCCAGTAATATCTATGAATTACTTCTAGTATTAAAGGAACTTAGCTGTGATGATAAGAGTGTAGGTTAGGTGATGGACATGTCGGTAGGTGTAGTTCAGTGAAGTTCTGTTGTTATGTGGCAGCAACTGGTGGTTGTTGTGTACGGGGCGAAGTCTCTGTGTGAAGTGTCCTGAGATACCCTTTTATCGTAACAATATAAATATATTTAAGGGTTCTATATTGACTCCCGTGATTAAATAATAAGGGAAAATAAACTAAGATATAATTGGTGCAACCACAGTAATATTTATCCACAAAGATAAATAAAGTAATGTGTATAAACAAAAAGGAACCAGCTGTCGTGAACCCGGGAAATTCAAACTACGGTATATATACCAGCTAGGATTCACGACACCAAGTCCTTTTATAGGTGGGGGAGATGATCTATCTATAGGGACATCATTCCCAACTAGAATGTACAGTAGTATACTTAAGTAAGTGAATAACTGTTATAAGGGTGAGAGTTATACAAGTGATTATATGAGTTACCCTAGAGTGTACAGTCGCTCTAAATGCGCTGTTACAATAAAATGAGAGACGAAGAAATATTATGTGAGCAATAAAAGGAGGGGGGGGGGGCGAAGTTAATAACAAATGTTTTCATAAATATAAGAACTAACCTTTACATATTAGAAACAGAGTAGAGGAGTGGAAGAGTCGTGCACACCCAGGCTGGGTTTATGTAACTGGGTGAGCAGGGTCTCCGACAGGAGTCGTGTGACTGTGTTTGGGGCAGTGGTGAGAATTGAAAAATCGGAGGGTTTTATGGGGTGATCAGATGATTCAGAGTGGTTTCGAATGGCAGAAAAGGAAGGATTTGAAAGAGGTCGGTTAGTTCTTATTATTATTCACTGAAAATAATAACATAATTAATGGCTTAGATAAATCGCAATTTCATAAAATGCTTTCCCTTGCTGTTAAGGATTCCATATTTCTATTCAATGATAACATATACAAACAAAACGACGGCTTATCTATGGGAAATCCACTCGCTCCAACCCTCTCGAACGCATTCTTAGTGTTTTATGAATCAAAATGGCTCCGTGAATGTCCAGATAACTTCAAGCTTCTTGTCTATAACCGTTATGTCGACGACACATTTGTCGTTTTTAGTTCACCCGATCACGTTCCCCTGTTCTTGAATTACTTAAACTCGAGACACAAAAACATGTCTTTCACTTGCGAGACAGAGGAAGACAATAAATTGCCATTTTTAGATGTTCTAGTGGAAAAACAGAATAGCTCATTTAGTACTTCTATATATATAGAAAGCCAACCTTTACAGGACTTACAACAAAATTTAATTCTAGCATTCCCATACAATATAAGAAAAATCTAATTATTACTTTAGTCACCAGAGCCTACCATATATGTTCGTCTTACATGTCCGTCCACCTCGAATTTGAATTCTTACGTAAAACACTGAAACTAAATGGCTTTCCAATAAATTTCACAAATACCTTGATTGATAAGCAACTAAATCAATTAAGAACCTCCTCAACTCCGATCCTTACAGCTCAGAAAGCCATTGTTTATTTCACTATCCCATTTCTAGGCAACAAATCATATTCAATTCGAAATAAAGTCGCTAAATTAATTCGTGAACATTACCCGCAAATATCACTGAGAGTGGTATTCAAATCTCCCCAAACTTTGTCTCACTTCTTTAAAATTAAAGACCGAATCCCCGATTCTCTACAGTCCTCGGTGGTGTACTCCTTTAAATGTAGTCGATGCAATACGACTTATATTGGTCAGTCCAAGAGACATCTCACCGCCAGGATCTCGGAGCATCGGGGTAGGTCATTTAGAACTAACCGAACTCTTTCAAATCCTTCCTTTTCTGCCATTCGAAACCACTCTGAATCATCTGATCACCCCATAAAACCCTCCGATTTTTCAATTCTCACCACTGCCCCAAACACAGTCACACGACTCCTGTCGGACATCCTGCTCACCCAGTTACATAAACCCAGCCTGGGTGTGCACGACTCTTCCACTCCTCTACTCTGTTTCTAATATGTAAAGGTTAGTTCTTATATTTATGAAAACATTTGTTATTAACTTCGCCCCCCCCCCCCCCTCCTTGTATTGCTCACATAATATTTCTTCGTCTCTCATTTTATTCTTTCACTTTACTAGTTCTAATATGTATTAGGTTATTTTTATAACTATTAATTTTAAGTTTTATTCTATATTTGTTAAATTTAGTTAATAATAAGAATATTAACATTAGAAAATTACTCTGCCATTCACATAGGCTTTTATTTCATTTCAATTCCCTCACTTAAGATCCACACCAGACATGTCAAAACTATTTTGCAGAATCTCTCAGTAGATAAGGCTCCTGGTCCAGATGAAATTCCTCCAATAGTACTTAAGAATTGCTCCTTGGTGCTCGCTCCTGTATTGGCAAAAAATTTCCGTCTGTGTACTCATACCTCATGCTTCCCAGTACCCTGGAAAGAAGCAAACATCCATCCAGTTCCTAAAAAGGTGCCTCTTCAGATCCATCAAACTACAGACCAATAGCTATAACTTCCACTCTTGGTAAAGTCTTTGAAATTATATTAAATAATCACATAATTAAGCATCTTGAGAATAATAAATTAATCAGTGATAGGCAATATGGTTTTAGACGATGTCGATCAACTGCAGACATTTTTTGCCTTCTTACGCATCAAATCAACCAAGCTACAGACCAACATGGTGAAACACATACAATAGCACTGGATATATCAAAGGCATTTGATAGAGTCTGGCATCAATCCTTATTGTCGAAGATGTCACACTACGGCCTTGCATCATTAGTTCCACTAATTTCTTCTTATCTTCATAACAGAAAAATACGTGGAATGGTAGATGGCCTTTATTCTCAATTTCACTCAATAAATGCTGGTGTTCCCCAGGTTTTGGCCCCAACTCTGTTCCTCATTCATATCAATGATCTCATATCTACCACTCATAATCCAATACATTCCTACGCAGATGACTCAACACTCCACAATTCCTTCACATTTACCAATTCTTTCACCCAACCCGATCTTATAAATTCAAAAATAAACACTGCAATTTCTCTGAACCAGGACCTTTCTAGAATTAATGAATGGGGACAAAAGAATCTAGTTTCCTTTAATGCACAGAAAACCAAGTACATTCAATTTTCTAACCGACAGAATCTCACTGACTCCCATATATTTTTAATGATGTAAATATTCCCACTTCCCCTAGTATTGACATTCTCGGTGTAACATTAACTACTAACTTGAGCTGGACACATTATGTTAGAGGCATTGCTAAGAATGCCTCTAAAAAACTGGGACTCCTGTACAGAGTTCGAGAATTCTTCACTGACGAGCAGTTGGCCGTAATATATAAAAGTCATGTGCGTTCTCATATGGATTACTGTTCACCTCTGTGGGGTGGAAGTGGAGTGGTTGCATTGAGGCAGTTGGACAAAATTCAAAATAAAGCTATTAGATTAATCAATAACCCTGCAATCACACAGGACCTTCCTACATTATCCATACGAAGAAACATTGCATCCCTTGCATTATTCTACAGATATTTTCACAGCAATTGTTCCGAGGAACTTGCTTCAATTGTGCCGCCTCTCCACATCTTTCCCCGTAGAACTAGGGCAGCTGAGAGCGCCCATGAATTTACACTTTCTCCTCCACAATGCAGAACTTCTGCTTATCAGAATTAATTTATCCCCAGAGCTACTACTCTTTGGAATTCACTTCCCTCGAATTGCTTTCCACAAACTTACAATCTACAAATGTTTAAATCCAGTTGTTACAAACATTTTATGAATGGAGGATGCCTTTAGGCACATGGACCTTTTTGTTTTATCTGTGTTTTTCCTTCCTCCGTTCATTGTCTCTTTAAAAAAAAAAAAAAAAAAAAAAATCAGGTCTGAAGATGGTTTATGCTTAAACCGAAACGTTACCAAAATAAAGATGTTTGTACCAGCGCTGGTGTTGATTTATATATATATATCTATATATATATATATATATATATATATATATATATATATATATATATATATATACAGTATATATATATATATATATATTTTCTTTATTATGTTATTTTCTTATTATGTTGTTATTATGTTCGTTTCTTCGACTGTTGAATTTTCCCTCCTTAATCTCGCGGTCATCGCCTACAGGCATGACCACTGATATTTGCCCAGGGGGTTCTTGACCCACGACAAATGTACAGACAGAGAAATATGTTATGTAGTTCGTAATCGTGTTTGTCATTTCCCGATATTAATAGTAGGGTCATTTGCTTGGAATCCGTGACCATTTTGTTCCTACCTTTTTCTCTCGATGGATTTGACAACCTGAACCATTTTAAAGGAAAATTAGCTCCTATGCCCCTCTGAAAAATGACGGCTAACCCTGCTAGAGCCCAATATTCAAAATGGCCGCCAACGCCATCTTGAAAAACATCTATCTATCTATCTATCTATCTATATGCTCAGGCCCAATCCCCATTTTGGGGGTAGCCGACTCAAGACAGAGCAAGAACAGGGAAAACACAAAAACAACATAAAACAAAAAATAAACACAGATAAAAAACACAAACTCACACACATCCAGGTCACCCAGGAGAAGACCCAGAGACCAGGGTTACCAAGGTCGCTCCAGCACTCCCCCGGCCCCTGACCACCCGGAGAGGTTCCGATCTCGGCAGGCAGACATGCAGCGGAGCCAAAGCCACAAGCCCTCCCACCACACTTCCAGGCACACCCTTCATATTAATCGTCCCCCCGGGCCAGGCGCCTGATGGACTATTATCTAGTCGAACTTGCGCCCGACCCCTTACTCCAAATGACCACGTGTTCACTCAACTATTCACAAGCATTCTCCATTCACTCCTGTCCACCACCACTTCCCCTGCCTGATCTATAGTCATTCCTCTATCATCCAAAGCCTTTTTTACACAGTCTCTCCATCTCATGAAAAACATGAAATGTAATATCTCTGGCATCAGATGAGCTACAAGGACGAATGAGGTGTCCTTTTTCACTATTTCTGGCATTACAAATCCACTGGAATGGTTATTGTATTGTATTGTATTGTACATTGTATTGTTATTGTATTATATTATACTAATAATACATACTAATCTGCCACTTCACTGTCACTACATGATTCACTGTATGAGCCACTATCAGAATCACTGTCCTCACTTTCGCTGCTATCATCACTGTTGTTCTCTGCCTGCGGTGTATATCTAATATTACTTTTTTACTGTTTCAGATGGATCGCATGCCCATCTGATGAAAATCGCCGACTTGTGAAGTGACCGAAATAATGGATAATAGAAGAGAGAGTGAAGAGTTACCAGACAAGACATTAAATGAATACGAGTGCATTTTACTCTGTGGTAAGCGATGTACCGCAGATGATCGTTTGGAAAACATTACACCTGAGAAGTGGGAATCCATCCGGGAAAAGTCTTTACAATGGAAAGAACTTGATAAGTTTCAACATATACATGAAAATGTGGATTGGGAGAAGGGACCAAAGGGTCACCACATGCATAGCACTTGTTACGCATCATTATCCAGCAAGCGCAAGCCCTCTCAAGCCGAAAAACGCAAACACAAATCCGAGGAACGTCTTGAAAGAGATGAAGCATCAGATCAACAAGACCCATCCCCAGAGGCCAGTGCACCTAAAAGGCTCCTCTCCAGTATGGGTGTCCTTCACGATAAGACTCTATGTGTGTGGTGCATGAAAGGGGCATACAAGAGTAGTGATCGTGACAAGCAGATTTTACTCCTATCAACAGTAGATGCCTGGACTAAATTCAAGTTACATACTGTCCGTCTGGAAGATGAGGTCATGAGATTGAAACTTGACACTCTGATTGCATCCAACCCAGATAGTCAAACAGCATTTGGGGTGGAAATCCGCTACCATCGTGCGTGCTGGCGCAAATATGTAAGCGACCACAAGCCCCTTTCAGATGAAAGCACTCAACATCTGCAACGTGTAAACCTCCGAGAGGCCCAAGCTCTCTTCTTTCATCATATTCGTCAAGTCATCTTCAAAGACCATGAAATTCGCACACTGCAAGGCCTGCTGCAGGACTATAAGCGCATTATCTCAAATCACGGACATAACTCAGTAGTAAAATCCAGCTGCTTAAAGGAAATTCTCGTCAATGAATTTGGGGAAGACATCGGATTTCATGAACGCATTCAAAAGAATGTGACTGAATTGGTATATGATACAACAGCAGCAGGTACATACATCGAGGCGGCAATATCTTCATTGGGTGTCAGCAATGATCAGTTGGTGATGAATGTTGCGGCACGACTCAAAGAGCAAGTCATCAGGACAAATACTATTCCCTGGCTCCCATATATACACGAGTTGGAGAGAGAAGAAGACCTCAGTGACCTCCTGCTGAAGCTGCTCACATGGCTGAAACACCCAAATAAGTCTGCAATTGATGACAGTCCATCCGTCCGATCGATTGCATCTATCCTCACAAGCTACATCACTGGAAAACACACTGCATTTGAGATAAATCTCTCTGTCTTGCTACATGGACTGACCAAGAGTAGGGAGATAGTCGACATAATGCACAAAGATGGACTGGGCATCAGTTACAATGACATACTTATGCTGCGAGATTTTTGAGTGGTCAACGACCTCAAGTGCTCATCTGATTGCCCCTTCGAACTAGCTGAGGGTAAGCCTGCTATCGCTATAGTCGACAACGATGACTTCAAGAGCGACACACTGACTGGTGCTGGCCAGTCACACCGCACTAATGTCATGTTTGTGCAGCCAGAATCATTTGATACAGAACTTCCTTCCGAGAATCACGAGGATAGACCAGTTCCCGGTGCCAACTTTGCATCAAACCTCTCGGCAACTCTCAAAGAGCTCGGAAGTGAAATGCAAAAAGTCAACCCATACAAGACAGCGAAGCGTGGGGAACCACCTCTCAGGAAGCCACCAGCTGATGAAAGTACTCCTCCTCCTGACACATCGGTGCAAAGAATTTGTGGTGTGATCCATGCATTGGCCAGGGCGCAAGATGACCGAACGAGACCTAAGCCAGAAGAACAGACTGTGCCTGGGTTTTCAGGGTTTCACGCCAGCGTGTCAAATGCAGATGAGAAGAGTCGAGCAATATACCACATGACCTATCCCAACCCACCCAGTAAGACAATTCTCAATGATGTGATGTGTAAGCTTGCAAAATCAATCGTGAGAATGCTGAGCTGTTCAGCAAAATCTTACCATTCATGGCACCCTTCCACATCCAAATGTCGTTCATCTACACTATATACAAGAGGTTTAAGGGATCTGGCATCTCAGATGTGTTGGTGGCAGCTGGTGTTATAGCAGACGGGTCTGTTGATCAGGCCCTTCGTGGAAAACATGTTAAGCGTGGGGTTCGCTGCTTGCTACTATTCTACGAGACTCTGGTCCACCATGTCATAGACAAACGTTTGGAAGATTCCCCTCTATCTGAAGAAGTAAAGGCATCCCTTGCCAAGCTTCGACATCCGATTGATGCACATGAACTTGCAGATGAACATGCAGAGCTAGAGAGAAATGCTGAGCTGAAGGACCTCGTTGATGCTCTCTTCAAGGACTTTGAGGGTGCCCCACAAGCAGAATACTGGATGTCATTCATGGAAATGGTTGAGGTTCTAACTCAAAATATCCATTCAATCAGAACAAGCAACTGGACTGAGTTCAAGTCCTCACTCAAGCTCATGCTTCCTTTGATGCAAATCTATGATAATGACAAGTATGGTCGGCATCTCCCCGATTTCACGCAGTGCTTGATACCCTTCCTGTCGATCAGGCTGCATTCATGGAGAGTGGTATGTTTGCACTGTCAATGACAGGAAAACCATATTCGTGTGTCGCCCTCGACATATGGATAGAGTCAACAAATGAATAAGGGCTCTAAGCTGAAGTCTGGTTGGTTGGCCATTCTGAACAATGAAAAGCAGCTCCTTTCAAACACTCGGAATGTGAATAACATCAATCGGGTGAGAACAAAGGTCCATTGCCATGCTAATCGCAAGAAACAAGGAAAAGGGAAGCATGCTGATTGCTCGTCGAGTAAAATGAAGAAGGATGAACAAGCTGTACAAAAGCATTACCAGCTCCAAAGTCACCCCTCACCGATCGGCCATGGATGGCATCTTGTAAATGGCCTATGTCTGCCTGTCCGTTCAACCCCGCCCCCACTTCTTCCATCCATACCACTACCTACAAATCCGCAGGCAGAGAACGACAGTGATGATAGCAGCGAAAGTGAGGACAGTGATTCTGATAGTGGCTCATACAGTGAATCATGTAGTGACAGTGAAGTGGCAGATTAGTATGTACAATTAGTAAAATACAATACAATAACAATAAAATATACAATACAATACAATACAATAACCATTCCAGTGGATTTGTAATACCAGAATTAGTGAAAAAGGACACCTCATTCGTCCTTGTAGCTCATCTGATGCCAGAGATATTACATTTCATGTTTTTCAAGATGGCGTTGGTGGCCATTTTGAATATTGGGCTCTAGCAGAGTTAGCCGTCATTTTTCAGAGGGGCATAGGAGCTAATTTTCCTTTAAAATGGTTCAGGTTGTCAAATCCATCGAGAGAAAAAGGTAGGAACAAAATGGTCACGGATTCCAAGCAACTGACCCTACTATATTGTTATATAACAGTTTGACCAAAATGGATAAATTAAACTTTGACACAGTCATATAGAAACCTTCTCAATGTTTGTTAATTTCTATTCACCCACTAAATTCATATATAGCCATTCTCGGTTTTCGTCCACAATCGTCACTCACTGCACACTTTGACACAATCATATACAAAAAATCTGAGTATTCGTCAACATTCGCCACCCACTTAATATACTCTGATTATATAAACATTCTCAGTATTTGTTATCATTCGTCAAATACTGTATATGTTTGCTGGACGGGGTACTGGTGAGGAGATGGTGGTGTCAAATTTCACTCCGATAAAATAAGGTGGCGGCACACCATAAATGTCACCCACACTTTGGGTAAAGTTGATACACAGTGCTCACGCCCTTTTTTTTTTTTTTTTTTTTTCTTCCAACTACTCCATCTCGGGCATAGGCTGAGAGCCTGTACATTCCACCGCTCAACACGGTGAAGCCCGTGAGGTCTTGTTCCAGTCTGGGGAGTGAGACATGTGAAGCATCCATCATGGCTCGAAGCAGCTCCATCTCTGAAGCGGCCGGTTGCTTCGCCCAAGTGCTTCACTGTCTCACCCTCCAGACTCAGACCCTCACTCTCAGAACGCCACCTATTGAGCAGTGAACTCACGGCCCTGTTTTGGATGTCTGACGTAAAATAATGTATGAGATGATTTGTGTATGAAAAGATAATTATTTTATTTTATAACCGTTCCCTTTCTTCACACAGGTGTTGAGGGATCATCGGCAGCGAGTGGCGGAGCTGCAGGCACAGGTGGAGCAACTGACAAGAAAGAAGACGCCACTGGAGGAGGAGGTGGATTCATCCGTTTTGTTCATGGCGAACACGCTGAAGTCCCTTAATAGAAACATCAGCCAAAAAATTATTAGCAGTGCCCTAGACCTGCTCGGCAATAGCCGAAAGGAAAATATTAAACTCGACAGTGCTGAACCTCAAGAACTTGTGAAAGTTCGGGATATAGCCCCAGTAGAGTATCGTGTGAATCCTCGTCCTCCAGTGCAAACACGAAACGTCGCCACTCCTCAGCCACCAGCGACCGCAAGTGTCCAGCCTCCACAAACAAGCCCTGGTCTCATGAACATGAACAGGGCCCGCACACGTCTAGGCAGCAGTTAGGTGGGTGGAGCATTAGCTCCGCAACAACAACAACAACAACAACAACAAGATCAACAACAACCACAACAAACTCACAGGCTGACACACAACCCGAGTTTCCGTGGAACAACACCTGGGGGCTGGTCCAATCATCAATTCCCCCCACTGACCACTAATTACACCTATCCGGCACCTGCTCCACCTGTGTCTACATAGACACTGACCACGGTCACTTCGGACAGGTCGCCGAATATGTCAACATTACCTCCAACCCCAGGAGCGGAAATCCAATTAATAATGACCAAAGCTGGCATAAGTTCACCCCCTCCCCCACACCAAACCCCACTTATGCCTACAGTGATCCTCGATGATCAGAGTGTGCAAACCCCAAAACCTGGGATGGAGGGTGAATAAACCCCAGGAATACATGTTTATGTATTCCTACTACGATTTGTACATTTTTTTTCCCCATATCTCATAATTGTACCTGAAAAATGTATCCACATTCCAATGTTTAATAGTCTCATTCATAAGTTCACCATCATTTAAGTAAGTCCCTATTTTTTAAGTTTTCTACGAATATATTACTGGTCTCATTCATAAGTTCACCATCATTTAAGTTAGTGCCTATTTTTAAGTTTTCTACAGATATATATTTTTTTTTTTTTTTTTAAGTTTTGTAATAAAATAATATCAAATGTTTTATCGTATTCAATACCAATTTTTACTAACCTTAGATCAATCTATCTTGCCAAGAGACACGACCTGCTCCTTGATAGTAGTCCTTCAGGTACAACCTGACTCTCTTCCCTGCTGCCGAGGAAGTATTGTGTGTGATGGGTTCGAGTGAGATTAGATCCCCCTCTTGCCTCCACGTACCAGGGTTAACACGCCGATTAGCGTGGTCCTCCTCATCCACCCGCGCGATGTTGTGGGTGGGGTAGCGAGTCCTAAGGAGGTTGTGGAGACAACAGATTGCCAGTACTGCTGACTCTACATCCTTCGGATCAAGGAGAATGGTAGTCAGCAGTAGGTGACCTAGGGAAAAGGGAAAAAGAACTGATTATTATAAAGAATATAAGTTTGATAAAAAAATAAAAAAATAAAAAATAAACCTAGGGAAAAGGGAAAAAGAACTGAATATTATAAAGAATATAAATTTGATAAACAAGTAAAATGGTTAAAAATACATAGAAACTGACATATGAATAAAAATTATAAATTTGAGAAACAAATAAAATGACTGCATATGATAGAAACTGACATGAGTACGTAAATAATAGACATATGAATAAGGTCAAACCAAAAAAATAAATTACACAAATCCTCAGGTGACAACCAACATTTTATATGATGGGTAATAAAATAATATATTTGTATGCAGACATTCAGACACATACATCAATACTAATGACTTCACTTATTTACCTGTTCGCCATAATCCCGAAAGCATTCTCAACCACTCGCCGAGCTCTTGAGAGGCGGTAATTGAAGATTCGCTCTTCCTTTGTCATTTTGCGGTGTGGGAAGGGCTTCATCAGCCATGTCCTGAGCCCAAAAGCGTCGTCCCCGACGAAGTACGGGACAGGCTGATCCCCACCAGGTAGAGTTTCAGCTTCTGGCAGTCCCGCACGGCCCTCCTCGAGTGCAGTACGCAGTGGGGTGTCCAGGAACACACCACCATCAGATGAAGACCCGTGGGCTCCAACATCAACATAAAGAAATCGATAGTTGGCATCAGACAAGGCCATCAGGACTATCGAGTGGAACTTCTTGTAGTTGAAGAATTTGGAGCCCCCGTTGGCATGACATTTGATGGCAATGTGTTTGCCATCCAGGGAACCGCAGGTGTGTGGGAAGTCCCAGTGGAGACAAATTGGTCTGCCACTGCCTTCCACTGAGCAGGTGTCTTTGGGCAGACCATCACCTCCCCCATGTACTCCTCAATTATTGCATTGCACACTTCAGGGACAATCTTGGAGATGATGTTTGGTGCAACTCTGAAGGCATAAAAGAGGTCTGTATAGATGTTTCCAGAGGCCAGGAATCGCAGCGTTATAGCCAGCCGCAAACCTGGTTCGATACTTGCACGAAAGGTGGTGTCCTGCTTGGCAATCCTTGGCCCGACACGACGTAGCAGCTCCCTGAACATAACGACAGGCATCCTCATAAAGTTTTTGAACTTAGCACTATCCTCCTCTGCCAACTCCACCATCAATTTGTGATATACCCCATACTCTTCACGACGTAAAAGCATAGGTCAGACATGCCACCTCCTCCTCCATTCTAATTTCCTCTTCTGCTTCCTTGCTTGTTTTCTTTTGATGACTGCTGCAAGCAACTCGATCTCTGCATGTTCACGCTCCATTGCCAAAGCCAAGGGTAGGGGAACATTGGAGGCTGTAGGGAGTAGATCCATGGCGCTGTCGTTCGGTTGTGTGGTACGGTAGAGCTGATGTTAAACACTGTTGGAGCCCAGAGCTCCGCCACCCTATTTATACCCACACCTAATCATCCTCTCCAATGACATTACCTAATCATCTGAGGTCGCAGGTGGGATCAAGGGAGAATGTACCTTCGATAGTCGTCGGGCATTCGCCATAGTCGCACAACCTCCGCGGTGTTATCTCATCACATCGTCCAACATTCGAAGGGCAATCGCTGGGCATTCGCTATTTTCGCCATCATCGTTCGCCACATTCGCACTGTGGTCGTACTTCTATCGCACTGCAATCGAGGAATTTCGACTTTTTCGCCTTCATTCGCTTCTGAAAAACCCCTATTCGCCGCGAATTTACTGACATAGAAAAAAAAACACTGTCGCAGGGCATTCGCCATCGAAAAGTCGCACATTGGGATACCCCCTTATGAGAATCAGCCTTCGGCCGGGAAACTTTTCTACCGAATAATGTACACATTTATCTCGAAGGGGGATCTTTGTGGGCATGTTTTTAAGCTTGATGGATTTATAGGTAGCAAACGAAAACAAAAAAAATCACCCTTAAGCATAACACTATTGATTTGAACACATTTTAGATAGTTTTATTTTGTGTTATGTACAAATAACATTTACTTAGTATATCAAAAAAGTATAGAAGCCTGACATAATTGTACTAATTGGTCTGCAGAATTATTATTGCACACCTAAATTTATGTATTAGTATTGCTATACTGCTCAGAACGTGTTTACAGAGTGCTACCAATTAATTTTAAGAATGTCATAAATTATAGAGTTGCTGTTTATAATCTGATTAATTAATTTCACTCACAACACCAACAACACCCAATGAAATTGATGAAAGCATGTGCTCCACCCAGGATTCGAACCTGGGTTACCACATAGATCTTAAACACTCAAACCTATGTAAAATAGATTTATTTTTATTATTAACCCTTTCTGTACCAGCGAGGTGTTATAATTTATTTTGGCTATATCTGGACAATTTATACAGCTTAGGAAGAACCTGTGGTAGTTAAGAGTTTATTGTGATAATTCGAAGCCTTATAGTTATAGTTGCTAAAGATCCTTCCTAAGCTGAATATAATCGATTAGTATTAGCCAGAATAAACTAAAAAGACTGTTGCCCGTACAGAAGGGGTTAATAGTACTCTAGTAACAAACCAAACCCACCGCCGTGTATAACCATAGTGTATGTATACTGTATATATAAACTGTGACCAAATATCATTAAACATATACTCCAGACTACGCCTAGAATAATTAGACACATTATCCTCACTCTATTAATTACTGGGAGTCCTAATGATGGGCTCTATAATGATCAACCAGCCTCCAGGAAAATTACCACTAAATATATCTTATTATCACATTATATTATACATTATGATATTTGAAGTGTGTTTGAGCGTTTTGACCTCCTTAGGTAAACAGGTAAAAGTTGTACATTATTCGAGAGACAAATATCCCCATCAGCGAAGGTAGGTTTCTAAGAAATGCAGGTTCGCTATTGCTCGCCTGGAAACATATAGAACGGCTAATGGAATATTAGCAGTAAAAATATCTCATTATCATATATTATTTCTTTCATTCCTAGTTCGAAGCCGGACCGTCCGGCTTCCTCTGTACCGGCGACATCATTTATATTATATTCTGGTTACTACTCCTCGATTTATATTCAGTTCACGAAGGATCTCTAGCAATTAAAAGGCTACCATCTATCTAAACCAAGCCTTTTAAGGACCACAGATCCTTCGTAAGCTGCATAAAATCGTCTAAATTTAGCTAGAATAAAATATAACAGACGTCGCTGGTACAGAAAGGGTTAACCTGAATAAAATCGTCTAAGAGTAGCCAGAATAAAGTTAAAAGGCCGGCCCCGATACTAAAAGGGTTAATTGCAATCCTCTCACTTATGGCCACAACTTTACTGGCTGCTTTAAGGGCAGATGGTCTAGTTTTCTGGTCCCCTTCTCCCTCATCTTTAACCCCATTGGTTTTCAGATTTAAGATGTTTGCCCCATTAGTTTGGGGATTTTAAGATAATTCGCCCTATTATTTGCCAATATTAAGAACTTTTATGCAATTTAGGTGTCGATGTTTTCCTGGCGAGCAATATAGCGAGTCTGTAATTTAACCCTTCTTTAGCGGGGCCCGACTTAAGTCAGTATGGAGAAGAAAGGACTATGTGGCGGGGCCCGACTTAAGTCTGTGTGCAATTTTGGCGCAATATTGGCTCTGAGAGAGAGACGAGCGACGGGAGGAGCTTAGATTGCCTCATGACCGCTCGCCACGGTTGCCGTGGGCCTACTGACATATACTACACACACATCCACCCTCCCTCCCTCGCTACACACACGTAATTATGTAACGAAATGACCGTATTTTAGCGATTTTGCCCTTCGGTTGCACGATCGTTGCAAGACAACCAGTGATCGTAGAAGGATGGTTCAGGTGTCATTGGAAAGCTCAATTAACACCCTGTAAGGGATACATAATTGTATTACGCTCTGGCTCTTGTTTATGCATGAAAAAAAGTACGGAAATAAGCTTGTTTAGCGTAAAACCACCCGCTTGGCAGGTAGTAGAATTTACCGACCTAGCCGCTCGTTGAGTGTTAAGAGGAACCGCCCTTGGGGCAAGACATTTTTCTATCGAAAATTGTACAAATATATCTTGGGGGTGGTTTTTAAAACTTGATGAAGGTCTAAGGATGAAACTAAATATATATAAAAATTATTAAATAAATGAACAAATAATAAAGCCCGTCCCCCCTTAACAACACACATTAATGCTTTCAAAACCGATGACGTATATTGTATGATAATTGCAATTCTATTTCCACAATTGTATGCAGCTTAGGAAGGATCTACGGTACTTGGAAAGATTAATAAAGTGTTAGAAGCCTTATAATGATTATGACCTCTCTATTTTCAGCTGAGGGTGAAGTGCCATATCTTCATCTTGATTACTCTGCTATACTCCGTTCAGATGAGCTGTTCACCTGGCACCTAGTGGAGGTTTGTAACGACGCCCGTGATAGGCTCTCTGAGCATCATCCTCGCTGAGGGGCCTTGTGCGTGATTGGCCGTAAAATATTATCCTCACTCACGGGCCTAAGGTGTCTTATCTGTGATAAAATGCTTCATTATGCATAAAATAAATAGTCTACAACATTAGTATGCAGTTAACATAATAGCTAGTGATTGCAGCATCATGTAGCTGCCAAATAACTTACAATAATTCGTGTTTACATGGACAGCAGCTGGTCCGACTGTATTGTGGAATGTTCCATTCCTTTAATTTTATTTCAGTAAAAAACAAATGGAAGAAAACGAGTAAATACGAATGTCTATGTTATCTGTTTAATACATATGATTAATATTAGGAAATTCAAGTGTTGTGCTAGCCTCATGAAATTAATTTAAGCTGCGTTTTCTGTTACCCCAAAGTCTGATAACCCACTCTAATTTTAGTATGACTTTTAAATATATACATTATATGGACAACCTTTCCTGACTATTTTTAACAATGAAAGTAAATATGCATTGCAGAGTAATTACTACACAGCAAATAAGGACAAAATAAAAGCGAAATAGCGTAATATACCAAATACATGAGTTATGTCAGGGACTGGAATAATCGACAACAGAACATATCGGCAATAAATTTGAATATATACAATTTAAGATGTGTTGTGACATTACATATTAGGTGAAATTATACAACATATTTATTTGTTTAATAGTAGAGCAAGAAATAATCGCATACATAGAAATTTCAATAATTCTGAGGAGGAGTGACGGATTAATTACTGTGACGAACACTGATTTTCTGAACTTGACTCTTGGAAGTTGGGAAGACGACGTCAAGGTCACGAGGCTACAAGCACATGCTCATCTCGGCCACTTCTCCCTCACTACCCTCAGCACTCCCCACGCAGCCGTGGTGCTTTGCTAAACTTTGACAAATGTTATGATATTTATATATATTGTTACGGCCCTACAATGCTGAACCCAAGAGATTAAAATTCAAGCAAGAGCAACTAGCATGCTGTTGCGATCAGAAGGCCAAATAGGGTTAATGTCATGAATAGTCACAAATAAAGCAGAAGGATGATATTAAACACTTCTAATTTTCGTATTAATTATAATTACTATTAACTAGGGAAAGCGAACAAGTTGATAAGCACGATAATTCAGTTAGTCACGGCAATGAATAATAGTTGGCTAAGCACCGAGTGAAAGCTTCGAGTAAATGCACTCGTCACAAGGAATGAACACTACACAAAAAGAACATTTGAAGACAACGGTTAATCAACACTTAGCACACTGAACAGTAAACTGAATCACACTCAATCACAGACCGATATATGATACCATATAATATCACCAGACGACACGCTCGGACGACGTGTACACTCAAGAACACTAATCAGTGTTCGTTACACAATACCCAACACACAATAAACTCAGAGCTCCTCACAACACCAGGGCTCATTACACATACACAATAATGCACCAATGCTGTCTCATCTCCCCTTCAAAGGACAAAACAGTACACTACCTACTTGTCTTAACACACAAACCAGGGGACAACACGTCGCGCATGTCCAGGGATACACCCAGACCAGCGTGAAGGGGAGCACTTCCTCCACACCTCTGCCTCCTCGGGCGCTCGAACAGGTTCTAACTCTCAACTCTTCCCTCCCTACACACATCTCCTATCTAAGCTCTACTTTCGGCAAGAAATATGGTGTCACACTAGTCTATACAGCAGAGTCACACGGAATGTCGGATAAAGGCCTCCTGCCGTGGGAAGCATAGATTCTCCCAGGCCTCCATGCTCCACGTGTACAGACTCCCACGGGTGGTGTTTGTGAAACTGGACACCTGCTGCTATCGGGGTAGATTAAGAACTTCTCTCTCTCTCTCTCCTCCCTCCCTCCAATGCTGCTTCTGCTACCACGCGGCTACTCTCACAATATGCGTGTACTGTTACTTAGTAATATTGTATTGTGTAACCTAATCAACCCAAATTATATAAATTTAAGTAAGAATACACCGAAATATAATCGTGATTAGGCGCGAATGGAGTGGCACCGCGGCTGCGGCCATGTGCTCCAATGTTATAAACAAGGCTTTACATATCAAGATCAATATTTGATCCATCATTTCGATATTATTTTGATCTAGTTCAATTTGTAAAATTTTTTGATGACTATTCATATAATATAATCGCTTACTTTGGGGTATTATATATAATAACTCCGATAGGTTATCGGCCTTCTATAGGATTATGACGCTTCTTTTGGACATTCTGAGGATATAGCTAGATACATTTATAATTATGACATCCAAATCGATTATTTATATATGGATATATACAAAAAGTCTTAAAACTGTTATCAAGCTCCGAAAGTCTGAATCGGGTTGAGTTTCGACCCTGTGGAAGAGCAGGGTTGAGTTGGCTTGACATTGGACACCCCTCAGGGCATTTGGGTGTGAAATTTCCAGTCTATCGGAGATAAAGATGGTAAAGGAAAATGCAGCTATAGAAGGTAGCAGAAGTATGGAACTGTCCTTGCAATGGACAGACGAAACGGGACGAACTATGGGCGGGAAAACACAGACGACTTCTCTCTGTGATTGTTTATCTATATATTTATTTATTTATATTATTAGTAATAGTAATAGTATTAGTATTATTAGCCTATTAGTTTATTATTCTGTATGCACCATTTTTCTTGTAAGAAGTCCCATAGCCCTCTTGTCAAAGTCAGCTGAGTGCGGTGAATAGGCTCACTAAACGGGAGAGTTGTGGGTGAGGAGGGAGGAGAGGAGGAGGAATGGAGGGGGAGAGGGTTGACCAACGGATTCTCACTGTCCCTTTAACCCTTCTTTGGCGGCGCCCGGCTAGTCGAGTGAAATAAATGTGGCCTATGTGGCGGGGCCCGGCTATAGTCGCATGCAATTTTGAGCACGTAATGTGCTCTGAGAGAGAGCGGAGCGGTGGGAGGAGCATAGGTTACCTCATGACCGCTCGCCACGGTGGCCGTGGAGCTACTGAGATGTACTCCGCCCTACTCCACCCTCTCTCACTCGTTTCACACGTAATAATGTAAGGAAATGAACGTATTTTACTGATTTTGCCCTTCGGTTGCACGATCGTTGCAAGACAACCAGTGATCGTAGAAGGATGGTTCTGGTGTCATTGGAAAGCTCATTTAATGCCCTTTCAGGGATACATACTTGTATTACGCTCTGGCTCTTGTTTATGCATGAAAACGAGCACGGAAACAAGCTCGTTTACGGTAAAACCCCCCGCTGGGCGGCACAGTCAAATATACTCCACCACCCGCTCTTTGAGTGTTAAATACGAGTAGCAGGCAGCACTATACTCAAGGGTCCTGAGGGTTGTCATTACAGAGAAAACTGGTCTGTATTTTCCCGCCCATAGTTCGTCCCGTTTCGTCTGTCCATTGCAAGGACAGTTCCATATACTTCTGCTACCTTCTATATTAATTTCATGAGGCTAGCACAACACTTGAATTTCCTAATATTAATCATATGTATTAAACAGATAACATAGACATTCGTATTTACTAGTTTTCTTCCATTTGTTTTTTACTGAAATAAAATTAAAGGAATGGAACATTCCACAATACAGTCGGACCAGGGGCGGGATTCACTAACGATCGTAGCGTGCGATGTCGTACAGAAACGTACGATCACCACGGAAGGTGTATTCACGAACGCATCGTTGGGCTCCCTTTCGGCTCCCTTACGCTAAGGCGCCTCTTGACCAATCAGGTGCTTGGCCACTCACTGAGCTTAAGTCATTTTGTAAATAAACAATACTCACCCACATGACCAAAGCGCCAAGAAGAATCTAATATATTTTAATTTATGAGCCTTTTATTGTTTAGCTTGGTTAATTCGATCCACCACAGCCAACAGGAAGAGAAATAGAGTGTCTTGTGAATTGATGATAAGAAATTAGCCTAGCTAGGCTACAGGGAAGCCTGTTAGTGGCCCAAGTTAAAGGATTTCTGACGGATTGATCATTGATAATCATCTGTTAGGCTAGTTGGGAAATTAGTGTATTATTTATACCTTAACCACAGTATATTGTTCTACTTTACCATGTCTACACCTAGACAGGGCTAGCCAAACCATGCCAGACTTTACCATGTCTAGGCCTATGCCTACACAGGCAGTTCTAGCTAGTGACCCTTTAGATATTAATAGTTGGCCAGTCTCTTCTCACTATAGGATCCCTAGTTCTAGCCAAGCCAAAATTGCACACTTAGCCTAGGCCTAATTTTCAAAATAGGCCTAGGGTAATATTTTTGTAATCACAATACCTCAAGGCCTAGCCTACCTACATTTTCAAAATTTAGGCCTAGGCGCGCGCCTAGGCTATATATATTTTATTTTTTGGCTATAGCCTAGGCTAGTCTAGGGTAATTATTTTTGTATCCATAACACCTCCATTTTTGTTAAGGGGGCAAAGCCCCCCTCAACCCATTATTGTATCCCACGGTTGGTAACAAAATTTACCCAACATCTGGCCATGGGATACAATAATGGGGTGAGGGGGGCTTAGACCCCCCCTACCCCTCACAACATTGTCATTATCATATATTTTACCAGCAGGGGCAAATAACAGCAGTCAAATTAGATGTGAATATAACAGAGTGTGCGACTATGTAAACAAAGCGGACGGCACACCCGCTAACACAACTCTTACCTTGGTAAGGGTGGTGTTAGCGGGCGTACTGTCCTCCATGTTTAGATGAAGTTGCAGGCTCGGTTATGTTCGCGTCTAATTTGACTGCATTTAATTACAAAATTATCCCACGGCCAGCTATTATTTGCCCCCCTGCTGGAAATATATATGGTGATGACAATAAGTCATGGGGTATGAGGGGGGTAAAGCCCCCTTCAACCTATTACCCAATACTTGGCCATGGGATATAATTATAGGTTGAGGGGGGGTTTTGTCCCCCTCACCTACCATGACTTATTGCCATCATCAAATATATTACCAGTGTAGGACTAATAACAGCTAGTTAACAATGAGGACTGTACGCCTGCAAACACCATCTTTACCTTGTAGGCTTCTACTTTACCATGCTTAGGCTACACCAAGCTAGGCATTGCTAGCCTAACCAAAATACCATACGTAGGCCTAGCTTTTCTAGCCTAAATAGCCCTAACTTTTTCAAAATAAACCTAGGTTATAGCCTAGGCTAGGCTAAACAAAAATATTCACAACACCATATAGGCTAGCCTATTATTATTTTTTTTTTAGGCTAGGCCTAGGGTAATTCTTTTCATATTTTTTTTCCTGTGATACTTTCAAATTTGTTGAGGAAATAGGCTACCCTAATCTAACCCCGCTAGGCATTGCTAGCCTAACCAAAATACCATACATAGGCCTAACTTTTCTAGCCTAAATAGCCCCAACTTTTTCAAAATAAACCTAGGTTATAGCCTAGGGCCCTAGGCCTAGGCTTGGCTAAACAAAATTATTCACAACACCATTTATTATTTATTTATTTTTTAGGCTAGGCTTAGGGTAATTCTTTTCATGTTGTTCCTGTGATACTTTCAAATTTGTTGAGGAATAGGCTACCCTAATCTAACTCAGAGGTGGTGGGGTTGGAATAAAACACTTCCGCAATAAATGAGGGTTAAAATCTACTAATGGTAGGCTACGTGTCGCAGCACATGAATTTGTGCATCAATTAACCTTGACTAGGTATAGGCTGGCATATGTAGGCTATTCATAGCTTAATTCGGCCTGTCATAAGACATTAAGGATGCAAATATATTCATACTTTGTATTAAATGCCTTAATGGTGTTGTAAACACAAGTTAACAATCATATTGCGCTATTATTGCCTCAATAATGACTTAGTGTGTCATAAAGAGCTATACTGCAAACGAATTTGTTATGGTCGCGGGTTGTGTTGTCGATATTTGTGTACCTATATCCGGGTCAAATTCATGTAAGGGTGGTCCGGACCACCCTTTACGAAAGGGGCTTCCTACGATCAAAGATGGCCGCTACGACGCGTGAATACCAGCGCTGAGTCGTAAGGGAACGGTAAGGGAGTTTTCGGATCGTACGACCGTTAGTAAAATCCACCTCCAGCTTCTGTCCATGTAAACACGAATTATTGCAAGTTATTTGGCAGCTACATGATGCTGCAATCACTAGCTATTATGTTAACTGCATAATAATGTTGTAGACTATTTATTTTTTGCATAATGAAGCATTTTATCACAGATAAGACACCTTAGCCCCGTGAGTGAGGATAATATTTTACGGCCAATCACGCACAAGGCCCCTCAGCGAGGATGATGCTTAGACCCGTGAGTGAGGATAATATTTTACGGCCAATCACGCACAAGGCCCCTCACCGAGGTTGATGCTTAGAGGGTTCCATGTCAGTTGAACCAGTGCAACTTCAACCAGTGCCACCTTAACCAGTGCTAACTCAACCAGTGGCCACTTCAACCAGTGACCATCTCAACCAGTGACCATTTTAACCAGTAACCATCTCAACCAGTGCCAACTCAACCAGTGCCATCTTAACCAGTGCTAACTCAACCAGTGACAACTCAACCAGTGCCAACTCAACCAGTGACCATCTCAACCAGTTCCAACTCAACCAGTACCATCTCAACCAGTGCTAACTCAACCAGTGCCATCTCAACCAGTGCTAACTCAACCAGTGTCATCTCAACCAGTGCCAACTCAACCAGTGCCATCTCAACCAGTGCTAACTCAACCAGTGCTAACTCAACCAGTGGCATCTCAACCAGTGCCAACTCAACCAGTGGCATCTCAACCAGTGCCAACTCAACCAATGCCAACTCAACCAGTGACTACCACAACCAGTGACAATTACTCAACCAGTGACAGCTCATCCAGTACTATTTCAACCAGTGACCATCTCAACCAGTACTATTTCAACCAGTGACCATCTCAACCAGTGCCAACTCAACCAGTGACCATCTCAACCAGTACCAACTCAACCATGGAGTGACCATCTCAACCAGTACTATTTCAACCAGTGACCATCTCAAACAGTGCCAATTCAACCAGTGACCATCTCAACCAGTGCCAACTCAACCAGTGACCATCTCACCAAGTACTAACTCAACCAGTGCCAACTCAGCCAGTGTCAACTCAACCAGTGACCATATCAACCAGTGACCATTTCAACCAGTGACAGCTCAACCAGTGACCAACTCAACCAGTGACCATCTTAACCAGTGACAATCTCAACCAGTGACCAACTCAACCAGTGACAGCTCAACCAGTGATATCTCAACCAGTGACAATCTCAACCAGTGACAGCTCAACCAGTGATATCTCAACCAGTGACAATCTCAACCAGTGACCAACTCAACCAGTGCTAACTCAACCAGTGCCAACTTAACCAGTGCCATCTCAACCAGTGCTAACTCAAGCAGTGTCATCTCAACCAGTGCCAACTCAACCAGTGCCATCTCAACCAGTGCTAACTCAACCAGTGGCATCTCAACCAGTGCCAACTCAACTAGTGGCATCTCAACCAGTGCCAACTCAACCAATGCCAACTCAACCAGTACCAACTCAACCAGTGACTACCTCAACCAGTGACAACTCAACCATGAGTGACAGCTCAACCAGTACTATTTCAACCAGTGACCATCTCAACCAGTACTATTTCAACCAGTGACCATCTCAACCAGTGACCATCTCAACCAGTGCCAACTCAACCAGTGACCATCTCAACCAGTACCAACTCAACCAGTGACCATCTCAACCAGTACTATTTCAACCAGTGACCATCTCAACCAGTGCCAACTCAACCAGTGACCATCTCAACCATTGCCAACTCAACCAGTGACCATCTCAACCAGTACTAACTCAACCAGTGCCAACTCAGCCAGTGTCAACTCAACCAGTGACCATCTCAACCAGTGACCATTTCAACCAGTGACAGCTCAACCAGTGACCAACTCAACCAGTAACCATCTCAACCAGTGACAATCTCAACCAGTGACCAACTCAACCAGTAACAATGTCAACCAGTGACCAACTCAACCAGGGACAGCTCAACCAGTGACATCTCAACCAGTGACAATCTCAACCAGTGACAGCTCAACCAGTGATATCTCAACCAGTGACAATCTCAACCAGTGACCATCTCAACCAGTGACAGCTCAACCAGTACCAACTCAATCAGTGCTATCTCAACCAGTGCCAACTCAACCAATGACAGCTCAACCAGTGACCAACTCAACCAGTGACATCTCAACCAGTGACAATCTCAACCAGTACCAACTCAATAAGTGACCATCTCAACCAGTGACAATCTCAACCAGTACCAACTCAATAAGTGACCATCTCAACCAGTGACCATCTCAACCAGTGACCAACTCAACCAGTGACATCTCAACCAGTGACAATCTCAACCAGTACCAACTCAATCAGTGTTAACTCAACCAGTGACCAACTCAACCAGTACTAACTCAACCAGTACCAACTCCACCAGTACCAACTCAACCAGAATTAACTCAACCAGTACCAACTCAACCAGTACCAACTCAACCAGTGCCAACTCAACCAGTGATAACTCGACCAATACCAACTCAACCAGTACCAGCTCAATCAGTGTTAACTCAACCAGTGCCAACTCAACCAGTACCAACTCAACCAGTGCCAACTCAACCAGTGATAACTCGACCAATATCAACTCAACCAGTGCCAACTCAACCAGTACCAACTCAACCAGTGCCAACTCAACCAGTGATAACTCGACCAATATCAACTCAACCAGTACCATTTCAAGCAGTGACCATCTCAACCAGTGACCATCTCAACCAATATCAACTCACTTCATAGCCGACTCTCGAACATTTCATGTTTAATTTCTAGAGTAGGCTATGTAAATATATATTTCAAGTATTCCCATAACTGCTACAAGTGTATTTTAGAATGTAAAAAGAGCAATATAAATATATATATATATATATATATATATATACAGTATATAAATATATATATATAAATATATATATATATATATATATATATATATATATATATATATATATATATATATATGTATATATATATATATATATATATATATATATATATATATATACAGTATATATATATAACTCATTTGGGAACATTCATTTTTTATTGTATATGCCTAAGCTGATGACGCGTTTAATTTATGTATCTTTTATATTTTTCGAATAATTATATGATAACATCCTCATGACAAAAATTACCCATGTGATGCCACACATCATTTAATCTCTGATATAGGCCGATGCATCACCCAATCCACAAAATCCCTTATAATATTGTTAACGATTTTAGTGCCATTATCTTATCATCATCCTACAATTAAAACTATTTCAAGCTTTGTGCGTTCAACATTGTCATTCAAGCGTACCTTGATTTTAGCTCTTAACCACTTTCAATTTGAAGGAAAACTAGCTACAGGTAGCCTTGTCTTTTGTCTCCTTGCACATTGGCAAAAAATTTCATAGGTCTGGATTCACTAGCTGCAATATTACATCGGACAAATACTCCTATCATCCTAAAGGCCGCGTCATACAGAAGTCGAACGTCAGGCGACTTACTCCCAAACAGGATGACTTGCATATTTGAGGCGAATTCAACCGATATTGTCCCGAAGTTGGTAGAAGAAGAACATCCCCAGACAATGCCCCGAACAAGACTCGAATGTAACCAGATTCTCCCGAGCGACTTACGACAAAGACCCGAACATGATTCGAATATAAACCGATGAATGCCAGAGCATGACCCGACTATAACTCGAATATACCCCGAATCAGCCGACCAAATGCGATTGAGATACGACGATCAGCCGACCTTTACCCGATACGAAAGAAGTTATGAGGAACACCACCCGACCATCAGAAAACCTTAACACGATGCTAGACGAATGTGGGACGACGACCTGTACCTGCCCTATATAAAAGGTGGGTGTGGTCGCACACATGGCAGTCGACTGCTCATCAGTCATCACCACAGCAACATGGACCTCACAGAACTCGAGCCACCCACTGAGGTTATGCAGGAGGAGTTGGAGATGGCCATTATGTTTCAGGAGCTAGTTGTAGCCAACCTAAACCACCTGCTACTCATCGCCACCCTCCTGAAGAAGAAGCATCAGCGCCGTGTACGACCCAGGAAACCACGAAGCTGCAGCGTCAAGCCTTGGGTCACCCAGAGAGCCACCTATGAACACTACCACCAACTGCTAAAGGAGCTAATGGAGACGGACAGGAACACCTACAAGTATTATCTGCGTATGGACGAGGACCTATTCAATGACATAGTACGCCGTCTTACACCCCGGATCAAGAAGGAGACCACCAATTGGAAGAAGCCCCTGGAGCCAGGTTTGAGATTGGCCATGACACTACGATTTTTGGCAACAGGGGAGGCATACATGAGCATGGCGTTAAATTTTCGTGTTGGTGCAAACACAATTTCCCTGGCAGTACGGGAGACATCTATCTATCTATCTATTGCCAGACGCCTTACTCCCCTTAATGGGGGTGGCCATACACAAAATGCCCCCAAGCAAACCTATCCCCTGTAAGAGGGACAACCCCTGCCAGTTTACTGAAGGACTTACAGGATTGACCACTCAATTTAGGGTCCGTCTGACTCCGAGGCCTTTTATGTATTTTTAGCACTATTTTTCTACAGTGATGTGCGGCTAATCCATCCACTAACCTGCTTCACCCTAAGATAGCAGTACTGATTTGTATAAGGTTTACTCCCCTAGACAGGTTGCCGACCAAGGCTGACGAGTCCCATCCACCCGGATTTTTATAAGGTTATCTCCCCTAGATGGGTTGCCGACCAACGCTAACGAGTCCCATCCACCCGAAGAATACGGGAGACATGCGAGGCTATAATCCAGGAGTATATGGAAGAGGTTATTGTGTGCCCATCAACACCCGAAGGCTGGAAAGAGGTTGCCAAGGGTTTCGAAGAGAGGTGGAACTTCTGGCACACCATAGGGGCAATCGATGGCAAGCACATAGCCATACAACCTCCAGCAAACTGCGGCTCCCTGTACTACAATTATAAACATTATCACTCCATTGTTCTCCTGGCAGTGGTTGATCACCTGGACAAGTTCATGTACGTGGACGTGGGAGCGAACGGTTCCACATCTGATGGTGGCATCTTCCAGGTGACCGACATCCGGCAGGCCCTGGAGGACGGGGCAGCAGGCTTGCCGGAAGCAGAGCCATTTCCCGGGGAGGACCATCCATATGCAGTGCCCTACTTCCTTGTTGGGGATGACGCATTCCCCATGAGGGAGTGGTTACAGAAGCCCTACCCTCACCGAGGACTCGAGAATGCCAAGAGGAACTACAACTATAGACTGTCCCGGGCCAGGAGGCAGGTGGAGAATGCCTTCGGTATGCTGGCAAACCACTTCAGGTGTCTCCTCACAACCATGAACATTCAGCCCACCACCGTGGAGAAGGTAGTCATCGCGTCCTGTATACTCCACAATCTCCTCATAGACAAACGCCAAGGACAACAAGGACAAGCATCTCAGCGTCAGGAGAATGTGGAACAAGGTGACTGGAGCAGGGACCCCTTGGATGGACTACAACCATTGCCGCGGCAGAGGGGACCAGCCACTGCCAAAACTCACAGGGACTACTTGGCAGAATACTACAGCTGGCCAGAACAGCGCCTGCCCTGGCAGGTACCTCAAAACTGAACAGGCAAGTTGCCATTCCAATTATTCCCCATAAATCCATGCCCAACCTAATTGATATGCCACACCTATTAGACTGTCATTATTACCAAATTATCCAGGTCACATTTCTAGTTCATTTGCAACTTTCATAAATAAGATGTCAATTATTATTATTCTGAATATTATAGTGTCCTAGCATCTCTAGTATATCTCTTATAATAATGAGTTATCCTTATCATTAAATAACGCCAATCTTATTAATTTATCCCCTCAATATTGTATTATGAGTTCAGTCTACATAAAATTTTCTCTTGCCTAATGAGGTATCATTAGCTTTTGAAGACGTCAAGCTATATTAATTTATCCCCTCAATATTGTATTATGTATTAAGTCTACATAAATTATTCTCTTGTATAATGAGATATCATTAGCTTTTGAAAACGTCAAGCTAAATTCATTTATCCCCTCAATATTGTATTATGTATTCCATTTAACATAAACTCTTGTTTTGTTTAGAAAAATATTAATGTCCTCCATTAGGCCGTGGTGGTCATGGTGGTCATGTGGTGAGCACGCTCGCGTGTGAATCTGAAAGACCCGGGATCGAATCCCTGCCACGGCGGACATTTAGTGGGTGCGGTAGTACGTCCTAGCATGTTTCACATGCTTGCACCCAGTCAGGGGACATCCTGATGACGTATACAGACAAAACACACATAACAAAGCCACTCCAACACCTTCCTCTCTCTCCAACACCCCCTTCTCCACTCTCAACACTCTTCTCTGAGCTATTGCCGATAAAAATGGCATGTTCAGTCCTGTAAAGAATCGTAAGATTCAGAGTCGTAAAGATTCCAGGACGAGCTCATTAGCGGCGGATCCCCAGATCGACCGTGGTGATTGTCACCTATACATCTACAAAACAAACAAAACATTCATGTTCCCCATATTATTATTCATTGTATTGTGTAAATATTGTTAGTACACATTGTATTGTGTAAAAAGGAACATTACAACCAACATATACACTAATCATTATTAGTCATTGTATTGTATAAAAAGGAAAAGTACAACCAACATATACACATAATCATTATTAGTCATTGTATTGTATAAAAAGGAAAAGTACAACCAACATATACACTAATCATTATTAGTCACTGTATTGTATAAAAAGGAAAATTACAACCAACATATACACATAATCATTATTAGTCATTGTATTGTATAAAAAGGAAAAGTGCAACCAACATATACACATAATCATTATTAGTCATTGTATTGTATAAAAAGGAAAAGTGCAACCAACATATACACATAATCATTATTAGTCACTGTATTGTATAAAAAGGAAAAGTACAACCAACATATACACATAATCATTTTATTCAATATTGAAACAGCTTACAAATCATGTTCATATGTTTATACACTCCTTGCCACATATTATATACTACTTAGCATATTATATTTATTCAATATCCAAACAACTTACAAATTATTTTTCTATGTATATACACTCATTATTGCCACCTTATTATATAGCACCTAGCATAATATTTTGTACATATCAATATCACGATTCCATGGTTTCCACCAGCCTGCCCCCACAAACCTATGACTATCAGGTTAAACCTAGTAAAAATATCTAGCAACATATTATAGACACAGCCAACCCCAGCCCTCACTAATCATGTGGTTTCTATAGTGACCCCAACAAGAATACCAACATATTTTTATATAAATGATGAGTAATAAGAGCAAGTTATTAGACCCAATTACATTCTATTTTAACACCTTACGAGCGGCCTATGCGGTTTATTTATATGTACCGCCCAGCGGGGTGTTTTTAGCCAAAATAGGGCTGTTTACGTGATCATTTTCATGCCTAAATAAGACCCAGAACGTAAAACAAGTACCTATCCCTGAAAGGGCATAAACAGAGCTTTCGAATGACACCATAACGATCCTTTTATGATGGCTAGTTTTCTTGCAATAACCGTGCAACGCGAGTGCAAAAAGCATGTAATTAGCCACTGTCCCGATACAATTCCTTATATAGCGAGTGAGAGAGGGAGGAGGGAGCTGGGATTCGTGTCAGTATGTTCGCCGCGGTGGTCTGGAGCAGTCATACGCTCGCTACTCTCCTGCCACCACTTGTCTCTCTCTCTCAGCAACATTACGTGCTGAAATTGCCACTCGACCTATGTCGAGCGCCGCCACATAGTCCAGCTTTATTAAATACGACTTATGTGGTGAGCCTCTAATTAAGGGTTAATAACAATGATGAGTAATAAGATCAAGTTATTAGCCATAATTGCTATATAGATTGGCCAACAAAATACTAGGAATATTGAGTAATATGAATGATGGGCAAGAGCAAGTTACACCACATTAATATTGACACCTTTATGAGCAAGTAACACCCCAAGGTTATCTATACTGACCCACAATCAAATAGGAATATTAAATAATATGAAATGATGGGCAAGAGCAAGTTACACCACATTAATATTGAGACCTTATGAGCAAGTTAACACCACAATATTATCTATACTGACCCACAATCAATTAGGAATATTAGTAATATGGGGGGGGGGGTTGAGGTGATTTAAGAAAATTCATCAATGATCCTACTTACAAACCCGGGTGAAATGTCAACCATCCTTGGGGTCTGGGGCCTGTTCGTCTCCACTGGATTGGCTTCAGGTCGTCCAGCGAAGGGTTGGTGGGACTTCCATCCTCGTGGCGTGGCAGGGGCTGCGATATTCTTTCCACCGTGGTAGTAGGAAGGGCCTGGAGGTTGCAGGTTCTCGTAGTAGACGTTCTGATGGGTGTTGTGAGGGGTGGGCTGGGAAGACCCATGGCGTTGATGTGGTGGGTTTAGGGGCTCTCCGTCCAGATTACCCACCCGTGGGAGGGGGGCTGTCCCACGGCTGTGGGCACGCATGGCATGTGCAAAGCGCATTACTTCCATCTGGTAGTGGTCAAGAAGTGAAGGTTCTAATTGAGAGAGGTTGTCCTGGACATAGTGATGGAAGAGTTTAAGGGAATGCTGGGCTGGGGTCGCGGCCTTCTTCGTCACATCCCACCTGTTGTAGAGCTCGTTCAGGTTCTTCTCCCCTTGTCGTAGCTGTGGGCAAAAATGTTTAGCATTAATTAAGGAAGAAGATATAAAATTCCGGTGACAAATGTATTGGGGAGCATATGAATATTAAAATGTTTACCATTAATTCATAAAGAAATAAAATCAAGTGATGAATGTATTGGGGAGCATATGAATATTAAAATGTTTAACATTAATTTACCTTGTCATACAGGTCGCTCTCCATGGCATCACCCGTAGGCGCTTTGGTGCGACGATGGCCCGTCGATGTAGAGGGAGTCGATTCCTGGGTGGTGGGAGGGACACCTGGCTCCTGCGACGTCTCCTCCACCATCAGGTCGTCGGCCAGCTCCTCCGCAGCCGTAGGAGCGATGTGGGTGGCAACGGGTCTAAGGGAACCTCCTTTCTTTTTGTACTTCTGTGAAATATATGGGGGAGTTAGTTTATCAGAATAATATGGTGACAATTATTAATGGAATGCAATTTCTACAAAATATATTGAGTCATAATAGTGGGGAAAGAGTTATTATAGTTCCTGATATTCTCCGATTTACTACAATGTTCTATAAAAGTTTAATAACTATGTAATAACTATTTTAATTATGTTATTGCTTAGGTGAAAATTTATCAACTAACATGTGAAATTCTGATATAAAATATTGAGTCATAATGTGGCGGAAACAGTGGTTATAGTTAGACTATATATGTTGATTATTTTCAAATGTAAATACAATGTTCTTGACAATTGGAATACTTCATGCAGCGTGACCATTCCATATACATTAACACACAATCATGTATAACTGTGTAATGTTGGATGGGAACTTGTATTTTATGATTATTATAAATAAACAAACATAAGTTGAAAAATTATACTCGACCTATTACTGTCCTTTCCCATGTGTTATTATTATTTAGCAGATATTTATAGGTTGTTTTAATATAACGTACCTTGCTCTTCCATGGTGGGAAGCTTCACGATGTGAGGCTGTAGAAATGAGAAGGCCTGGACTATCCAGGTTTCCCTCTCGGTAAGCTCATGTGTCCCAGAACCTGAGGGCAGCTCCGTCAGTTTCACATACCTGGTCCGCATTCCCTCCATCCATTTGGCGAGAACGTCAACTGGAAAATAAACCTATATTATAAGCACTGTTTACAAAATAATATAACAAATGTACTATCAAACGCGCCGAGTATATATATATAAATGGAAGCTCTCTATTCACACTTTTGACATCACAGGTAAGCACACAGTAAGCACACAGTAAATAACAGGATTGGGCATTAAACAATCAACACTGAAGATGGCACCTTGTAACACTGGACAGCAATAATATGTTTTGCATATGGCCACTTTAATTCTACGCAACAACTGCACTCAACCCACCTGTAACATGGAGTTCCGCGGCCTTGTTGGTCATAGCCCGATCCCGGATGTCCCTGTCTCGATGGGCCCGGAGTTTCTTGTTATAGAAGAAGTCATTCTCCCGGTACCACTCGTCAACAGCGACTTCATCCTTCCCAGGCAGGATGGCGTATGTCCGCTTTCTTTTGTAGATATCTGTACTGGCAGGCGGCGTTGGTTTCTTGACCTTGGAGGGGCCTGGCTCGGGTGACGGCGTGGGTGGCGTTCCTGATGAAGGGTTGGGGTCGGCGGTATGATCCTCATCCACACTGTGGGATGGCGTCTCTCCTAATTCAGGGAAAGTGTGAACCAGCTCATGCCGTTGCTGTTTTTTTTACCAGGGGAAGTGACTCCATCTGGGTGAGGTCCTGTGACTCTGGAAGGGTTTGTCCTGATTGAAAGTCAGTTTCTTGGTCACTCCCTTCAGAGCTTGATGAACTATGTATCACCAGATCCTCCCCTTCTGCTACCGGCGGGTCCTGGGAGGCGAAGAGGTCCATGGAAGGCTCTGCTGCTTCCTTGGCCTTCCTGGTAGGTGTGCGACGTGGTAGCTTGTCGCCCTTGCCCATCTTGGTGGGTTGCTGTGTTGTGTGGAGAGGGAGAACTTGTCGGGACAACTTGTGCGGAGGATGTGAGACCGATGCAGGCTCCGGCAGCTGTATATGGGGCCCGTGCTCGTGGCTGCCAGCGTACGATTCGCCTCGCATTCTTCTGTGTCGTGTGCAATCGCGCCTCGCTCCTCTCTTTATCTGCTGTGTCGTGTGCACATCTCGGCGTGCTCGGGTTTTCCCACGTGGTCCCACGTGTAGCACCCGACACAGACTCGATGATTCTGCTTTTGTTCGGGGGAAATTCGAGTTGTGATCCTATCTTTTTCGTTTCATTCGACTTGTGTTCTTGCCAATATCTTCAATAGACCCGATTGATCTTGCCTTATTCGTCTCTTTATCTGGGGAATGTCTTGTTTTATTCGAGTAATTCGTCTATCATTCGGCTGATATTCGGTTTAATGTCTCCCTATATTCATACGATTCGGGTTATTATCGACTTATGTTCGGCTCATGTTCGGGTAGTTCGTGTTAACTTTATCAATGGAAATTACAGCAGGACATCGGCCGAAACAAAAGAACGTAACACGAATGTAAGCCGACCGTAACCCGACCGAGAGCCGACCTTTTTTTAACGGTTTTTACACCCGAATATCGGCTAGAAGTTAACGCATGCACTAACTTCTGGCCGAATCAAAGATATTCGTCTGCACTCATGAGCATCCCCAGAACTTCCCCAGAATCAACAAGATCATTGGCCGAATTGTCCCGAATCAACCCGAACTTTCTGAAATTTGAACCCTTATTTAGCGGGCTAGGTGGTCTATTTGACCGTAGCACCCAGCGGGGTTTTTTTTACCCTAAATAGGGTTGTTTCCATGCTCATTTTCATGCCTAAATAAGACCCAGAGCGTAAAACAAGTATCTATCCCTGAAAGGGCGTAAACAGAGCTTTCCAATGACACCCGAACCATCCTTGTACGACCACTGGTTCTCTTGCAACGATCGTGCAACACGAGTGCAGAAAACCTGAAATAAGGTAATTTCCTTACATAATTCCCTGTGTAGCGAGTGAGAAGATGAGGAGAAAGTTAGAATACAGTTCAGTACACCCGCGGTGGTCGTGGGGAGCGGTCATAAGGTTACTACGCTCGTCCCACCGCTCAGCTCTCTCTCTCAGCATCATTACATGCTGAAAATGGTGCTCGACAGATGTCGTGCACCGCCACATAGTCCATATTTATTTCACTCGACATATGTCGTGCGCCGCCAATAAGGGGTTAAAGAACACCAATATGAGCATTAATTTTAACATTTTAGCACCCTCCCTGCACTGGTTTAAACCAGTCCCAGTCCTGCGACACGTGGAGTCGGGATGCTTGCGCTGACTTTTTTTTTTTTTTTTTTTTCTTAATGTTTAGCTTTGTTTGATTATATATTTTTGATTTGAGAATACACATAGGTCTATTACATACACAAACTTACGAAGGTTGATAATCTAAAATAAAATGAATACTTGCAAATCATGTTTATCTAACCATGCACCCCGTTTGCTAATACATTAGGAAATACATTAGAACATATAAAAGTAAGTACAAGGAGGATCACTTTCCTATCCTTGGCATGGCACTGTACAGTTAAAGGAAAATACAAACTTGCTAATCTACTAAGCCTATAAATCTTAGCATTCTGAAATCCAATGCTATTTAACCCTTGTCTATCGGGGCCCGACTTCAGTCCGTATCGAAAAATTTGGACTATGTGGCGGGGCCCAACTTAAGTCTGAGTGCAATTTTGGCGCAATATTGGCTCTGAGAGAGAGACGAGTGACGGGAGGAGCATGGGTTACCTCATGACCGCTCGCCACGGCCGCCGTGGACCAACTGAGATGTACTCCACTTACATCCACCCTCACTTCCTCGCTACATACGTAATTATATAAAGAAATTATCATATTTTAGCGATTTTGCCCTTCTCTTGCACATCGTTGCAAGACAACCAGTTATCGTAGAAGGATGGTTCGGGTGTCATTGGAAAGCTCAATTTACGCCCTTTCAGAGATACATACTTGTATTACGCTCTGGGACTTGTTTATGCATGAAAAAGAGCACAGAAACAACCCCCTTTATGGTAAAAAAAAAAACGCTGAGCGGCACAGTGAAATATACTCCACCACCCGCTCTTTGAGCGTTAAGCATATAATAGAACAATAATAACTACAATAATAACATGTAACACTGTAATGCTAGTGTAAACAAATGAAAGGAATAGATAATGTTGGTACAAAAAGGTTAAATGTTTTAATCTAGAACAGAAGAATGTGAATTTGAAAGAAAAAGACAAAAGGAGGATCAAAATTCCAATTTTGGGAGTGCAGGGTGTAGGCCTAAGGATAAAGGAAAATCTCTAGCTGCAGAGCCTATCTATTTATTTCTAACCAACAACTTGCATGTGGGCTATTGCCCTCAGATAGCACAATTTGTCAGCCTCTTGATCATAAGACCTAACCTTCAATGCAAGTCTGTTTGCTAACAGAACATATACATTTCTGGATCATTCAAGATTTTGAACCCTAGCATTTTGCAATGTTAGTCTATGAATTCCAATATATTTTTGGATTCCATTAAAGAACGACCACATTGTTGGATGAGAGCACATGAATAGTGACTTGAGAGAATTGTGGAATCCTTCACAACAATTTGTGGTCTTTGGTGCAGAAACTTGTGCATCCTCATAATGATTCCACAACTGTATTTCAAACCTTGGATTTCTAACTCTCCCTCCTACTCGGGGTCCATGAATGTATGTCGACTCAAAGTAAGCAATTAGCAAGTCATTAGTTTCTGGCTCATCTGGAAAAGTGGCTCCCAACTCTTCAAATATCTCTTCTACTTCATCAACTGGTACAAAAGCAAGTGCCGGAAGTGACTTCACCAACATCGCAAAATCATGCTCAGTTTCAAATCTCACTTTGAGACCCAAATCATTTACCTTTCTGATTACTGACTGATTGAAATGAAAAAACCTGAAATGTGTGCTTGAGGAAACTCACTTTTGAATGAATTGATTGCAGCCAACTCAAAGTCAAGCAAAACTGTTGAGGGATTTAGACGTTGATTCAAGTTTTTCAAGATTTCAATCATACGTGTATATGTTTCAGCAGTTTTGTTTGGGAAGAGAAAGTAGACGCAAGGGGGATACGAATTTCCCACCTTGGCATGAATGGTGTACAGTTGGAAGAATATAAGTGGAGTAGTCTCAAAAGTTCCATCCCCCATCCACACCTCACTCTGAAGGCAGTCAAGTAATTCACGTCTGCCAAGAACCAAGATTCTCAGAGGATCATCAACTCCTGAATCATACAAAACCATTTCAACATAATCATCAGGAATTTCAAAGTTTCGTGAATGAGGAGGTTGGATACCTTCAATCTGTTGACGCTTGCATCTGATACGCCTCTCAATGGCAGATTTGTTTTGGCATTCTAGCTAAGATGTCATTGTTTAACCCTCCGGGGCCGGCTACGCATACTATAAATATTCCCCGAAACCCGGGGGTTTTGGCCGAAAAATGTCTATGCCTAGGCTACCGTATCTTTGTTATTTTGACTGCTTCCGCATTCCCGCACATCCCCAAGCGTAGATGTGTTTCGTACCTGTAGAATGGCATTGAGTAGAGCTCTCTAAGTCAACTGGTTCAGTTGTGATGACGATTTCCGTGGAGAGAATTTTGTGGCGATGTCAGCCATATCAGCCACTTTTCAATACTAAACAATAACACACGGCCACAAACAGCCACACAAAAACAAGCGACGCCTCTCCTTCTTGTGGTCGGAGATGCGCAGCGTCGGTCCAACTGGCTGTTGTTTACATGCGTCTGACGGACGGCTTTCAAAACAAGCTTACAGGCTTTCAAGCTGCCGGAGCCTCAGAGCCCTACCGGGTTCCGCGGGCCGTGTTTGTTATGGGTGCCTCAGAGCCCTACCGGGTTTGAGGGGTTAAGGGTGCCATATTGTCTCCAAGAAGTGTCCTTGTAGTTGCACGGTTTGTTTCGGCATCTCCTTTAATTTTTGCAAGGACTGCATTTGCCTCCGTTTGAATAGAGTCTCCAGAATGGGAGTGAGCAGAAGGTTCTTTCACAATATTTGAGCCACATGATATCAGGGATGATCTACATTTAAATTTCTGGTACCTCCTGCACCTCCAATATTTGTTCCCAATTTCCATCCAAGCTTCTCGTGTCCTAAGAATATACTCAAACCCTTGGTGTAACAGCATTTCCACACCCCTCACTGACTTATAAAACTGCAGTGCCATAATTTCAGAAAACAAGACAATACATTAGCTGGAAATATATGTAAAATGTAAGAAAAATTACAAAATTGTCATGTGGGAAGACAGTGCAAGCTCAACGAAGGTCTGTCGCCTACTGATAAAGTTTGATCGATCATAGTATGCTATGAATAAGCACATTCGTGAATGGTTCATGTTCCAAGATCACTCATTGGTCCAGATAAAGCTAGTGGGCGGAGCTAGGACGTCCACCAACACGTTCCATACTGTCCGTACAACACATCTACAATCACCTTCCCCCACTGGTGGCGATTGTAATGGTAGAAGTGATGATGCTGGTGAATTTGGTAGTTGTAATGAGGTTGGTCATTGTGGAATAATAGAGGTGATGGTGATTGTAGTAGTGATGGTGGTGGTAATTGGAGGTACTTGTAGAGGTTGTGATGATGGTGGTGATTATGATAGTATTAGTGATGATGGTGGTGATTGTGGTAGTACTAGTGATGTTGGTGGTCCTTGTTGTGGTAGTAGTGAGTGTGGTGGCAATTGTGGTAGTAGTAATTTGATGGTGATGGTGGTAGTATAGTGCTGGTGGTGGGGATTGGTGTAGTAATAGTGATGAAAGTGGTGGTAGTAGTGTTGATTGTGGTGGCAGGGATGATGGTTGTGATTGTAGTAGTAGTGAGGATTATGTTGGTAGTAGGGATACTGATGATTGTAGTGGTATAATATTAATGGTGGTGATTATAGTAGCAATAAAGGTGATTGTGGTGGTAGGAGTGACGGTGGTGGTGAATGCAGTAGTAGTAGGCTACCGGTATTGATGTTGGTATTGATTGTGTTAGTAGTAGGGGAAAAAAATATGGTATTGTTGTTTGTTATGCTTGGCAAAAATAAGTAGTTTAGGTTCACCAAACGGGAATAGGATATTAAATATACATGCACAGGGTAGAAGCAAGGCAAATCATACATTCAGAAGAGGTTATATGTTATATTTGTGCACAAGAATACATAGATGAGTCTGTTGTAATATTATTCTGACTCAAGTTTTATATGCGATACCTAAAGGGAAGAATAATAATTACACAGCAAATAAACCAATGTATGGAGATTATGCACTCATGGCTTTCATAATACTGAAATAATTAATCACACATCAGGAACAAAGATTAACATGGAAATAGTCTTCAGGACAATCGATATTTATTAATTACTTTCAAGGTTGAGCATATAAATTACGCACATTCACAGGAGTTCAGAAAATAGAGAATGAGGAATGCAAATTTTCTATGTCACCCAAACACGGGTTACTATGACAGAACATTAACCCGTACAGCCCCAGCGACGCGCCTGACGCGTCGGCAATGTATGTAATGCACAGCCCCAGAGACGCGCCTGGCGCGTCACTCTAATTGCGCCGACCGTAACCTCAGGTGTAGCCACTCAAGAGGGCTCAGATTTGTATGGGAACTGTGTACGTATCCCACGCAACCGTGCCGATGGTTGAAAACTCTCAAAGTCCACGTGCGTGCGCGTGAGCGCGCAATAACCTGTTTTTTTGGGGTAATTGCTTTCAATTTTTTACTCTTGTAAAATACGTTTTCGGGGGCTCTGTAGGACCATTCTTTAAGCTTTTTGAGCGGTTTTTCGTGGTTTTTCCTTCATTCCTAACCCATTCGCTATTGTTTCTGGAATAAAACAATTTTTTGAAAACCGGCCGGGTTCTGGTGAACAAACATTACAAAACTAGCCGGGGCTGGACGGGTTAAAATCTATCTGCTATCATCATCACTACTACTATCGCCATCATCACTACTACTATATCATCACTACTACTATCTCCATCATCACTACTACCTACTGTATCACCATACTCACTACTACTATCACCATCATCACTACTAGCACTACTACTATCATCATCGTCACCATTATAATTAATCATCACTACTGTCACCATCATCACTACTAGCACTACTACTATCTAAATCATCACTACTACTATAATCATCGTCACCATTATCGTTAATCATCACTACTGTCACCATCATCACTACTAGCACTACTACTATCTAAATCATCACTACTACTATCATCATCGTCACCATTATCGTTAATCATCACTACTGTCACCATCATCACTACTAGCACTACTACTATCTAAATCATCACTAATACTATCATCATCGTCACCACTATCATTAATCATCACTTCTAGCACTACTACTATCTAAATCATCACTACTACTATCATCATTATCACCACTATCATTAATCATCATTATTGTCACCATCATCACTACTTATGACATGTTCATCATTAGAATCACCATCATCACTACTATCACTATCATCACTACTAGTCATTATCCTTACTACAACAATCACCACCACCATACTTATTACTATCACCAGCATCACTACTAATATCGCCATCATCAATCCTACTAACACAATCACCATCACTATCGCAACTACTACCGGTTACCACCACCATCACTACTATAATCACCATCGTTACTGTAAATCCTCACCACCAACACCACTATCACTACTATTACCATAATCACCATCATCACCACTTCTGTGATGTTCATACACAAACACACCGTCATTATAATACTACACCACGCCTACCGTACTGGGGGCTACATAATCACTGGTTGAGAGACACTATTTGAGATGGTCACTTGTTCAGGTGGTCACTGGTTGAAATAGTCACTGGTTGAGTTGTCACTGGTTGAGTTGCCACTGGTTGATTTGTCACTGGTTGAGTTGTCACTGGTTGAGTTGTCACTGGTTGAGTTGTCACTGGTTCAGGTAGTCACTGGTTGAGTTGCTACTGGTTGAGATGATCACTGGTTGAATTGCTTCTGGTTGAGATGGTCACTGGTTGAGTTGCTACTGGTTGAGATGGTCACTGGTTGAGTTGGTCACTGGTTGAGCTGTCACTGGTTGAGTTAGCATTGGTTGAGATAGCACTGGTTGAAATAGTACTGGTTGAGATGGTCACTGGTTGAGTTAGCACTGGTTGAGATGGCACTGGTTGAGGTGGTACTGGTTGAGATGGTCACTGGTTGAAATAGTACTGGTTGAGTTAGCACTGGTTGAGATGGTCACTGGTTGAGTTGGCACTGGTTGAGATAGCACTGGTTGAGATGGTCACTGGTTGAGATGGCACTGGTTGAGGTGGTACTGGTTGAGATGGCACTGATTGAGTTGGCACTGGTTGAGGAGACACTGGTTGAGTTGGCACTGGTTGAGATGGCGCTGGTTGAGTTGGTACTGGTTGAGTTAGCACTGGTTGAGATGGTACTGGTTGAGATGGTACTGGTTGAGTTGACACTGATTAAGAAGGTCACTGGTTGAGATAGTCACTGGTTGAGTTAGCACTGGTTGAGATGACTCTGGTTTTCTCCCTAAACTTCCATCAAACTTAACCCCCCCCCCCCCCATCTTCCTTCAAGGTACATTTGTACATTTTTCGACAGAAGGCTCGCTTTCGCTCGCCAGGAAAAAATCAACATCTAATTGACACGAAGTCTTAATATTGGTAAAACAAATGGGGCGGAAAGTCTTAAATCGCCAAACTAATGGGCCGAACGTCTTAAAATCTGAAAACTAATGGGGCTAAACACGAGGGAGAAGGGGGACCAGAAAAACCACAGCCAAACCTGCCTTTAACCTTCTGACTTGACCGTGCCTTCTGGTGAGCTGATGCGCGAGCCCTCCCCTGCCTTAACACTGTACTGTACTTGTTATCATGGTGGGGGTCTGGGATATCCTTGTTGGTTGTTTTGTTTTTTCTGGAAAAATTGTAAGACTTTCTCTACAGGTATTTTAAAAAACTTTTGCCTTAGCTATCAACAAGTGAATGAAGTGGATCATTGGTATACCTTCCTATACCAGTAACCATGAGGTGGCAGAGTCATGTGAACAATTACTGCCGGAGCATCACGTTGCTCTTATTCAAGCCAGATATTATCACAGAATGGCTAAGTCTAATAATCTTATAATTAATACTAATTGGCAATACTTGCAGTCTGGACTTTTTGATAAGCAATGTTGAAAATCTATTTCATAACACATATAATATTGATGTATGGAAGTATGATCTTAACACTGTCTACTCTAGAATCCTATGGGTTCAGCGAAACGAAGAACGGCGGGCTCCTGTGTCTTATGATCCAAATACAAGGTGATGCTTCCTAACTCTATCTAATATATCATATAACTATTCGAACAAATACTTGGTTCATAATAAAATGCGGTTGCTAAAGTTGATATAATAAATAAATATATTGGATTATAATTATTATACTGTAAATAAAGAAGAGGTGTAGGAATTCATAATATGCATACCTTTTCAGCTATTTCAATGTTCTTAATAATTTTAATGGATATGTAATATGTACGGTTTGCCAAATATGTCATGTCTCCGGTGTCATTATATTTTGCTTGTTGTGTGCTGTATATATATATATATATATATATCTGTGAGATGTTGAATAGGGTGTGTAAATATAGGAACATGTTTTTATATCTCATTGGAAACGACGAATTTATGCTTGGATAGTGCTGATACCAATTATTGATCGAAATATACTTGGTGCCGCGACATCACTTATTTTGGCAACTGTACATGAATGTAAACTTTGTATATATTATAAAATATAAACAATTGAATTGAACTGACTACTATTCTAAAATTGCCAAAATGTTTATAGTAAAGGAAGAAGGGATGATGAGGGTAGGGGAGGGGAATAAGCAACAGTAACGTTATTGTTGAGGGATACTTAACGGATGATAGGTGATGGGGTTGGGGTCGTTTATGATGAGGGTAGGGGAGGGGAATAAGCAACAGTAACGTTATTGTTGAGGGATACTTAACGGATGATAGGTGATGGGGTTGGGGTCGTTTATGATGAGGGTAGGGGAGGGCAATAAGCAACAGTGACGTTATTGTTGAGGGATACTTAACGGATCATAGGTGATGGGGTTGGGGTCGTTTATGATGAGGGTAGGGGAGGGCAATAAGCAACAGTGACGTTATTGTTGAGGGATACTTAACGGATGATGGGGTTGGGGTCGTTTATGATGAGGGTAGGGGAGGGGAATAAGCAACAGTGACGTTATTGTTGAGGGATACTTAACGGATGATAGGTGATGGGGTTGGGGTCGTTTATGATGAGGGTAGGGGAGGGCAATAAGCAACAGTGACATATTGTTGAGGGATACTTAACGGATCATAGGTGATGGGGTTGGGGTCGTTTATGATGAGGGTAGGGGAGGGCAATAAGCAACAGTGACATATTGTTGAGGGATACTTAACGGATCATAGGTGATGGGGTTGGGGTCGTTTATGATGAGGGTAGGGGAGGGCAATAAGCAACAGTGACGTTATTGTTGAGGGATACTTAACGGATGATAGGTGATGGGGTTGGGGTCGTTTATGATGAGGGTAGGGGAGGGCAATAAGCAACAGTGACGTTATTGTTGAGGGATACTTAACGGATGATAGGTGATGGGGTTGGGGTCGTTTATGATGAGGGTAGGGGAGGGCAATAAGCAACAGTGACGTTCTTGTTGAGGGATACTTAACGGATCATAGGTGATGGGGTTGGGGTCGTTTATGATGAGGGTAGGGGAGGGCAATAAGCAACAGTGACGTTATTGTTGAGGGATACTTAACAGATGATGGTGATGGGGTTGGGGTCGTTTATGATAAATTAATGATGGCGGTGGACGGTGGTGGTGGTGAGTGGGACATTACAGAGAGAGAGAGAGATAACAAGGAGCTAGAGCGTAAAAGGGAGGGCATAAACAACCGGCAGTGGACGTGTTATGCATTGAGAGAGAGAGAGGGGGAGGGAATAATATATGCAAGAAAGGTTTAAAGGTTTCTGTTCAGGCTCTGTCTCGATTCGACCACCCCCAGCAATGGGGTATGTGCCTGAGTATACATGCATACATACATACATACATACATACATACCATAGCAAAACCCGACACACCGTTGGCTTGTATCTTTTCGGCCCCATTCAGCCTACTGTTTTAAGACGTTTATCACGTTTTTTCCTGGCGAGCGGGAGCGAGGCAGCATAATTGTTTGTTATGTTTTTGACAACAGGCTAAATTTGTACACTTTTTTATAGAAAAAATTCTCCGGCGAAGCCGTATTTTTCCATAAAATGGAAGAAATCAACACCTGGATCGGGATAAACGTCTTAAAATAGTAGGGTGAATGGGGCCGAATGGATACAAGCCAAAGAAAAAGAGAAAAGGAGAGAACATAGGCAGGTCACCCCCTTAAGTCAATATAATCGGCCTCCATTAATGAACTGGGCAATACCACGGTTTCTTGCGTAAGTTAACACTCAGTTCCTCAATCTGTGTTCAACATGGTGTAAATATTACCCATCGTATATGTCTTAGGGTTAAACATTATGCTCCCCAGAGTAAAGGCAGAATATTATGGAAGCTAAAATATTATACAACTTAAATTCAAATACTATATCAGACTTGAATTACTGAAAACAACCTGTATTAAGACCTCGTTTGAATCCACCTTAAGGGGAGATTTTTTAGCTTGCTTCCTAGACCCCCATCAAACTTTTTAAAATTACCCCCAAGAACCCCCTTCGATAATATACAGTATATGTGTATATTTTTCGGTAGCAAAATGTACCGGCCGAAGGCCGGTTGCCTCCCAAAATACATGCTCGTTATCGCTCGCCAGGAAAAGGGCAACACCTAAATGGCACGAACGGTCCTAACATTTACAGAAACGGGGCGAAATGTCTTAAAATCGCAAAACTAACGGGCTGAACGTCTTAAAATTTCAAAACTAATGGGGCTAAGCATGAGGGAGAAGGAGGTTCGAAAAAAATCCTTTAAGTGAAAATCTCCCCTAAATAATGGTACTGATATTATTCCTGCTAAAGGAAACCAATATTATACAATAATCTGCTATAAACCAATATTATACAATAATCTGCTATAAACCAATATTATACAATAATCTGCTATAAACCAATATATACAATAATCTGCTATAAACCAATATTATACAATAATCTGCTATAAACCAATATTATACAATAATCTGCTATAAACCAATATTATACAATAATCTGCTATAAACCAATATTATACAATAATCTGCTATAAACCAATATTATACAATAATCTGCTATAAACCAATATTATACAATAATCTGCTATAAACCAATATTATACAATAATCTGCTATAAACCAATATTATACAATAATCTGCTATAAACCAATATTATACAATAATCTGCTATAAACCAATATTATACAATAATCTGCTATAAACCAATATTATACAATAATCTGCTATAAACCAATATTATACAATAATCTGCTATAAACCAATATTATACAATAATCTGCTATAAACCAATATTATACAATAATCTGCTATAAACCAATATTATACAATAATCTGCTATAAACCAATATTATACAATAATCTGCTATAAACCAATATTATACAATAATCTGCTATAAACCAATATTATACAATAATCTGCTATAAACCAATATTATACAATAATCTGCTATAAACCAATATTATACAATAATCTGCTATAAACCAATATTATACAATAATCTGCTATAAACCAATATTATACAATAATCTGCTATAAACCAATATTATACAATAATCTGCTATAAACCAATATTATACAATAATCTGCTATAAACCAATATTATACAATAATCTGCTATAAACCAATATTATACAATAATCTGCTATAAACCAATATTATACAATAATCTGCTATAAACCAATATTATACAATAATCTGCTATAAACCAATATTATACAATAATCTGCTATAAACCAATATTATACAATAATCTGCTATAAACCAATATTATACAATAATCTGCTATAAACCAATATTATACAATAATCTGCTATAAACCAATATTATACAATAATCTGCTATAAACCAATATTATACAATAATCTGCTATAAACCAATATTATACAATAATCTGCTATAAACCAATATTATACAATAATCTGCTATAAACCAATATTATACAATAATCTGCTATAAACCAATATTATACAATAATCTGCTATAAACCAATATTATACAATAATCTGCTATAAACCAATATTATACAATAATCTGCTATAAACCAATATTATACAATAATCTGCTATAAACCAATATTATACAATAATCTGCTATAAACCAATATTATACAATAATCTGCTATAAACCAATATTATACAATAATCTGCTATAAACCAATATTATATAATAATCTGCTATAAACCAATATTATACAATAATCTGCTATAAACCATTATTATACAATAATCTGCTATAAATTTAAAACAGTAGGATCTGCCTACCTAGGCTATATAAATTTAAAGGGGATGAGCTTATTTGTTTGCTAATTTATGTATAGTTTTATTTATTAATTTTTAGTTTCATCCTTAGACCTCCATCAAGCTTAAAAAACACATGCCCAAGACCCTCCTTCAAGATAAATGTGTAAACATTTTTATAGAAAAATGTCCCGGCCAAAGGCCGTTGCTTCTTAAAAAACAGGCTCGCTATCGCTCGCCTGGAAATTTTCGACACCTAAATGACAAGAAATATCTCAATATTGACAAAGAAATGGGGTGAAAGATCTTAAATCACCAAACTAATATGCAGAACGTCTTAAAATCTCAGAACAAATAGGGCTAAACATGAGAAAAAAGGGGGACCTGAAAAATTACCCATCTCCCCTTAATCCTGCTAAATGAAACAAATATTATAGAATAATCCCTTATACGTTATAATAAGTAGGAGCTGTGTACGTATATCTATTTAACCTAAATTAGTTGGAAGTTATAAAGAGAGAGTGTCTAGATCTGCTCCGTATTCTTATACAGTATGCTTTTATAAATCGTGTTTCCAAATTTTTGTCTTGCATTGACAATGAAAGAACGTTGATTGTCGACAGCACACACTTAGGATTCTGACAGCCATGTCTATTGTAATCAGTGGGTGTGGGTGTGGGTGTATGAGTATGTGTGTGTTGTGGGTAAGAGAGAGTGTGGGCCCCCCCCCCCCCCCACACTCTCTCTTACCCACAACACACACATGAGAGAGTGTGTGTTTTTTTTTTTTTTTTTTTTTTCTATGTGAGTGAAGGAGACAAAAGGCAGAACTGCCTGTAGCGAATGCCTCCCCCAGAGTTGAAAGAGTGACAGGGCCAAAATCAAGGGTCGTTCGAGCCAAAATGCCTGGACACACGGAGTTTGAAGCAATTTAAGTCATAGGAAAAGAAAAAGATGTTGAATAGAAGAAGGATTGGGAGTATTGTTTCACTCTTGAGTTGGAGAGTTGCACAGAGTTGGGGTGGGGTTGTGTTGCAAGATGGGTACTACGTACCCTATGTAGACGATGTGGTATACACTGGGAGAGCTCTGAGGAACACTGCTTATTGTAGTAGCAATAGAATAGTGAGAGAGATGCAATAGTGCAGCGAAGAGAGAGAGGTTGCAGAGAGTTGGTGAGTGGACGGGAGTTAATGATACGAAAGGCTTTCATTTCTACTTTGTCTAGGAGTGTGGTGTGTGAGGATCCTCCCCACACATGTGAACAATACTCAATACAAGGTCGCACTGTGCTCCTGTACAGAGCAAGAAGCTGTGCAGGGGTAAAGAACCCCTTGATGCAGTTGAGCACACCCAGCTTCTGGGAGGCTGCCTTAGCAAGACTGGTAATATGGTCCTTCCAAGAGAGAGCAGAAGAGAAAGAGACACCAAGACTATTGAGAGAAGATGAAGGATTAATTTTTGTATTGTTGAAGTGTAAGGGATAGTCCTCTGGGAGTTCCCGACGGGTAGTAAGATGGAGAAATTGGGTTTTGGATGCATTAAAGGTAACAAGGTTTTCTCTGCCCCAATTGGCAATGGTAGTTAGATCAGAAGATAAGTGTTGTATGGCTTCATTATGTTTGTTTTTGAGGGATTGCTGGCTGGGGCATTCAGGAAAACTAAATGAGTAGTGTAAGGTAGAGTCGTCTGCATATGAATGGATGGGACTGAAGGTACAGTTGAGAAGATCATTTATGAAAATTAGAAAGAGAATGGGAGATAGGAATGAGCCCTGAGACACACCGGAGTTGATAGGATGAGGAAGTGAGGGATGGCCGTCGACAACCTCAGCTATGGAACGGCCGGCAAGGAAATTAGAGACAAAGGCATAGATGGAGGGATAGAGACCGAAGGAGGGTAGTTTAGAAATTAAAGATTTGTGCCAGACACTATCGAAGGCCTACAATATGTTTAGTGCAATAGAAAAGGTCACACCGAAATCCCGAAAGGAGGCTGACCAAGAGTTAGTAAGATATGAAAGAAGATAACCAGTAGAGCGACCCTTAAGGGAGCCATACTGGTGATCTGAGAGATTATGAGAAGAGAAATGCTTAAGAAATTTGGAAGCAAGAATAGTTTAAAACATTTTTAGAGATACAGGAGATGAGAGCGATTAGACGATAGTTGGAGGGTTGAGAGCGGTCACCTTTCTTTGGGACAGGTTGAATGAGAGCAAACTTCCAGCAAGAAGGGAAGACATTAGAGGAGAGACAGAGACAGAACAGTTTGCCTAGGCAAGGAGTCAGCACGGATGCACAGTTTTTTAGTACAACGGGAGGAACACCGTCCGGTCCGTACGCCTTTTTAGTATTAAGCCCAGAGAGGGTAGAAATTACATCTTTAGAAGAGATTAGGATATTAGGCATAAGTATATACAGTATATATAATATATATATATATATATATATATATATATATATATATATATATATATATATACGTATGTTTGCGTGTCTGTGTGTGTAAACAACTATGTGTTTGTGTGATTACGTACACAGGTGTGTGTGTGACTCAGTGACTCAGTTACTTGTTCGTCAAGGGGAATCCACGCAATGCGAGCTAAGCTCATTATTATCGCGCCTCCTTAACTGGGAATGTATTGCGTGAAATGCATGTTAAGTGTTTTATGTACTGTTGGAATGGCTGTGGATGTGTGTGTAGTCTGTATTTAGCCAATTGGCGACATCGGAAACAAAGGCTTAGGGTGGATCTGTATGGTACCATTCTCACTATAGACGGTACCGTCTCGCCCGAAGGCTTAGGTAGCCATCAGCTTAGGTGAACCATATGCTACCCATCTCGCCTTGTACCATTTTTGCCAACCCCAGATGGGACGTCACAACGTCGTCCACTTATTCCAGGTACCTATTTACAGCTAGGTGAACTGAGGCTAACACATGAAAGGAGACAAGCCCAATTTGTCTCCGCCCGGCCGGGGATTGAACCCCCGACCCCTCGTGTGTGAGACGAGAGCTCTACCTACTAGGCTACGGGCTGTATGTGTGTGTGTGTGTTTCTGTATAAGTGTGTGATGGTATACTAGTGGTATATATCTAGCCTAGATATTTGTATATAAATATAAAATATAGTGTATATTCAATGTTTATATATAATGTATTTATATATTTGCGTATTGTATACAGTATATATATATATATATATATATATATATATATATATTACAAATAACTTTTTGGTAGTCAATGTATTCAAGGGGTTAACTTCAAGTAAGGAAGACTGAAGGTGTCTATCCGTATGGGTTATATGTTTGTTAGAGGATATCATGTTAGGTTAAGATATATAACCAGGTTAGGTAGTATAATTAACCATATTAGGAAGACGTTTTAACCCGTACAGCCCCAGCGACGCGCCTGACGCGTCGGCGATGTATGTAACGCACAGCCCCAGAGACGCGCCTGGCGCGTCACCCTAATTGCGCCGACCGTAACCTCAGGTGTAGCCACTCAAGAGGGCTCAGATTTGTATGGGAACTGTGTACGTATCCCACGCAACCGTGCCGATGGTTGAAAACTCTCAAAGTCCACGTGCGTGCGCGCGAGCGCGCAATAACCTGGTTTTTTGGGATAATTGCCTTCAATTTTTTACTCTTGTAAAATACGTTTTCGGGGGCTCTGTAGGACCATTCTTTAAGCTTTTTGAGCGGTTTTTCGTGGTTTTTCCTTCATTCCTAACCCATTCGCTATTGTTTCTGGAATAAAACCATTTTTTGAAAACCGGCCGGGTTCTGGTGCGCAAACATTACAAAACTAGCCGGGGCTCCACGGGTTAAGGTACGTTCCTATCTACAGTAGTTACAGGTTGATTGAAGTAGACTGGTAGGTTGAATCTCTGCGTCTCCGTCCTGTACTCTAGTTGATAGATAGATAAGATAGATATATTGTTATATTCTTATTATTCTTATTTAGTAATAGTAATGCTACCACCGTTTATCTTATACCTTATAAATATAATATTGATACTTATAGGTAAAGGAATTAAAGTCTCTGTATCCAAAACCACGTTGATATTTATTCAAACAAAGTAGATTAAATATACAAGGAGAATTTTCCTATGTTTTTTTTTTTTTTTTTTTTTTTTCTATATTCCAACTTACTTCCTCTCGGGCATAGGCTGAGAGCCTTAACATTTACCGCTTTACAATGAACAGTGAAGCCCGTGAGGTCTTGTTCCAGTCTAGGGAGTGAGACATGTGAAGCACGTAGAGTACAACGAGCTCCTGCCATTTTGCCTTCACATGAGGCACGGTGCTCACTCATGGCCCGAAACGACCCCATCGCTGAAGCCACCTCGTTCCCGTGCTTCACTGTCTCACCCCCTACACTCGGACTCTCACACTTACACACACACAACGCCACCTGTTGAGCAGATAACTCAGGGAGAGGGAGTCTCCCGGGGATATGTGATCGTCCCCAAAGCTTGTGTCTATCTGTCGACAAAACCTTCACCATACCTCCTGCCTACCTCTGACACCTTTCCACACACCCTATATTGTAGGTGGGTGATGGAAAATTCCCTCACTCCTTCCGGTCATACTATCAGAACTGGTGAGATCAAAGTGCAAGAGTAAGCTTTCAATGCGTGGGAAAGGATTCTGAGTCGTGAAAATCTAGAAGGGGGAAGTTACAAAGAGTTACAAAGAATACCCCCTCAGAATGTATAGTCACCTGCAAAAAGAGCATTCATTGCAAGTAAACTACCTTAAGATTATATGAGAGATGTAATAAATAATTCCCAATAAATTATTGAATCTAAGATGTTACAAAATTACTTTTGGTAGTCTAGGTATTCAAGTGGTTAACCATTAACACAGCAAGTGCGGATCTCCTTATAAGAGTTTTACCGCTGCGCTGTGGAACTCCTCATATAATCCAAGGCCTAAAAAAAAAACATTTAAATCAGCCCAGTATTTTTTTTTTTTTTTTTTTTTTTTTTTTTTTTTAAATATCACTGCTCCACATCCCCTCCTTTCACCCTCCCCCCCCCCCCCCCCCCTCTTCAATTATCACCTATTCTCCCTGTTATTCCCTTATTCTTAGGTATATATTCGTGCTAACATTAGCGAGTTGCTAGCAGGGCGTGGTCATCTGTGTTACCAAGCGTGGGAAAGAGCGAGAGAGAGACTACCACGCAACAGTGTCTCTCCAGCCGTCTTCACGGCTGGCTGGCTGGCAGGCTGCCTCAGCCATAAGTTATGTAACTCCCGGCCTCTATCTCCGATTTTGACCATCCAAACGCTGTTTCCACTTGTTTTAATGCTGTAACAGGTTAATACTTTTATAATCAACGTAAAATAGGCGTATATGGATAAGTATTAATGATATTTATGGTACGATGACGATTTGAGTTTAGGAAACAGTCTAAATACCTCCGCACAGGGAGGGGTGGCCAATACCCCACCTATGCAGCGGAGAGGTTAACTCCAAGTAGAAAGACTGATGGTGTCTATCCTCCTGGGTTATATCTAGGTTATTGTAGTTTGTAGTAGGTTGATGTTGTAGGTTGAAATCTCAGCTCTCCGTCCTGCTCTCTCGTAGATTGATTGATAGATAAATTAGATAGGTAAATTGCCACCACCATTCCTCTTATGCCTTATACATATAATATTGATACTTATAGGTAAAGGAAAATTAAAGGTCTCTGTATCCAAAACCACATTGATATTCATTCAAACAAAGTAAGATTAAAATATACAAGGAGAAATCCTCTAAGTTGTAAGGAATCTCTAAGGGCGTGTTGTCGTGCCCAAGGTTTGAGTCTAAGTTTTAATATATATATATATATATATATATATATTTATTAGTGGCCCCTTCATCATTGACGATGCGCCTTAACGTTGGAATGGCCAATCTTTGAACTCGAGCTTGCCTTTCAAACTTCCCGCCCGGGAGAGAACAAAATACGATTGCCACACATCGTGAGCAAAACGCTCTTTAAAAAACACTCACAGACTCGTCCTATATGATGTGGGTACCACTACTAGAAAAAACTAGTAAAAAATAATGAAATACAAAATTAAACTTTGATCTTAGCATTGCGCTTCTCATGCGTCCGCTGTTTGTGTACGCTTCGCCTCACTCATCGAAGCACTATCTCGCCCTTATTTCTCCCAGGCCCACGTTGAACGGACGTGTGTTCCTGGCACTCCTGTCCTGCCTTGTTCGTCACCTCCCCTCGTTTATGGCGAGTCTTTGCTCATCTGTACATGTTATGTGCTGAGGACAGGTAGCTTATCGACTTGTGTAGGCTGTGAAGTGTTAAATGCGGGCCCTGGAGACTGTTTTTTCAGGGTCTATAGTAAATGTGTTAGGCAGAGTCCTTGTTGTGATAAGGCTAAGCTCCCACGTGTTGTTTTATTTCTCTAGCTCATTATTAGTTCACTGTGTAGTCATGAGGCTTCTTATAGGGTGAACCGGGGGCTGTTGTTCGGTCCATTATGGGTGTTCAACAAGTATGCCACGTGAGCTAGTGCTCGTGGATTGTTTCACTTAGCTGAGGGGTCCTGCACGGAGCCATTCTGCTCTTCAACCTACTCTTCGTGATTCTACGTGTTGGTGAGGTCTTCGGTGGATCGCAGGTTTGTGCTACAGTGACTCATTCATCGCCATCTGTCCCCATCTAGTTGGCCTCATGTAGGTTATTATATATATGGTTAGGGTGTGTTATTATTGATATATTGATTACTATTCATGTATAACCATGCCATGTATGATTCACGTTGTTCATGCCACGTAATGGAGGGTTGACACTTCCGGCGGGATTTATAAATGGGATTTATATACTTAATGACAACGTGCCTCTAGTTATTTCGCGTGGTTTTTCCACCGGGAAACATCTAAGAGTTATGTTAAAATTTAAAACATCCACGCTTGGTACAGGATTGTCATGGATTTTGGTCTGTTTTGTTCAGGGCGTATAGTTTGATTCTGGCTGAGCCGGCAGTTAACTAAAATTGTGTTCCAGAGGTCCGGCTATGCCTTCTCCTTTATCACAAATTAATCTCCGCCGCAAATAACTTAACAGCATAAAAACGTTCATTGCTTGGTACATTCGGACGTTTATCCTGGGGGTGCATCGTGGGGAGCCACGTCCGCAGGGATCTTAACGGCTGAGCCGAGAAACGAACTCACCCATTCCTATCTTGTAGCTTTCAGTTAAACTGTTTGCTTTAATTTTTGTGCGACTGGTCCGCTGGGGGTAAGAATTAATATCCATAGTGGCGCTGGTCGCCGGGGTTAGTTCTTGCATCACAAGACGGGATGAGGTCAGTGTTGGTCACTTGGGTAAGAAGTTATATCATTTAAGTAGAACATGGGACTACTACCTACTCACTTACATTTTTTGGGAATGTACTTAACGTAAGGGGAACTAAGATTGTATAGTGCTATTCAATTATTTTTTTCTCTTTTAACGTGAAGATTTATTGCTATTCTTAGCTTTGCCAGCCTAGCGTGTCCTTATGAGCATTGATTCTTGAAATTTTCTCACACCAGGTTCGCGTGGGGGGACACCTAGGAGGATTCTGCAATCTCCCTGGCGGGAGGAAGTTATCATGGATAAGAGTGCTTTCTCTTTTTGCAAGGCTTTAGGTTGTAACCATTTAGCAGTTATCGGACACACCCTCTGTTTACGGTGTGTTCCTTGTCTTGACCGTTCATGTGGCCGTTGGCTTTCCCAAGCATGCCCTCATTGTTCAGCCTTCCGCAATGCCTATTTGACCCATGCTGATAGCCAATGTAAAACTATTTTACTTCACATTAGGTCAGAATTTGTAACTTACTGTAAGACAGTCGCCCATAAATCTCTGCAGCTGGATGACCAGATTTTAGACGACTTATTAAAAGGGGCTTTAGTTACCTCACCCCCTGTGGGTTCTCGTGAAACTTCCTCCCGCCAACATAAGCGACCAAGGACCGCTGATCCGCCGGAAGTCAAAGCTTCGTCTCGCCGGCGAGACAGGTCCCGCTCTCCTCTACCGACTCCCAAGTCGCCATCTGATGAACAGACGACTAAGAGGCGTCGCACTGATTTGGACGCCGCACTTGATGCCGGCGATGACAAGTCCAGGAAGAGCAAGTTTAAGACATCCTCCAAGTTGAAGAAGGTAGCTAAGCCGCCATCCACGCCGGTTAAGTCTTCGACACACAGTAAGACGCCAAGAGACACATCTAGTCATGTCTCAGGCCATACTGACCGGTTCACAATTCCCCACAACCCGCAGCCAGAACCTAAGGTCTTGCCAGTTCTGGGAATTGAAAGGAGTAGCAGCGTGTGTTCTAGCCGGCAGAGCGATGAGAGCTCTTCTGACCAGCAGCCCTCAGGGCATGACCCATTCTTGTATGACATTCCGGATCTGAACCTGAAAGACGTCTCTGAGACCGACGTTCTTGACTCACAAACAGAAACACACGACACCGCTGCCCGGGTCGGCGAGTCTCGGTTGGAGGCTGAGCCGGCCCCCCCAACCCGGTCACCGGGTCCTAACCTACACCAACAAGGAGTATACGACGAGGAGCTGGCGTCTGGCCAATGCCCAGCTTCTCGCCAATCTGGAACGCAGGAGTCAGAGACGTCACGTTCTGCGTCCCAGTCTGACCAAGAAAGTGGGATTTTTGTAGCCAAGGAACAGTTACAAGAGTTATTTGACTTTATGAGATAGGTGAAAGGCGAGCGTCAGGTAGTGGTGCCAGTACCAGTAGCCCCGGTGGTGCGACCTCTAGGGCAAGTACCAGTGCAACCTCAAGTTAGAGTAAGTTTGCCTCCCCCTACTGTCACTACTCAGGCTCCCACTTTGGGTGCCACGCTTTGTTACCGTCCAATTTGAAACTGCTTTTGAGATTTGCTACCCCCCCCCCCCCCCCCCTGCTTGACAAGTCTATTCCCTGGTAAGAAGGGCCCTATGCCACTCTTATACGGACCAGATATATCTTGGTCAGTTGTTAAGCCGCTACACCCCGAGGTCGCACAACCCATGGTTACAGGGGAGGTACCTGTGCCGGAACATTGGGTTATCGAGGCTAGTGAGGCTAAAAATTTGCGGGCCAAGAACCAGGTGGGTGAGGTGCTTGATGTTGTCGTCAGGGCCATTCCCACATTTTATAATCCTGATTATTTTGTGCATATGCAATTCCCTGCCTTGCCTCCCGCATCCGCCGGAAAACTTTTTTCCGACTGGACTAAGTCAGATGGGTTCAATGATCTTAAGCTTTTACAGGGTTTGACCCCGGAATTAAATGCTATACCCTTCAGGGACTCTCATGGGTCATCCTTAGTTCATCTTCAGGGTGGGGAATCTGGGCCGTGGGTTGCGTGGGCACAAGAGGCCCAGCTGTTTGCCAGCACCATTACAAGTAAGAGCAGTCATCAGCTCCCGTCGGAAGACAATCATTGGTTTTCCATGCCGGTAGGCAAGGCGGATGGGATACCTCAGTATATTTTTGAATTTCTAGGTGCCCCTAAATTATCTTTATGCCAGTTGCCTGAACCTTTTTGTCCCCCCACACAGGTCCAGATCGATAAAGATTTTATAATGAGGCAGAAAGCCTGGAGACTGGCGTCTCAATACCTACTCAGCCTCCAACTTGGGGCCTCTCTGGCCAGGACGACTGAGTCGGCAACAGACGCCGGGACCCAGAAGGCTCTTTCACTGACCAGGCGTCTTCTTCTCCAAAATTCAATTCAGTCTCTTGGCGACGTCCGGACCGGTCTCTTTGAGGCGGTATGGGTCCGCCAAGATCTGAGGGTTTACTTGGTGAGGAAGCTCCCGGCGGAGATTGGTAGGACACTTATTTTGTCAAATGTATTCACCAAAACTATTGCCTCTGAAGATGCCTGGCGCACCGTAAATTTCTTACTTGACTCACAGACTGCTACCACTTCTAAGTCTAAGGCTGAGCAGTCAGCTAAATCTAACTTCAAAGCTAAGAGTTTTTTTCGTGGGCAAGCTCAGTCACATCAGTCATCAAAGACTTTCACCACCCCTGCAAATAACGGGACGCCTCAAGGGCGAGGTCAATTCAGGGGTAGAGGGCGTTGGTTCAGGGGTACTTCTAGGGGTAAACCCAGTAGCGATGGTAGCAAGGTCTCTCATCCCCCCACACCAAAATCAGAGTCACATCCCTCCTCTTCAAAAAACTGATAGTTTACCACAAGGCTCTCTCACTCCCAGTGCCAAGGCAAGGCGAGACGGAAATGAGAGTAGTACTGCCGGACAACACCAGTTATGCAACTGGCAACTTCCGAGATTGTTTTCGGGCATGGCCCCGGCGAACATGGGCAAGGAAGTGGTCCGCAAAGGCCTCTCCTGGCGGTGGTCCCGGAGACCCCGTCTACGTATCCCTACAGAATTCAATCATGTTTCATTGGAGGTGGGATCAATCGTCAAAGAGATGGCCCAAAAGCAGATCATTATCCCCAGTCCTACGTCAATGCCCGTGTTCATATCCCGGTTGTTTTTGGTACCAAAACGGGACAGTGTTCAGATGAGGCCAGTGATCGACCTATCATATCTCAACACACACACTCACAACCAGTCATTCAGGATGGTCACAGTGAATCAGATCAGATTGACACTCCCGCCGCAGGGCTGGATCTGCTCAATAGATCTAACAGATGCCTACTGGCATGTCCCAATCAACAAACGTTTTCAAAAGTTTCTAGCTTTACGCAACGGGGATCAAACGTTTGTCTTTCCGAGAATGCCCTTTGGATTAAATCTAGCACCCCGAGTTTTCACAAAATTAGTCCGACAGGCTTTGCTACCATTGCTCGAACTGGGGATCATGGTGTTATGGTACTTAGACGACTGGCTAGTGGTAGCACAATCCAAAATAATATGCCTTCAACATGTTCAACAGGTGGTAGATCATGTAGCTGCCTTGGGGTTCAAGGTGAACTTAGCAAAGTCCTCCTTGATGCCCACCAGGAAAATTCAATGGGTGGGCCTTATCTGGGATACCGAGTTACTCACTCTGAGTCAGAGCGAAGACAACCGTCAGAGATTTCGGAGGAAACTCTTTCGGTTTCTTCATTCTCTGACAACAACGAGGAGGATCTGGGAATCTCTGGTAGGCTCACTCAATTGGATACAGCTGACGGTCCCGTTAGGTCGTCTGAAGGTCAAAAGAATTATTTTGGAAGGAAACAGGTGCTTTCCGCTGTTGCCGGCGGAAACACTGAGGAAAATTCAAAATTTAATCCACAATCTCCTGGCTGTTTGGGCGAAGCCAGAAGTAATACACTCCTCCTTGACTTGGACAGCTCCACCTCCGACGGTCTGGATCGATACAGACGTGTCAGGAACCCTGGGATGGGGTTACCAGTCAAACCTAGGACATCAGGGTCAGGGTCTATGGTCAATATCAAATCATCTTCATATCAATGCCAAGGAGTTGCTAGTCCCACTATTCTTTTTACAGGAGCACGGCATGAGCCAGGCGGGAAAGTCTCTTGCCTTCAGAATGGACAATTTGACTGCAGTGACATGCATTCAAAAGCAAGGGTCAGCGAGATCTCGAGTGTTACAAGGGTTGTCGGAAAAGATCTTTCACCTAGCTGCGAAGCTAGAGATTTATCTTCACGCAACTTATCTGCCCGGCGTGGAAAACGTCTGGGCAGATGCTCTGTCTTGGCGATAGAGCACTCAAGTAGAATGGGCTCTCAAGCGAAACATCTTTCAAAGGATGATTGCCGAACCCTACCATCCACAAGTGGACTTGTTCGCGTCAGAGGCAACACACAAGCTACCTCTGTACCTCACACGGCGGAGTCAGACTCCGGCGGGGGGTCCAGACGCATTTCTTGTAGAGTGGAACAAATGGAGCTCCATTTATCTCTTTCCACCTCCAGACACATCCTTAATGTGCAAAGTAGTTCACAAACTATGGGGTTATCGGGGCATGGTCTCGATGATCGCGCCAATGAGGCCGGCTCAGGTTTGGTACAATCAATTGAAGACATGGTGCGAGAACCCGGTGTCGCTCCCGATCTCGTACTTCCACTTAGACACAATTGGAAACCTCAAGACCTCGCTGACTTTTTCCTTATGGACATTCAGAAGGCCAAGTGGCAAGGCCAGTTTGGGGAATCTGTGACTTACAAATTGATTAATCAATATGCTAAATCAACTCAAAGACAGTACCAATCGCACTGGAAGTCGTTTACTACATGGATAGTAGAACTGATCAACAACAGTCCTCGGTGGCTCTGGTTTTTAATTATTTAAATTACCTCTTTGAAATTCAAAAATTATCAGTTGCCACATTAAGAAATCACCTCACAGCAATTCGGACACCGTTTTTTTATTTAACAGGCCTGTCCGTGCTGGAGGCGGAAGAAAAAGGTTTTATGCGGTCTTGCTTCCGGCTTCGCCCCCCTCCTCGTCAACTCACACCCACCTGGTCACTTGATCTGGCCCTTGAAATGCTTCAATCACGTAAATATTGCCATGATCCGCCTTTCGAGTTAAAACTTAAAAAGGACATTTTTCTAATGGCATTGGCAACAGGTGACAGGGTGTCTGAGTCGGCGGCGATGAGTTCGGAGCCGACCTGTTTATGGTTTTTTGAGGCGCAACATGAGTGTCCATATTGCCCCTGCTCCTAACTTTATTGCTAAGAATGAACACAGTTATCATGTTTTTACAGAGTTTGAAGTTCCAGCTCTGAAACAGGGCGATCGGCACCATTTACTTTGTCCGGTCCAAGCCCTTATGTCATTTATGCGGGGGTCCCGGCCGTCACAGGCTGGCTCCCTCTGGGTTTCGCGGACAGGTAAACGTCTTCAAAAACGCCGGCTAGCTGCGTTATTAGTAGAGGTGATTCGGGAGAGTAATCCGGGCGTGTTGGCTAGGGCTCACGATATTCGGAAGTGGGCGGCATCACTTAGATTCCTCCACAATTACTCTCTCGATGATATTCAACAGACACAGTTGTGGTCTTCTAATCATACATTTCTAACACGTTACCTGTCCGTGAATCTCATGAAACCTTCTCGTAAATGTGTAGCATTAAGGCAGAATGTCTAGTTTTAAGCTATTTTGTAAAGAAAATGGGGGGGGGGGAGCATCCTAGCTAAGGACTCTGACCTGCCTCTTATGTGATACAAGATATGACGAGAATGAAAGGTCATTCCTTAGACTCAAATAAGTCTAGTCAGGAAAATGTTATGTTTACTATATGGATGCAATAGAGTTCACTATATATTCTCATTAATCTTAAGGATTAGGATTAAAAGAGAGAGTACAAATATTTTGTAATATAGAACCTGGGGCCATAAATATATAGGTCAACTTGTTATCAGTATTGATAAATGATTAATTTTATTTATGTATTATAAGCTATTTGTATGCATCTGCATTAAATTAACTGTATTCTGCCAAAAACTAGGCGAAAATAGCTTCAAAAAGAGACCAGAACGGGCCTTGTACGTGGCCTGGTTCACCCGCAGCGGTGGCAGTGAAACGCGGGAAACCCGCTATTTGTTAGCACTCGCTCGCTTGGCTACACTGTTGTGAAAGACAGAGAGAGACCCGCGCGAGACACAGTCTACCTCAGTGAGCCGCTCGCTGCTCTGAGGGTCGGAGGTGGGCCCCTCACGCTCCCGCACACTGACACTCGATTTTTACGGTTTTTACACGCTTTTAAAGCCTGGAAATTGCTGCAAATTGCCAGGACGTTCCAGAATGTCACCCGCAGCGAAAGGGTTAAGGGCGAGATAGCGCTTCGATGAGTGAGGCGAAGCGTACACAAATAGCAGACGCATGAGAAGCGCAAAGTTTAATTTTTTATTTCTTTATTTTTTGCTAGTTTTTTCTAATAGTGGTACCCACATCATATAGGACGAGTCCGTGAGTGTTTTTTTAAGAGCGTTTCGCTCACGATGTGTGGCAATCGTATTTTGTTCTCTCCTGGGCGGGAAGTTTGAAAGGCAAGCTTGAGTTCAAAGATTGGCCATTACCAACGTTAAGGCGCATCGTCAATGATTCCGGGGCCACTACTAAATATTAGGTTTTCCTTCTTCCCTTCGGGACTCAAACCTATAATATATATATATATATATATATATATATATATATATATATATATATATATATATATATAATAGTTTACTAATGTTATGCTAATGCCTTATATACCGGTATATTATCTTTACTAAGTTTATCCATAGCTACATTAATACTGCATTGCATAAGCTCCAACTCATTACCTTATTAAGTGAATATGGGTTAAAGGTAATTGCTTCTAATTTCGTAATACAGAGAGAGAGAGAGAGAGAGTGTGTGTGTGTGTGTGTGTGTGTGAAAAAAATACTCACTGTTCGATCTCCATAAACTAACTACCCCCTCCCTATACATACTTCACCAAACCCATTACGTTTTAAATATAACAATAGCGTCAACAATACTAAGTCTTAAGGGGCTAGTGCTTGTTTTTGGTTATCTACTGTATATATTTATCTAATTATACATATATGAGCTTCCTCGCTAGACCTCCATTAAGATTAAATACCCCCCCCCCCCCCTAGACTCCCTTTCAAGATAAATGTGTACAATTTTTTGGTAGAAAAATGTCTGGGCCGAAAGACGGTTCCTTCTAAAAATTACAGGCTCGCCAGGATAAAAAATCGACACCTAAATGGCACGAAAGGTCATACTTTTGACAACGAAATGGAGAGAAAGGTCTCGAAATCGTCAAATTAAAGGAAGGAACGTCCTATTTTTTTTAAACTAATATGCTAAACATGAGGTAGAAGGGGGTACCTCCCCCTTAAGCAGATTAACTCCACAATGGACTATTTTTACAGAGCTGTGTGTTTGTAACGCTTCCAATTTACAACAACGCCAAGTAAGCTTATAATAATTAGATGTTACAACAATGTCCTACCTAACAGCGTAATGAGACTTATAGCCTAAGGGACAGTGAATATATATTTGGGTATATATATATATATATATATATATATATATATATATATATATATATATATATATATATATACAGTATATATATATATATATATGCAGTTTATATATATATATATATATATATATATATATATATATATATATATATATACAATATATATATGCAGTTTATATATATATACTGTATATATATATATATATATATATATAATATATATATATATATATATATATATATATATATATATATATAATATTATTATATATATATATCTATATATATGTGCAGATTATATACAGTATATGTATATATATACAGTATATATATATATATATATATAGTATATATATATATACATATATATATACAGTATATATACATATATAAGGTAAAAAGGCCGCCAGCCAATCAACGCGCTCCCTTTAACCTTCCCTTTAAACCAGCTGAGTTTGACACTCTGGACTCTGGAGGTAAACATGCCATGCCTTCCCGGCCGACCAATCAGAAGCCTCCGTTTTCGGAGCTGACAGCTACGTGTACAGCTTCACGTTTAAACTCGCTCTCGCTCTCTCCACAGACCGTTTCCTCTGGTTGCAATAGGTCTAAAGTGGGTATCCCACTGTGCGACTTTTCGATGGCGAACGCCCAGCGACAGAGGGCGACAGGATTGTTTTGTCTATGTCCCAAAAATCGCCATATTCGCTCGAACATTCTCTCATTGTCGCCAAAATCGCACATCAGTCGCCCTCGAGTCGCCCAAGTGAGCCCAGATTCCCCCAGATTCGCCGTTAATTTTGAGCATACCCAAAAAACGGCTGCGAATTCAAAATGTTATCGAATGTTGTGCGACATTCACCCTTTGTCTCACTTCATTCGCCCTTGGTCGCACTATAGGCACACAATTCGTACTCTTTTCCCCGTATTCGCCATTACCGGCGAATGTGGGCGAATTTTGCGAATGTTGGGCGAATCAAACTAATGTTGTGCGAATGCCGAGCGAATGTTGGGCGAATATGTGCGATTGTGGGCGAATGCTCTGCGAGCTTTGGAGCGAATATGGCGATTTGCCATTATTGGCAACGCTGCTTGTGGGCGAATTCGCTCGGCGACTACCATGCGGTGATTGTGCGAATGCAGTGAATGTTTCGGCGAATATCAGCTAATACAACACGTCACAAGGGTGACATGGGTCAAATGAGGGCGAATGATGGTCGAATGAGGGAGTTGGATAAGCAAACTGTTGCGCCTCCTTATCCCAGTCCACCCATGGACCGAAACCTACCTGCCCCAAATGCAGGCCTGGATTGCTAGACTGATCCCGCACCGGGGCTGTATTCAACTCTGGTGTCAGCGTATTGAGGGATTTCATATCGTGTATGCCTCCAGACTTGCTTCACCAAATTGACCCAGGAGAAGCGGGCCAAACCATTCTCCGAGAGGGAGAAGTGGATTTTTAACAATTTCTGGTACTTGAACCCTCACATCGGGAAAGTGTGGAGGCATCCACGCAGACGGAAAGTAATTATAAATATTGATTTATAATTTTTACAATAATTTATCTATTTCAGTAATTCCTCATTTGATTTTTCACAATAATTTTGCTAGTGTGTCTCGCAAAGTTTAATTTAATAATTATTACAAATTTTGTAACACTGTTTCTGTATTTAAGAATTTATTTATTTCTGAAAGTAATATTTTATATGCATTTCCAGGTTTCGAAGCAGTTGACCACACATCCTGGAAACCTAGGCAATGTGTGATAAAATGTGCCCACATTTGTATGAGGTGTCGGTGGGTTACAAACCTGTTTATGGTATCTGTCTCTCAACAAACATTATTATTTATATTCCTGTGTATAATATTGTGTTTTTTTCTTTTTAGCCGGTGGTAGAGCTTGACGATGGTGGCGACAGTAACACAACTGTTGAGTTCGTCCCCAGTTATATGAAGCAGATATATAAAAGGTATGACAATATACTGTATAGCACTATCTCTCTATCTCTCTCTCTCTCTCTCTCTCTATATATATATATATATATATATATATATATATATATATATATATATATATATATATATATATATATATATATATATATATATATATATATATATGTGTGTATATATATATATATATATATATATATATATATATATATATATATATAATATATATTCTGACATACGGAGCCCTGTATGTTCATTTAAGAGTTAGAATTAGAGTTCAAGGAGCCAAACTACCCAAGCGGTGAAGCAGACTAGCGAGCGAACGAGCGAGTGGGCAAACCTTCTCGCCCGCATACCTGCAAACTACCCTTCACACCTGCGTGCGTCATAGGGGACCCTTGCAAACTACCTCGATGACCGATGCTATGACGTATGATCGACGCCAGGAGCTGTGAGTGGACCAGGCACCTGTTATGTGATTCGAGGAGCTATGATTGGAGCCGGCACCACCCGCCGCCTCCTGATTCGTTCCTACACCATCATTGTTTGGTATATAAGACCCGAGTTGTGGGCATTCAAATCAGTCTCATTTGGAGTTGGGGAAGGTGAACTTGCAGCTGGAGGAAGACGGGGTGAAGTATTATAATGGGATTGTGACTGTCAGTCAGATTATATAAATGTGTGTTAAGTGTGTTCGGTGTAAACACTTATGTTATGTTGGTTAGTGAGATATGTGATTGGGAATTAACGTGAACACTACTATTATGTGTTTAACGATTTAATTGGGAATTAACGTTAACGCTACTATTATGTGTTTAACTATTTGATTGGGAATTAACGTGAACACTATTATTATGTGTTTAACTATTTAATTGGGAATTAACGTGAACACTATTATTATGTGTTTAACTATTTAATTGGGAATTAACGTGAACGCTACTATTATGTGTTTAACTATTTGATTGGGAATTAACGTTAACGCTATTATTATGTACTTAACTATTTTAGTTGACTAACTTGTGGACTAAAGCAACTCTTTAAGTAATTGGGTTATGATGAAAGTAATACTATTGTTTTATATTAATACTTACGAGTTCTTTCATTTTCTTTGAATTAAGCTTACATTGCTTAATGGTGCTTAGTACGGTGATGCTATTGTCTCGTATTAGTAATATCGCCTTAGACTAACATGGCTGTGTTAATATTACTTCTAGTGATTTCCTAAGCTGAAGAAAATTCTTTTGCTTCAAAATATTATATTTTGCTTTTCATATTATTTGAGTGAGACCTGAATCGATCTATGAAACGATCCTGTAACTTTATTTACTCATAATCAAACCTCAATGTTACGTGGTTAAGAAATAAATTTAACTAATTATTAAATATATATCTAACTTTTTATGTGACTTTGATATTACTCCTGATGATAATAATAATATAATACTATTAACGTAAGAAAAGAACCAAGAATAATTACATTAAATATAAATAAAAGGACATAGAAGAAAACTATCTATTCATTTCAAAAAGGGTAAGAGACAGAAATATTCTTACTTTAATATTTATCTTTCAAGACTTTTTAATAAAATTAATAGTCCTTCTTTAGCTATAACTTATTCGGTTCATAACCATAGCCTACTAAGCTTCGGTTAAATAATAATTCTTTATAAATACTACATGACTTTAATTAGTTTCAGTATTTTTCATTATTAAAGAGTATCAGTCAATAAAGGTTATTAAGTCCTAAGATCCAAAAGGAAAGGAAGCAACAACAGGAAATTATTTTAGATTTTACTTTTGTTTTGCCTTCAGCTGACTGATACCTTAATATATATCTCTGTGCTATCTAGATTCATCAAGTTAACCACTTGAGGACTAAGATACGTAACAGAAGAGTGGCGACCTTGCCAGGATTCGTTTCATACAGTTTCACTCAGTTTCATTAACGTTTCACTACTTAAAAATCAAATATTAATCATGCCTCAACTAATTAATGAAGAAGATGCTCGAGTTTTCATAGAATCAGAACCCACATCCCCTGATATTGACTGTCTGTCAAAATCCGAACTGAAAGTGCTTGCCTCATATCTCCAATTAACTGTCTCAAACATGTCTAAAGTAGAGGTGGCTCAGACCATAAAAACCCACCTGTTCCCTGTAGAAGGCAAGGAGGGTGACGGAGCAGTTGGTGGGATCTCTAGTAAACCTAGCCAACTTGATGAACAATTGCCACCTGGTTTGACCGGTGATCAAATATTAGAACTAGCCAGAATAAAAGCAAACACCGACTTAGAACTAGCCAGAATAAATGCCGAACAAGCCAGAGCAAATATCGAAGAAGCCAGAATAAAAACCGAACATTATGAATATCAATATCGTACGGCTCAACTAAATGTCAATACAAATGCTCCCTTAATTGCTCCCCCTCTGGGATTGACTATGACTAGTGTCATTCCACCTTTCACTGAGGATAATGTGCAGGATTTCTTTGTTTTGTTTGAGGAAGTTGCTGGAGGTATGAAGTGGACAAGAGATCAATGGCCTTTTATGTTACAAACTGTTTTGACAGGGCAGGCTCGAGCCACGTATTTGTCAGAAGTAGCAGAAGTTAGGCAGGATTATGACAATCTCAAAGAAGCTATCTTAAAAACCTATCAATTGCAGCCTGAGGCTTACAGGCAATCTTTCCGAAAAAACCAGAAGAAAGTAGAAGAAACCCATAAGGTATTTGCCAGGACCATGACTAAAACTTTCAATCATTGGGTCAAGAGTAAGAAAGTCACAAGCTACAACGATCTGAAGGAGTTGGTCCTGTTAGAAAATTTCCTATGGAAAATTGATTCTTCTGTATCCTATCATTTAAAGGGGAAAAAGGTAGATTGTCTTGCCGACGCTGCTGACATGGCTGACACATACGTGCTCAACAACAAATTTCGTGGAAAGAAGCCCTACGATAATTCTAGTTCTAATTTTAAGTATCCCAATCACAAATCTGACAGACCCAGTCACAAGCCTATAACGTCTTCCCCAGTTAGCCAAAATAGAAATGTTTCCCCAACTAAAAATGCGACTCAGGGCAATGGTAACAGAGGTGGGCCCCAAACTAATAGTAATGCTCAAAGAGGGAACGTTCCCGTATCCCCTAAAGTATGTACTTTTTGTGGCAAGAGAGGCCACCTAGCTTATCAGTGCTGGGCCAAGGAAAAAACCGAGAGATCGGGGCAGACAGTTGCCGCCGTATCTCAAATTCCATGTGTGCCTTTAATGCAGGGCTCCCGACAGGAGTACCTAGCACCAAATGTTCCTTTAATGCAGGACTCCCGACAGAAGGAGTACCTAGCACCAAAAGTTCCTTTAATGCAGGACTCTCGACAGGAGTACATAGCAGCTAACGTAAATCATCTAGACAGGGGTGTAGCATGTGTGGTGCAACCCACAAGGGTTAAACCAATAATAATTTCACCATCAGTGCAGGACAGTTACCGTCCCTTTATTTCATCTGGCAACGTGAGATTAAATGGTTGCATGCATGAGGTAAAAATTCTGAGAGACACAGGTTCTACTAGCACCCTCATGGTGAATCCTTACACTGAGTGCCCACCTGGCGAACCAGTTGTAATGAGAGGTGCTGGAGGCCAGTTTTATGCATACTTGGTAAAAGGCGAAATTGAATGTGAGTTACTACAGGGTGAGGCCACCATAGCTTTGTGTAGGTCCCAAGATATCCCTGTGCCTGGGGTAACACTCCTTTTGGGGAATGATGTAGCAGGTGAGAAGGTCCGACCCGACCCCATTTTGTCACTTTCCCCTGTTAACGAGCCACTAACCGGTGAGCTCGACAAGGAGTTGCCAACTGTTTTCCCTGTGTGTGCTGACACACGTTCAATGTCTCAAGTAGCAGTTCCCTCAGACAGAAATGTACCGAATGTAAGAGTTGATGAAAGGGATGATGAGAGTGTGAATGATGCTCCAACTGTGCCTGATGATGTGACTGAGGTGGATTTAACTGACACCTTTATGGCTCATCTTGACCCTAACGATGACCATGAAACCCCTCCAAATTGTCTTAGTGGCCTGGTAGAGCTACAGGGAGATGATTGTGAATGCAAGGAGTTAGCTGCCAGGTCCGTGAGTGAAGAGGAATGTGAGAAGGAGGGTGGTGAATGTTTCTACCTCAAAGGAGGAGTATTGTGGCGAAGATGGAGACCGCCACACAGACCAATCGATGACGGGGCTTGGGACGTCCATCAAGTAGTAGTCCCCAAACCTTGTCGTAGAGATATCATGGAAATGGCACATTGTATACCATTGGCAGGACACCTAGGTGTGAGAAAAACTCTAGACAGAATAAGAGCCCACTTTTACTGGCCAGGAATGCGTGCAGATGTAGTGGAGTGTTGTAGAGTGTGTCACACTTGCCAGATGACAGGAAAACCCAATCAGAAGGTGCCTGTACATCCTCTGGTGCCCTTGCCCGTTTTCGAGAATCCTTTTACTCGGGTGGTAGTGGACATTGTAGGCCCATTGCCTAAGACTTCCCAAGGTAACATTTATTTATTAACTATCATGGACATGGCAACTCGCTACCCAGAGGCTATACCCTTAAGGACTACCTCTGCTCCAACTGTAATCAAGGAACTGCTCAAATTTTTCACCAGAATGGGTTTCCCCCATGAGGTGCAAAGTGATCAAGGAACTAATTTTACCTCTAACATTTTCCAGCAGTCCCTGAAGGAGTTGGGTATCGAGCATGTAAAGTCTAGCACCTACCACCCAGAGAGTCAAGGGGTTCTCGAACGATATCATCAGACATTAAAGGGAATGTTACGTAAGTATTGTACAGAGACCGGAGTTGAGTGGGATAAGGGGGTACCTTTTCTTTTATTTGCTACTCGTGAGGTTCCAACTGAATCCCTGGGTTTTTGCCCTAATGAGCTAGTTTTCGGTCACCAGGTAAGAGGTCCTTTGCAACTATTGCAGGATAGCCTAGTTGGCCAGGAGGGGAACCAAAACCTCCTCAAGTATGTTTCAGATTTCAAAACCCGGCTGAGATCCTCATGTGAGTTTGCCGCTCAAAACTTGACCGTGGCTAAAAGCTCCATGAAAAAATGGTATGACAGAAAAGCCCGTGAGAGGGAGTTTAAGCCCGGTGATGAGGTTTTGGTCCTGCTCCCCCTTTTTGGCCAACCTTTATCTGCCAAGTTCAGGGGCCCATATAAGATCATTCGGAGGGTGAGCATTACCGATTATCTAGTCACTACCCCAGACAGGAGAAAGCCCACGCAAGTATTCCATATAAATATGTTGAAGCCCTACCATAGGTCCCCTGATTCCTCTCCTCCAGATTCTCCCACTGTGGCAGTGAATGTCAGGACCTGTGAGCAGCCTGGTGCGGACAAAGTCTTCAGTTCTCTTACTGACCCGCAACAGACTGTTCCAGAGCCTGAAGGTATCCATGCAGACTTTGACTTGTCATGTAGCCTATCCAACTTTCAGTATAATTCAGTGGCTTTGAGGGAATTACCATCTAAACTATGTCATCTTCCCTCTGATCAAGCGAACCAACTAATCTCTGTTTTATCTCAGTCTCCCAATGTGTTCCGTGATACTCCAGGGCTCACTTCTTTGGCCGTGCACGACATCGACGTAGGGGATGCAACTCCCATTAAACTATCCCCCTACCGTGTCTCGCCACAACGCAGGAGTATACTGCAGGTCGAGCTTGACTTAATTTTTTCAAACCAGCTGATCAAAAGGGCCTTCAGCCAGTGGAGTAGTCCGGTCATACTTGTGCCAAAGCCAGACGGGAGCCATAGGTTTTGTAGGGGCTATAGGCAAGTCAATGCTGTCACAAAGAACGATACCTACCCACTGCCACGGATCAAAGATTGCATTTAACCGGGTTGGCCTCATACAGCAGTAAGTTTCATTTAATGAGAGGATTTTGGCAATTAGCTCTCCCTTGTAGCGAGGTAAATATCATGCTTTTGTAGTGCGCTTTTAAGCCTTCAGCTGTGAGATGCCTTGCAGTTCGATTAACGCTCCAGCTACGTTCCGGCTATGTTCTGATGTGGTACCTGGAGACGTTGCCTACTTTGGGTGATATCCTTATTATATCCTCATTATAATCTTGCTGTTGCCAATCTGGTGGTGAATCTATTTATGTATTATGTTTAATATTATGTACTATACTCCTTAAACTCTTTTCTAGGGGGGAGGTCTGACATACGGAGCCCTGTATGTTCATTTAAGAGTTAGAATTAGAGTTCAAGGAGCCAAACTACCCAAGCGGTGAAGCAGACTAGCGAGCGAACGAGCGAGTGGGCAAACCTTCTCGCCCGCATACCTGCAAACTACCCTTCACACCTGCGTGCGTCATAGGGGACCCTTGCAAACTACCTCGATGACCGATGCTATGACGTATGATCGACGCCAGGAGCTGTGAGTGGACCAGGCACCTGTTATGTGATTCGAGGAGCTATGATTGGAGCCGGCACCACCCGCCGCCTCCTGATTCGTTCCTACACCATCATTGTTTGGTATATAAGACCCGAGTTGTGGGCATTCAAATCAGTCTCATTTGGAGTTGGGGAAGGTGAACTTGCAGCTGGAGGAAGACGGGGTGAAGTATTATAATGGGATTGTGACTGTCAGTCAGATTATATAAATGTGTGTTAAGTGTGTTCGGTGTAAACACTTATGTTATGTTGGTTAGTGAGATATGTGATTGGGAATTAACGTGAACACTACTATTATGTGTTTAACGATTTAATTGGGAATTAACGTTAACGCTACTATTATGTGTTTAACTATTTGATTGGGAATTAACGTGAACACTATTATTATGTGTTTAACTATTTAATTGGGAATTAACGTGAACACTATTATTATGTGTTTAACTATTTAATTGGGAATTAACGTGAACGCTACTATTATGTGTTTAACTATTTGATTGGGAATTAACGTTAACGCTATTATTATGTACTTAACTATTTTAGTTGACTAACTTGTGGACTAAAGCAACTCTTTAAGTAATTGGGTTATGATGAAAGTAATACTATTGTTTTATATTAATACTTACGAGTTCTTTCATTTTCTTTGAATTAAGCTTACATTGCTTAATGGTGCTTAGTACGGTGATGCTATTGTCTCGTATTAGTAATATCGCCTTAGACTAACATGGCTGTGTTAATATTACTTCTAGTGATTTCCTAAGCTGAAGAAAATTCTTTTGCTTCAAAATATTATATTTTGCTTTTCATATTATTTGAGTGAGACCTGAATCGATCTATGAAACGATCCTGTAACTTTATTTACTCATAATCAAACCTCAATGTTACGTGGTTAAGAAATAAATTTAACTAATTATTAAATATATATCTAACTTTTTATGTGACTTTGATATTACTCCTGATGATAATAATAATATAATACTATTAACGTAAGAAAAGAACCAAGAATAATTACATTAAATATAAATAAAAGGACATAGAAGAAAACTATCTATTCATTTCAAAAAGGGTAAGAGACAGAAATATTCTTACTTTAATATTTATCTTTCAAGACTTTTTATAAAATTAATAGTCCTTCTTTAGCTATAACTTATTCGGTTCATAACCATAGCCTACTAAGCTTCGGTTAAATAATAATTCTTTATAAATACTACATGACTTTAATTAGTTTCAGTATTTTTCATTATTAAAGAGTATCAGTCAATAAAGGTTATTAAGTCCTAAGATCCAAAAGGAAAGGAAGCAACAACAGGAAATTATTTTATTAGATTTTACTTTTGTTTTGCCTTCAGCTGACTGATACCTTAATATATATCTCTGTGCTATCTAGATTCATCAAGTTAACCACTTGAGGACTAAGATACGTAACAATATATATATATATATATATATATATATATATATATATATATATATATATTTAAAAAGATCACCCGCAAAAAGATCACCCGCAACCCAACCGACGAAATCAAACGTATTGCCAACACCACCATCACCGCCATCAACGCCAAACAAGGAGGGATCCACCTTAAAAAACTCGTCGGAGAATACACCCCTGGTTATGCGTACGGAATCATCAAAACACACAAACCTGGGAACCCCCTCCGCCCCATCATCTCCCAGATCCCCACTGCCACCTACCAGATCGCCAAGGCCCTGAACAACCTCCTCACCCCCTACGTGCCCAGCCAATTCAACCTTAACTCAGCCCACGATTTCTTGGAAATTTTACGAGACGCCCCCCGTAACAACAACCACACTATCGCCTCTCTCGACGTAGAAAGCCTGTTCCCCAACGTGCCAGTGGATAGGACCATTGACATGATTCTACGTCGAATTTATCATTGCCCTGATACACCTACACTGGACATCCCGGAGAAGGCCCTGAAAACACTACTGGAGCTATGTACCAAGGAGGCCCCCTTCCTTTGCCCCCGGGCAACATGTACAAGCAGATAGACGGTGTGGCGATGGGCAGCCCCCTAGGAGTTCTTTTTGCGAACTTTTTCATGGGTACCATCGAGGAAGAGCTCCTAGCTGCCCAACGACCCGCCGTCTACTGTAGATACGTGGATGACATCTTCGTGCAAATCAAGGACCTCCACGAACTACAGGAACTCCAGCGTCGCTTCATGACCTCCTCCGGACTTAACTTCACCTTTGAAAAATCTAACAATGGACAACTCCCCTTCCTCGACATCCTAGTAGCTCTGAACGACCATGGGTTCAAAACCACCGTCTACATTAAACCTACTAACACAGGACAATGCCTCAACGGTGATAGTGAATGCCCCCGCCGTTATCTTCTATCCTCCATCTCCGCCTATGTTAGGAGAGCCCTCACGCACTGCTCTACCTTGGCCGACACCCACCAGGAACTAGAAAGACTATCCCAAGTTTTAGTAAATAACGGATACTCCTACTCCGACATCTCCAGCACAACCATCTTGAAAAATGGTACACCCAAAGCCCTCCCAACATTGACCCCCCCAATGAAATTAAGATCTTCTACCGCAATTACATGTCCTCTGAACACAAAAATGACGAGGCCGTCTTAAAAGAAATAATCTCCAAGCATGTCCACCCAACCAACCCGGAAAACAAAATCAAATTAATAATTTATTACAAATCCCCCAAGACCTCCAACCTCGTTCTCCGCAACAAACCAGCCTCCACCAAGATAAAGAGCCCGATGACCGACGATCACGTCATTTACCAACATACCTGTAATTATGAGGACTGTGGACCTCATTCCTATATTGGTATGACGCAGACTCGTCTTTCACGTCGGTTAACTCTTCACCTTCAGGCTGGAGCCATCAAAGACCACTATCTCACCCCTAACCACCCTCACCTCACACGCAACGAGTTAGAGAAACACACCACCATACTCGATAAAGAAAGTGACCCAAGGAGATTACCTATACTCGAAGCTTTATATATCCAAGCCTTACATCCCAACATCAACAACCAAACTCTGGACCTTCAGATCCTTCCTTCTGCCAAAAGGCACTTTCCTACAGGACCTAACGCCCCCCCTCGCCCCCTGGTGCCCTTGACGCAGCCCCCCGCGCTACCTCCTTCAGCTTCGTCTTCTGCCGGCGCCACACGTACTACGCAACTTAGGCCACGCCCCTCGACACGCAGCCAATCAGCTTCGACCCCGCCAACCGACCACCACCATCCCGCATCCAGTGTGCATGCGTGAAGCGGTTCTATCTTTCTCTCTCCTAGAATACCCCTCCACCAATAGCAGACTTTTGCCCCCTGATTTTCGCCTCTTCTGATCCTCCACCCTCTATATATACCCTTCCTGTTTTCCTTTTATATCATTCTATCCTTACTTGATAATGCTGGTTGTCCAGTGAAACGCGTCGTATATCCTGTATCATCATGTACATTAATGTAACCCTGTACCACCATGAATTTTGCTCATCTCATTCATCTACTTCCTGCCACCCAGCGAAAACTCATCAGAGACCTGGAAACTTTGAATAATAAAATTTTCAACGCAGAAATTGCCATTTCTTTCAACCTCATATGTGTTAAAGAAAATTTATTACCTGGCTTTACTAACATATATATATAAATATATATATACAGTATACAATATATATATATATATATATATATATATATATATATATATATATGCATATACATATTATATACCGGTATATATTATATATATATATATATATATATATATATATATATATATATATATATATATATATATACATATACTATAACATATATATATATATATATTATATATATATATATATATATATATATATATATATATATATACTGTATACATATACTGTATATATATATATATAATATATATATATATATATATATATACAGTATACAGTATATGCGAATATGCTTCCACACTAAAGATGTGTAGAAAAGGGTAGGTTCACTGCACAAAGTTTAAAAAATGTTAGTGCTAAAATTAAATTGCATCTAAAATATATTGCATGCACAAAATAAGGGTTTAAAAAGTATGTCCGAGTATCTTATTAGAAGGCTCGGACTGTTGTGTACATATTAAAATAATACAGTATATATATAATTATACATAATATTTGTTTTTCCTAGCTAGACCTTCATCAAGCTTAAAAAAACACTCGCTAGATCCCCTACGGGCCTACAAGATCAATTTGTGAATTTCTCGATAGAAAAATGTCTCGGCCGAAGGCCGTATTCTCTTGAAATTACAGGGTCACTATCGCTCGCCAGGGTGATGAAAAAATCGACACCTAAATTGCACAATAGGTCTATATTGCTATGGAAATGGGACGAAAGGTTTTAAAATCGACAAACTAATGGGCCAAACGTCTTAAAATCTGAAAACTGATGGGGCTAAACATGAGGAAGAAGGGGAACCATAAAAACGGCCAAATCTCCCCTTAATTGAAACACAGTAGATGTACACAGACTGTTGCATCTTCCTCTGTGAACTAAGTGTGTTAACCCCTTCTGTACCGGCGACGTATTTCTTATTGGATTTCAGATAGGCGATTTTATGTAGCTTAGGAAGGAGGTATGGTAGCTAAATAGATTAATTGAGATAATCTGTAGCCTTCTTATGGGTAGATGTCCTTCCCAAACTGAATAAAATCGTCTTATAATTGTCAGAATAGAATGAAAATGACGTCACCGGTACTGCAAGGGTTAATGTGTATCCCCGAAGGTGTGTTACTATTTTTCTTTTTCTTTTTTTCTATGTGGATGAGGGAGATAAAAGGCAAAACTGCCTGTGACGAGTGCCTCCCACAGAGTTGAAAGAGTGATATGGCCAAAACCAAGGAACAGTCGAGCCAAAATACATGGGCACACGGAGTTTAAGCTATTCAAGTCATAGGATAAGGGAAAGATGGATTCAGGGAGAGAGTTCCAGAGATCATCTATTGAATAGAAGAAAGATTGGGAGTATCGTTTCACTCTTGAGTCGGAGAGTTGCACAGAGTAGGGGTGAGATTGTGTTGCAAGACAGGTACGACGTACCCTACGTAAAGGAGGTGGTATACACTGAGAGAGCTCTGAGGAACACTGATTATTGTAGTAGCGATGGAATAGCGAGAGAGATGCAACATTGCAGCGAAAAGAGAGAGATTGCAGAGAATCGGTGAGTGGATGGGAGTTAATGATACGAAAAGCTTTTCTCTCTACTTTGTCTAGAAGTGCTGTGTGAGAGGATCCTCCCCACACATGTGAACAATACTCGATACAAGGATGCACTGTGCCCCTGTACAGAGCAAGAAGCTGTGCAGGGGTAAAGAACCCCTTGAGGTGGTTGAGCACTCACAGCTTCTGGGAGACCGCCTTAGCAAAAATGGTAATATGGTCCTTCCAAGAGAGAGCAGAAGAGAAAGAGACACCGATAATATTAAGAGAAGATGAAGGATTGATTTTTGTATTGTTGAAGTATAAGGGATAGTCCTCTGGGAGTTCACGACGGGTAGATTGATGGAGAAATTGGGTTTTGGAAGCATTAAAAGCAACAAGTTTTTTTCTGCCCCAATTGGAATTATTATTATTATTATTATTATAGAAGCTGTCTAAGCCTCCCAACAGGGTGCAGATACACCTATAAAAGATGAATCCCCACAAAATACCCGTAAGTACTGGAGAGAGACTAAGACAACTAAGAAAAAGGAAAAGGGCTACAGTAGTTAAAGAAAGTAGTAGAAGAAAAGATCAGTTTGTCAATTAAAACACCATTCTAAAAAGAATAAAAGCAAATCATGATTAAAACAAAAATTTACTGCTGTAATAAAACATTAACTCTGGACTTTAAAGCTGAGATATGGGTTGACTGTACAACCTCGTTTGGCAAATTATTCCAAAAGGGAATCATTGAAGGAATAAAACACCGAGAAAACTGAGATGTAGAAACATTAATTGGAGTCATGGCAAGGTCATTAAGACTCCTCGTAAATCTTGTTGCGCGAATTGGAATACAAGGTTCTGGTAAAACACTATGCAATGGATGCTGAGTATTATTAAAAAAAAAAAAAAAAAGACTAAGGGCACCAACCCGACGCCGATGATGAAGATCAAGAGATAGAGCAGGGAGAATAAATGTAATAGAATTAAGAGCTTTATCAAGCAATTTCAAATGACAGTCAGCAGCCGAGTTCCAAACAGGAGAGCAATACTCAAAATGAGGCAAAATAAAAGCATAAAAAGATTTTAGGACTGTGGTTTCACAAGCGAATGTTTTGTAACACTTGCGAAGTAAACCAATCGTTTGAGCAATAGTAGAAGACAAGGAACGAATATGCTTCTCAAATGTCAACTTAGGATCGAGGGTCACTCCAAGCAAACGCAAACCTGACACATCCTCAATTTGTTCACCAGAAACATGCAAACAAGGATGAGGAGGAGCCAAAGTACGTGATCTACTGATTATCATGGAGTGAGTTTTCTTAGCATTAAGCTTCATACCCCAAAGTTCACACCAAGAGGTAATCTTAGCCAAGTCCCTGTTTAGAGATGCTGCAACTTCGATTCTACTCTCTGGAGATGGAATTGATGAGTATAAAGTTATGTCATCGGCATAGTTTATTTTCAAGCTCAGAGCACAAGCAAGCAATAAAAATAATGAAAAACAGAGGCCCAAGCACACTGCCCTGTGGAACACCCGAAACAACAGGCACAGAAACAGAAGTGCACCCATCAACGACAACATGTTGAGACCTGTCTGTCAAAATAGATAAAATAGATAAAACACTACCACCAATACCATGAAGTTGCAGCTTATATAAAAGGGCTTTATGATTAACAAGATCAAAAGCAGAACTAAAATCAATAGCCACAACACGAGATTCATACCCTTTGTCCAACGAAGACTGAAGATCATGAGATAAAGTTAAAAGCGCATCGCAAGTACCCAAACCTTTGCGAAAACCAAACTGTGAATTGGGTATTATATCAAGACGATTACAGTATGAAGAAAGGCGTCTAGCTAAAAGCCTCTCAAAGATCTTTGAGAGAATAGGCGTTATGGATATAGGACGATACTCAGATGGGGATGACGAAGCAGTAGCTCCCTTCGGAATTGGAGTGATGCTAGCTTTTCGCCAGCAAAGAGGAAAACTACCAGATTTCAAGAGCAACCTAAATACTATAGCCAATTTAGGTGCTAAGACAACAGCAATCTTCTTAAAGAAGAGAGGGAAAAATCCATCTGGGTCAATCCCACCATAAGTGTCAAGATCCAATAAAATGGAAGTGGTAGTTAGATCAGAAGAAAGGTATTGCATGGCTTCATTATGTTTGTCTTTGAGGGATTGTTTGCTGGGCCGTTCTGGAAAACTAATTGAATAGTGTAAGGTAGAGTCGTCTGCATATGAATGGATGGGACTGGAGGTACAGTTGAGAAGATCATTTATGAAAATTAGAAATATAATTGGAGATAGGACAGAACCCTGAGAAACACTGGAGTTGATAGGATGAGGAAGTGAACGATGGCCGTCCACAACTGCAGCTATGGAACGGCCGGAAAGAAAATTAGAGACAAAGGCACATATGGAGGGTAGTTTCGAAGTTAGAGATGTGTGCCAAACTCTATCGACGGCCTTCAATAAGTCTAGCGCATTAGAAAAGGCCTCACCGAAGTCCCGAAAGGAGGATGACCAAGAGTTGGTAAGATATGAAAGAAAATCACCAGTAAAGCAACCCTTAATAAACCAAACTTATGGGGAGATAGGTCGTTTTTCTAGATTCCCTTCTCCCTCGTGTTTAGCCCTATTAGTTTTGATATTTTAAGACGTTTGGCCCATTAGTTTGGCGATTTTAACACCTTTCGCCCCATTTCGTTGTCAATTTTACGACCTATCGTGCCATTTAGGTGTCGATTTATTTCCTGGCGAGCGATAGCGAGCCTGTAATTTTAAGAGGAACCGGCCCTCGGCCGCAAGTTTTTCTACCGATTTTGTTTACACATTTATCATTCTAGGGGGTGTGTTTCTAAGCTTGATGGAGGTCTAGCGAGGAAACTAATAAAATAGATTAATAAATTAAATTTTGAAGAAAAAAATTATATATAATATACAGTAGGCCTATATATATATATATATATGTATATATATATATATATATATTGTTATGTTTATGGGTGAGGTGAAATGACACAAACAATAGACTACACATGAAATTCAAGACTGATGTCAAAACCCTCTCCAAAATATCCAGGTTCAAGGAAAACTATAATAAAAATTCTTAGTTTAATTAAAATTAAGTATTATAATGTAACAATAAAATCAGTCTCTTCAGGACGAGCAATAAGAATATATAATGCTGGGGTCACACATTCACGTATATCGCTCCCGACAGCTCCCGTCAGGCGTGATCGCCAATTTTGTGTTCTGACGGGCGTAGTCCGGCCGTGTACGCCCGTATAGACCACGACTATTGCACTTTCCGACAGACGTACCGTGATGGGGCCAGTGTTACGTCAGACGTAATGTAGTCGTATGGAACTACGTACGTGCTTGCGACTTGCGTAAGCATGTCCCCGTTAGTCCGCCTGGGCTGCCCGATTTGCGGGAACACAGGCCACGCCCATGGCCTGTGTAGCTGAGGCCGTACGTCTTGGGAGTTTGTAGGACTTACGTGGACCGTTTCCGGACAATCGTAGGCACACCCCGTCTGTCCAAACACAGACAAAGACAGTCTTTGTCAACCACGTAGGTCTGGGTTGGAATCTGGGAACTACAAAAGGGCAGGGCTGGCCACAACGTTCCCATTCCCACTCCTGACTCGGCACCATGAAGAACAACACGGAATACATCCTGGAGGAGTTCAAGATGGTGAACTCCCTAATCAAACCGGAGAACAGGCATAACACTCGGCTCATTCAATGGATCATTTCCTACATAGAAATGTTAGAACTGCTTGCAATAGCAAACTACATCCATGAAGATGAACAAGAGAAGAAGAAGGAAAGGAGCAAGAGGACAGTGTGGGTGTGGCCATATCTACAACGAAGGCCTGAACATGGCCATTATGAGAAGCTGATGCAAGAGTTGGCCACAGAATGTCCACAACTGTACAAAAACTTCACCCGGGTAGACAAACAACTATTTGATGAGATAGTGGAACGTGTCACCCCCCTCATTCAGAGGAAACCTACGTTCTGGCGGAACCCCATTCCTCCTGGTCTGTGGGTGGCCATCACCCTACGTTTCCTCGCTACGGGTGATTCCTATAAGAGCCTGCAATACAACTTTCGTGTTGCCCACAACACCATCAGCCAAATTGTTCCAGACACCTGCCAGGCCATCATTTCTGTCTACGGAGATCAGGAGATCAAGACGCCACTATCGCCTGCTGAATGGAAGGAGGTTGCCAGCGGCTATGAGGAACGATGGAATCTGCCGCATTGTGTAGGAGCCATTGATGGCAAACACATACGGATCCGAAACCCAAACTTTGGTGGCACATATTACTTCAACTACAAGAAGTTTTTTTCCATTGTCCTGATGGCAATTGTTGACTCCAACTACAAGTTCATTTACGTCGACGTTGGTGCCATAGGGTCAGAGTCTGATGGTTGGAGGGGCCAGGCTGAGAGGGGTCAAAAGGTGAGGTGGCAGGCGGTGAGGTGGCAGACGTCGAGGTGGCAGGGGAAGCCTTCCTGGCCTTCTTCACGCCTTTCTTATGCATGGTACAGGGCAGGGCAGGGTGCAGAGGGTGACAAGCAGGGTGCAGAGGGTGGCAAGCAGGGCAGGGCAGGGTACAGAGGGTGGCAAGCAGGGCAGGGCAGGGTGCAGAGGGTGGCAAGCAGGTGGCAGGGTTGGCTTGTTGTTTGCTGCTCCGGTGTGGTGAGAGGTGTGATGGGAGTGTCCCCCGCTGGTCCTTATATACCCCCCGTACAACGTTGCCGCGTCTTCCCGCCAACACGCAGTGCGGCGGTGCTGCCAGATGCGCCCGAACTAACTTTAACTGTCCCGTTTGACGGGAATATTGTACGATTGGCGGGAGAAGCTTACGTTTGACCGGGCTAGCTGCTACGTCTTACGGGGCTGCTCCCGTAAGACGTAGCAGCTAGCCCGGTCAGACGTAGGATTTCCCGACTTTTGACATACGTGAGCGCGAGCCACGTATCTGATTCAAAATCCAAAACATACCGGGCGGCCTTGGCCGCACCCACCACCTCCCCGACCAGCGTGGCTACTCCCGCCATGCGTACCAACCCCCACGACTAGACACAATTTAATTTACGTTTTGCTTATTAACACCTTACGAGCGGCCTATGCGGTTTATTTATATGTACCGCACAGCGGGGTGTTTTTAGCCAAAATAGGGCTGTTTACGTGATCATTTTCATGCCTAAATAAGACCCAGAACGTAAAACAAGTACCTATCCCTGAAAGGGCATAAACAGAGCTTTCGAATGACACCATAACGATCCTTGTATGATGGATAGTTTTCTTGCAATAACCGTGCAACGCGAGTGCAAAAAGCAGGTAATTCGGTACTTTCGGTACATAATTGAGTATGTAGCGAGTGAGAGAGGGAGGAGGGAGCTGAGATTTGTGTCAGTAGGTTCGCCGCGGTGGTCTGGAGCAGTCATACGCTCGCTAGTCTCCTGCCACCACTTGTCTCTCTCTCTCAGCCACATTACGTGCTGAAATTGCCACTCGACCTATGTCGAGCGCCGCCACATAGTCCAGCTTTATTTAACTCGACTTATGTTGCTCGCCGCTAATTAAGGGTTAAGCCCTTAAGTTTTACGTATTCGGTTGCCAACTACCAATAAATCTTCGTACGGGAGCATACGGGAGCATATACGTGAATGTGTGACCCCAGCATAATGCACTAAGATTTGGCCTAGTGACAAAAAGAATGATTATCAGAAAATATTCTAGTGAAATATAAATAACTATATACCTTTACTGAAGCAATGCAAGGTAAAAATAGCTATAGCACATACAAATTAATATATTCTCAAGATCACTGAAAATGGTTAATATATGTTTAATAACTTAAGAAATGCCCAATATGTTACTAAAAGCAATACAAGTAATTAATACAACTATCTAAATGTGAAATAAGCACTTAAGAAAGTATTCCTTCTGAAACTTACAATAATAAGGGGTAATTAAATTAATCTGATCAAATTCACAAACTTGGAAACTAATCACAAATTAATTCAATGCTTTACACTTATAACACTAATGATAAAGCAATCAAAAGGAAATAAAGACATTATATTAAGTCACAGTAAACTTAATGACAATTAATTATAAACTGATCACTAGAATTATGAATTATTTAGCAATTAGCCTACATATGAAATAGCACTGAAATGTATATAATAGGCTAACAATAATAATGCTAAATACACTATTATATTCAATGTACTCAACACTCGGGAACACAGGTAATGATTGCAGGTTACTATATCTTGATGGAGGCCAGAGAAATAATTGTATCACTTCACAAGGTATAAATCACTATATACAGGCAGGGGAGAAAGAGATGTGATACTAACAGCTGGTCAGTTGAATCTGGAATCAGACTGAGAGCGGGCCGCACGTAATATATAGGCCTCACGAAACCAGAATATTCCACCACGATCGCGACCACACTAGACTGCAGGCGCCGCTGCCTCCGTACGAGACATGAACACGTGAATGATGATGCAATCACTATTCACACTTACGTTTCAAGTGACTTTCTCTAAAATGTGTACATTAACCCTATCACTATTGCACTTATTCATTTTATATATTATTTTAATTCACATTACATAACACCTCCCCCCTAAAGAAAGAAATTTACAGGGGAAATTTCTATACTTTAAAACAATTAGGCTACAACCTAGACAAGCAATCTGCAATCACATTTTCCTTCCCTTTAATATGTCTTATATCTACAGGGTATTCCTGGAGAAGCAGACTCCACCTGGTCAATCTCTGATTTTTATCTTTAAATTTACTAAGAAACTTTAGTGGGTTGTGATCAGTATAAATAACAATAGGATCTGGGCCTGAACACAAAAATGTTGCAATCCCAAAATCAGAGCCAAAAGTTCCTTCTCAATAGTTGAATAATTCTTTTGGAGTGGAGTGAACTTCTTGCTGTAATGAGATACAGGATGTTCAATACCTTGGTCATTCTCCTGCAACAAAACTGCCCCAGCTCCTGTATCACTAGCATCCACAGCCATTTTAAAGGAGTTGGCAAAGTTAGGGGTGGAAAGCACTGGTTGACTCAACAGGATAGCTTTGAGTTTGTTGAAATAGGATTCACATGCTTCATTCCACTCAAATTTAACTCCCTTTTTCAGAAGATCTGTGAGTGGTGACACAAGGATTGAGATATTCAGAACAAACCGGCAGTACCCTACCATACCAAGAAATCTTTGCAATTCTTTCCTATTCTTAGGTCTGGAAAGATCACTTATCACCTGAGCTTTAGCCCCTGGTGGCACAACTTGTCCATTACCAATCACATAACCAAGATACTGGACTTTAGCTTGACCAAATTCACATTTTGATAAGTTTGCAACAAGATTAGCTTGAACCAAACGATCAAGAAAGTTACTGACATGGCATAGGTGATCTTTCCAGGTGTCACTAAAGATCAATACATCATCAATATACACAACACATCCTTCCAAACCCTCGGTTACAATGTTCATGAGTTTTTGAAATATCTCATGTGCATTTTTCATACCATACGGCATCACAGAACATGCAAATGTTTTACCAAGAGTCACAAAACATGAGATATCCCAAGCACGCTGAGTCATAGGTACTTGCCAATATCCCTTTAACAAGTCAAACTTAGTGATGTACTGTGCCTTTCCAATCCTATCTATACAATCTTCCATGCGAGGTATTGGGTAGGTGTCTGTTTTGGTGATCTGGTTAACACGTCGATAGTCAATACAGAGCCATCGTGATCCACCTGGTTTAGGAACTAAGATGACAGGAGAACTCCACTCACTTTGGCAGGGCTCGATTATCTTGTGGGTGAGTTGGTAGTCAATCTTCTTCTGGATCAGGGGAACCTTTAAGGGATTCACACAGTAGGCTGGCAGCTTAATTGACTTCTCCAACATCAACATCATGCATCAAAATGGTTGTTCTTCCTGGAGTATCTCGGAACACTTGATGGTATTTCTGGAGTAGAGCCGTGAATTCCTGCCTCTCCTCAGGGGTTAGATGTGATAACTTAGTCTCCAGATCACTCATGATAGCAACATTCTGCCCCAGGCTATAACTTAATGTTCATACTGCATGGGAGTGCCTCACTTTCGGGGTCTTGAGGAACAGCTACAGTGCAGACGGGTTTATCTGGGTCTCTCCTGTGGTACAATTTTAGCATGTTGACGTGACAAAGTTGTTTGCTCTTCCTACGATCTGGCGTGGCAATAACGTAGTTCACATCACTGGCTTTCTTCTCCACCATGTACGGTCCACTAAACTTGGCTTGAAGAGGTTGTCCGTGTATTGGCAGCAGAACTAGGACCTGATCATCTGGCTGAAACTGGCGTACTCTTGAGTTCTTGTCATACCACGTTTTCATCTTCTGCGCAGTTCCCAAATTCTCTCGATCTAGCTGGATCGCTGTTGATAACCGCTCCTTAAAGTTTGCCACATATTCCAGTAGGTTGACGTCATCCGATTCCGACAGCCAAAACTCCTTCAACAACTTCATAGGACCTCCAACTTCATGCCCGAAGAGTAGTTCAAAAGGTGAGAAGCCTAGTGATTCATTTGGAGACTCTCTTAAAGCAAACAGCACAAAAGGAAGACCTTTGTCCCAATCTTTCTGGTGTTCCAAGCAGTATTTCCTCAGCATAGATTTGAGTGTCTGATGATATCTCTCCAGAGCTCCCTGTGTTTGAGGATGATATGCAGGGTGAAAAGACGGGGTTAGATAGAACGGGGCCAAACCTCACCTGTAAGATTGCTAGCATGCAGGTGAGCAGAAAGGAGAAGCGAGACAACAAGAGCCAGAAGAAAACGCATCTACCGAAGTACCCCCTGACCCCAGGAATTTTCCATATACCTCTACCAAAGTACCCCCTTAGCCCAGGAATTTCCCATATTCTACGGACCACAGAGCGAAGTCACCTAGGTCAGTCACCCCAGCAAAAGGGAAATACCTTGACCCAATCACAGCCCAGCTCTCAAACAATGGTCACCAATCACCAGCTGCCATTTGTTCAGCCACCTGATTTGCATTATGATGAAGATATGTTTATGCAAATGCAACACCAAAGGCCTGAGTGCTACTGGAACAAGTGGGAATAAGGAATCCGACTTGTTGTTATGGTCCTGGGGAACTATCAAACCTAGTGGGAAGATAAAGAAGAACTGAGTTATTCAGAATATCACCAATGAACCTCAGTTATGACATAATCACTAGAATTACGATTACGTCTGTATTAGGGGAGGCTGAACCTTCAAGTCAAAATTTCACGTATTTTGTTTTTTCTTCTAAAATGCTTCTTTCAACGTAGGAGAATAGCATAGGAGGGCAAAAAAAAACATATCGCATCCATAACCCCCCCGCCACCAAACCGATTTCCAGAGATCATATATTGGCAACTTCAAAGTGAAACTACTATTTTGTATATTGCTCTGCTTCGTTCCCCTTCTACACACTATACAGTATATAGGACTATATGGCACCTGTCTAGCGTTCTCAAAATGGCCGCCCCTCTGATATTTTCCAAGATTCGACCTTTTTCATGCCGAATATTGCGCCACAAACAAATATATATATATATATTATATATTATTTTCAGCACCTTCTATTATTCAATATGGGAAAGTGAGAATGCTACGTTGTAGGGGATGCTTGTAGGATACGCCGTAAAAAAATTGCGGGAAATTTGAACAATTTTCAATGAGTAGAATTATTTTTCATATAATGCGATGAAATTCGCGTGCGCGCGCGCACGCACATAGAGAGATGAATTTTTCAGCGAGTCTTAGTATTTCCATTGGTATTAAGATGGTATAATGCCAGAAACAAAATCTCTTATACAGGGTGAATTGGGGGTGTAAAGGTTCAGCCTCCCCTTACTAAGCTAAATGACTCTCACATAAACATTAAATAAAATACCTATTATCTCTATGCGTCCAATAATAACCATCATGTATGTTTTAGTTAAGTATTAACCTTATCAACTCTATCACAACGATTTACTATACCCCAGTACCATTGAATTCCTGTAAGTTAGAGACAAGAATTAATTCAAACATAGTCTCAACGAAACTGTAGGAAATTAAGCAAACATTCACTGGGGTAATGTCGTTAAGGCTGAAAAGTCTGGGGCATCTAACAGCAGTGAAAAATTGTCTCGCCCTCCCCCCTACCCTCGAGAATACGACGAGCCTGTTGTGTGTCTTCTGAAGTCCGGATCCTGAAGTCCTGCTTGTGAGAAGCAGCTCCTCCTGAAGTCCTGACCAGTGAATCTACGTTCTACGTCGGCCAAACTTACCCTCGAACCACTACCCTCCTACATTCCCCTAAGTGTCTCTGAGTATCTTACGTTGTGATTATTATTGTCAAGGTAAGGCAAAATATGTGAATATTACAGGCTGGATTCTATATAGATCACACTCGGTTGCGTAACACACTCGCTAGGCACGTAAGCACATCCTCCACACATTTTGCTAATGTTAGCACAAAAATATACCAACGAATTAGGGAATAACAGGGAAAATAGGTGATAATTGAAGGGGGAGGGCAAAGGGGGGAAGGAGGGGATGTGGAGGAGTGATATGAGGTATAGGGAAAAAAAAAAAAAAAATTGTTTAGTGCTACTGGGGCCGTTTAAATGTTTTTTTTAGGCCTCCCTCTTAAGAGCTTTGCCGCCCTCGCCCAGTAATACTTCTTATGAGCTATCTCTCCGTTGCCGGGTTAACTATATATTTTGTTATTTTTATTCAAGGGTTATTAAACCTTTGATTATTCATCAGTAGAGGTAAAATAATAAATCTGAATTCCTTGACCGGAGATATAATTATCGCATATAATCGTTGACGAGTTATATGTTTATATAATAATTTACTCAATTTAAGCTAAGCATATATTGAATTGTAAAAGTAATTCCGTATATCTCCCCTGTTAATCTCACTTGATTATTTCAAACACTAAGAATATAGTCGCACTAATAGTAAATATTATTTCCAACATCGCAGTACCTAGAATGACCTGATCCAGCTACCCGGTCAGTTTATCTTAATTATTTACACTATGCGCGCCACTCACCACCCGTGAGCCAATGTTGAACTAAACCTCCCGTGCGTTCCTCGTAAACTGTAACTTGTTTATTCTTACTTACGTAGTGATTCTATTTCAACTTAATTCAATTCCAGAATAAGAATACGTTAGACACTCAACTCACATAAATATTATTATTCAAGGGTTGATTCTATAGGCAACGTGTTTATCTTATATTGCATATTTCCTATATATATTACCATAATACCTTCATGTTCCATGTTTTAATTAGAGACTGATGCTTGTGATCAAATGCATTCTACCGTTTGCTTACTATTGCTTATAATAGTTAAGTTAAAGCTCAGTCCTTACTTCAGAGCTCGATATATTCGTGACCTACGCATTGATATGATTATGGCACGCATTGAGAAGTCCGGAGTTTATAATAAGTAAGAGAGAAGTTCCTATATAAATACATGTGTATTGAATAAACTCAGTGTGTATAATTTACATGTGTGTTGTTATTGTGTTTGTATAACCTAATTGAGTACCTATTTGTGATTAAGAATGTGTTAGATGTGTTCCTGTTGAGGATATTTATAGTCTATATGTCCAGAATCGGACTTTAGTGAAGACTGAGTAACGGGATAAAAATATTATATACCGGCATAACACAGACGATGTGATCTGTGTGATGCCCAACTCTTTCAAAGACTGCTTAAAAACATTGGACATAAAATTGCTCCCTTGATCTGACTGTACTTCCTTAGGCAATCCAAATCTGGTGAAGAACCCAAGCATTACTTTCACTACATTCTTCGCCGAAATATTTCTGAGAGGGATTGCTCAGGGTAACGAGTAGCCATATCAATAAGTGTCAGCAAATAGGAGAACCCCGAAGAAGTCTTGGGAAGAGGTCCTACAATATCAACCAACACCCGAGTGAATGGCGCCTCAAAGGGAGGAATAGGAAAGAGTGGTGCAACTTTCTCTCTTTGATCACACTTCCCCACTACTTGACAGGTGTGACAAGATTTGCAATACCAGGAAACATCCTTGAAAATACCTGGCCAGTAAAAATGCTTCAGAATACAGGCTGCAGTCTTCCTCACTCCCATGTGTCCTGCCAAACTGGAGTCATGAGCCACCCTAATGATATCCTGCCTACAACTTGAAGGATGACAATTTGATGCACAACCTCCCATTCACAGTCTGCTGATGACGTTGGGGGTCTCCACTTTCTCATTAATACTCCTGACTTATAATAGTAACAAGTAGAAGCACTGACTGACTCTTCCTCACTACAAGCAGAACTAGCAAAACCTTCCAACTCTGGGTCAGCCTGCTGCAACTCTACCAACTCACGAGGTGACAAATTATCCACACTGCGGGAAACTGCTTCATCCTCTGAATGGTTTAAATTAGCAAGGAAAGTATCAGCCAAGAGAACCCTAAACCCTGCAACATTACAGTTTCACCAGAGGAATTATTAGAGCCTAAAACACTGGTCACTAGGGATTGGCAAGCACCTGTATCTCGTAAAATTTTAACAGATTTCCTGTCACTACTATTAAGTGAACTGACAAAACCATTAGACAGGAAATTTGCATAGGAACTCTTGAGAGTGTCACCCACATCACTGCTTAAAAGAAGAGCTTTATCAGTAGAGCTTACATTACCCTTCAAAGCATTCAAAGCAGGTACAACAGAATTATTGCTCAAAAGAGGAGCTTTATCAATAGAGCTTACGTTACTCTCCAAAGCACTCAAAGTAGGTGAAGCAGATTTATTTATAAGACATTGGGAACTCTCAAGAGTGGACACCATACCAACTGACTGAACATTTGCAGGTGTTTTATTAGCATCACGCTGTTTCTTGAAACATTTCTCAGCAACATGACCTAGTCTACCACAATAATTACATTTCTTCTTAGAGAAGTTAGAAATGGAACGAGTATTTCCTTCCTGAGAAAAATTATCTTTACTCTCCTTCTTTACACCTGTACTCTGAGAAGAGGCTACATATTTGCTCTCATATCTCTTTATTTGATTACCTGTATAATGTTTGTGAGTGAGAACATAGTTAATTTTATTAATTTTATTTACTCATCAGCTAAAATTGCAGCATCAGAAACAGTGTCTACCTTCTCTCATCAATATATAAACTGACATCCTTCCTGACACATCTTTTGAAGTCCTCCAATAAGATATATAATCTGCTTAAATTTGTCAAAGTCAGCATTTACATTATTAGAGTTTAACCATTGATCCAACAAATCGTCTTTAATTTTGGAATACTCAACATGAGATTGCTTATCCTGCTTGTAAGTGGTCCTAAATTTAGCTCTGTAGGCTTCAGGAACAAGCTCATAGGCTTTAAGAATCAGGCTCTTAACTACATCATAATTACCAGACTGCTCCTGAGACAAAGATGCATAAATGACTTGAGCTTTACCAGTGAGTACACTCTGAAGTAGTATTGGCCAATACTGCTTGGGCCATTTGAAACCGTTAGCTGCCTTCTCAAACAATTGAAAGTATTTTGTTACATCAGATTCATTAAAGACAGGGACAAGTCTAACATTTTTGGCTACATCAAAATTATCAGGATTAGATGACCTATTTATTAGATCACCATGTTTCATACGGTACTCATGGTCTAACTTAGCAATTTCAATTGCCTGTTGTGTCTGTGCCTGTGCCTGTTGTGCCTGTGCTTGTGCCTGTTGTGCCTGTGCTTCCTGAATACGAGCCTGAATCTTTGCAAGTTCAATTTGCTTATCCATGTCAACTGGAGGAGTTGCATCAAAAACCTTTTGATTAAACATAGCAACAATTTGATCCTTACTAGCATTAGGAGGAGGAGCAATCTCCAGGTACTGAGCAACAATTTTCAGTTCATTTTTATTCCTACCTTCTACTTCAACAACTGTCTCAACACCGGCTACAATATCCCCAGCTTCCTCTAAAGTAGAAATAGTAGACATGATGAAAATTTGAATAAATCGCAATCAAATAAATTAATATATTCTTAAACAAGTCCCGAAGATCCTGGATCAAGGTCGCCATTGTTATGTTTATGGGCAAGGTGAAATGACACAAACAATAGACTACTCTTGAAATTCAAGACTGATGTCAAAACCCTCTCCAAAATATCCAGGTTCAAGGAAAACTATAATAAAAATTCTTAGTATAATTAAAATTAAGTATTATAATGTAACAATAAAATCAGTCTCTTCAGAACGAGCAATAAGAATATATAATGCACTTAGATTTAGCCCAGTGACAAGAAGAATGATTATCAGCAAATATGCTAGTGAAAAATAAATAACTATATACCTTTACTGAAGCAATGCAAGTTAAAAATAGCTATAGCACATGAGTATTAATATTTTCTCAACATCACTGGAAATGGTTAATATATGTTTAATAACTTAAGGAAATGCCCAATATGTTACTAAAAGCAATACAAGTAATTAATACAACTATCTAACAGTGAAATAAGCACTTAAGAAAGTATTCCTTCTGAAACTTACAATAATAAGGGGTAATTAAATTAATCTGATCAAATTCACAAACTTGGAAACTAATCACAAATTAATTCAATGCTTTACACTTATAACACTAATGATAAAGCAATCAAAAGGAAATACAAAAATTATATTAAGTCACAGTAAACTTAATGACAATTAATTATAAACTGATCACTAGAATTATGAATTATTTAGCAATTAGCCTACATATGAAATAGCACTGAAATATATAGAATAGGCTAACAATAATAATGCTAAATTATAGGTTTGATTCACGGAGGGAAGTAAAGAAAACCTAATATTTAGTAGGGCCCCGTAACCATTGACGATATGCCTATTAGTATAATAGTCTCCCTTCAAACACCGCGTCACCAGTTTTGGATCTACCGCGCGGGCGGACAGGGAGTACAACTTCATAAGTGCAACACGTATTCTCTTATGGAATCGTCTTTATGATTGGGTACTCGCTACGAAAAAACCTTGTAAAAAATAAAAAAGACAAATTTACTTAATAATTGCTATACTCAAGCTTCCCAATGCGTGGATTTCTTGCGAGTGGATTCCTGACGCTGGCCCTCTAGCGTCTAAACTTCCTTCACTGACATATCAAGATTCAACTCAAAAATCCAGCGAATGGGAAGGGGATGGCAGGGAGGGCACTAACATCGTCAATGATTACGGGGCCCTACTAAATATTAGGTTTTCTTTACTTCCCTCCGGGAATCAAGCCTATAATTTAATAGTGGCCCCTCCATCATTGACGATATGCTTGATATATAAGACTGGAGGGGGACGTTTGTGACAAATATCAAAACCACCAACCCAAATACCATAGGTAACAGTGAATCCGTATAACATTTTAAGTTTGTTATTGCATTCATACAATAATATAAAAATTAAAAGAAGGTAAGCAGTGCGTTACTTCGAAGAAGAGCTGCTTGTACATGACTGGACCTTCACTTGAGATCTATTGCATCGTTTAGTGAGGACATTCTTGTACTCTAGAACTCTAATCTTTAGGATTATGTTCTGACCTAAAAATTATTTGTACAATAAAATCTGTTTGTACATTTTTGTTAGTACTATCTAGATACAACTATGATAGATTTCTTTAAGTAAAAATAAAATATGATTAACTGTTTAACCAGTTCTATTCATATCACAGCTCGTGATTTATCACAATCTCCGGCGGAAGGGTTCTAGTGGGTCTTAGGGCTATTTTGCACATACCCCCCCCCCCCTTTTCGCCGGAAGAATAACATTAAAACAATTAGCACTTGGACTGCTAGACCCGTTGCCGTAATGCTACACAGGTCCGCTTTGGCTTGTCCAGGGCGACCGATAGGTATCGCGTAAGGAATGTGTGATTAGACGCCCACAACTGAGTGTCGGCTATGTCGTTAATGGAATATTTTTGCATAAACCGGAGGGAGACAGCCCACTTTCTAATGTCGTGGGCTCTACCTACCACGCCGGGATTACTTTCCTTAATTACATCTACGAGTAAAGAAGTCAATTTCCTTCTCGTGATGCGATTACCTGTCTGGTTAACCCATAGGAAGCCTGGTTGTAGAGGTTGTGCAATCCTCATAAACTTAACTAAAGCTTGTACCGGGCATAAAATGTGATGCGTATGTCCACGTTTAAGCGCCGGGACTGAGAATTCTGAGAAAACATGATCACAATGTTCGTTTTTGGCAATAAATGTAGGAGACGGCGCGATCTGCACATGTTCGTGCAGTCTCCCAAACCTGAGACAATTTGGCTCGTTGCTCATCGCCGCCAGCTCTGACACTCTGTTACCTGTCACCAAAGCCATAAGGAACACAGCCTTTTTTAATACTGACTCAAATCCGGCACATTTTTTTTTTTTTTTTTTTTTTAAGAGACAATGAACGGAGGAAGGAAAAACACAGATAAAACAAAAAGGTCCATGTGCCTAAAGTCATCCTCCATTCATAAAATGTTTGTAACAACTGGATTTAAACTTTTGTAGATTGTAAGTTTGTGGAAAGCAACTCGAGGGAAGTGAATTCCAAAGAGTAGTAGTTCTAGGGATAAATGAATTTTGATAAGCAGAAGTTCTGCATTGTGGAGGAGAAAGTGTAAATTCATGGGCGCTCTCAGCTGCCCTAGTTCTACGGGGAAAGATGTGGAGAGGCGGCACAATTGAAGCAAGTTCCTCGGAACAATTGCTGTGAAAATATCTGTAGAATAATGCAAGGGATGCAATGTTTCTTCGTATGGATAATGTAGGAAGGTCCTGTGTGATTGCAGGGTTATTGATTAATCTAATAGCTTTATTTTGAATTTTGTCCAACTGCCTCAATGCAACCACTCCACTTCCACTCCATAGAGGTGAACAGTAATCCATCTGAGAACGCACATGACTTTTATATATTGCGGCCAACTGCTCGTCAGTGAAGAATTCTCTAACTCTGTACAGGAGTCCCAGTTTTTTAGAGGCATTCTTAAACAATGCTTCTAACATAATGTGTCCAGCTCAAGTTAGTAGTTAATGTTACACCGAGACTGTCAATACTAGGGGAAGTGGGAATATTTACATCATTCAAAAATATATGGGAGTCGGTGAGATTCTGTCGGTTAGAAAATTGAATGTACTTGGTTTTCTGTGCATTAAAGGAAACTAGATTCTTTTGTCCCCATTCATTAATTCTAGAAAGGTCCTGGTTCAGAGAAATTGCAGTGTTTATTTTTGAATTTATGAGATCGGGTTGGGTGAAAGAATTGGTAAATGTGAAGGAACTGTGGAGCGTTGAGTCATCTGCGTAAGGAATGTATTGGATTATGAGTGGTAGATATGAGATCATTGATGTGAATGAGGAACAGAGTTGGGGCCAAAACTGATCCCTGGGGAACACCAGCATTTATTGAGTTAAATTGAGAATAAAGGCCATCTACCATTACACGTATTTTTCTGTTATGAAGATACAAAGAAATTAGTGGAACTAATGATGCAAGGCCGTAGTGTGACATCTTCGACAATAAGGATTGATGCCAGACTCTATCAAATGCCTTTGATATATCCAGTGCTATTGTATGTGTTTCACCATGTTGGTCTGTAGCTTGGTTGATTTGATGCGTAAGAAGGCAAAGAATGTCTGCAGTTGATCGACATCGTCTAAAACCATATTGCCTATCACTGATTAATTTATTATTCTCAAGATGCTTAATTATGTGATTATTTAATATAATTTCAAAGACTTTACCAAGAGTGGAAGTTATAGCTATTGGTCTGTAGTTTGATGGATCTGAAGAGGCACCTTTTTTAGGAACTGGATGGATGTTTGCTTCTTTCCAGGGTACTGGGAAGCATTTCCTAAGTACTATTGGAGGAATTTCATCTGGACCAGGAGCCTTATCTACTGAGAGATTCTGCAAAATAGTTTTGACATGTCTGGTGTGGATCTTAAGTGAGGGAATTTCAGGCGAATCAAAATTAAGTACAGGGACATCTTGATTTATTTCATCTAAGGTTGAGTTGGTGGAGAAAATATCCGCAAGAAGGTTAGCTTTACCTCGTGGGTCACTTACAAGATTGCCAGTCAGAGATTTTAATGGTGGAATGGATGAAGCAGTAGTGAAGTTGGATTTGAATGAGTTAAGAGTAGACCAAAATATTTTGTTATCATTTTTGTTAGCATGGTTAAACTTGCGCGACTGAAGTAATGAAAACGCTTTGTCTAGCGACCAGGTAGGTATGAGCTGGCGTGGTGGTGAGCGTTGTTTAAAACATGCTCTCATGAACCCTTTCTCCTCCGCCAGTGGTATGGAGAGACCAGTTAGGTCGAAAAAGGGATTTCTAATGGCAGACAAGTGATTCTTTAAAGTAACAACTGAGAAGCGCTTCTGTTCAAACAAATAATCTAAGTATTTAAAAATTAAAGCCACTGAGGCATCAGATTGCGCTGTTTCTACTATCCAGTTTGTGAAAGTTTTCCAATGTGATTGGTACTGTCTCCTGGTTGACAGAGTATATTGATTCAGAAATTTACTAGTGACACTTTGCCCATACCGAGTTAGCCATTTTGCATTGTAAATGTCCATAAGGCAAAAGTTAGTGAGGTCTGAAGGTTGCCAATTGTCTCCAAGTGGAATGCAGAGACCGGGAGTGACACCGGGTTCCTGCACCACGTTTGCAATTGGTGATACCACACTTGAGCCAGCCACATTGGCGCGATCATCGAGACTATGGCCCGGTAACCCCATAGTTTGTGAACTACTTGACACATGAGTGAAGCGTCTGGAGGCGGAAAAAGATATATTGAATTCCACCTGTTCCAGTCCTCCAGTAAAGCGTCTGGACCCCCCGCCGGAGTTCTCGCCCGGCGGGTCAGATAGAGAGGAACTCTGTGATTCCCCTCCGCCGCAAAGAGATCCACTTGTGGACGGTATGGCTCTGCAATCATCTTGTCGAAGACGGTTTGCTTGAGGGCCCATTCTACTAGGGTGCTCTCTGTCTCCGAGACAAGGCATCCGCCCAGATGTTCGCTATCCCCGGGAGGTAAGATGCGTGGGGATGAATGGTCAGCGATTCGGCCAGAGCAGAAATCTGTTCTGATACTTCCATCAACTCTCGAGACCTCGTTGACCCTTGCTTTTGAATGCAGTGAACTGCAGGCAAGTTGTCCATTCTGAATGCAATTGACTTCCCGTGTAGGAAAGCACCGTGAGCTTGAAGGAAAAATAATGGGACTAGAAGCTCTTGTTTGTTGATGTGAAAAGTTACGTATTGGGACCAGAGACCTTGAGCTTGGTGACCTAGATTGGACTGAAAACCCTAACCTATTACCCCTGAAGTGTCTGTGTCTACCCATACTGTAGGTGGATGAGAAACCCATGTCATTATCGAGTACAATGTTTCGGTCTTTGCCCAGACCGATAGTAAGTTGTGAATTAATCGAGGAATCGGCCATAGTTTTCCCGCCGGCAATAGTGGGAAAAATGTGTTGCCTTCCATGATTAATCTCTTGACTTTCAACTGGCCCAACTTCACAGTTAATTGGATCCAGTTGAGTGAACCGACTAGGGACTCCCACGATTTTCCTCGTCGTATTCAGACTGTGGAGAAAAAGAAACAGTTTCCTGCGAAATCTGTTGCAATTGTCCACACTCTGAGTAAGAGTCAGATCGGCAGTGTTCCAAACCAGTCCTATCCACTGAATTTCTCTTGTGGGAACAAGGAGCGACTTTGCCAAGTTGACCTTGAACCCTAGAGTTTGTACATGATTTAATACTTGCTTGACATGAAATTGACATAACTCCTCTGACTCTGCCACTACTAGCCAGTCGTTTAGATACCACCACACCTTGATACCTTGGGCTAGCAAGGGCATGAGGGCCTGCCGGACTAATTTTGTAAAGATTCTTGGTGCCAGGTTCAAACCGAAAGGCATTCTCTGAAAGACGTAAGTCTCTTGCCTGATCCTCAAGGCGAGGAATTTTCGGAACCTTTTGTTTATGGGGACATGCAAATAGGCGTCTCTCAGGTCTAATGAGCACATCCAGCCTTGCGGCGGGAGTGCGAGCCTGATTTGATTCACTGTAAGCATCCTGAAGGGTGAATTGTGAATATGTGTGTTCAGACGCGAAAGATCGACTACTGGTTGCATCTGCACACTGTCCCTCTTTGTCACTAGAAATAGTCTGGAGGTGAAAACAGGGCAATTTGGATCTACTCTGACAATGATTTGTTTGTTGATCATTTCCTGAACAAGTGACTCCACCTCTAAAGAAACATTGTTGACTTCTAGAGTTTGACGTAAACGAGGTCGCCGGAGCCACTTCCAAGATATGCCTTTGCTTATCACTGTCCTGGCCCATGACCGCCGGGGCTAAGCCCTGCGACATGCTCGGAACAACCCAGTTTCTGTACTGGGTCTGTCCTGTAGGACAACTCTCGGGTCCAACTCGCCTACGGTAGGTCCTGGGAGAGAGAGAGTGTAGTTGACTAGTTTTTTGGTGGTGGCGGCGGAGTGGGGTTAGACGGCTGGCTAGGTTTGGCATGCGGCTGACCTTGAGTAGGCTTCTGATATGACTTACCCCTATAGCCTGACTGTTTCCCCTGCTTAGGTCTGTGCTGAGTACCTCCCTGTTGTTGATGAGGCTTTGGTTCTCGAAATGACTGTTTAATCTGAGTAGGATGGGGCTTCCCGCCCCTCTTAGGTTTCGAGTATTGTTTCTTAAAGGCCTCTTTCTTTGACTGGGAGGTACCCTGCTTCCACAAATCTACCAAATTGAAAACAATACTCCATGTTTCGGGGGGAAGAAGTGGTGCAGTTAATACTGGGGAAAGAGTTACTCGGCGGGCTATATCCTCCGGCAACTTCTTTACCAAGTACACCCTTAGATCCTGTCTTCCTCTAACCGCCTCCATGATAGCTACTCTAATAGCACCTAAGGATTGAATAGAATTTTGTAGGAGGAGCCTGTGTGACAAGTCCGTGGCTTTCCTTACATGTTGGTCTGATATGGCTGTTATAGTTCTCGTGAGTGACTGGGCAACCTGGCGACTGACGAGGTATTGAGAGAACAGTCTATACGCTTTATTGCGTAGCTTAAAGTCTCTGTCTAAGTGAGCCGGAGGGCGTGTGGCAAAAGGTTCATGCAGGTCGTAAAGTGATAGTTTGGGAGCTGCCAGGAATTCAAATAAAGCAGGTGACACGTCACCTGCTTTGTTAACAGGTAAAGAGAACCATGAGTGAACTTCCTGAGGTACTTGATGGGAGGATTTAGTGGTAATAGTAGATGCAAAAACCTGCACCTCTAGTTCCCAGTCCATCCACGGACCTACACCTACCTGCCCCACCTGCAAGACTGGTGTGTTTGTCTGATCTAGTACCGGGACTGTATCCAGGTCCGGCGTAAGTGCATGTAGAGCTTTTATATCATTGATGCCGTCATTCCTAGACCAGCCGGCAAAATGTTTTGCAGATGAGGCCGGAGGTATCGCCGGAGAGGCCGAATACACAAAGAAATCAGCGCCATAAACAGATGGGATGGCCTTAATGGTAACATCTAGTAACCTTCCTTGGACATCCTTAGCTCTCCATTTTCTACTCTTATTACCCTCAATGGTCCATTCACTAGGTACCGGTAGTTCCCCCGATACGGTAGCTTGTACCAGGCGCGGTTTCTGAGGTATTGACTGAACCCATGAGCAATCCGGTCCATAAAGAAGAGGCATCATATGGCCTTTTCTCTGTGGAGGTTTATCAAGAGGGGGAGGAGTACAAAGGAGTACAAAGGAGTACAAAGGAAATCAAGCAACAACAGATCCAGTGACCCTTCTAGGTTGCTTGTCCTCCAAAACACTGAGGATCAAGTGTCCAAACAGTGGTTTAGAGTGGGTAAGGGAACATTGGAAAGGGAATTACTGCCCTGGAACTAATGTCCGTGGCAGGATTAGGAAGTTAGTAGGGGACAGATGGGTTAGTAACTGAAGGGGGGATAAAATAAAGTTATTCATTTACAAACGCAGTCAGTCGCGGGTTTGATGCGAGATATTTGTCTAGGCGGAGTTTAAATGAATCAACGGTGATGCAGTCTATAACGTTTCGGGGAAGCCCATTCCACAAGTTGACAACTCGATTGAAGAAGAAATTCTTAGATTCGTGCGAGTTAAAAGATTTACCAATAATTTTGCAACCGTTTCCCCGCGTGTAATTAGATTGGTCGATAGTGAAGTACTTACTACAGTTCATATTGTCGATGCCTTTGATGATTTTGAACACTTGAATTAAGTCGCCTCTTAATCTGCGCTGGGTTAAAGGAAATAGATTTAATTCTCTAAGACGCTCTTCGTATGGTTTGTTCTTTAGGCTAGGTATCATTTTGGTAACTCTACGTTGAACTCGTTCTAGCTTGTTTATATCTTTTTGGTAATAAGGGCACCAGGATTGAACGCAGTATTCCAGAAGAGGGCGGACTAAGGAATTGTAAAGGGTTAGGATAACTTCTTTGGATTTATGCTCAAATGACCTGCCTATAAAGCCAATTATTTTGTTTGCCTTCTTAACAACTTCTGAACATTGTTGACTCGGTTTTAGGTTACTCGATATTGTTACTCCCAGATCGGTTTCTCTGTTTACATTCTTAAGCTGAGTGCCATTCATCGAATAGTTTGCTTTCTCATTTAGGTATCCGATATGTAGTACTTTACATTTATCCGCATTGAAACTCATTTGCCAAATTTGGGCCCAACATGACAATTTATCTAGATTGTGTTGCATATCGTCAACTTGTTCTTTCGAGAGTACGCTATTTGCAATTTTTGTATCGTCAGCAAATTTTGAGATTGTACAGGTGAGACCCTCATCTATGTCGTTGATGTAAATTAGAAAGAGAATTGGTCCTAGTACCGATCCCTGGGGTACCCCGCTACTTACATTGGTCCATTTTGATGCCTTACCGTTTATGACTACTCTTTGCTTTCTGTCGCTGAGCCAATTTTCTATCCATTTCAACACACCGTCTTGTATTCCATGCGCTTTTAGTTTTAGCAGTAAACGTTTGTGGGGAACTTTGTCAAAGGCCTTTTGAAAATCAAGGTATATAATATCTACAGCTTTACTCTCATCGTAGAGGTTGAGGATATCGTGGAAGAAGTCTAAGAGGTTTGTTAAACAGGAACGTTTTTTACGAAAGCCGTGTTGAGTATCTTTAAGTATGTTATTTTCCTCTAAGTGATTTACGAGTCTGTCTCGTATGACAGTTTCTAGCAATTTACATACAACTGAGGTTAAGCTAATTGGACGATAGTTACTGGATAGGGATTTGCTGCCTTTTTTGAATATCGGTGTTACGTTGGCTAGCTTCCACTGATCGGGCATAGTTCCAGACTGCAAGGATTTATTGAATAGTAATGTCAGTGGTTTAGAGAGCTCATCCTTAGCTTCCTTTAGAACTCTAGGCGAGATTGTATCAGGTCCAGGCGTTTTATTTACCTTGAGTTTATCTAAACAATTCAATACTTCTCTCTCTGTAACGGTGATATTGCTTTAAACATCTGAATTATCAATCTGAATCGGCGATGGTGTAGGGATATCACTGAGGTCTTCTGTTGTAAAAACTGATGCAAAGAAGGTATTGAGGGCATTACTCATTTGTTCTTCATCTTTGGTGTATTCTCCATTTTCATCGACTAACGGTCCAACAGTTGAAGTAACTACTTTTTTCTTTCTGATATAACTATAGAATTCTTTCGGGTTTGTTTTACTTTGATTCGCAATATGTAACTCTAAGGTCTTTTTACTTTGCTTAATTAACTTTTTGGCTTTGCGTCGTAGCTCTACAAATTTCAGCCGTTCTTCGTCATTTTGTGAGGATTTTAATCTATCATTAGCAAATTTTTAGCAAGCAGGCAGTTTGAAATATCTTTATTCCACCATTTGGGCTTATTATTATGGCCTGGACGCCGAGTTTTCGATGGTATGCAGTCTTGCACTGCTTTTAGGTAAGTGGCTTCGAATAACTTCCAAGATGTATTTATGTCGTTATTGTGAATTAAAAAGCTCCAGTCAGTTTCTTAACATAGCTCTAAGTTTATGGAAGTTTGCTTTCTTGAAATTAGGGACTTTTTCGATGCTACTATTTGGTTCGTTACTAGTAAACTTTAAAGTGAAAGTTATCGTATGATGGTCGCTGTTACTGAATTCATCACCAACATTCAAATTCTCTATTAATTCTTCTTTTTGTTGCAAGTACAATGTCAAGAACGTTATTACCACGGTCGGCGTTCCAACAAATTGATCGAACTCTCTTGCAAGTTCGTATACAAGTCAGTCCGGAGTGTGAAGTAAGAGTATCGCCCCACTTGGTCACAGGTAAATTAAAGTCACCAAAAATTACGGTATCTTGCGAGTTACTTATACTGCAATTTGTTCGTAAATTTCTCGGTTCAGTTTGCACTGATTGAGCTGGAGGTCTGTATATTAATGCAAGTATTATTTTGGTACCTTTTTATTCTTTATTAGCACAAAGATGCGTCCGACGTTCACAATTTGAGGTTTTGACAGAGGGTAGGGTTAAGACTTTCTTTGATATAAAGTAAAACGCCACCTCCATTTCGATTTATTCGGCTTTTCTCAAACATTACATAACCGTGAATACTCTAAAAGTCTCTATCTTCTGTATTGAGCAAGATTCTGTTATGCCAATCATCATAATTTTCTGTAAACACTAGCTCCTCTAAATCTGAAAATTTATTGCGTATGCTACGAGCGTTTGCATAGAAAACCTTTAAATTTGTTATTTTAGAACTCACGGAACGCGCTTCAATAATATTTTTGGTTCTTGTCGGATCTACATTTATGTTCATGGCTGTCCTCGGTCCTCGCTGTCTCCGGTCCTTATCGCTGGTGGTCCTCGGTTGCCTCTGTTTTTTTCTTGGCGTTGGATGATTTATGTCACTGCTGCTTCTTCTCGGATGGCGTTTTTTGATCCATGGCTGCGGACTGCTTCGTGTAGGAGGACCATGCGTGCTGAACCCACAGGGTTTAGATGAGTGCCATCCTTGCGGAACAGAGTAGGCTGGTTGTAGAAGTTGTCCCAGAGGTTGATGAATTCAACTTCTTCCCTCAGACACAAATGTTTTAGTCGGAGGAGTAACGTCTGTAATAACACGGACGTTAGTGGTAGTCAAGGAGGCCGGCACTGTCGTGCTACTAGCTGTGGCAGTCGCCGGAGTAACGTTAACCGAAGGCAAAGAGGAATGGGGATGTGAAACACCTGAGGGCTGTAACGGCTTTACCGTAGACTCAAGTGGGGGAACTACCGCTGTGCTAGTGGAAGGAGCCTGAGAAGAAGGAATCTGATATTGTTGTATTACTCTGTGGAGAATATCATGTAGTTCCTCAGTAGTTACACACTTACTGTGGGATCCCCGAGAGGACTGAAACCCACCTTCTGACACTACTTCAATATTAATAGGTTGAGCTGAAGACAATTCTATGTTTTCCGGCTCCCCTGGTAGTTCTATCACTTCTGGTGTTGGCGGCCGGGGGGGTAGTAAATGGTTCCGGCGTGGCCACACCAAATCTGGGACTGACGAGGGTATGATATCTATTTGGTCAATTTCCCTGTCCTGAACATTAACTTGTGAGGGTTCTGATTGTCTCCAGATCCCCCGGCTTAGTGCCGCGGGTGGCTGGGAGTCCTGTATAACCTGAGAGTTATCAAAAATATTATATGAGCCAGACTGACAACCCCTATACTGATCCGCTAACACTCTGTTAACCGGGGGACCGTTACGTGGCACATAACTTAACTTAGGAATGGCGAATGTAAACTCTTGTGGCTCACTCAATGATTTTCCATCCCTGTGACTAGACTCCATCCCCTCCGCTCCTACCTCTGAGCCGTCAGATCGGATGTTAGACGTTAAAGAGGTAGGAGTGGAGGGAGGTGGCCGCGACCCCGGCAATGGCTGGGGAAGCGGTTGTGAAATAACCGTACGTGCACTTAATTGACTTGAAGTGGACGGCGTTGAGGAAGCAGAACCCTCCTTCCGGCGTTTCGTAGACCTCGAAGACTCGGCGGAAGAATGTCGGGACTGCTTCCTAGGGGATCTACAGTAGAACGTGATCTAGATTCGCGCTTCGGTGAAGGCGACCGTCTCCTCTTAGACCGGTCGGGGGGGGGGTCGGCTCGGCATTGTCACTTTCACTACTTGTCACTACCTGCTTGGATAGTACTTTAGATTTAACTTTGGGTTTGACTGACCTCGCCGGAGCTGGCTTAACTAATGGAGATTTATTGACTAGGTGTTCCCAGAGCTCCTCGTCATCACAATGGAGAGCTTCATGAGCAGTGTCTTTCGCATAAGCATTAAATGTTGAAATGATCTCCTTCAAGGCTGCTAAGCAAGGCAATTCTCTCTTATCAAAAACCGCCGCTCGTAACTCAGAGCACACGGCACACCGTTTAGACACCCATAGTCCTCTTGAGCGATCAAGACACTTTACACAGTTTATACGTAAATCGTGGGCAAAAACTGGTAATAATGAGCAAGTAGGCGTAGAGCAAAGGTCAAAGCGAGGCATGATGGAGCTACGGAACCCCCCCCTGCCGGAAGCGGCTACTCCTCTGCTGACAGGACCGCTACTACTGAAGTGATGAGACTCTGGAAATAGAAAATTTCCAGGAATCAATGGTCATAAGGATAACCTGAGAGGTGTTAATACATCCTATATCAAGTCCGCCGGAAAGTTAGTTATAGCCACTGCTAAGCTAACCTTCCGCTAGACCTGGTAGAAAGACCCCGGGTCTCTCCTTTTATCATACAAAATGAACTGCTTACCTGTGACTAAGCGTCACTGGCCCAAACGACCTTAAGCGTTTGACTATCCTTGACTATTAGCACAAGATGGATAAGGTGACAGGTCAGTTGAACCAGTGCAACTTCAACCAGTGCCACCTTAATGGATAGTTAATTCGCTTAATGACTTGAGTCATGGTTAAGCTCACTTAACTGTTACGCCGGGCGATAGAAGTTACTGAATGAGGCTATCGGTCAGGGCGAGTTTACTCGGCGGGCCGAGTTGACTCCCTTAAGAATCTGGCAAATTCCGCCGGAAGGTTCGTGGTTCAGCACACCACGCCGGGACATTTGGTTGGTTTCTTATCGTCTGAGACGAGAAAACGCCGGCTCTGCTGAGAAAGCCGTCGGAAAAACGAACCAAAATGTTCAGAGGTTAGGACTTATCTGGGAAAGTCCAAACCTCCAAAAAATCCACCACATAAGCGGGACGTCTCCCAAACCCCTGAAGCATGAAAGCACACATGCCAAACACAAATATATCGGGGATAATATTAGGCTTACACATATAGAGCTTAATTTATAATTCATAAATAACCCCTAGCCTATGTTGGAGACCCCTAATAAGGCTGACCATGAGGTAATAACGAAACATCAAAATGGCAGCAACTCGACGCTCCGAAGACCCAGCAGCAGCAGCACGTGGAGCAGAGGCCCGCGATAGGGGCCCAAGCGCAGATACGAACTCCAGAAGATTCCACACGACGTGTGGCAACCCTTGAACTGGAGCACCTGCTAGAATAAACTATGCAACTACCTCATAATGACGGCCTGAAGCATAAACTTGCGGAATGGTAGCCTCCAAAATAACTATCAAAAGCTAAAAGCGCAACACAACAAATAACAAACATGGCGCGATGATCCTGGGGACACGTAGACGCCTGTTACAATAGTACCCTAACTTACACACCTCCTGTGGACGTACCAATGTGCTAGCTAATCTAAAAACATGTTCAATACAACTCAAATGTATACGAATGAGCAAGGACTCACTAGAACTGATCGAACGAAGAATGAAGCCGGAGCACAGTGTAACCCACCCACACGTAACGGACGCGGGAGGAGGAAGAAAGTTTAGACGCTAGAAATCCACTCATTGGGAAGCTTGAGTATAGCAATTATTATTATTTTTTTTTTTCGAGGTTTTTTCGTAGCGATTACCCAATCATAAAGACGAATCCATAAGAGAATACACGTTGCACTTATGAAGTTGTACTGCCTGTCCTCCCGCGCGGTAGATTCAAAACTGGCGACGCGGCGTTTGAAGGGAGACTATTATACTAATAGGCATATCGTCAATGATGGAGGGGCCACTATTAACACCTTACGAGCGGCCTATGCGGTTTATTTATGTGTACCGCACAGCGGGGTGTTTTTAGCCAAAATAGGGCTGTTTACGTGATCATTTTCATGCCTAAATAAGACCCAGAACGTAAAACAAGTACCTATCCCTGAAAGGGCATAAACAGAGCTTTCGAATGACACCATAACGATCCTTGTATGATGGATAGTTTTCTTGCAATAACCGTGCAACGCGAGTGCAAAAAGCAGGTAATTCGGTACTTTCAGTACATAATTGAGTATGTAGCGAGTGAGAGAGGGAGGAGGGAGCTGAGATTTGTGTCAGTAGGTTCGCCGCGGTGGTCTGGAGCAGTCATACGCTCGCTACTCTCCTGCCACCACTTGTCTCTCTCTCTCAGCCACATTACGTGCTGAAATTGCCACTCGAGTTATGTCGAGCGCCGCCACATAGTCCAGCTTTATTTAACTCGACTTATGTTGCTCGCCGCTAAATAAGGGTTAAATACACTATTATATTCAATGTACCCAACACTCGGGAACACAGGTAATGATTGTAGGTTACTATATCTTGATGGAGGTCAGAGAAATAATTGTATCACTTCACAAGGTATAAATCACTATATACAGGCAGGGGAGAAAGAGATGTGATGCTAACAGCTGGTCAGTTGAATCTGGAATCAGACTGAGAGCGGGCCGCACGTAATATATAGGCCTCACGAAACCAGAATATTCCACCACGATCGCGACCACACTAGACTGCAGGCGCCGCTGCCTCCGTACGAGACATGAACACGTGAATGATGATGCAATCACTATTCACACTTACGTTTCAAGTGACTTTCTCTAAAATGTGTACATTAACCCTATCACTATTGCACTTATTAATTTTATTAATATTTTTAATATTATTTTAATTCACATTAAATAACAATAAATATATATATATATATATTTTATTATTCAAGGTTTCCAGGTCTCTGATGAGTTTCCGCTGGGTGGCAGGAAGTAGATGAATGAGGTTAGCAAAATTCATGGTGGTACAGGGTTACATTAATGTACATGATGATACAGGATATACGACGCGTTTCACTGGACAACCAGCATTATCAAGTAAGGATAGAATGATATAAAAGGTAAACAGGAAGAGTATATATAGAGGGTGGAGGATCAGAGGAGGCGAAAATCAGGGGGCAAATGTCTGCTATTGGTGGAGGGGTAATCTAGGAGTGTTAGAGAGAGATCCGCGTCACGCAGGCGCACTGGATGCGGGAAGGTGGTGGTCGGTTGGCGAGGTCGAACCTGATTGGTTGCGTGTCGAGGGGCGTGGCCTAAGTTGCGTAGTACGTGTGGCGCCGGCAGAAGACGAAGCTGAAGGAGGTAGCGCGGGGGGCTGCGTCAAAGGCACCGGGGGGCGTTAGGCCCTGTAGGATAGTGCCTTTTGGCAGAAGGAAGGATCTGAAGGTCCAGAGTTTGGTTGTTGATGTTAGGATGTAAGGGTTGGATATATAACGCTTCGAGTATTGGTAATCTCCTTGGGTCACTTTCTTTATCGAGTATGGTGGTGTGTTTCTCTAACTCGTTGCGTGTGAGGTGGGGGTGGTTAGGGGTGAGATAGTGGTCTTTGATGGCTCCAGCCTGAAGGTGAAGAGTTAACCGACGTAAAAGATGAGTCTGCGTCATGCCAATATAGGAATGAGGTCCACAGTCCTCATAATTACAGGTATGTTGGTAAATGACGTGATCGTCGGTCATCGGGCTCTTTATCTTGGTGGAAGCTGGTTTGTTGCTGAGAACGAGGTTGGAGGTCTTGGGGGATTTGTAATAAATTATTAATTTGATTTTGTTTTCCGGGTTGGTTGGGTGGACATGCTTGGAGATTATTTCTTTTATGACGGCCTCGTCATTTTTGTGTTCAGAGGACATAAAATTGCGGTTTACCTTTTATATCATTCTATCCTTACTTGATAATGCTGGTTGTCCAGTGAAACGCGTCGTATATCCTGTATCATCATGTACATTAATGTAACCCTGTACCACCATGAATTTTGCTAACCTCATTCATCTACTTCCTGCCACCCAGCGAAAACTCATCAGAGACCTGGAAACCTTGAATAATAAAATTTCCAACGCAGAAATTGCCATTTCTTTCAACCTCGTATGTATTAACACCTTACGAGCGGCCTATGCGGTTTATTTATGTGTACCGCACAGCGGGGTGTTTTTAGCCAAAATAGGGCTGTTTACGTGATCATTTTCATGCCTAAATAAGACCCAGAACGTAAAACAAGTACCTATCCCTGAAAGGGCATAAACAGAGCTTTCGAATGACACCATAACGATCCTTGTATGATGGATAGTTTTCTTGCAATAACCGTGCAACGCGAGTGCAAAAAGCAGGTAATTCGGTACTTTCAGTACATAATTGAGTATGTAGCGAGTGAGAGAGGGAGGAGGGAGCTGAGATTTGTGTCAGTAGGTTCGCCGCGGTGGTCTGGAGCAGTCATACGCTCGCTAGTCTCCTGCCACCACGTGTCTCTCTCTCTCAGCCACATTACGTGCTGAAATTGCCACTCGAGTTATGTCGAGCGCCGCCACATAGTCCAGCTTTATTTAACTCGACTTATGTTGCTCGCCGCTAATTAAGGGTTAAAGAAAAGAAAAATATATATATATATATATATATATATATTTGTTTAAGTAGGCAGTATGTTTTCATTGAGGCAAAATTTATTATATATATTATATATTATATATATTATATATATATATATATATATAGTATATATATATATATAATATATATATATATATTTATACAACCATTTGCCTCGTAAGGTATTGTTTCTGCCCGTGTCTGTCTGCCTGTCTCTCTGTTTGCAAGGTATTGCGAAAACGAATTAACCCAGCAAGTGCTGAAACACTAATAAGAGTTTTACCGCTGCGCTGCGGAACCCCTTATATCATCCCGGTTTTTTAACGCGTACCAAAACCGCGGTCTTACAGCCAGGCGGCTGCAAATTGGTGCGAATGTAGTACGACTTGGCACCTCTCGATACCACCACCCCACACGCTCGGCCCGCACACAGGCAAGCGGTACACTCGCACGCACGTACACGCACGGTCACGGTGGCCGAGCGCGCTTAGTACTCTGTATTGGGAGCGCTAGCTCTGGTGTCGGGGGTTCAATCCCACGCGCCGGCAGGGGAAGTTCTCTCAAAAACTTTCCCTGGCCGTGAAGGCAAGGTCTCGACGGACCGCCTCGGGGGGTCCACAAAGTCTCCTGCCCACGTACTACTCCTTCGGGAGTATGTAGGCGCTCTCGTTAGCAGCCAGGATCAGTCTGTTTATCCCTTAGGATAAGATCTAGGTTAAGTCTGTGTATTTTCAGCCCTATTGGCTGCCGGCTTGAAATAAACCGATTATTATTATTATTATTATTATTACATGCATTGGAGCCTACACCACCCTCACGCTCTAGCCCTGATGACACAACCAGCCCTCCTTCTGGTGGTGTCAGCGGCCATGGAAGGCAGAGAGTGGCTGCCAAAGACCCTAGCTACCATTACTATGGCACGAGTAGGTCCGAGGACGAGGAACCTGCACGTAAAGCACGTAAAACACGTGCAAGCAAGGGCAGTGCACAGAGTCATTGTCTTTCTGGGACACTGCCACCACCACCCAGGCAACTGCTACCACCACTACCACCACCACTGCCACCACTGCCACCACTACCACCGACGCAGGAGGCCACCCTTGGGCTGCAGGCCCTGCGGGGGCCACTGGGAAGACAGGAAAGGGCATGGGTAAAAAAACTTTTACCTCTGCCACTACCACCTTGCCACCACCACCAGCCGCCCCTGCCGCCTCTGCCCTTGCCGGCCCTTCTGCCCCTGCCACTGCCCCTGTCCCTGCCCCTGCCAAAGGAAAGAAAGGGACGAAGGGCAAGGCGACAAAGGCGACAGGGACCACCATAATATTGCCATCCAAGACCTCTGCTGGCCCTGCCGACACCACCCCTGCCGGCCCTTCTGCCCCTGCCACTGCCCCTGCCAAAGGGAAGAAAGGGACGAAGGGCAAGGCGACAGGGACAACCATAATATGCCAACCAGGACCTCTGCTAGCCCTGCCGACGCCGCCCTAACATACAGCTGACTGCCGTGGCTGGCCTTGGACAGCGACTGTTACTGTGTAACTGTTACTGAGCGACACACAGACTTCCCTCCCTCCCATCCTCCCTATCACCCACCCACCCACCCCAACTCTCCCCTAAATACATTCATAAGGCTTATATATCGCATAATTGGTCTATATGCGGTATATTCATTGTTATATGGGTCGCCTACATACGTACACGTACTTTATATATAGCATGACAGTGCTGAAAATACGATATATACGTGATATTACAGCCACCAGACCCTGTACAACTTGGCAACTCTCGATACCACCCCGCCATCCAGCACTCACTCAAGCGGTACACAAGCACTTGTCTCCCGCGTAAACTCTCTCACCTCAGTTCCCGCCTCTAAACCCTCTCATAATTTGCTTATATGTCGCATATTTGGTCTATATGCGGCATATTCCTTGGTATATGGGTGGCCTAAATATGTACACGTACTTTATATATAGCATGACAGTGCTGAAAATACGATATATACGTGATATTACAGCCAGCACACCCTGTACTCTTCATACCCGCCTAAACTCTCTACCTGTGTTCCCGCCTCTAAACTCATTCCGAATTCGCTTATATGTCGCATATTTGGTCTATATGCGGCATATTCCTTGGTATATGGGTGGCCTACATACGTACACATACGTACACATATGTACACATACTCAAAATAGCATAACAGTGCTCAAAATAGGATAAATACGCAGAATTACGGCCTAACCCCCCCTCCCCTCCCTCTCCTCCTACCCCCTGGGCGCGTGAATATTCACCCGGGAAATCTTGCCGCGCGATGACAATCTGGCCACGCGATGCCATTCGCTCCACTTTCTTCAACTACGGACCGCCCCCCCCACCCACCCCAGACATTTTTTGTGCGGTCAAATATATATGGCTCGATGCGTGCGAACATTCCCTACGGCCTACACGTTGATGTACTTTTCATCGATATTTGCAGGGGTCGCCCAAATCGTCATACCTCCGCACAGGGGTGCCTGTATATTATAGGGGGTACGCAGCGGAGAGGTTAATAGGTTTCGACAAGATTTGGTCAGCCTCTTCATGTCGTAACTAGAAGGCTCCCCATTAACATGTTGGTTAACCCATTCAGTACCAGGGACGTCCCTTTCATTATATTCTGGCAACTATTAGACAACATTATTCAGCTTAGGAAGGACCTCAAGCACTAATAAGTCTTGATGCTATCTCAACCAACCCTTTTAACTACCACATATCCTTCCTAAGCTGCATAGTATCGTCTAAATATAGCAGAATATAATATAACACACGTCGATGGTATTCAAAACGTTAACATTGGTGAAACCGTCACTCCTCACTCCCTGTTATTTACACTCCCACAGATGTGACCATGGGAGGTTCGTACCGGATGTTTACATTATTTATGGTACGGTAGCGCTAATAAGTCATGTCTCAGCTGTCATTACCTTTGACTCGCTCTGTACTGTATTATTATATCTGATGTTGAATAGGGTGAGTAGGTGCAGGAACATTTTTGTATATCTCACTCGAAGTGAAGAGAACATGTTTAGATATTACAGAATATCAATATTGATCAAAATATACTTGGTGCCGAGCCATCGCTTATTTGGCCGACTGTACTAGTTTCTTGTTAGTTTTTTTTATTGGATAAGACCGATGACGGATTACGGCCTTGGCCACATATTTTGGTATGACATTATCTTTAATTCTATTACACATAATAACACGATTTGTGTTGCCAATATTCCATAGGTCATTATGCATTTTTCATTACCTTTTGCAACCGATTAGTCCAGTGAGTCTGTCTGCCTATTTGCACAATATCTAGAGAACGAATGAATGTACTTCGACCAGGCTAGATCAATCACTTCATTACGTATCTGGAAGTAATTCATCCAAGCGGCTCGCTTGGTGTAGTGACTAGCGTCTCGGACTTCCACTCAGAAGGCCCGGGTTCGCGCCCACGCTCGGCGCATTAAAGATTTTTTACAAGCACTGAGTCGTTACCATCCCTTATGAGCAAAGGGATGGGGAAGTAGTACAGGACCCCAATGGAAATACGCCTAATCGGCCTTATTGAGCTATCCTTAGCTAGCTTAGCATGCGCTAGCTTTAAGAACTATTATTATTATTATTATTATGATTATTAACATTCGGTTTGGGGGTCATAGCCCCCATGCATTAATATGGTATTGTCTCCAATGCTATTAGACGGAAAAGCACAGGTTTTGGCGATTATAGTTTTGGGGTAATTACGCAGGTCTCATTAGCTTTTCTAATCTATTGGTTCAGTGTTTCTGTCTGTATGTGTGTCAGTGTATTTCTCTGTCTGTTCACACAATTTCTGGAAAACAAGTACAATGAGTTTGACGAAACTTGATCAGCACATTCATATGATACCTAAAACGATTCCAATAACATTTGGGTAACATTGAATGACACCCAGTCTCCCACTTCACCATTACCCCCCCCCCCCCCACCCACCCCACACACACACACACACACACACTAAAGAAAATATATATATATATATATATATATATATATATATATATATATATATATATTGAATAGTAGACCCGATGTAGGTATGAATGTAAAAAAAGGAAAGGAAGAGCACCAAAAGGATGCATAAACACCATAACTCCATGCGCCCTTCTTCCTCCAAGCCACTTTACCACAATGACAGAGAAGCCAAGAGGGCCTACCGTCACTACCCCAACCACCTCAGGGCCTCCTCCCCACACAGATGTCCTTCTTACCCAAAGAAGGGACACCGGGAGAAACGCCAAAAGAGGTAAGACTATGACAGGCAAAGTTCAGATCTACACAGTTGGAAAGCTGTTAATTACCCTCACTGGAATGTAAATAACAACTTGAAGATTTGGGCTTGATAATAAATAGACCACTGACAGCACTGGTTGTAAAGATCTATTTAGGATTATTTAGATTTTGGCTCATCAAAGGAATTCGTTATTAGATCTCACTGGAGACAACCTAATATCAGTTTTTCTGCCTTGATTACCAAGCTTTACTGTCAATAAAGAATGCTGATTTGTCAAGCGCTTTATTGGTAGTAAACCAACCTCTAAACCTTACTAAAGTTCACGCAATGGCTGGGCTTTGGAAAGGTAGGGCTCTGCGAGATACTGTCGCTTGGCATAACGGCACTCTGCATCTAGTCCTTACAGTACAGAATCCCAAGCACTGGTTCTGGGGTACGTTATACTTTAAAAGGTCCCAAATCACCTTATCCACTCAGTCCCTGAAAGACTCTTATAACGGTCAGGATAGTTAAGAGATGTTGCGTCAAAACAGCCCTCTTACGTTAGTCCGATGACATGTTACAGATGCACTTGCATATTGTACATGACATTTAAGACCCAACACCCAAGAATACTGGAAGGTTCTGCATCAAAACTCTTATAACGGTCAGAGTAGTGAATGGTTAAGTAAAATAGGGTTACTATTGGTATCAATTCTCCTTTATAAATACTGCCACCATTGCAGGATTACCCTGGGATTAATTAGATAACTCAAAATAATATTAGAATTAGGTAACTGAAACTTGAGAATAATTCACAATAGTTTAATGAAAGATATCTTAAGACTTATTCAGAAGTACACTAATATATTGATTGTATAAGTATTTAAGTAATAATAATTCAAGTATGGTATAATCTATTTATCACACACACAGCTAACCTCTAACCCCTAGTTGAGCGAGCTGAGGGTCTCCGTCTTGCATGCCCTCAAGCTCTCCAGCTTCAGCTTATATGCTCTCGGTGCCCTCTTTATGACGTAAAACCACTCATTACCTTCTACGTTTATAATATCAACCAATCCTGGTACCTGTCAATAATGACGTATTAGAGTGTGGTCTCACCCAGTGACACGCCCTAGGTAAACTTCCATAGAACGAATCTTTCATAGCAACCCTGCCATGATGTGAGGTGAGGTATGCTGACTAAATGTATGACGTATGCTTAAACTCGCAGACTCTAGTCGCCTTACCAATTGTCTCCAACATGTACAGTTGATGTCAGCAATACTATGTTTAATAATATGAGTAGTTATATTAAGGTTATTATAGTGAGATATACTTTATATATGTACTCTAGTGCTTAAGTAATTCAAGGAATAATAGTTGAATATATTGGAGTACCTAACACGCCCCCCTTAAAAATAAGAGATATAATTTCTACCACTTAAATTACTCCCAAACAAATATAATAGAAAGTGAATATAGTATTAAGAATAAATTTTCTAGTTTTGTGATTTTTTTGTAAGATTTTCAAAGTTTGTAAACTTATTTTATAAAAGGAATTTAAAATTAAGAAGAATCTGGAAGATTTTTTTTTACATAATGAAAAATATAAAGAGATTATATATATATAAGTGTACACATATCCCAAACAATCAAAGACATAAGAGCAAATCGAACATAATTGAAGCAATGTAGAGAAAGTTCATCATCCATTCGATAGGATCCACCAATTACCATATCACTTAATCAATGTGTTTGATCGAAATTCTATCCAGTCATTAGTTGTTCTGAAATATGAATACAATAAATTGTAGGATATAGTCCAAGTTAACACTTAAATTAAAACTGATAACTCGTGTTTCAAGAGTTATAATACTAGGTTTCAACATGATAACACCGTGACGAAGTCGTAGATGTAGAATGCAACTAGATATCAATATAGATAAACACTACGGTGAAGCTTATAATAAGGAAAAGAAAGAGATAGAGAATACATTTGAAATCTGGTTTTCAACATGAAATAACAAGGAAAGAAAATTAAACCAATCAGACAATATGCAATATGCAATAACAAATCAAATGTGCAAAATAGTTATATACACAATACAAATTACATAGAATATATAAATAAATAATGCTGAACATAGAAATCCTGAAAAAGAAAAATTCCAATATACAAATAAAATGTATGTAAAGTAAGTTAAACACGGAATCGGACCAACCAAAATACCACAGGTCTGTTTACAGTCCTCTACTGCCTTACACATAATGAAAACAATTTATGTCTTAACATTTTGAATAATCTCAATCCTTGTCAACCTACCCTCAATGTTCTTGGAAATTACAAGGAAAATGCCAATGAAAACAAACACGACAAGACCAGTGAACAGTGGTAAAGGGTAGATGTACTCCGGACGAACGAAATGCATGAATGACAACGTATCTATGGATGTGTTAATCAGCTCCAAAGTTTCAATCTCACGCGAAATTATCTTAGGAAATTAAAATTGTTTGTAATGTTTACTTCAGACGGAATGCTAGCAAACAGAATATCCTGTTCTGTGAACGAAAGCATGTGAGTGAATGATGGGTAAAGAGTAAGATGAGATGAAACCAACAGACACGAGTCCCTTACATAAACTTGGCCAATACATGATTTATAAAAGGGTGCATGGTCCGGGCAAGTAACAAGTAGTTCTGAAGCATTCACAAAATAAAGAAAATTAGTATTAATTACGTGAACGTGAAAAAATGGGTGAAATTGAACCGGAGTGAAATTACAGTTATCCAGGATATTGGCATTGCCAATAATAGCTTGAACGCATTTGTTAGACTTCATCGGCAGTAAAGGAACGGCAGATGCTGGGCAAATAGTAAACAAGCCGAGAGCCGTGTGACAAAACGCATGAACAGTGGAGGAACTCAGTAACGAATAGTAATCATCTGTATACTTCCCTTTCGAAACTAGCAAATTCTCAGCAGGAAAATTAAAAGTGAGCAAGGAATTATGACATTTTACCGGAAAAGGTATAATTTCATACCAAGACAAAATCATGTCAGAAGCAAAAGGGATCAAAATAAGAAATTTACCGTGACTCACATACACCTCGAGAAAAGGGTAATACGACTCTAATTCTGAGTGACCCACCAAAGGTACCAAATCAAATTCCCTATTTGCCAATTTCAGCAACTTGTATAAGTCAGCCAAGGAAAGTAAGTCAGATGTCACTAGCCCGTTCTCCGCGTGAACTAAAGCATGCATATAGCGTTCAAAATCATTCCCCAAAATAGTAGATAAAATATGGAAAGTGTCAAAATCTCCGACTGGCAATCTTGTAAGTGACCCACGAGGTAAAGCTAACCTTCTTGCGGATATTTTCTCCACCAACTCAACCTTAGATGAAATAAATCAAGATGTCCCTGTACTTAATTTTAATTCGCCTGAAATTCCCTCACTTAAGATCCACACCAGACATGTCAAAACTATTTTGCAGAATCTCTCAGTAGATAAGGCTCCTGGTCCAGATGAAATTCCTCCAATAGTACTTAAGAATTGCTCCTTGGTGCTCGCTCCTGTATTGGCAAAAAATTTCCGTCTATGTACTCATACCTCATGCTTCCCAGTACCCTGGAAAGAAGCAAACATCCATCCAGTTCCTAAAAAAGGTGCCTCTTCAGATCCATCAAACTACAGACCAATAGCTATAACTTCCACTCTTGGTAAAGTCTTTGAAATTATATTAAATAATCACATAATTAAGCATCTTGAGAATAATAAATTAATCAGTGATAGGCAATATGGTTTTAGACGATGTCGATCAACTGCAGACATTCTTTGCCTTCTTACGCATCAAATCAACCAAGCTACAGACCAACATGGTGAAACACATACAATAGCACTGGATATATCAAAGGCATTTGATAGAGTCTGGCATCAATCCTTATTGTCGAAGATGTCACACTACAGCCTTGCATCATTAGTTCCACTAATTTCTTCTTATCTTCATAACAGAAAAATACGTGTAATGGTAGATGGCCTTTATTCTCAATTTCACTCAATAAATGCTGGTGTTCCCCAGGGATCAGTTTTGGCCCCAACTCTGTTCCTCATTCATATCAATGATCTCATATCTACCACTCATAATCCAATACATTCCTACGCAGATGACTCAACGCTCCACAGTTCCTTCACATTTACCAATTCTTTCACCCAACCCGATCTTATAAATTCAAAAATTAACACTGCAATTTCTCTGAACCGGGACCTTTCTAGAATTGAAGAATGGGGACAAAAGAATCTAGTTTCCTTTAATGCACAGAAAACCAAGTACATTCAATTTTCTAACCGACAGAATCTCACTGACTCCCGTATATTTTTTAATGATGTAAATATTCCCACTTCCCCTAGTATTGACATTCTCGGTGTAACATTAACTACTAACTTGAGCTGGACACATTATGTTAGAAGCATTGCTAAGAATGCCTCTAAAAAACTGGGACTCCTGTACAGAGTTCGAGAATTCTTCACTGACGAGCAGTTGGCCGTAATATATAAAAGTCATGTGCGTTCTCAGATGGATTACTGTTCACCTCTGTGGAGTGGAAGTGGAGTGGTTGCATTGAGGCAGTTGGACAAAATTCAAAATAAAGCTATTAGATTAATCAATAACCCTGCAATCACACAGGACCTTCCTACATTATCCATACGAAGAAACGTTGCATCCCTTGCATTATTCTACAGATATTTTCACAGCAATTGTTCCGAGGAACTTGCTTCAATTGTGCCGCCTCTCCACATCTTTCCCCGTAGAACTAGGGCAGCTGAGAGCGCCCATGAATTTACACTTTCTCCTCCACAATGCAGAACTTCTGCTTATCAAAATTCATTTATCCCTAGAACTACTACTCTTTGGAATTCACTTCCCTCGAATTGCTTTCCACAAACTTACAATCTACAAATGTTTAAATCCAGTTGTTACAAACATTTTATGAATGGAGGATGCCTATAGGCACATGGACCTTTTTGTTTTATCTGTGTTTTTCCTTCCTCCGTTCATTGTCTCTTAAAAAAAAAAAAAAAAAAAAAAAAAAAAATACGAGTGGATATCATGACGAGCTCCTCAAAGAACGTTACGATACTCTCCAATGCATTTAGTGAAATTTGCACATCATTAAGAAACGGACTCATATCAGTAATGGTGGTCACCATATTCTGTAAATTCATGTTGTTCGTAGACATAATCCTGTTCTGTTTCTCCAAATATATAGAAAGATCCTCAATTTTACTCTCAACAGACTGAAGGTCTTCCTCAGTAACGAGGCCAAACACACCCCCAAGTAGCTTACCACCTACATTAATCAAATCCCATTTACGGCGAAAGTGAGTCAGGTTCTGCATTACGAAAAACATGGTCAACCTCAGACTGCACAACAGATAATTTCCAGAGCATCAAATGAAATAAATCCACAGTCTGAGTATTAGAGTGCTTAGTAAAATCCTGAAGCTCGTCCATCTTATCCCTCGTTCTAGTTACATCCTCCGAAACTATACCACATCCCTATTTAATCTTAGTTAAGTATGCCATATCCACGTAAGATCCTACCACATCGGACACTATTACAACTTTATCCTTAGGTCTCATAATCATTCCCGACCTAATGAGATTGGTAGGATTGCCTGCGCTAGCGGCGACAGTGCATAGCTCTCCAGCCAACCATCCCAGTATCCAGAATACCAAGATGCGCCCCACAATCCTTCCTACGACACCCATCTGAGGAACCAAAAAAAAAAAAATATGGTGACTAATAATTTACATGTAAAATGAATCCAAATTCATTCCCAAACTGTCAACCCACCATTGAGCAACAAAAATACTTCCCTCTTTAACAAAAGCAACATTACTCGATCTTAAATTATATTTATGAGCACCATTTGTCTTTTTAGGCCGTTTACGTCCCTTAACGTTCCTCGGACTCACCGGTTTGTGGTCAACAGAAATATCTTCATAACCAGATAATTGCGTATAACGTTTCAAATGATTCACATGAGCCCTTTTCTCAACGCCCTTTTCTAAGTGTTTTATAACAGTACTGTTCTTGTCGACTGAAATTACGCGGTAAGGACCCTCGAAAACAGGTTGTAATTTATCTTTGGCGTAAAATTCCCTCAAATAAACAAGATCCCCTACAACAATATTAACATCCCTCTTACTTTTATTGGCTACGTTCATCATGTCTTCCTTTGATTTCGAAAGAGAACTGCATAAAGTCTTATAAATAGACCAAAAATTATTCAAGTGATAAAGCACGTAATCATCGCAGTTATAAACAGGAGAATTAGACTCAACCAACGAATTGTGAGGCAGTCTCATATCTCTACCAATAACAATAAAATACGGCGAATCCGCAATTGAGGAATTTATCGAACAATTTAGTGTTGATTCTGCAAAACGTAAAACTGAATCCCAAGTACTCTTATCACGATCTAGTAATAAGCCGCGAAGAGCACGGATAAGAGATTGATTAGCGCGTTCCGCCAAGCCATTAGACTGGGGTGAATGAGGACAAACAGTAACATGATCTAAATTATATTCATCGCATAGTTTCGGCATACTAGAATTACAAAATTCTGTACCATTATCAGTTATAATTGTATTAGGACAACCAAATTTACACACAATGTCCACTAACAATTTATTAGCGACCGATTTCGCCTCTTTATACTGCAACACCGATAACACGACATACCGTGAAAAGTGACAAATAGTAAGCAGTATATTTATTATATCCATCATTGACGAACATGCCTATTACATAAGGCATCCTCTTCAAACACTAATCCGCCGTAGTTTGAATCTACCGCGCAGAGCATTTAAAATCTGAGGAGCCTTCATCATGAGCGCACGCGACCTCACTCATGGCTTCAGTCATTATGAATTGGGTTCTCACTACGAAAAAACTTCATAAAAAATAAAAAACAAAAAGACAATAAGAATAACTATCCAATAAGCTTTCCATCATATCGTGGATGTACTTGTGTGGATCTTTGACCAGACGCTGATTCAGGCGTCATTCTTCCTTCTCTGCTCTGCGGTCAGCCGGCCCGGACGTGTCTCTCCACGCTCCGCTGGTTCCGCATTTTCTGCGTCCCTAGTGAGTTTTTTCTCATTTGTTTACTCCGGGATGTATCGAGTAAGGTTAGGATATGCGTAGCAGGAGTGTCCTGGGCTGGTTGCCCGCAGTGCAGTGTATTTTGGGTCGTGTGTTTGGGGCATCTATTTCGGATGTACCTTCGTGGTCCTGTTGTGGACAGGTGAACTTTTTCACAGTTAGCTAGCTTTGTGATGCAGGCGGCTTTCTTTACGCGTTATTGCTTCCTTTTATCTTTCTGATGAGGTAGCGTATTTTTGCTGACGTTTCACTTAGTGAAGTTTTTTTGGGGTCCCGAGTCAGTTCTTCCCTTTGCCGGAAGTATTTGCTACAGTGGTGTGTTGGCGGTGGTTCCTGTTGTGATATAATTCAATGCTTTTTGTTTATATTCCGACATGTTAATGTTATCCGTCTGCCTAGGCCTAGCCAGCCTCTCGTAGCTTTACCACATATACAAGTGTTATTGATTTATTTTCTAAATATGTACTACTGTGTCATGTGTGTCCTGGTTTAGTTGTGTATTGGCTAATTCCACGGACTATTTATGTGTCCTGGGTTAGTTGTGTATTGGCTAATTCCACGGACTATGTTGGGCCCGGCGTTAGTTGTGTTTTGGCTACGCCTCGGTCCGGTGGTGCGTTCAGATGGTATCTGGACGGGGTGGGTTTTTTCCGGCGGGTTTTTCTCGGTTTCACCTTGATAACCCCGGCTGGTTGCCGAATTTTTGCCACGCGTGGTTTAAAAACAGGCTTGTTTCCCCGGCGAGTGGGTGTCTGTGGCTCCCCAGGACTGCGTCTCTGGGCTGCCTGTTTCAGGCTCCTTATGATTCCCAGCGGGTTGGCTGTACCCATCTAACAGTGTTCATACGGACACTGTATTGTTTGTAGTTTTTTCGGTTTTGCAAAGCCAATATAAAACTATGCTGTTGTTGTATTTCCTCCCCGGCGATCTTTTACAAAGAAGTGGGGATAGGAACAATTGGGGTTAACTTTTAAACTTTAAATCACCCGGCGGGTGCAACCTGGAAGGGCGGGATGACCGAATTTGCAAAATTCAGTTTAGTTGACCAGACAATTGAGGGATGCTTTGTGTATCGCCGCCTTCAACATACGGCGATTTAAGGCACAATTGGGGTTAATGTTTTTTAACCCTTAATTAGCGGCGAGCAACATAAGTCGAGTTAAATAAAGCTGGACTATGTGGCGGCGCTCGACATAGGTCGAGTGGCAATTTCAGCACGTAATGTGGCTGAGAGAGAGAGACAAGTGGTGGCAGGAGACTAGCGAGCGTATGACTGCTCCAGACCACCGCGGCGAACCTACTGACACAAATCTCAGCTCCCTCCTCCCTCTCTCACTCGCTACATACTCAATTATGTACCGAAACTACCGAATTACCTGCTTTTTGCACTCGCGTTGCACGGTTATTGCAAGAAAACTATCCATCATACAAGGATCGTTATGGTGTCATTCGAAAGCTCTGTTTATGCCCTTTCAGGGATGCTTTGTGTACGCCGCCCACGCCAATTTCAAGGCACATATAATTGGGGTTAATGTTTTTTAAAAACTAATATTCACACCCGGCGGGTGCTCCTTGGAGGGATGGGAATAACGAATTTACAATTCAGTTAGTTAACCAGACAATTGAGGGATAAGTTTTGTATCGCCGCCTTCAACATACGGCGATCTAAAAAGATACTTCAGGAGAAGTTAGATCTCGTATATTTGTCAGGCTTCCCAGTTTTTTATCTACAAGATAATTCGGGGGCCGGCGTCTTTTTTAGTTTTTTTTTTTCCAAAATTGAATCTTGAAACAAACACCACCGGAAAGACTTAATCAGTTATAAACGCCATGCTGGTCTTTATATATTATGTCAGAGGGTATTCATAAATCTTTTGGACAAATTAAGATATTCTGAAATCTTTTACTTAGGCAACCCCACCGCGTAGCGAGCTGTAGTCGTTGAGTATTACGTCTCGTTACCCGGCGGGTTATTTAACACTTGTGTGCGAACATGATGGGGTTAACCTTATGAGCATTAATTCCTGGAAATTTTCTTTTTTTCCAGAGCTGGGTCCCGGCGGGTCTATGCAGAACCTGGAGTAAGTATCCCACCAGTCTCTGTCATGGCTACCTTTGCCCCAGTTTTTGCTTTATGCATTACGCCCTCCTGTTCAGGTATCCCTATTTTTGCGCACACCCTTTGTATAAAATGTGTTAAAATGTCTCGTTTGGTGTGGATTACCTTTCCGGCGTTTTTTGTCGTTGCTCCGAGAACACCGTTTTTGTTTACCGAGTTTGAGTCAGGATGGCTAAAAATAGGTAAGTTACCCCGACGAGTTTGGTCGCTTGAGGGCTCATAAGAAACTGCGTTTTCTGTGGTCGAGCCTGGGATCAGGCTTCCTGTGTTATTCATTGCTTTATGCATTACGCCCTCCTGTAATGTATAGTTTAGTGTGGGTTACCTTTCCGGCGTTTTTCTCGTTGCTCCGAGAACACCGTTTTTGTTTACCGAGTTTTAGTCAGGATGGCTAAAATAGGTAAGTTACCCCGACGAGTTTGGTCGCTTGAGGGCTCATCAGAAACTGCGTTTTCTATGGTCGAGCCTGGGATCAGGCTTCCTGGGTTATTCCCGTCGAGGGGGGCTCCACACAGTTTTCTAGGTGATCAGGCTGACACCTGTTGGACTTGGTTTTCTCTGCTTTTTAAAGCCATTGGAACAATGCTGTCTGTTTGTTTGGTCTTTACCTCCCGGCGACCTTTTTACAAAGAGGTCTGGGGCAGGTATAATTGGTTTGACATTGCATATAAAACCCGGCGGTTGTACCTTCGGGTGGTTACATTAACGGATTTGCGATTCGAGATAATTTGCCAAACAATTGATTGATACAATAGGGTATCACGGCCTTCAAGACGGCGATCTATGAGGGCTTCTGGGAGAAACCGGATTAGAGATTAAGATAGGCTTAGACTTTTTATGGGATAAAAAGATGCCTGAATCTTACTAGTGTTTCAAGTGTAAAGGGATACTTGACAGACTTCATCTTTAATAAAGATATGCTTCATCTTTATGAGGATTAAGAAGTTATGCTTAATTCTTTTGGACAGGTAAAAGCTATGCTGAAATCTTTAATAAGCCATTGAAACAATGCCGTTTGTTTGTTTAGTCTTTCCCTCCCGGCGACCTTTTTACAAAGAGGTCTGGGGCAGGTACAATTGGTTTGACATTGCATATAAAACCCGGCAGTTGTACCTTTGGGTGGTTATATTAACTGATTTGCAATTCGCGATAATTTGCCAAACAATTGATTGATACAATAGGGTATCACGGCCTTCAAGACGGCGATCTATGAGGGCTTCTGGGAGAAGCCAGATTAGAGATTAAGATAGGCTTAGACTTTTTATGGGATAAAAAGATGCCGGAATCTTACTAGTGTTTCAAGTGTAAAGGGATACTTGAAAGACTTCATCTTTATTAAAGATATGCTTCATCTTTATGAGGATTCAGAAGATATGCTTAAATCTTCTGGACAGGTAAAGATATGCTGAAATCTTTAATATGAAACTAAAGGAAAACGAAAAGTAGTGATGGAGTGCTACGGTTCGTTGACCGGCGGTTTTGAGGCACATATTTTGTACCATTTTTTGGGTGTAACCCTATGAGCGTTAATCCCCGGAAATTTCTCTTTCCAGGGCGGAGTACCGGTGTTGCACCAGGTGACCAGGTAGTTCCCGGGGGCGGGGTAGTTTTCCCCCAGTCTCTGTTGTGTCGGCACTTGAACCTCTCATTGCTGTATGTTCAACGCCGTTAAGCTCAGGTAGCCCTATCTTATTTTTATTTGTTAATGAAATAATTTAATAGCTTAATCATAATACACATATATATTTTCTATGATTATATTATGATGATATTATGTTTATTTATAGTAATTTATTTTAATACAATTAAATATAAATTAAATTAATTAGTATACTTTATGATTTTGCTCACCAGCTCTGCTTTCAATGTGTTAATGAGCTATGGGAGCTTTTAATTATCATAAACCTTTACGGGACTCGGACGAGGGCTCCCATTCAGAGAGTATACCGAGCTCGCAAGCGAGGGACAGCCACAGCCAAGGTGTATGGCGATACTCACAGTCCTGGCAGGACAGAACACATCCCTTTGTGACTCAACTAGTGCTGACGTCCACCGGGATGCCGATGTACCATCTTCTATCACAGTTTTAACATGGCAACATGTGGAGGTCCCGGCTTCGGCGGGATCTGCCCATGATAAGCCAGACTTAACGGATGAAGAACAACGATCTCTGGTCTCAGAGATGGAGGTTGAAGAGTCCAGTCACCTTCTAGGCGACTCTCAGGGTACTGTCGAATCTCCACGGAGTTCGTCATCGGCTAGGTATGTACCGGCGGAAGAGATTGTTGGACTACTTTTGAATGCACTTAATAGGTTCTTTGGCCCTACGCCGGAAACTCCTTTTGATACGGGAGATCCCGCGATGTCGACGAATGTGCGACCTCTGGCTACATCCTTTGCTTTAGCTAAAATACCTAACCATCCTCTTGTGTCAGATCCAATTTCCAATGTGCCAGGCACAGCGGCTCTCACTACTTCCACTGTGCGAGTCATATCAGACATATCTCCCCCTCCTTTAGACAAGGCGCCAGTAAAAAAAAACAGAAGCTATGCCTCTTTTATACAGGCCGGATGAGTCAGGGGTAGCAATGTTACGGAAATGTTTTGGATGTTCATACTAAGGCCATTCCAAGTTATTATAACCATGACTTATTCTTCCCACCAAATCCCTCCAGAACGCCTTTCTTAGTTCTCTCTTCCGGTTTTTGGTGCCGGCGGAGTCCCCTCTGCTTGGCTGCCACCCCCCAAATATTCAATTTGTGCGAATTATAAGCTCCCTTTAGCATGCCTTCCCCAGCTTACCTAGACCGCGAGTTTAGGTTAAGAGGAAAAGCGTTTAACCTGTTTTCACTATATATGGTTCCCAGCAAGTAACAAAGTCTCTGTTACGCTCTTCTCAGGCAATAGAAGCCGCGGAAGTCAGGAAAGCCATTGAACTTTCCCGGCGCTTGCTTCTCCAGACTTCCTTCCAAGTCTTTAGGAGATATTCGGACGGCCTTATTAGAGGCAGTTCGAGCAAGGCAGGATCTGAGGATGTTCTTAGTGAAGAAACTTCTTGACCGTATTGCAAGCCAAGTAGTTGTGTCTCCAGTTCTAATTCTTTCTGTGATTTCACCAGCAGTTTGGAAGACTGTTTTCAATTTGGCACAAGCATTCAAGCAAGGTCCCCGCAAGCCCTGATGCCCTTGTTAGAACAAGGGATCAGGGTATAGTGGTATCGGGGCGACTACCTGGTGGTGGCAGAAACAGAATAGTTACGCATCATTCATGTCTACGTTACGTTAAACCATCTCAAATCTCTAGGATTCAAGGTCAACTTAGTAAAAGTCAAACCCTTGTTCCCCCACGAGTATTTCAGGGGATAGGGCTGGTCGAGGACACAGCTTCTCTCACTCTGAGTCAGAGTGTGGACACTCGAAACAGATTTCGCAAAAACTGTTTATGTTTCTCCACAGTCTGACTACGACACAGAGACTTTGGGAATCTCTAGTCGGTTCTCTCAACTGGGTTCAGCTAACTGTGAAGTTGGGCCGGTTGTAAATCTAACGTTTAATCTGGGAGGGCAACAAATTTTCCCACTATTACCGGCGGGGATAGTATGGCCTATCCCAACGTTATTACACAACTTACTAGCGGTTTGGGCGACGAGAGAAATGTTGCACGCAGTCATGTCATGAACCTCTCCTCCGCCGTCGGTATGGGTGGACATGGATGCGTCAGGAACGATAGGTTGGGGCTTTTAGTCAAACCTCGGGCATCAGGGTCAAAGGTTTTGGTCCTATTTAGAAATCTTCCACATCAATGTCAAAGACTTACTAGTCCCCTTATCTGTCCTTCAGGCTCACGGCTCTGCTTTACGGGGCAAGTCGGTGGCCTTCAGAATGGACAATCTGAATGCGGTTCACTGTAGTCAGAAACAAGGGTCAATGAGATCTCGGAAGTGGCTCAACGTGTCAGAAAAGATTTTTATACTAGCCAACAGGCTGGCCATTCATCTTCACGCATCTTATCTCCCAGGCGTAGCAAACGTCTGGGCAGACGCTCTGTCTCAGCGACAAAGCACAACAGTAGAATGGGCGCTCTTGCGTGTGCGGGGCATTACCATCCACAAGTGGATTTGTTTGCGTCTGAGAAGACTCACAAACTCCCACTGTACCTCACCCGCCGGACGATAACGCCGGCGGGCGGACCTGACGCTCTGATGACGGACGAGAACAGGTTGAGTTCCATTTATCTATTTTCCGCCGCCAGACGCGTCTCTAATGTGCCACGTAGTCAACTAACTACAGGATTAGCGAGGCGTAGTCTCGCTAATCGTGCCCCTGTGGCCGGCGCAGTGTGGTACCAGTATTTGAACACGTGGTGCCCGCACCCAGTGTCACTCCTGGTCGGGTTGTTCCACTTAGAACACAATTGGCAACCTAGAAACCTCACGGACTTGTTCATTTTGGACATTCAGGAGGCCAAGTGGCTAGCACCATATGGTAGCGACGTGACCAAGATATTCACGAATCAATATACCCAGTCTACAAAGCGACAGTTTCAATCGCATTGGCAAGCTTTTATGTCTCGGATTCTTATAACAAAACAAACTGTGCCCTCGGTGGCGTTGGTTGTTTATTATTTAATTTATCTGTTCATGCAGAAACATTTATCTGAAAGTGATTTATGTGGGCAAGTTTTAAACTCCGCCCACCTCCCCGTCAGCTCAGGCCTACATGGTCTCTGGACACAGCATCGTCGTTTTTCTCGTTCCCGTATGTACCAAAGACTGCAGATTTTACAAAAGGGCAGTATTCCTTATGGCTTTGGCTACCGGGAACAGAGTATCTGAGCTGGCGGCGATGAGCAACGCACCTAATTGCCTCAGGTTTGATAGGCTTCATGAGTGTCTTCTCATTGCACCTTCCCCAGGATTCATAGGGTGCAGTCAGTGTGACATAGGACACCCTAGACCCCTCCGGAGTATGTGTTCGGAATATACGAGCTGTGATACTGGTTGTAGGCATTGTATTATAAAATTTCTCTGTAGTATTCATTGCAGGAAATTGTGCTAAAGGCCAATAGTAGTGTTACAACAATTCTTGTTGTAAGTAGCTTTGGCTGTGAAGCAATAGATTTTTGAGAAATCTCGGTAGTTGCAACTACGACTTTTACTTTTGAAGTAATTACTTCTGTATAAGTACACGAGTTCAGTACTTCTACGAATGTACAAGAATTCATTTATGTTTGGTTATATTTTTAGGAATATATCCACTAGTTAATGGGGTTTATATGTGCACATGTAAACTTATAAGTTTTTAGTTTTCACCACTTACTTTAAGTGGGGTGCTTTCTTAACTAGCAGATCTGTGCACAGAGTCTCAGAGTTAACCCTTTTTCAAGCAGGCTTCTTTGAAGCACGCTCCTGCTTGTACCCCTTTTTGAAGATTTAGGCTGTATAAAGTTTATGCACCCGAATATCTCTGTTTTACAAAAGTAAGAATACTATGTGGTTGTTTGATTATCTGCTTTTCTAGAGTTATGATATGATTACGAATGTACCCCTCCAGTCTTAGAAATCAGGCATGTTCGTCAATGATGGAGGGGCCACTATAAATTATAGGTTTGACTCCTGTAAGGAGATAAAGAAAACCTAATATTTAGTAGTGGCCCCATAATCATTGACGACTGGGGCCCTCCCGACCATCCCCTTCCCATTCGTTGATGTATTAAGGATTTTGGTTTACTTGATATGTCAGTGAAGGAAGAATGATGCCTGAATCAGCGTCTGGTCAAAGATCCACACAAGTACATCCACGATATGATGGAAAGCTTATTGGATAGTTATTCTTATTGTCTTTTTGTTTTTTATTTTTTACGAAGTTTTTTCGTAGTGAGAACCCAATTCATAATGACTGAAGCCATGAGTGAGGTTGCGTGCGCTCATGATGAAGGCTCCTCAGATTTTAAATGCTCTGCGCGGTAGATTCAAACTACGGCGGATTAGTGTTTGAAGAGGATGCCTTATGTAATAGGCATGTTCGTCAATGATTACGGGGCCACTACTAATTATTAGGTTTTCTTTATCTCCTTACAGGAGTCAAACCTATAATATTGATTGCCGGCGTCAGTCAGTGGAAGTTTCAATAAATCTATAGCAACCACATCGAAAGGATACGCCGGAATCGGATATTCCTCGATTTTCACTTCCGGGCTCAACTTAGGCTTAATAGTGGTGCATGTAGAACAACAGTCAATATATCTATCTATATCCTTTTTCATCGTCCGCCAATAATAATTTATCTGAGCTTGTGTCAAACACCGAAGCTTCCCCGGATGCCCAATTGTATCATGTCCATGTAAAATAGGTAATAAAGTATTAATTTGCGAATCTGGGATGACGAGTTGTAAAATTACCCTGTCATTTAAATCCCTCTTTCTGTACAAACACCTTTCATGCATTACAAAATTAAAATAATCAAAACCTTCTAAGTTGGGGTGACCAAGAACATTGTCGCTAAAATCACCCGATTCTAAAGCAAGAATTACTTTACCCCAAAAACTATCTTTACGCTGGTCTAACGCAATACTTTTACTGCACAATAGTGCGTTAACCGACACTAAACAAACAGGATTCCTCGATAACGCATCGGCAACTGTGTTGAGCTTGCCTTCAACGTACAATAATGTAGGATTGTATGATGCTAATGTCAACTTCCACCTGGCACGTCTACCCGTGAGAAGTTTATCATCAAAGAATTTAATTAGAGGCTTATGGTCTGTCCAAACAGTTACATCATAATCATATATTACCTCACGAAAAATATTTAACGCCCAAATTAGTGCTGCACCTTCTAAATCGGTGACACAATAATTCTGTTCTGCAGGTTTTAAAGAATGGCTAGCGAATCCTAACGGCCGTAAGAGATCCCTATCGTCATACTGCATAAGAACAGCCCCAAACCCAGTATATGATGCATCAGAATTAATAAAGAAAGGTTTCTTAATTAAAATCAGGGAAAGCAAGGGTTGGTCGAGATGTTAAGCTCGCCTTTAATACAGTAAAAGAACCCTCTTGTTCAACTCCCCACAAAAAATTTGCGTCCTTCTTGAGTAAAATATATAGGGGCTTCACGATACTAGCGTAGTTTCTTATAAATGCCCTATAGTAGCCTGATAGGCCTAAAAATTGCCTTAACTGTTTTACGTTAGTGGGCGTAGGAAATTTAGTGATAGAATTTGTTAATTGAGCAGTGGTATTTACCCCGTCCCCGGAGTTAATTCATGCCCCAAAAATTAGTTTCTTTTTAAAGAATTCACATTTACTGATTTTAATTTTTAAGCCTGCCTCACTTAATTTAGAAAGTATATTTCTCAGTGCGATAAGATGTTACTCTACCATTCTAGAAAAAATTATAATATCGTCTATATACTGTATACATAAACAATATGGCCGATCAATCCTGCCAATACATTATTCATTAATCTCTGAAAAATCGCTGGTGAATTTTTATGCCCCATGGGTAAACGTTTGTATTCGAAAGTACCGGAGGGAGAATTAAATGCCGTATATTGTCTCGATTCCGGTGATAACCCGATTTGATGAAACCCACTCGAGAGGTCGAGGGTTGAGAATACTTTGTTCTGCGTTCCCAAACTAGCAAGAATTTCCGGTATCGCCGGCATATAAAAATGATCGGTCTCCGTAATGGTATTAAGCTTTCTAAAATATACTACGACTCGAAACTCCCCCTTCGCCTTCTTCGGGACTAAGAAAAGAGATGATCGCCAAAGTGACGTTGATGGTTGAATTACGTCTTGAGAAAGTAAATCTGAAACATGTTTATCAGTCAATTCCTGTTGACTGTGCAATAAGCGATACATAGGCAGGTAAACAGGCTTCTGATCCTTGTCACTCAACACAATTTTATGATCTATAATGTCAGTAAACCCCATAGCGTCCCCTTTTAAATGTACGGACTCATTAAATTCCCTCAATAACGCCTTAAGCGGACCCTGAGCCTCAGGAAAGTCGGCACCTTGTAAATCCACGTAAATCTTACGCATTCTATCATCCATACCCGGAGAGTTCCCTGTGCGCACTGATGCCACAGGAAGAGAATTAATTTCTTCAAATTTACAAGGTACACAGGAAGCATTACATAACTTTGTATCCGCATATATTTCATTAAGCCATTTGTGGCATTTAAAATGAGTTTGAAAAACATTGGTGTCATCCACCTCGTGAAGCGCTTGAGCGAACGTAATACCCTTGATCGCTGAGGAATCGGGTAATAATACAACAGAATTTACTGTACTCTTAAGATTGTTAACAACCCTCGCAGAATGCGGTTCAATAATAGTATTACAGTGAATGAGAATATCAGAATCCCCCATAGATTGTTCTAAATAATCATGCACTTTAACCCTTAACTGGCGGCGCCCGGCTATTGTCGAGTGAAATAAATGTGGCCTATGGGCAGGGCCCAGCTATTGTCGAATGCAATTTTGAGCACGTAATGTGCTCTGAGAGAGAGCGGAGCGGTGGGAGGAGTGTAGATTACCTCCTGACCGCTCGCCACGGTGACCGTGGAGCTACTGAGATGTACTCCTTTGTACTCCACCCTCTCTCACTCGTTTCACACGTAATAATGTAAGAAAATTACCGTATTTTAGCGATTTTGCCCTTCGGTTGCACGATCGTTGCAAGACAACCAGTGATCGTAGAAGGATGGTTCGGGTGTCATTGGAAAGCTCAATTTACGCCCTTTCAGGGATACATACTTGTATTACGGTCTGGGTCTTGTTTATGCATGAAAAAGAGCACGGAAACAACCCCATTTATGGTAAAAAAAACACACTGGGCGGTACATAGAAATTACCGCCTAGGCCGCTCTTTGAGTGTTAATATCGCTAGCGGGTATCAACCATATCACGGGGGTGGTTGTGTGGAAGTGCCGGCATCTACCTCCCCCGATATTCCTACCAGATTTACCACGCTTCGCCTGAAAGGTTTTACCACTCTCCACAACGCCCGCCCTTAAGTACAAATTGTAAATTTTCTGGGAAGCTAGATGACGCCTCAATAAAAGTACCATCAATAGATACACCATTCATCTCCATACTCAAAATAAATTTACGGTCTTTCATTGTTTTAAAACCCATCAGAAAGTCCGAAGAGATGTTTAAACCTTGCACAATTTACACTTTCTCCGTCATTAAATCCAAGTCCTCATACAATGCTAACGGTAAGTATGTAACCCCCAATATTGAAATATTATCCCTTGAAACACTATGGAGATTAACATCTGGGAATTCAAGTTTAAACGAATCATCATGATTCAATTTGTTAAATACAGAGCTAGACATGAGGTTCACAGGAGAACCCGTATCAATTAATATACTTATGTCTGTAATAAAGACTGTATTATTTACACATGACTTCAAAATTAACGAGTCAGGTGAATGCATAAGGGCACTTATCATTAACGTAGGAAATGCCGGAGTTTGTGTACATTGATGTTTTACGTTACATTTGCTTGGGAGCGATCGTAAGCTTCCCCCGACCTAGGGTGACTCGTCTTCCAATCGTCCGTATCGACCTTCACTTCCGGGCAATTTCCGGTCCTGTGGTCGTTATTCTTGCATCTACGACAGAAAGGTTGCTTACCTGCCGTATATTCATATAGCTCTTTGGCCTTGATGTTACAACGAGGAACAATGTGCCCCCGTATACCACAATAAAAACACATAGCATCCCTGTGTTGACCAGATGCGCCGGTAGCCATTATCACAGGTCTCTGCACGCCCTGACCGCCTCCGCTTGGGGCCTGCGGTCGACCACCATTTCCCTGATAACGAGGCGATTGATGGTTCCATGTTTGAGAGCTGTAACTTTGTTTACTCTGACTTACCTGTGCGGGTTTCTGGTTTTTGGGAGGAGAACTGTTCTGGGGATTTCTATGTTGTTGGGAATTTTTATTAGGTTGATGCTGTTTAGGCCAAGGTTGAGCTGGGGAAACAGGTAAGGAATTCCTAACGGCAGCACACGAGAACTGAATTTGCTCGGTGGTTATACCGATAGTATCACAAGACTTCCTAAGTTCCTTTGAGAATTTATTGAGAGACATATTGGGGGGGAACTCGATTCGTCGTGCAATCGGTTTCACGGTGTCTGGTAAGGCACTAACCAACATAACATACCCCAGTAACTTGCTCAGCTGTCCTATTGTTATCTTACTGTCCTCAAACCAGGTGTGACGAACTAGATCATGCGACATACAATTCGCGAATTGTGAACACTGCGCCAATAATGTATCCACTGACTGATTTTTCTTTTGCTTCAATAGCTGATCGGCGAAATCATGGAATTTCGCAAATTCCCCCTTAGCTGAAGACCCAAATTTCTCTAGGAATTCTACTCTGAACTCATCATAAGTCTTAGCATTTATGAGGTCTTCGCAAGCCAAAAGGTATCCAGCTGGAGTGTTACCCTTGTCAATTTTCGAGCGAATAATTTCAATTTTGGCCTTCTCCTGTGTAATACCTTTTGCTGCAATTTCCGTCTCTAAATCATCCAAAACTGAAAAAATATTTCTGTGTTCTTCCAACCCAGTGAAACTCTTTACGGCCTGACCATGGGTAACATTTAAGTGAAAAGCCTGGGGTTCGTTTCTAGACATAATGGCGTTATCTTCGGGAGGTGTGGGAATTACTATACTAGGCAAAGGTTCCAAATAGGTGGGGGTCGTATCTCGGAAAGTCCCGCTTCTTAACACACTTTGACTAACATTTTCATACAGATGTGGAACCCCTGAAATACCTGGATTTTCCTGAGATTCAACTTCCGAATATTTATGTTCTGACCCGCTCCAATCGTCATCCGAAAAATCGTCTCCGCTATCCTCAGTAATATCAGATAATTCGGGATCAACTGGATTGATAGCGGGAACCTTAGGCCTTTTCCTAAACAGACGTTTTAATGACATATAGAATTTTCAACTTGATAAACATATAATATATAAAATACTCCCCACATAAATGGTAAATAATTCCTGTAAAACACCGCACAACATTTCCTGAATGTAAATACACCCTATTTTGCACAAATTAAATTAATTAATTAAAAGACAGTGACACAAAAAATTAATTACTCAATTGAATTATATATAACTGAACTTAGATTGGTATAATTTATGGATAGACAGATTCACTTAAGGCCTCCAGTAACACGTTACCTCTTCAATGTCACGCCTGGCTGCTAAGTATGTCCTCACTCAAACAAAGGCAAGATACAACTGCTTTGCAGTGCCTGGGTTGGGTATGGCCAGGGGGAATGTTGTGAGTTACGGCGGGTGAGCTTGGCTGCCTTCACTTTCGGAGCCATCAAGAATCGTCCTCAAACCACTGCCACTCAAACTTGATCCTCCTAGGTATGACCAATCACTCCACACGTCAGTACCATGTCCATGAAGACTCCTCCTCCGTCAGACAAAGATGAGGATTCCCTGGTTCCGCTGCAATATTATTATGACGAATTTGCGACCAGCTCCGAACTTGTGTGGGGCCGGCGCGGGCACTGAGGTAAACTTGCCAGATGTGCAAGTGTTTTAGCCCGCCGCGTATGTGACTTCTATATTTTGACAGACTCCAGTGACTTGAATTAAATACTTTTAGTAGCTTTAGCGGTCAATTAATCGACACGTGAATGTAGCCTCTGTTGTAAAAAGGACCACCACTGCACACCATGAATGGTTAAGTAAAATAGGGTTACTATTGGTATCAATTCCCCTTTATAAATACTGCCACCATCGCAGGATTACCCTGGGATTAATTAGATAACTCAAAATAATATTAGAATTAGGTAACTGAAACTTGAGAATAATTCACAATAGTTTAATGAAAGATATCTTAAGACTTATTCAGAAGTACACTAATATATTGATTGTATAAGTATTTAAGTAATAATAATTCAAGTATGGTATAATCTGTTTATCACACACACAGCTAACCTCTAACCCCTAGTTGAGCGAGCTGAGGGTCTCCGTCTTGCATGCCCTCAAGCTCTCCAGCTTCAGCTTATATGCTCTCGGTTTACGCCCTCTTTATGACGTAAAACCACTCATTACCTTCTACGTTTATAATATCAACCAATCCTGGTACCTGTCAATAATGACGTATTAGGGTGTGGTCTCACCCAGTGACACGCCCTAGGTAAGCTTCCATAGAACGAATCTTCCATATAGCAACCCTGCCATGATGTGAGGTGAGGTATGCTGACTAAATGTATGACGTATGTTTAAACTCGCAGACTCTAGACGCCTTACCAATTGTCTCCAACATGTACAGTTGATGTCAGAAATACTATGTTTAATAATATGAGTAGTTATATTAAGGTTATTATAGTGAGATATACTTTATATATGTACTCTAGTGCTTAAGTAATTCAAGGAATAATAGTTGGATATATTGGAGTACCTAACAGTAGTTAGAGAGCTTCTCTACGTTCGCTCGACGATATGTTTTATTATGTTACCTCCACCAACCAACTTTACTCCTAAACTCAATTAATGAAATCAACAAATACATGTGGCAGTCCAGGGATTCGAACCTAGGATGCTCACACCGAAATTCAGTGCATTTATCGATTGCGCTACGAAGACAGTTAAAGAATGGTGGACAAGCCTACGATTTATTATGCAGTTTCGAATCCTGCATATCAATCTAAGCATGTACAGATGCACTGGAATATTGTACATAACATTTAAGACCCAACACCCAAGAGTTCGTCATCGATTTCCATCCACTGTCCACCATCCACGTCAGGACCACCACCACGGCCAAGACCCTCATCAGAAGACTACAGTAGTGCCTCATGATATAATACCCAGTGTAACCTCAAAGAAGTACTAGTGACGCACCTTATTCAAAGGAAGTACTAAAGTGATATATATAATTATGAATACACAGTGTAACCTCTAAGAAGTACTAGTGACGCACCTTATTCAAAGGAAGTACTTAAGTGAATAACATAATATATTAATACGCTGTTTAACCTCGAAGTAGTACTAGTGAATATACCTTATTCAAAGGAAAGTACTCAAGTGCAATATCCTCGTAATTTCAATACACAGTGTAACCTTAAAAAAGAACTAGTGATATACCTTATTCAAGGGAAGTACTTAAGTGAAAATCTGTATATATATATCTACGTAGTATAACATCAAAGAAGTACTAGTGACGTATCTTAAGTAAGGGAGTACTTGAATAATATCAACAGGCAGTGTCTTAATAGTGAGAGAGTATTGTGGATTCTCGCTCGTGCGTTTATATTTATCTTTTACCTATTACTTTTACTAAATCAATATCTGTGTGCCTATCAATACAATTTATGAATGTACGCTGTTATATTTATCCTCTATTACCTTTATGCATGTGTTTAAGTGAATTCAACTTCTCCAGTCAAGCAAGAACCTGCCTAATTAATCCAATTAACCCCAGCAAAAACCTGGTAAATAATAATTATGATAATAATATTGAAGTTTGTGTTCCATAATTGCGATACTTAAGGTATTATTTCCTGGTTACTTTCTTATTTCACAGCAGAACAAAATTATGAAGAAGCTTGATTGAGCCAGTGAGGGGGGGGTGTCCTTTTTTTTTTTTTTTTTCAACTACTCTCTCTCTCGGGCATAGACTGAGAGCCTGTACATTCAACCGTTCTACATTGAATGGTGAAGCCTGTGAGGTCTTGTTCCAGTCTAGGGGGTGAGACATGTGAAGCACTTTTAGCTGCAATCAGCCCCTGCCATCTTGCCTTCGCAGGATGCATGGAGCTTAGTTGCCCACTCACGGCTAAAAGCAGCCCCATCTCTGAAGCTGCCTCGCTTCAGCGCTTCACTGTCTCATCCCCTAGACTGGGACCCTCACTCTCAGAACGCCACCTATTGAGCAATGAACTCACTAGGCATTGTCCCCCTGTAGCCTATTTTGAATATGGGAATATTCATACAGTGCTATTTAATCAGGGAACAATGAGGGTATTTATTTGGCGTTTCGGTGGGCTTTGTGGTAATGCACTGAATCTAGGTACAGCACAAATTCCATCCCAATAATATCTCCCCATTGACATATCAGGACTCGAACCCGGGTGCATTGGATTACCAGTCCAGTGGCAAGACCACTCCACCACACCACTTATGGGCCCATCACGACCATCGCAACAAAACATTCGGCTTTAAGGGCAGGTATTTGGGTTGTATGGACACTTTTCTCCATTATGTTTAGCCCCATTAGTTATGAGATTTTAAGATGTGTGCCCCATTAGTTTGGCGATTTTAAGACCTATGGAGATCGTCAACTCTTTTAAGTATCTGGGCAGTGTGTTGAGTAAAGATGGGACTATGGATGAAGAAGTGCGGGAGAGGGTACAACAGGGGAAGAGGGTTGTAGGAATGCTGAAAGCAGTAACAAGAAATAGGGTGGTCAGTATGGAAGTGAAGAAGTCCTTGCATGACAGTGTGGTAATCCCGACACTGACTTACGGAAGCGAAGCATGGACGTTGGTTGAGAGACTCAGACCAAGAGTGAGAGCAGTGGAAATGAATTACTTAAGAAGTGCGTGCGGAATTACATGGAGGGATAGACAAACTAATGAGGAAGTAAGAAGGAGGTGTGGTGTGGAGGTAGATGTGCTGGAAAGTGTGAAAAGGAACAACTTGAGATGGTTCGGCCATATGGAACGTATGGAAAGCGAGAGAATGACTAAGAGGGTGTACGAGAGCGAGGTGGAGGGACAGAGAGGGAGAGGTAGACCGAAAGAGAGGTGGAAGGATGGAGTGAGGAAGTATATGAACGAAGGCGGTGCTGGTTGGGGGGAGGGGCGTCGACTGACTGGGAACAGAGGTGCGTGGGGGCGGTTCGTTCGTGGCCACCCCTTCGGGGATCACGGCGTCAGGCAATAGATACATAGATAGATAGAAGACCTTTCGCCCTACTTCTTTTTCAATATTAAGACTTTCTGTGCCATTTAGGTATCGATTTTTTCCTGGCGAGTGATAGCGAGCCTGTAATTTATTAGGAACCGGCCTTTAGTGGGCCGAGACATAATTGATCTCGGAGGGGGCGTTTTTTTTTTAAGCTTGATAGAGGTCTACGGAGCAAAATAGACGAACATATATACAGTACTAAGAAGACAATAAAGATACAAAATAGACGAACATATATACAGTACTAAGAAGACAATAAAGATACAAAATAGACGAACATATATACAGTGCTAAGAAGACAATAAAGATACAAAATAGACGAACATATATACAGTACTAAGAAGACAATAAAGATACAAAATAGACGAACATATATACAGTGCTAAGAAGACAATAAAGATACAAAATAGACGAACATATATACAGTACTAAGAAGACAATAAAGATACAAAATAGACGAACATATATACAGTACTAAGAAGACAATAAAGATACAAAATAGAGTAACCTCCCCTTAGTCAAAACCTGTCCCAACGCAGGGGGGTCCAGAAAATGACATCCCCTTAAAGAGTTATAATGAAAGCTTTACAATGTCATCTCTATTTGTCTCTCTCGAAATATGATACATTATGTCCATCAACCAAACTGAAGAAAAGGGGAGTATATTTGTTTTGGTTAAGGGGAGATATTTGTTGTTGTTTTCTGGCTCCCTTTCTCCCTCATGCTTAGCCCCATTAGTTATGAGATTTTTAGACGTTCGCCCCATTAGTAATGAGATTTTAAGACGTTCGTCCCATTACTTTGGCGATTTGCAGACCTTTCGGCTGTGCTGAGACATTTATCCACCGCAAAAATGTACAAATTTATCTTGAAGGGTGTTTTTTGTTTTTTTGTTTTTTTAGCCTGTGTATAGGATATACATAATTTTATATAATAATATAAACACAAACAAATTATATTGCCCCCCTCCCCCCCATAAGAAACCATTTTGCTAATAAGTAGAGAGATAACCAAAGTTGCTAAAATCGAGGTATGATAGTAGTTTTAATTAAGTCAGATAGTAAATGAGGACGCACTCAATTGAATCAGTATCGAACACAAACAAGACAATACATCACTCTATTATTGCCTAGATCAGCGGTTCCCAAACTGCGGGTCATGACCCCCAAATGGGTAATGAGCCTTTTCTGGGGGTCATGGAGGGTCCAAGATTTTGAGGAAATTTGTTATACTATTTAGGGATTTTTTTTTTTTTTTTATATTTAGGTTTTGTCGTACGACTATTTACGTTCCTAATGCTTGATATTTTGTTTTGCAGATGTCGAAGAAACGCACATACAACGAGAATTTTCTCAACTTTGGCTTCTCATCTTTCGTGAACAATGGTGTGCAGTTGCCACAGTGCGTCATCTGCAAGAAGACACTTGCTAACGAGAGCATGAAGCCCTTCAAGCTGAAGGAGCACCTTGCCAAGGTTCATCCGGAACTGGACAGCAAGGATTTGGCCTACTTCAAAATCAAAGAACACCAGCTCAAGCGGTCGAGATTGGATCATGGAACAGGAGTTCTCTTTCAACACAGCAAGATCGTGGAGGCCTCGTACAAGATCTCCCTTCTTATCGTGAAGCAGAAGAAGCCACACACGATTGGAGAGACGCTCGTTAAACCTTGCATGGTAGAGGCTGCTCGTCTTGTCCTCGATCAGAACTGTGTCAACAAGTTTAATAAGATAAGTCTCTCGGACAACACAGTTAAGCAGCGCATCGATGACATGTCCCAGTACATCAAGCTTCAGGTGACGGAGAAAATCCGACTCTCTCCCTTCTTCGCCATCCAACTTGATGAGTCCACAGACGTCGCACAGCTTCCACAGCTTTTGGTTTATGCTCGGTTCATCTCGGATAATCAGGTAGAGGAGGAGTTCCTCTTCTGCAGCCCATTGATAACAACTACAAAGGCTGAAGATGTCATGAACATGGTGTCCAACTTCTTCCAAGAGGAAAAGCTCTCGTGGGCAAAGTTGGTTGGTGTCTGCACGGACGGAGCTCCCAGCATGCTCGGCTCCAAGTCAGGATTTGTGACTCTGGTCAAGAAGAAGAACCCGGATGTCATTACAACACACTGCCTGATCCACCGTGAGGCTCTTGCCTCCAAGACGCTCCCTGCTGCTCTCAAAGTCACCTTGGAAACTGTGATTCGCATCGTCAACCATATCAAAGGAGGGGCACTCAACACCAGGCTGTTTCGTCAGTTGTGCCAAGACATGGATTCTGCCCACCAAGACCTCCTCTTCTACACATCTGTTCGTTGGCTGTCAAAGGGCAATGTTCTCACCCGTGTATTTGAGCTCTTTGATGAATTGCAGGTATTTCTGGCAGCTCAAGGGAAGAAGACGGAGCAGTTGTTAAAGGACATTCGAGAGCCGTTTAAGTGTAGTCTTGCCTACTTGGCAGACGTGTTCGAAGCTTTGAATGGACTGAACCGGCAACTACAGGGCCCAGATACCACCATCATAATGCACACCGATGCCATCAAGGTTTTCCTCGACAAGCTAGCTCTTTGGGAGAGGAATGTCGAGAGGGAACATGTAGCTTCCTTCCAACGTCTGACTGAGGTCGTCGTTGAAGAACCACTTGCAGAGGAGCTGTAGCAAGAGATCAAGGAACACTTGTCAAGCCTCCAAGAAGAGTTCAGACACTATTTTCATGAGATTGATGCAAATGAGAATGTACAGCTGAAACTTGCCCGCAATCCTTTCCGATGCACTGTGGACGATCTTCCTGATGACATACAAGAGGAATTCTTGGAGCTCCTCAACAACACCGCAGCCAAAGAGGAGTTCCAGGAACAACAACAGTTCAGCAGCTCTAATTGCTGGGCCAAAATGCTTTCCGCTTTCCCCAAGACCAACGAATTCGCCCTGAAGGTTCTCATTCCTTTCTCATCGACTTACCTTTGTGAAAGTGGTTTCTCGACTCTCTTGGTAATCAAATCAAAGGCCCGAAACAGGTTGGATGCTGAAGCAGACATGCGATGTGCTTTGAGCCACACAGACCCGCGTATTGATTTGCTTGTATCAAAAAAGCAAATACCTCCTTCTCATTAAAATACATGATTAAATCAAACCCTTGTTAATAAACATTAATATAAAAAAACATTATTGCTCTCTCTGCTGTGATTAACCCTTAATTAGCGGCTCACCACATAAGTCGAGTTAAATAAAGCTGGACTATGTGGCGGCGCTCGACATAACTCGAGTGGCAATTTCAGCACGTAATGTTGCTGAGAGAGAGAGACAAGTGGTGGCAGGAGAGTAGCGAGCGTATGACTGCTCCAGACCACCGCGGCGAACATACTGACACGAATCCCAGCTCCCTCCTCCCTCTCTCACTCGCTATATAAGGAATTGTATCGGGAAAGTGGCTAATTACATGCTTTTTGCACTCGCGTTGCACGGTTATTGCAAGAAAACTAGCCATCATAAAAGGATCGTTATGGTGTCATTCGAAAGCTCTGTTTATGCCCTTTCAGGGATAGGTACTTGTTTTACGTTCTGGGTCTTATTTAGGCATGAAAATGATCACGTAAACAGCCCTATTTTGGCTAAAAACACCCCGCTGGGCGGTACATATAAATAAACCGCATAGGCCGCTCGTAAGGCGTTAAACTTTAAAATGTACCTGCGCCAATGGAAATTAGTATTTTTTCGGAAGGCTTATAAAGGTGGGGGTCATGGTAGGTTTGGTACTACTGAAAGGGGTCACGTACTGGAAAAGTTTGGGAACCGCTGGCCTAGATGCTTCAGAACTTGGCTTTAATGGTTCAACGATTCCATTTGGTTTACCTGTATATATGCCGAGAACTGTACATTAGTCCTGCGACAAAATGTTGTGGTGTGTGGAGGTGTGTGGCATTGCAACCGTAGTAAACAACGTAGTTTTATGAATGAACGACTCAAACCGAAAGGCATGTGAAAGAAGAGACATGATTGGTCGAGATGAGGAACATCGTGAAGTTCAATTTTCTTTCATATTTGGATTACTGTAGGGTTAGTATACCTTCCAGAAAGACTGTGAGCATTAATTGAATATAAAATTAAGATATTTAAAATTATTATTAACACATAACCATACATAAGTATATTAATAGACATGTCAGGAATGTGAGTGTGGTGGCGGCGGGATGGTGGGAATTCGAATCAGTTTAATCGAGACGGCGCGGCGGGGCTATGTAACTAACTAGCGAATGGTTGTTTTCATTATGCGTGCATACTGGTTAAAATAATTTAGCTTGAAACGTCTATAGAAAGTGTAATACTTAGTTGTTGTTGTTGTTCCCCAAGCTGCCTGGCCGAACAGCCCCAAGGCCTCGAGCAATTCCAAGGCCATAACCGAGTGCCCCCACAGAACCCTCCCCGCCGACCACAATAAAGCCTGGGTGACCGAAGCCACTCCATGGCGGGGAGCTGAGGAGGGTGCGGAAACGCCCGGGAAACCAAAGCCCCACCCAGGGCCCTGTGCCCCTTAGTAATTATGAAGAGAAAGTTGAGGGGCAAGGGAAAAATGTGATGCTTTGGCTTCCAATCTTGGTAGATTGGGAGGTCAATCCACGGAAGAGACGCCGTCACTTGAGATCTAGAAAATATATAAGTTAAAGGAACAGTCAGAGTAAGCTATGGGTTTGGCAGAGATTGCTCAGCTCTCACTCTGATAGACCAGCCCATCACCACATGACTAGAACCCAATCCTCTCAGCATCAGCTAGGAAAGGCCCTAGAAAGCCGCCTTTGGCGGGGGGATAGCTCCCCTATTTCAACCCCTTTCGGGGTTGGGCACCCGCCCTTTAATACTTAGTAATGTTATATTGTGCGAATTTAATACGAATAGTATTTAGGTCTGAACTTATGTCTGTGTGATCAATTTGAAATTATTGTTTCTGATATAATGTATCTTAATTACTGTCTTACGCTTTCCTTGTATAAAGTTAGCAAGTAACCTATAAAAAAAAACTCTGGTAAAGTGTGAATTTGTCCTCAGTGTATGAGAGGTCCTTCTTAACCTATGCAATTGGATGACGCCAAGAGTTTTTTATCCTAGCAATTACCAGATGATTGTATTAAATATCTAATGAATTGTCACGCTAACTAATCCGATATACCGTACTTGTTACAGTCTATTGTAATGGCCCTTTAATATGTAATATCTTTGGAAAACCCAAAATGAGCCCCTCTCGTCCTTCCACACACCCATGATTATGGAGGTGGTGGGGGTGAGTGCAGGGGTAAACAAGCACATTGTTGAATGACTGGTTGCTAATTTAAGGTAATTGCCACCATTTCATTACATAACACAACATTATTTCGCTGTACAGAATAGCAGGGATTTACAATTTACATATTTTTACTAGCCAAGTAGTATAGTGCACTCCTGTACTCATTTGGTGATATAAGGCAAGACAGGTATCGATCAAACACATAAACAAAAGGATTCATTGAATTTGACTCCCAGACAACACATTCTCAGACACAAATGTAATCGGCTTTTAGTAAAGAAATAAGAATAAGATCATAACATAGTATGGAGCAACATAACTTCATATGACGAGGAAAAAAAACACTGTGCTGCTTTGAGGTCAACAAGTATCATTACCTGATATTAGCTGTATTAAAATAGTTATTTTACAAATCTTACATCAGCCCTAGAATACTTTTACTACCGAGAATTTGCTAACATTCTCTCTCTCTCTCTCATACATATATATATATATATATATATATATATATATATATATATATATACTGTATATATATATACAGTATATATATATATATATATAATGATCCCGATATTTTACATTTACAATTACTTAAATAGTCAAAACGTGTAACAGACTTCAAAACAAAAACGTAAATATATAAAATATTGCAAATGTGTATTTAGTTTATCAATGTTTATTCCATGAATATACAAACAATACATTAGCATAAACACAATAGAATTATACTATCCTAAATGAATAAACGGTAGTATCTGTACCAACCTAAATATACGAAAGGTATGGAAAACTCCTTGTCGCTGATGGTAGGGCGGTCAACAGCCTGTTAATATCAAAATGTCAGCGTCACTCCTACCATTAACACGAATTAGATCACCGTAATAAGAGTTATGTATATCATTACATTAGCGCTTTTATACCATGTATTAATATTCTACAAGGAACCTTTTGGTAAAATGGGGAGCAATGATTCAATTTGCATGCTTATATTATTCACAATACCTACTCATAATCATTTACAATACTGGCACCCCAAGCATAAAATAGCTTTCGCCAAATGTAGAATACTTTCTTCCAACCCTAGCTCATCCCTACTCCAACTTCTACACCCCCCAGAATTCCAGAGAGAGGAAGGGAAAAACATATCCTTAATAAACACCATCCATTGTAAGGCCGTGTCATACAGAAGTCGAACCCACCCGAACCCGGCCGAATCGATTTAAAAATTCAAATTTCAGCCAGTTCCGGTCGATTCTGGTAACGCTTCGGGTGATCTTCGGTTATCTTCGGGAAGTTCTTGGGATGTTCTGGCCTTGAGTCGAATCATCCGGTGAATCGGCCAAAAGTTAATGCATGCGTTAACTTTTGGCAATGAATCGGGGTCAAAAAAACGTTAAAAAACTATCGAGTCATGATCTAGTTACGTTCCAGTTACATTCGGATATATTCGAGTCATATTCGGGTTACATTCGACCTATTCGATTGTATTTTGAATTGCCGATGATGACTCGAATTACTCGAACTTGGGTCGAATGTAACCCGATGATAGTCGATATTACCCCGAAGGAAACTCGATGATAAAGGCCGTGTCACACAGAAATCGAACCCACCCGAAACCGGCCGGATCGACGAAACAATTCAAATTTCAGCCAGTTCCGGTCGATTCTGGTAACACTTCGGGTGATTTCCGGTTATCTTCTGGACGTTCTTGGGATGTTCTGGGCTTGAGTGGAATCATCTGATGAATCGGGCCAAAGTTAATGCATGGGTTAAAGGCCGCGTTATACAGAGGTCGACCGCGACCAGACAGTAACCCGAAGGCAATGACTTGCACTTTTCACCCGAATTCACCCGAAGGCCCCGAATGAGACTCGTACCACGACTATGACTAGAAAGCAATTCGAATGCAACCCGAGGGACTAGAATAGGTCTCGAATACGAGTCGATGTTATCCCGTATATTACTCGAAACTAACCAGAAGTAGAACGGAATTGAATCGACCAAGATTCGAAAGCTAATCGACGGTGACCCGAGTAGCAGATACCAACCCGAGTTAAAACCGAATCACACCCGAAGTAACCCGACTTAAAACCGAATGAAAACCGAACCCTACCCAAAGTCAGGAACCCAACCGGAATGAAACCAGAATGTAAGTCGAACGTGACTAGAATAAGTAGATTATGACACGATATTGAAGTTATGCATCACCCCACTATATAAAGAGAGGGTGTGGTCACACAATCTTCATTTGTACAGTGCACCCAACCCAACATGTCACAGGAAAGCAACCTCCCGGACCCATCACGACCAGAAGAGATGGATGACAAGGCATTGGAGTTGGCAATATTGAGGCAGGAGATAGTTAATGCCAACCTCAGATATCAGATTACTGCCCGCGCCATCATGGACAACGAACATGAACCCCAACGTGCTCAACCTCGACGGCCACGACGACCAAGGAAACCCCGAAGCTGCAGCGTCAAGCCATGGGTGGTACAGTGAGAGACACACGGACACTACCACCAGTTGCTGAAGAAACTCCAGGAAACTGACGTGGTTACCTATAAATACTTTCTGCGTATGGACGAGGAGCTGTTTAATATGATTGTCGAACGTGTCACACCCAGGATCAAGAAGGACGAGACCAACTACTTTATTATAATATATTTGGTCAAAATCTCACTTAATTAAGATAAATCCCCTAATTTATTATTATTATATTTGCTCAAAGCCTCTTATTGAAATAACAAAAGAAATTGTTACCTTACTTTGGACTGCATGTCCACGTCACTTTATATGTTAAACTTTAATATTGTTTTCTGATTAATATTCACGAACATGTTGCTCAAGGATGTTGATTTGGTTAAAGTAATAACATGTTAACTTTTAATTATAGTCAATTTTTGTCATTGTCCATATTATTTATATCATATTGGGATGTGTTAAATTTCTCTGTTTTTTTCTTATTTGTTGATGTTGATCTTGGCTGTTGATTTGTTTAAAGTAATAACATGTTAAGATGGTCCAAAAATGTCAATGTCAATTTAATATATATCATATTGGGATGTAACACATTTCTCTGTTTTTGTTTGGTTGTTTTCAATTTAATTTTCTTTTATATCCTATTCCCATGTGATCTACTCGATCATATACTTTAACTTTATATTCCCTTTAATTATTATTAAGCAAGCAAATTAACCTTAGGAACAAGTAAAACATAGAAAATATATTTTAGGAGTAAGTCAAACATAGAAAATATATTTTTATTATAATAAATGAGGTACATAAGGTAGAGATATTGGTTTTTTAATGGGGTAAATCCAGCATGGTCTCCAAGAAGGCAGGGTCCAGGGGTGATTGTTGTACGGGCGTGGCACAAGGATGTGAAGGCCCATAGGGCTTCCACTGAGAGGGTGTGCCTGCCTGCTGGATTGGAGACTGCTGAATTTGTTTCCCTATATGGTGGTAGGACGTGCTAGTGGAAGGGGCATTAAGTGTTTCGTAATATTGGCATTGGGGATGATGTTGGGAAGGGCTTGGGGACAGTGAGTGGGAGATGGGTGCGAAGTGTGGGAGGGGTCCTAGGCCCTGGTGGTGGGAAATCATGGCATTTGAAAATCTTAGGACGTCCAGCTGGAAGGCCTGAATCAAGGGTGATGGAAGGTCACGCATGTTGGTCTGGAGTGTCTTGAAAAATGGCTTCAGACTCGCCTCTGCGGGGGTGTCCACCTGGTGGCTCCTCTGCCACACATGGTAGAGGTTGTCCAGCTCCTTCTCACCTTCACGAAGCTGTGTGAGAAAAATAAATGTATTAGAATGAATCAGACAATACTTCATAAACATTAATGCAGTGTACCTTCATTACAATAATACGTGACAAAATAACCTCTGCACCATTAATATTGCCTAATAAACGTTACTGCATTGATCACATCGAAATTTATAATAGATTTATTGTATGAAACATTTTCTTTTTATATATACTAAAACATTTACATAATTGCGAATGTACAATTAAATGTGTTCAATATGTTACGATCCAGGTTCTCAAAGACACAGGGCTCTTCAACATTGGACTAGATAATGGCAAAAAGCAACAACGGTAACACTAGATCCAACCCCTGCCTTAAACACTGGAAAACAAAACACCATTACCGCCCTGAGTCGTGCCTGGACAACGAGGTATCCTATGACTCGGTAACTGGTGCACACACACTAGGCTGACGCTCAATGAAACAGCCTATTCTCAAACAGTAAAAGATTACTCGATTATGTTACACAAAAAAATATAGTTAACGTGATTAATTAACGTTACGGTAGATACTCAAATAACTGGCACTCCTGTATTAAAGAAAGTGCAATGCTAGTCCTGCAACATCAACTGGAAACTTCTGAAATAAGTCTGATGCTGGGAAGATGTTCGTAAAGAATCTTGAACAATTATAATGCAGAATACGGGTCACAATAAATGCTAGGACATATAGTAATAATAGGCAGGCGAATAATAAAGACTGCGCAAAGGTAGTAATGCTCGACAACTAAAGAAATGCTTCGTGACACAACGCAACAGCCTACTCGGGTTGTGCAACTCAACAACAACCTCGGCTCAAAAGTGCAGTGAATAATAATGTTGCATACATATAATAATGGGGCTTATCTCTAACCAGTGTCTGCTCAGTTAATAAAGTCTAGCGGGGTATCAAGGCAGGGCAACAATGGGCGAGCATGCGGCTCGTAGCCTAACGTTGTCCGAGGGTGGTATAATGAAGATTACGTTATATGACGGGGATGCTCTCTTGATAAATCTAGGTCTCTAGTACCTAGCTCTATCCTGGCGATCCCTCAGAAGTCAACACAAAGAGGCAGCACTATGTTGTGAGGGATAGGCTATGGCCCTCTCACACCACAGCGCTGTGCTCGCAAAGTAAACCAACCCGAAGACAACTTAGGCTCCCACAGTACCTGTCGATGTCGTGCAGAGCTTAGCTAACACTGCACACATCGGAGACAACGACACAGTAACCTTACCCCTAGTCTAGCTTTAGATAACCAAGAAGAATCACTCAACACCCTGCAAGGGAGACATATACCGGTCTACAACCTTCCCGAGAGAGGACACATACGGAAAAGTCCGTCTCTCTAACCCTCAATAAAGCATAATACCTCCTTAACCTAATACATGGAAATATCTGAGAGCTTCGCGTACAATACGACTGGTCGACGGTGAACGTCTATGCTGAAACCAGAAGGGATGTTGAGTTTAATAAAGATTAGAGAATGAGAAAGGAGAAGTCGAGAGAGAGAAATAGTATGCAAAGTAGCGAGTATGGGGGACAGAATTGCAATGGATGTAGGCGATACGCGTGTCAGGCAAGCTCTGAGCTGGTAAAGAAAACGAGGCAGCGACGGGAAGGGACTAGTTGACCACCCGGCCGCCAACGCCGTCAGCGCCCAAGCGAGCCGCGTCATAGCTCACCTCGCTGCCGGGTGTACCCCCTCACCCTCTCTCGCTCGCCTCCCACACAAGCAACATTTATATTATAGCGAATATAAAATATAAGGCGCGGTCAGAGACCAAAACAAAGACCATTTCTAGACTGTCTGTGGCAACACGACACTAATGAAATAAAGCAGATCATTCTGGGACAACTGTAGCCTATCCCCCCATCCTGGCGAGCGCTAGCGAGCTGCAATGCTCCACGCAACCATTCTGCTAACGCCGGGAGGCGTCACACTCTCCCAAGATATGGGACACTCAACCATGAGCCCATATCTGAACAGGCAGAATGTCGCTAGAATCTGCCACTCCTAACCACTCTGCCTCTCATGGAATGCAAGCTCAGTTTCCTAAAAAAAAAAAATACAACAACATTTTATAGATAAAAAAATCTTATCACCCTTCCCAAATATAATACATTAATTCATAACATTGTGCTCCCAGAGCGAGCTTTAAGAAGCACAGCCTACTGAGGGAAAATCATCTGCACTCAGTACTCAGCTACAATATTATCTTAAAATTAATTATTAAAAAGAAAGAGTTTTTTATTTAATTTTTCATATTTTATTTTAATGTTGTTTTTGGCGGCTACTATAGATGTAGCCTAATTTTCTTCTAATCAAAGCCAACAACTCCTGCCCTGCGACCCTACGCTGATGCTACACACGCGAGCCAACAAGCACCAGCGCAAAAATACACCGCGAGCCAAGACAGGAGGCTATACCAACATACTGTGGTAGCCTACCCCGGATCCTCCACCCACGATAGACACTGACTGAACAGCGAGGGTTCTCTTGCAAACAAAGCCAAAACATTATCAGTGCCCTTAGCATGCCACACATCCAACTTGTGTTCCGGCAGCATAACAACACCTGACACTGATAAACTGCCCAGTTCATCACAAGACTGGCACTTCTCTTCGCTCTTTCCGGCAACGGGGCCTGCCAATAACCCTTCACTAGTTCTACCTTCGTGATGAGCGAGGCAGCCCCGAAGCGGTCTATGGTGTCGTCAACTCTGGGTAATGGATAGGCGTCTGTCAGGGATAATGCTTCCACACTCTTGCAATCAACATACACACGGACTCTGCCACCAAACTCAGGTTGCAAAGCCAGTGGCAACGACCACTCACGATATCCCTCATCCCTCAGACCCCCTCTCCACACGCCGTCCAGCTCCGCCTTCACAACAGGCTGTCGAGCAGGATTTACACGGTAGGGAACCAACTCAAGCCTTGCACTGTCTCCAGCCTCCATGTCGGATTCTACCCCGTACATCAGGCCTGGAGAAGCAACAAACATGCGGACGGACTGCCACGGCCTAGTAAACAACTCCTCTTGTTGCTCAGGAACAAGAGGTTGCAACTTATCTCGCAGAACAATATGCCTAGTGCCCTCCCACATCTCCTTCACCATGTGGAGAGGACCCCTCATCTGATGCCCGAAAACAAGCTCATTAGGACTGAAACCGAGACTCTCTCCAGGTACTTCTCTTGCCGCGAACAAAACATACGGCAGACCAAGGTCCCAATCCTTTCCGTTCTCTGCGCAGTAACATCGAAGCATGCTTTTCTGCGTGGCGTGCCACCTCTCCAACACCCCTTGACTCTCCGGGTGATACGCAGAAGAGATGACAGTGCTGATGCCATGCTGAATCATAGTTTGTTTGAACAGATTAGATGTAAAATTAGAACCTTGGTCCGATTGCACCTCTTGCGGGTAACCATACCGCGAGCAATACAAGAGCAGGTTCCGGACAACAGTTTTCGCCGTGCCATTTCTCATTGGATATGCATCAGGATAACGAGTGGCCACATCCATGATAGTTAATAGAAATTTATTACCGGCACTAGTAGGGGGTAGGGCTCCGACCATATCAATGATGACCTTACTGAAGGGCGGTCCACTGACAGGAATGGGGTGCAACGGGGCTCTCGGAATTGTTTGGTTAGGTTTTCCAACCCTCTGGCACGTATGACACCTTGCTATCCAGGTTACCACCTGCCCCTTCAACCCCGGCCACCAAAACAATTTTTCTAAAGCCGCCACCGTTTTTCTCACCCCTAGATGTCCTGCCAGTGGTATGTCATGCGCCAACCTCAGTAGGCTATCCCTGCACTCCCTTGGCACCACCAACTGGTCCACTACTCTGGACCCCTCTTGCCAACTACGTTTAGGGTCTTGAAAACGCCTATAGAGGATGCCTTCTAAATAAAAAAAATCTCCTGGCTGTGCATCGCCGTCCTCGTCGAGCTCTACAGCTCCATTAGCACACGTTTGGAGCTCAGGGTCCTCTAGTTGCAACCGACGTATATCTGAGGGTGCCAAGCGATCTAACTGCTCCCGGAGCAATGCATGACCTTCCCCGATACTGGGCTGCTCCCTCTGTCTCTCTCGATGTACATAACGTTGCTGTCGTGGAGACTCGTCATGCCCAGCCTCGTCACTCTCGATGACAGGCCCAGGGGCTACTCCACAATTAAGTAATGGTGCTAATACTGAATCACCCAGGAGAGCTGCCGAGTCAAAACTCTTAAAACCAACTCCAGCTTTAGCCTCCTCCTGTTGATCGTTCCTCCGCTGGTCTGAAGACGGAGGACTAGGCTGTGACACTTTAGCTGCCCGAGCTCGGGTGACAACACACGCCATGGGTTGTGTTTGGCACCGCTCGACCCACTCTTGCTCTTCCCTACTCACATCGGCCGGCCTCTCGGCAACGACTAAGGGTAGAACCTCCGAAGCGGGCATTGCAAAGTCGTTGCCGAGAAGAAGGTCGACGCCCTCCACTGGCAGTTTCTCCACAATCCCGACATCCAATTCACGTGCCACACCATCCACCTCCAACTCCAACCGCACCAGCGGGTATGACCGAGTTGCATTAATACCCTGCACCACTACCACCCGAGCCGCGTTTATAGGGTAGCCAGTCAAGTTTTTCATCAGAGTCTGGGAAGCACCTGTATCACGCAAGACCTCTACTCCATACTTGCGCCCCGCCCACATCACGCAACCCCGCCCTCTATGGTCGCAAAAAACATCCTGAGCAGGGTTCGAGCCTCCCAGGCGCTTCTGCATTGGCTGTGCCTCAGCCTCTGATGAACTGCCCCGGGCAAACTCAGACGACTACGGAGACACACCAATGTTGCAGGCCAAAGACACAGCTGCTGTAGGTGGTTTGCTAGGACAGACTCTTGCAAAGTGCCCCTTTTTATGACAATGATAACACTCCAACTCCCCTTTGGGCTTCCCTTGGTACTGGGAAGGGCCCGGCCCCTTTTTAAACGGGACGGTGCTAGTCTTGTGGTCAGTCTTGGTATCATGGCTCTTGTACTTGTTTGCATAAGGTATATCACTAACTCGGGGGGGTGGGGCGTCACGCCCCTTGTTACCTGCCTCACTACGCTGGGCAGACCCGCACCCACGAATTAGTGATAGCCGGAGGTCAGCCATCTCAGCTGCCTCCTGTAGAGTTTTTGGTTGCTTTTCTTTCAGGTTTAACGTCAGGTCGCCGCCCGTGCATTTGAAAAACTGCTCTAAAAGCACCAACTGTTTAATGTCGTCAAACGTAGTAGCTTTCTCCGACCTCAGCCAATTCCCAAAAGCATCGGACAGCTCCCGGGCATGTTCCAAAAAGGTGCTCTCCCGACCCTTGGTAACACCCCGGAACTTCAACCTGTACGTCTCTGGTTGTAGTTCGTATGCTCTCAGGACAGCCTCCTTGAGTTCCTCATAGATAATACAAGACTCTATAGGCAATGCATCATAAGCCTTGAGTCCCTTGCCCACAAGTCTAGAGGAAACAAGGGCTGCCCACTTCTCCCCAGGCCACTGGTGTTCCTGGCACTTCTTCTCGAATCTCATGAAAAATTCGGTGACACCCGACTCATCAAATACAGGGACTAGCTTCAACAGGTGCGACAAAGACTGATCATGCCCACAATTCCCACCAACGAGACGTTGCCCTGTCGTTTCCACCCGAGTCTTCTCAAGATCGATATCTGCCCGGTACCTGGTAGACTCAGCCTCCGACTCGGATTTTATTCTCGCGAGTTCGAGATCAGTCTGTTGTTTAGCCTTAGCGAGTTCGAGATCCGTCTGTTGTTTAACCTTAGCGAGACGTTCCTCACGCTCAGCCTGCATCTTAGCCATCTCAAGCTGGAAGAGCATTTCTGTAGTGAAACTTTGAGGAGGAGGTGCAACTATTGGAGGCCCACCCAGCGATCCTAAACCACGCTGCCAGCGGCTATCGGCCTGCGGGAACGTACTAAACTCCGGCATCCTAGAGGTCCCGATGGGAGTAGAGTGGAGGGGGGGCTCGAGCAGAAGTCCCCGAGCACCCTCTCCACCCTGGACCTCACTAGCCGCCCCCAGTACGCAAGCCCTCAAATCGTTCTTCTTGATGCCATGAGCCACCTTAAGCCCCATGAGGGGAGCCAAACACTGTAGACCATACTTGCTAATTCCCTCTAGTCGATCAGCTGTTATAGGCACCTCCAAAAACTTCTTTGCGGCCTCCTCACTAGTTACTAACCCCCCTGGCATCTGCCCATCAGAGCCTGCATCATTCCCTGAACTCTCAGTATGATCTGATTCGTCTCCCATTGTGTCCACCAAAAATTATCACGTTTATAAAAAAAAAAAAAAAGTACCCAAGCTCCTATGTAGCACTATTCACTTGCCAAAAATGTCTGAAGACTCTCAAGTGCTATACTACTTTGCCAAACAAAATTTAACGTGCCCACTATATTCCTCAATAAAACAAATGACCACAACAATCCTGCAATTATCTCTTAGTTCACAAGATCCTGAGCTAGGTCGCCATTTGTTACGATCCAGGTTCTCAAAGACACAGGGCTCTTCAACATTGGACTAGATAATGGCAAAAAGCAACAACGGTAACACTAGATCCAACCCCTGCCTTAAACACTGGAAAACAAAACACCATTACCGCCCTGAGTCGTGCCTGGACAACGAGGTATCCTATGACTCGGTAACTGGTGCACACACACTAGGCTGACGCTCAATGAAACAGCCTATTCTCAAACAGTAAAAGATTACTCGATTATGTTACACAAAAAAATATAGTTAACGTGATTAATTAACGTTACGGTAGATACTCAAATAACTGGCACTCCTGTATTAAAGAAAGTGCAATGCTAGTCCTGCAACATCAACTGGAAACTTCTGAAATAAGTCTGATGCTGGGAAGATGTTCGTAAAGAATTTTGAACAATTATAATGCAGAATACGGGTCACAATAAATGCTAGGACATATAGTAATAATAGGCAGGCGAATAATAAAGACTGCGCAAAGGTAGTAATGCTCGACAACTAAAGAAATGCTTCGTGACACAACGCAACAGCCTACTCGGGTTGTGCAACTCAACAACAACCTCGGCTCAAAAGTGCAGTGAATAATAATGTTGCATACATATAATAATGGGGCTTATCTCTAACCAGTGTCTGCTCAGTTAATAAAGTCTAGCGGGGGTATCAAGGCAGGGCAACAATGGGCGAGCATGCGGCTCGTAGCCTAACGTTGTCCGAGGGTGGTATAATGAAGATTACGTTATATGACGGGGATGCTCTCTTGATAAATCTAGGTCTCTAGTACCTAGCTCTATCCTGGCGATCCCTCAGAAGTCAACACAAAGAGGCAGCACTATGTTGTGAGGGATAGGCTATGGCCCTCTCACACCACAGCGCTGTGCTCGCAAAGTAAACCAACCCGAAGACAACTTAGGATCCCACAGTACCTGTCGATGTCGTGCAGAGCTTAGCTAACACTGCACACATCGGAGACAACGACACAGTAACCTTACCCCTAGTCTAGCTTTAGATAACCAAGAAGAATCACTCAACACCCTGCAAGGGAGACATATACCGGTCTACAACCTTCCCGAGAGAGGAAACATACGGAAAAGTCCGTCTCTCTAACCCTCAATAAAGCATAATACCTCCTTAACCTAATAAATGGAAATATCTGAGAGCTTCGCGTACAATACGACTGGTCGACGGTGAACGTCTATGCTGAAACCAGAAGGGATGTTGAGTTTAACACCTTACGAGCGGCCTATGCGGTTTATTTATGTGTACCGCACAGCGGGGTGTTTTTAGCCAAAATAGGGCTGTTTACGTGATCATTTTCATGCCTAAATAAGACCCAGAACGTAAAACAAGTACCTATCCCTGAAAGGGCATAAACAGAGCTTTCGAATGACACCATAACGATCCTTGTATGATGGATAGTTTTCTTGCAATAACCGTGCAACGCGAGTGCAAAAAGCAGGTAATTCGGTACTTTCAGTACATAATTGAGTATGTAGCGAGTGAGAGAAGGAGGAGGGAGCTGAGATTTGTGTCAGTACGTTCGCCGCGGTGGTCTGGAGCAGTCATACGCTCGCTAGTCTCCTGCCACCACTTGTCTCTCTCTCTCAGCCACATTACGTGCTGAAATTGCCACTCGAGTTATGTCGAGCGCCGCCACATAGTCCAGCTTTATTTAACTCGACTTATGTTGCTCGCCGCTAAATAAGGGTTAATAAAGATTAGAGAATGAGAAAGGAGAAGTCGAGAGAGAGAAATAGTATGCAAAGTAGCGAGTATGGGGGACAGAATTGCAATGGATGTAGGCGATACGCGTGTCAGGCAAGCTCTGAGCTGGTAAAGAACACGAGGCAGCGACGGAAAGGGACTAGTTGACCACCCGGCCGCCAACGCCGTCAGCGCCCAAGCGAGCCGCGTCATAGCTCACCTCGCTGCCGGGTGTACCCCCTCACCCTCTCTCGCTCGCCTCCCACACAAGCAACATTTATATTATAGCGAATATAAAATATAAGGCGCGGTCAGATACCAAAACAAAGACCATTTCTAGACTGTCTGTGGCAACACGACACTAATGAAATAAAGCAGATCATTCTAGGACAACTGTAGCCTATCCCCCCATCCTGGCGAGCGCTAGCGAGCTGCAATGCTCCACGCAACCATTCTGCTAACGCCGGGAGGTGTCACAAATACTATAATGGGTGACAGTCAGGGAGTGGCTCAGTGAAGGCACAGAGGGTGGGGTGTTTTGTGTTGCATGTGGGTGTATGTGTTAACGCGTGGAGAGATTCAATTATGATGGTATGTTAACATTGGACACATAATAATGATATTTACCCTGTCATACAGGTCGGGTTGGTCGGCTGGCGCCTGGCTGGGGGTGGCATCGGACCCAGATGACCCGGGAGTTGCCACCACGGCTGAGCTTCCGGTCGCGGTGTCCTGGGTAGCTGTGGTTTGGGTTGGAGTGGGAGTTGACTCTGGCCCGTTCTCCCCTTCAGGCTCGACGTCGTCAACGATCTCCTCCTCCACAGTCGTTGTCTTGTAGAGCTGTGGAATGTATCAGGTTATTAGTTTATGACAGTGTTGAACATCAATTTATAGAGTAAATAATTTTCTAGCAACACTCATACATATATATATACTGTATATATATATACATAAAATATATATATATATATATATATATATATATATATATATATATATATATATATATATATATAATATAATATCAATGGTTATTTAATTTGGTCACTTTTACATTGCAATAAATATTCACAATAATCTGGGTGCAGCTTATTATTTGTACATAGAAAAAATTAAAATAAGTATTATACATGTTACACAATATTAATATTCGATTTTATTCTATTTTCAACATCCAACAATAATGGTTAAACATTTCTGTAACTTATGTTTATTAAATCTTATGTTGAACAGCACCAAGATATTTATTTGTACCTTTAACATTTAGTTTTGATTAAAAATAAAATTGCAATAGACTTGATAAACGTACCTTGCTCTTTCTGGTGGGCAACTTCACAAGATGGGGTTTGAGAAACGCGAAGTGGGTCTTGATCCAGGCATCTCTCTCAGTCAGCTGGACCGCACCTGAACCAGACACGGGAATCTTGTCAAGCTTCCCGTACCTGGTCCTCATCCCTTCCATCCACTTGTTGAGTGTTTCCGCTGAAAAATTTAAATAATATATATTAGGAGTGATTACGTACAAAATATAAATAGTATGGGGACATCGATTATCACAACCAAATTTATTATCAGTCAACATGAATAAGTATGGTTCACCTGGGCAGGTAACCACACTGCACACATTGATATGAGGGAAGTACAATGCAAGACTGCACACGAAACATTATCTATTATTAACTCCAAATATTACCTAGTTATTTCAATTCCGAAAACAAGATTCGCCAGCAATGTTAACGCCAAACTTTATGATAAATATGTATCCACTTTGCACGGCACAGGTTAATTATTCCAGAAACATAGATGTGTTTGGTATTTGTAAGTAATATCACTCAACATAATGGTTATCATATCATAAGAACGCACACAACCAACCTTCAATGTTGAGCTCCTTTGCCTTCGTGGCGAGTGTCTTCTCCCGCATGTTCTTATCCTTGTGGGCCCTCATTTTTCTGTTGTACAGGAACTCTTGTTCTCCATACCACTCGGCCACTTCCACCTCCTTCTCATCAGGGAACCTGGCGTAGGTCCTCCTCCTCCTTTTCGGCACAGGTTGTACTGGGTTGATGGGCGGCGTGGTCTGGGTAGGCGTCTCGGAGTATGTTGTTGGTGTCTGGGTAGGTGGCTCGGTGTGTGGCGTGAGGTCATCTTGGGTGGCGTCATCATCCTCGCTTTCCGGTTCCGAAGGACTGTCACCTTTGGTTGACACGATAGGGTGGGTCTTTTTGTGAGGGACATGGGCTTTCTTTGGTACAATGATAGACTGTGACTCTGCTTCCTCGGTTGGGTTTTCATCGTCGAAAACAGGGTTGGAGTCGATGTGCTGCCTCTCCTCTACTTCCTCCTCGCTTTCCTCTTGGGATTGCTGGGTGGCAAACATGTCCACAGACTCCATGGTGAATTTGCGGGGCCTCTTCACTGCCTTGCCTCCTTTAACATAGTTTCCGGGCATGTTGGCGGCAAGAGTTGGAGAGAGAGACGTAGTGGGCGAGAGAGACGTGGTGGGCGAGAGAGACGTGGTGGGCGAGAGAGACGTGGTGGGCGAGAGAGACGTGGTGGGCAGTGGGTACTGGTGTGGAATGGAGCGAATGACTCCCACCCGCTAATTTATAGGGCCCGTGCGGGGGTGGCAGTGTACGATAATTCGGGTCGCTCCAACCGCACATGGGCCTGCTTCACGTGGCTCCGCCCATCGACTCGCGTTCGGGTTTGATTCGACTTGGCTTCGACAACCCTTCGACTTACATTCTAGTCATTCTGATCACGATCGAATATTCATCGAGTCTAATTAGGAATGTCGGACATGCATTGAGTCATTTTCTAGTAGTATTCGAGTATCCATCCAGTCACCATCCTAAAATTCGGGTCAGCATCGAGAACAGTAGAAGTTCGAACAAGTTTATGTAGGAATTTTCCAGTGAGCATCGAGTCTAATTCGGGTTTCGGTCTAAATCATCGAGTCTAAGTCCACTTAGGTTCGATCAATTCTGGTATGAATCGAGTTAAATTTTTTGACTCGAAAGTGACTCGCATAGGTCGAATGCAATCAGAATATGGTAGAATGTAAGTCGAATACGAATCGAATGTAAATCGAAGGTGACTCGAGGATTTTATAACGGTTTTTTGACCCGAACGCACTCGATGATTTCCAAAAAGTTAACGCATGCACTAACTTTTGGCCTACTCATCCGAACTTTCAGGTGATGACCAGAGCATGACTAGAACGACTCGACCATACCAGAATCATACTCGATGTCGCCCGATTTTTGGGTCGAATACACTCGAACCGCAAATATTTGAATTTTTTTTGCAAGTCATTGTCTTCGGGTTACTGTCGGGTCGCGGTCGACCTCTGTATGACGCGGCCTTAACTTTGGCGGATGAATCGGGTCAAAAAACCATTAAAAAACTATCGGGTCATGATCTAGTTATATTCTAGTCATATTCTGGTTACATTTGACCCATTCGGGTCGTGTTCGATTGTATTTTGAACTGCCGATGATGACTCGAAATACTCGAACATGGCTCGAATATAACCCAATGAGTATCAGAATTATTGACTTCCTTAAGCTGGTATCACACAAACGCTTTTTCCTTCAACATTTATCCTCAACACTGGTCTGGCAGATTATGAGGCTAACATTTAAAATATTTCGGTGACTTAATTATATTTATCTATAACCAGTCTAGTTTCCGATACCAGTGCAAAATAATCCAGAAATCTATCTATCTATATGCTCAGGCCCAATCCCCATTTTGGGGGTAGCCAAATTCCAGAAATTATGCCAGAATTTTTTTGATCACTGAATGTTGACTATAAAAGCTCTCGTGTGATACCAGCTTTAGGCTGGTATCTCACTGCCAGTATCTCACCCTGTCTGTTGGTCAGTTACATGTTTCCTTGTTTGGAGTTTCGTGCATCTTTGTTTTATTTCATAACATGGTTTTGCTAAATCTTCAATGTGTTTTTTTCCACATAGCGATTTTGATAAGTTATTTTGTCTATATATTGTGTGGTTCCTGTTTTGGTGTGTTTATTTCGCAAGTTTTACATTTTAATTGCAAATCCCATTGTTTATATTGCCTTTTTCGATTGCCTTCTTCAATTCATCTTCATATATCGCTTGTGGAAGTGATTCGTCCGGGAAGTCGAGACTGTGTTCCATTAACATAACTATGTCTTGTGTTGACTTTTTGTAATCTATAAATAATTTCTAATGCGATGGAATTGAAAACAATATTATCCTTCTAGCACACAAATAATAACATGAAAAAGAGTCAATAAAAATGTCTCCTTTGTCTTTTCAGAACCAATTAAGTCCGTCTCATAATAGTTTGTGTTTATCGCTCACTTCCCCTTCTGCAACTCTCTTTCTATCTATCTTGTCTTTTCAGAACCAATTAAGTCCGTCTCATAATAGTTCGTGTTTAGTGTTTATCGCTCACTTCCCCTTCTGCAACTCTCTTTCTATCTATCTTGTCTTTTCAGAACCAATTAAGTCCGTCTCATAATAGTTAGTATTTATCGCTCACTTCCCCTTCTGCAACTCTCTTTCTATCTATCTATCTCTCTAATGCATCTACCTAACTCCCTTATACATTAACATAACTATGTCTTATTTGGACTTTTTGTAATCTTTGAATCATTTCTAATGTGATGGAATTGAAAAATATAATATCCTTCCAGCACATAGATAAATAATAAATAAGATAGTCAACAACATATTTCAACCCTCCCGTCGTCCGGAGCTTCGGAGACAGAAGATTTACGTTTGATGGATTTTTTTTTTTTTTTCCCACGGTATACACAAAATGATCGGGAAATATTGTAACTATTAGAGCTACCATAAATCCATCCTAAGCTTCATAAAATCGTCTGAATGTTGCTGAAATCAAATAAATATGACGTCACCGATACAGAAAGGGTTAACGAAAGATAATATAAGCGATTATTTAACTTACTATGATCTTCGACCTATTCGACTGACGTTCGACCTAACTTCTTCTATTTCGGTTGTTGATCGACAGCTTCAGCTGAGCTTCGGTAATAATTCTGGTTATTTCCCTGTCTATATTCGACTCATGATCGAGGCTTCTTCATTCCACATTGGGTTTCCTTCGAGTTACGTACGGGATTCATCGACTCATCATCGACTTTCATTCAGGTCCATCGGGTTATATTCGAAATTAATTCGGGTCAGTGTCTGGTTATATTCGACTCCGAGTAACTTTCGGGTAATTCGGTTCAAATATGCAAGTCATCGACTTCGGGCGGCAGTCGGCCAACGTTCGACTTCTGTGTGACACGGCCTTAACTAGATGAATCTCTCATAAAATCGAATGTAACTCAAACGAGAGTCAAACGAGACTCAATATTGACCCAACCATGACCAGAAATGGCAGAATAACAGACAATGGAAAGTCGATGCTCACTCGAATAACAGTCGAATATCACCCTATCCATTTTCATTGTTTATGCTGGCTCGCTATCGCTCGCCAGGAAGAAATCGACACCTGGATGGGGATAAACGTCTTAAAACAGTTGGCTGAATGGGGCCGAATGGATACAAGCCAGGGAAAGAGAGAAACTGAGAGAGAGATAACAAAAACAGCTGGTGACCCCCCCTTAAGAATTTTGACCTGTTTGTTTAGAACAGGGTATAAGCACATCAATCAATCAAAGGAGGACTACGAGGGGATGACGCATAGCCGCACTCACCCTCTAACTCCACTCTTTGGGGTTGTTTACATACAAATAAAAACAAATGTCAGGATGGCACACACACACACACACACACACACAGAAAGATAAGTAGATAGTTTATTGACCACGAATTTGTTACAGCTTCGTTACACACAAACACACACACACACACACACACACACACGCTACAAGATATAAATTCTAAGCTGAGTACATTGTTGATTTCGTGTGTGCAATGTAGAATATATTGGTTGTAGCATAACTAGTCTACAAATTATGAATAGTATTTTTAACACATTGAAGGAAACGCCACTAATCTGAAATTCATTACAGAACAAATTTATTATACGAACCTTTTCAGTACCGGTGATGTCCTATTAACTTTACTCTGGTTACCATTAGACGATATTATTTAGGTTAAAAAACAATTAGCAGGTTTCGAATTGTTTTACTTAATCCTTTTTAATACCACAGATCCTTCTTCAATATACTCTCATTATACTTTTGCAACTATTAGACAATTTTATTCAGCGCAAGGAAGGGCGTCTACCCATTGAAATGCTTCAGACAATATCAATTAATCCCTTTAGCTACCATAAATCCATCCTAAGCTTCATAAAATCGTCTGAATGTTGCTGAAATCAAATAAATATGACGTCACCGATACAGAAAGGGTTAACGAAAGATAATATAAGCTATTATTTAACTTACTATGATCTTCGACCTATTCGACTGACGTTCGACCTAACTTCTTCTATTTCGGTTGTTGATCGACTGAGCTTCAGCTGAGCTTCGGTAATAATTCTGGTTATTTCCCCGTCTTCGGGGCATATTCGAGTTATATTCGACGCATGATCGAGGCTTCTTCGTTCCACATCGGGTTTCCTTCGAGTTACGTACGGGGATTCATCGACTCATCATCGATTTTCATTCAGGTCCATCGGGTTATATTCGAAATTCATTCGGGTCAGTGTCGGGTTATATTCGACTCCGAGTTACTTTCGGGTAATTCGGTTGCATTCGGGAAAAATATGCAAGTCATCGACTTCGGGCGGCAGTCGGCCAACGTTCGACTTCTGTATGACGCGGCCTGTAGGGATGCAAGTAGCGCCATAGTATTTATTGTGATGATGATAATGTCGGATTTTGAATGCTTGTATTATTTGTGCTTCATTTAAAAGATTATATTCTAAGTCTATATGCTGTAATAAAGCACACATAATATATGAAGCCTAAACATCCAACACATTTAATAATATATGGCGTCAGTTACAACCCTACAAAGGAGTGTGTTTATCAAAGATATGATGATGACTTTCTAATTACAACTACAATCGAATTAGTATATAAATGTAACGTTTATAAGGCTTCATCTTCTCTCAATATTCTCGGTGTCTCTTTTTCTTCTGCTCTCACTTGGAAGGACCATATTACTAGTCTTGCTAAGGCAGCCTCCCAGAAGCTGGGTGTGCTCAACCGCCTCAAGGGGTTCTTTACCCCTGCGCAGCTGCTTGCTCTGTACAGGAGCACAGTGCGTCCTTGTATTGAGTATTGTTCACATGTGCGGGGAAGATCCTCTCACACCGCACTCCTAGACAAAGTAGAGAGGAAAGCCTTTAGTATCATTAACTCCCATCCACTCACCAACTCTCTGCAATCTCTCTCTTCGCCGCAATGTTGCATCTCTCTCGTTATTCTATCGCTACTACAATAATCAGTGTTCCTCGGAGCTTTCCCAGTGTATACCACCTCCTCTACGTAGGGTACGTAGCACCCGCCTTGCAACACAATCCCACCCCTACTCTGTGCAACTCTCCAACCCCCGAGTGAAACGCTATTCTCAGACTTTCTTCTATTCAACTGCTGAGCTTTGGAACTCTCTCCCAGAATCAGTCTTTCCCTCTTTCTATGACTTAAATTGTTCAAACTCTGTGTGTCCAGGCAATTTAGCTCAAACGTCTCTTGATTTTGGCCCTGTCACTCTTTCAACTCTGGGGGAGGCACTCGCTGCAGAAATTTATGCCTTTTGTCTCCCTCATTCACATAGAGAAAAACAAAACTCAGACGACACCTATATTTTTGTTTAATGCAACTACAAAATGTCCATACACAGCTTCTGAAGGACCTCTAGGAATCAAAGGATCCATAACAATATTAGTTAACCTTTTAACTGGTTGGCCAGTCCCAATAATAATTGCAAGAATGTATCGTCTTTCAATATACGTTTGGACAAATTCACGCAGTCATACCTCAATCAACTTCAATTAATTGCTCAATACTGTGTGTGAAGTTACTTCTACCTCTCCGTTTTCTTAAAAATTAGCAGCATTTCTGTTGCTGTTCACGTTCCTTAAATATATATTCAAATGAGATAGAGAGAGAGGTACAAGATGGAAAACTGGAAAACATAAACGAAATGGGTACCGGTATCATAAGTTATCTTGTGTTCACTATCACCTTAACTCCTTCAGACATATTAAGCCCAAATAAGTCCGAGGAGGCGGTTGACTTAGCTTTTGACTCTTGAATTTGGCTCATGAGTGTTTTCGAAGCCTTACATATTTCTCTATTTCCATCCACCAGAATGCTGTTTATTGTGATGTATCATATGTCAATGGAAAGAGGAATATTTATAGTACATGATAAAAAAAAAAAAATTTAATAAATCGAAATATGAAAGTGTAAATGAGTCCAGAATACAATTATTTCCCATGCAATTGTCTTCACACCGTCCTATCTCTAAATTGTGAGTGATGACCATATATTTTGTTTTGCTCAAATAATAGTATTTTTTCTGCTCTTTCCAAATCTGAAAAAAGAAATTGTTTATCTTCAATAGTTCTCAAGCAGTGACCGAAAAAGAAAAAAATATATTTTGATTGATATAGTTTATAAAAAAAATATTTATTTCGTTGTTACGAAGTGTATGGTTTTAAATTTAGTCTGTATGAATACGGCAAATAATGCTGATGAGTATAACAAAAACTAGAAGTTCCTACGACAAATACTTTTTGCGCTATGAATATTCGAAATGAAGAGCCAAAATGCGAATATTTACGCTTCACCCGTCTCTGTTCCGCCGACGCTAGCCGGGTTCCGAGCTGTTCCTCACCTCGTCGTTGCGTTATTTGCTCGGATACATATATAACTGTATATATCACCGGAATCGGAAAATTGTGCTCTTTCTAATGGTGAAAACCAAAATAATATAGCGTAATTGGTTCGCGAGCTATGCGCAATTGTTTCCATGCATTGTTATTGTTATGAAAATATATGAGAATGTTTATACAGTTGTATATCTTTGCCACAATATACAACACTTTTATATAATTTTCCTTGCCAATAATTGTATAATGTTCATAGAAGACATGTCAGTCATGAAGGTTGTCAATTTTACTTACCTGGTAGGGCCACAACCCTTTCCAACGAGAAGGGAAATGGCTCCTGGGTTGACACTGAAAAAACAAAACAAAAAAGCCAGGTTATCTTCAGGTAATAAATTCAGAAATAATTCTATTGTACACGTAAATTAAATAAAGTAATGCATATATATATACAAGGTGTCAAACAAAATATTAAAGAATGGTAAATGGTAATAGTAGAGGATCTTATGTATTCCAGCTGGATTTTCGTGCCAAAATGGATTTTATTGGCTAACTTTGTCAATTTGGGGGTGTAGATTTCAAAAATTTTAGGTGCAATTTTTTTCGACCACGTCTTCAGCCGCCATTTTGCATTTCAAAATGGCTGCCATTAATTATTTTATTGTTCATATATCTCGACTTCTAAGAAACATAGAAGATTAAATATGGTGTCATTACCTATGTTAGTGGTACAGATTCCATTGATACCATCGTCTTACTTGTAACTAATATGGTTTAGCCGCCATCTTGAATTTCAAAATGGCCTCTATTTGAAATTATTATTTTCCTATATCTGGAGTTGAGAGTGAAAAAGAAGATTGAAAATTGTGGCAATACTTATGCTTCTGATACCAAGGATTCCATTAAACCCATAATCTAACAGGTAACTAATATGGTTCAGCCGCCATCTTGAATTTCAAAATGGCCGCCACTCAAAATCATATTTTGTCTTGTATCTTCAATAATGAATAATGTATATGAATATTACAAATGTTACTATTACCCATGTTAATGATACTCAGGATTTCGTTAAAATCAATGTATTAAAATCCAATTTACATTTTGTGACTGCTTGGAATCTGGTCATCATGTCATGTCATGCTTATTCATTATCTTCTTCTTGACTTGTTACATTGTAATCAAGTGGTTACCACAGTCACTGTATTTACAAAGTGCTGTACATGGTAAATTATACTTTTGGCATGAGCAGCGACTGGTGCATTCGCTACGACATCCACACTTGACAAGTTCCAGAACTGCCCGAGGAGCCGGTAGTTCATGACATTTCTGGGGAGAAATTGTCCCATCTGATGTTTTCTCCCATCCATTCTCAGTAAGCAGTGGTATTTGTGGCCGTGGTTCTTTGCAGCCCTTGTTGATCACCGAAATGAGGTTAGCTCTCTAAATATGTGGAATTAGTGATCCCGTGGTTTGGCGGCAACTTTTCAGCCTCTAGATTTTTAGATCTGAACAGTTCCCATCTTAGTTCCTTCACTGTTCTACTGTTGCTGTTCTTTGCATACACCGAGCACACAAAGTTTTCAAGAACATGATGCATTCTTTCCAGGTCAAATTGATCCTCTCCAAATTTCTAGAAAACCTCTATTATGTCACAACTTGGTTCAAGGCTTAGATAGTGCTTTATCCACCTGCTCTTGGACATGCCGGCAAACTTTCCTCCCCAATCAGCGCCGGTAAAGGCATGGAGACCTAAGAGACCTTTGCTTCTTTCGTGTCCAAGTGCTGCACATCTAGAACGAATGTCAATTGCACGCTTTGTTTTTCCTTTTCCAGTGATGAAATGAAGCTCGCCTGGAATGTCATTGGTTGAAAACAAGTCCATTAGGTAAATGAAGACATCTGTATCTGGTGAATGCACATCAATATCTCGGATGTCTTCACTGGCCTTTGAAGCATCCAGAACGTGCAATGGTATCAGGGTGTCTGCTTCCGCATGGGAGTTCTCACGGATATTGGGATCAAAGACATATGGTTTGTTACAATATGTTAAGGTTCCATAGACGACAACTACGCTCTTGGTGCTATCTGCATATTCATGGAGTACAGCTTTCCCCAAGTATTCGGTTAGCTTAGATTTTGTATCATTGTGAGACAACAAGGTTTTCAAAGGTACTAGTTTGATGTTGGTGGTGTCTTTGATGTCAAACTTATGAGGGTCTACACCAGCAGACCTTTTGCCACGTGTCTGAACCTTGAGAGAATCGTCAACATATCTATCAAATATCACACGTCCTTCGTCATATCCAGATAAGACCTTATGTATGCTTCGAACGAAGGTGCTTGCAAAATCAGAGCAGGTTGTTATTGATGGTCCTTTCTTTATGGCCTGAACAACTGCCATGGCATCAATGATGCACACTTTGTTTCGGTTCTTCTCTCTGTTAGATGTATCAGGAGTTATGAGTAGGCCTTCCGGTACTTCAGTTTCACTTTGTTGTTCTTTGTTGAAATCCTCTATTGCATGTATAAAGGCACTCTTGTCTGTTGGAATGAAAAGATGGCCATCTGAGGAGAATAGTGCCCTTGGAATTACTGAAAATTCATATTTCCCAATTGTTTCTCCTAGGGAATGTATCATGCTGGGACGGGACTGTTGCACTACGAGGAACCTGGCCAACAGTTGCCGATCTTCTCTTAACTTAACCACTTCACCACCAACTTTGCAAGTAGTCTTCTTCTTGGATGTACTGAATGTCTTGAGCTATAATTTCTTCATTGGTTCCCAAATGGATTTCTCTGCAGATGATGTAACTATTCTTTCTGACACAAACTCTTCAAACTTGTTTGTACCCTTGTCGTCTCTGAGTAGAATCTCTTCCTTTGCAGCTGCTGGAATCTCCATGTTAGACACCAAATTCATCAGATTGATGGTCCTACATGAGAATGGGTTTCCGCCACAGTGTTTGAGAATACCCTCCTTGATCACAGATGAATTGTAGTACATGCGAATTGCCATTGAGCTGCTCAGCTGATAATGCTCCTTGGTTGCCAGTTTGTCACTGTTGGGGAAATAAGTGTCTTGAAAGTCTTGAATGAGGCTGATTAGCTCAGGAGCAATGAGGACAAATCTATCAAGTGCATCTTCACTCTGTGTAATTCCAGTAATTCCTCCAGCAACCTTGAGTTCTCTGATAAGCTGTTCCAATGTTTGATCTACAAACAGATTTGTGAAAGGAATGCCTGATTTAGTCACCATGAAATCGCCACATTTCAAAGCCTTCCACATTTCCTGGTCAGTGCTCTCGAGTTCCTGCATTTGGGCAAGATAAACTGGCACTAGTCGAGCTGAAAGGGGTGTTTCAATGAGGTTTCTGAATCCTGCATCTGATAGAGGTTGATAAGTTATTTGGCGGTCTGTTTTGAAGTTGTACACTATCTGCTGTGATACAAGTTTTACCAACTTTTTTGAGGCTTCATCCCGTTTTCCTTTCACATCTCTTATGTTTGTTCCAAAAAGAAGCCATCGGAGGAAGCAGGTTAGCATTTGCGGAGGCTGATATTCTAAGAGCGATTGTGATCCTGTAAACTCCCACTGGTCATTTGTGGCAAGCTCCTTTCTTAATATGGCAGCAGCTTTTGAAATACATATGATATCATCTTCTTCAGTTTGGTGCTCTTGAAGGTCACTTACAGACATTCCAAGTAGTTTCTCACTTACCACGTAATCACTTTCATAGGCCCGATGTGATTTAACAAATTTAGCATCCTCAATGTTTTCACGGATGATATTTTTCAAATGCTTCTTATGATGGCTACAACCTGAATCTACATCATTTTCAATAAGTAAGTAAACATATTCATCATTGATGTCATTCATTGTTATGGTAGATCCTGAAGTCAAAGAACACTTGACTGCATTCAAGATGTCAACATCAGCGATATAATTCCCAATGTTTGACCTTGATTCCACATCCCGATTTCCATAGGCTTGCTGTACTTTTCGTTCATGTTCTCTTAGACAATTTCTGTGATACATTAAATCAAATGCAGCGCAGTCAGAAGGCTCATTCACATTAGCTAGAGCTATTCTAACTTTCTCGTCTTGTGTTCTTGATTTAATGAACATAAATCTGCTACCCATAGCCTCACTCTCAGCTCGATGAAGTTCTCCACTGCTAGCATTGGTGCACTGAAACACACAGCTTCTAATATGTGAAACACCAACAGATCGTCTCAGCCGTTGGCCCGTTACTTCTGTACTGCATGATGGTGAATCTGATCTTGAAGGGCGCCCTTTATTTGGGGGTACTACTGACTTTGATGATGATGATGCTTCCCTAAATCTCTTTTCAGCCCTTTGCAACTTCTCATTATGTACAACATTTTTGTAACATCCGTAATAGTATACTGACTGAAAATATTGTTCTTCTGGAAGACTTGTTATCCTGTCACAAAGGGGTGAAAAGATTATTTCCCCATAAGATGCTTGTTTATTTGCATAGTCTCGGACCTTCTCCAGGCTCTCTTGTGATGCTTTCAATGTCAAAGGTGTTGCTCCTCCTACCTTGAAGCATATGATGCACTTGTTCATTATGTTGTCTCTGATTTCCATAACAGTGTCTTGAGCTCTCAACCTGAAACAGAAAATAGTTACCTGTTAGATTATGGGTTTAATGGAATATTATTTTGGTATCAGAAACATAAGTATTGCCACAATTTCCAATCTTCTTTTTTACTCTCAACTCCAGATATAGGAAAAAAATAATTTCAAATGGCGGGCATTTTGAAATTCAAGATGGCGGCTAAACCATATTAGTTACAAGTAAGACGATGGTATCAATGGAATCTCTGGTACCACTAACATAGGTAATGACACCATATTTAATCTTCTATGTTGCTTAGAAGTCGAGATATATGAAAAATAAAATAATTAATGGCAGCCATTTTGAAATGAAAAATGGCGGCTGAAGACGTGGTCGAAAAATGGCACCTAAAATTTTTGAAATCTACACCCCCAAATTGACAAAGTTAGCCAATAAAATCCATTTTGGCACGAAAATCCAGCTGGAGCCAAATATCTGACATAAGAGACTCTACTATAATGGTAATGTATGTGTGTGGATATACAGTATTTATATAATTATATATATATATATATATATATTGAGAATATATCACAAATACATGTGAGCCACTAAATGTTTCTAGTCTCTCAGTGGGGATCGAACCATCGACCATCAGAACGATAGCCGACGCTTAATCAATTACACCACGGCAGTCTAAAAGACACTCAGCCTTCTATCCTATTTATGTTAGGGAGAAGGGAAACCCACTAGGCAAATATATTTCAATTCAAACCTAGTTGTAGGATCCATATTTCCAGAATACCATACACGGATTTTTGAGTGTCCCGACGCAACTCAGGTTGAAATTGATTTCATTTAATTCTAACCCACAAAGCATGAGAGTTACAAATATTGAGAATATATCACAAATACACGTGAGCCACTAAATGTTTCTAGTCTCTCAGTGGGGATCGAACCATCGACCATCAGAACGATAGCCGACACTTAATCAATTACACCACGGCAGTCTAAAAGACACTCAGCCTTCTATCCTATTTATGTTAGGGAGAAGGGAAACCCACTAGGCGAATATATTTCAATTCAAACCTAGTTGTAGGATCCATATTTCCAGAATACCATACACGGATTTTTGAGTGTCCCGACGCAACTCGACTGCCGAGGTGTAATTGATTAAGCGTCGGCTATCGTTCTGATGGTCGATGGTTCGATCCCCACTGAGAGACTAGAAACATTTAGTGGCTCACGTGTATTTGTGATATATTCTCAATATTTGTAACTCTCATGCTTTGTGGGTTAGAATTAAATGAAATCAATTTCAACCCGAGTTGCGTCGGGACACTCAAAAATCCGTGTATGGTATTCTGGAAATATGGATCCTACAACTAGGTTTGAATTGAAATATATTCGCCTAGTGGGTTTCCCTTCTCCCTAACATAAATAGGATAGAAGGCTGAGTGTCTTTTAGACTGCCGTGGTGTAATTGATTAAGCGTCGGCTATCGTTCTGATGGTCGATGGTTCGATCCCCACTGAGAGACTAGAAACATTTAGTGGCTCACGTGTATTTGTGATATATTCTCAATATTTGTAACTCTCATGCTTTGTGGGTTAGAATTAAATTAAATCAATTTCAACCCGAGTTGCGTCGGGACACTCAAAAATCCGTGTATGGTATTCTGGAAATATGGATCCTACAACTAGGTTTGAATTGAAATATATTCACCTAGTGGGTTTCCCTTCTCCCTAACATAAATAGGATAGAAGGCTGAGTGTCTTTTAGACTGCCGTGGTGTAATTGATTAAGCGTCGGCTATCGTTCTGATGGTCGATGGTTCGATCCCCACTGAGACACTAGAAACATATATATATACAAGGTGTCAAAAAAAATAATGGTAAAAACAATGTGTGAATGTGTGTATTTATATATCGCCTACATATACTGTATATATACGGTATATAATATATATATATATATATATATATATATATATATATATATATATATATATATATATATATATATATATATAAATATATCCACACACATACATTACCATTACCATTTACCATTCTTTATATTTTGTTTGACACCTTGTATATATATATATATATATGCATTACTTTATTTTATTTACGTGTACAATAGAATTATTTCTGAATTTATTACAAGGTGTCAAACCAGAGAAATATGTGCAAATTTCCAAGCCACCCAAAGAGGTACTGCACTTGACTCGTTATTTTTTGTGGTTTCCCCAGGAGGCCTATTTCCACTGTAGTGAAAGATTTTTTTTTTTTTTTTTTTTTTATGATGGGTGAATGAAAGTGGGCCCCGAACCTCTGAAGTGATGATTGAATGAATGAATGAATGAATGATTGAATGATTGAATGAATGAATGAAAGTGTGATGAAGGTGAATGAAAGGGTGATGAAGGTGAATGGAAGAATGCATAAAGACTGAATGAATGAATGGGTGATAGTGATTGGAAAGGAATAATGAAGGTGAATAGGAGAATGCATAAATGAGTGAATGAATCGTGCAAAGATCCTGGCTATAGGACATCTGCATCGAGTCGATGGAACTGATTGAAGCAATCAGTGACATCGATGCAGAGGCAAACGAGACAAGACTTGCATCGAAAGCTCGTGTCCTTGCGAGTTTGGTCCTTCGTGTAACACAGATGGCACCGCCGTCGCTTGCCATCAGGGATCTTTTCGAGAACGTGTTCCAAGGTCCTGTTGTACCGGTCATGGTCCAGTACAACAGGACTTGGCTTTGAACCCTTTCCTCGAAGAGGACCTCTCCGACGTCCTCTTGGTACCTGAGCCCTAGCTTGGACGTCCATTACTAGTGGACCCCGGTTGGCATCCATGACGGGTGCTTCCCGAGCGCCACCAGCAGCAGCAGCTGCACCCGGTACTACTGGTGCGGGGGGGTCAAGTGGTAGGACATCCACTTGCTCCCCAGCATCAGCAGCATCGTCCGATACTGGTGCCGCCTGGGGTGCATTCTTAGCGAGTGCTCCCCCGACAGCAACAGCAGCAGCAGCAGCATCTGGACCTGGTGAGGGGGGGGGGGTCATGAAGGAGTGCTCCCCCAATGCCTCCACCAGCAGCAGGAGCACCAGGAGGAGTGCCAGGATCATCAGCAGGAGCGGCTGGTGAGTCTGGATTGTCGTCCGGTGGGGTCGACCCAGCTGAGCTTCCGGAGGATTGCCGACGCCGCCTGCCTCGCCTGAGACGGCCGCATGGCTCATACCGACCTTCTGGCAAATCCTCTGCATGCCGGATGCGTCTCCCTGACAAAGGCCACTCTGCAGGGTCGAAGAACAACAAGGAACGGACTACGCTTTCCTGGAACGCCAGCATAGTCATCTTCCTGCGGGGGTTGAACTTCTTGAAGAGTACGCAGGCATTGAAGAGGGCCATTTGGATGAAGTAGAATACGATCTTCTTCGTCCATTTGAACGTCCTTCGCTGGATGGGGTAGTACTGGATCATCTGATCGAAATGATCCACCCCACCCATGTGGCGGTTGTAGTCGTCAATACAAACGGGTTTCATGATATCCTTCTGAGTCCGCTGCCACCTGCCTTGTACCTTCCTCTTGATAAAGGACTGCTTTGGTATTGTGCTCTGGTCGTGGAAGGTGGACACCATGTTGACAATGCGTTTGTCTTTCCAAAGCAGGACTAGGGTTGTGCCGTTGTTCATTGCCTCTATTGCATCGTCTTCCAGTGTCGCTGCATGGGCAATGTCGCGCAACCGCTTCGGAGCCCCTCATGCAAGCCTCAGGGTGCCACACACATAGATCTGGTGGTGTGTGAGCATGTGCTGGCACAGGTCAACTGAGTTGTAAAATTTGTCCATGAACAACATGTAACCCAGACCTTGCAGGGACTCCGTTAAACCCTCAACCGTTTTCTGGAGAGTTTGACCAATACCAGTGTAGACTTGAAAGTCATACACGAAACCAGTCGTGGACTCTGCCACGATGTACAGCTTGATGGCGTACTTCTTAGGCTTCATTGGGTTGTAGCACCTGAATGAAAGGTGACCCTTCCACCCAAGGCAGCCTTCATCGATGGACACCTTCCTCTCCGGGACACGTAGGCAAGCTTGAAGCGAGCAAGCAGGTAGCGCATCACCGTGCGGATCTTCACTAGCCTGTCTTTACTCTGCTTGATGACTGCCTTGCTGTTGAATGTGTGGAAATTTCTCAGCAAGGCCTGGAACTTGGAGATCTGCATGGTCTTGCAAAACGTTGGGTAATCATGGACTCCGTCATTTGCCCAGTAGTGAGGCACAGTGGGGAGTTTATTCACACCCATGAGGAAGTACAGGCCAAGGAATTTGGCCATGTCCTCCTCACTGAATGTTGTCCAGAGAGAACCAACGAATAAGGCATATGCGTTGGTCTCACTCACCAGGAACCTGAGCAGTTCTCTTGTAAAGAAGAGCTGGAAGTACTGCAGTGGTGTCACTGGGGCTGGAATCCGCAAGCCAGGGGTTCCAGTGAAAGGATCAACGTTGGGTGTGAACGGGTCTGAAGTCCGCTCGTGATCCCCAGCATACACGGTGGGGGGGCGTTGAGGTGCACGTGCTTGGAGAGCACCACGTCGTCCGCCTGGACGACGTGTGTGACCTCTGCTGCCCCTGGGCCTTCCACCTCAGCCCTTCATGGGCCCAGATTTTCGGCGGGGACTGGGAGGTGGTGGGGGGTCGTCTTCTGCGGAAGACGAAGGGGGTGGGGTGATGGTGGATGTGATGAGGGTGATGGAGAAGGTGCTGTGGTGGAGTCAGGCCGTGGGGGTGATGGTGGATGTGATGAGGGTGATGGAGAAGGTGCTGTGGGTGGATGAAGTGGAGCAGGAGGAAGCCTTTGTGGAAGCTCCTCATCGATTGCCGCAGCAATCTCGTCGTGCAAGATTTGGCGATGTTCAGGCGGAACAAACGCCATGTAGCGCGCCTCGCTGCCCCCGCTGCAACCCAAGGTGCTCAGCGAGGGGGAGGCTACGTGAGCAGACAGGACTTGTGATGGCGGGGTGTTTAGACTACCCACCGGCAGGAGTGAAGCCAGGATGCGGGGGCTGTCTGAGATGTTGCTGGCCGGTGATTCTACCTGAGGTAACAAGGGACCGCCATGCAGGGTGCGTGAAGCAGGAGAAGAATAGAATGATTTGTTGAGGTCCGGGAATGGTAGTGGTGTGAAGCATTGAGTGGATGTTGCTGGTTGTGGTGTGAAGAGATGAGTGGATGTTGATGGTTGTGGTGTGAAGAGAAGAGTGGATGTTGATGGTTGAATTAGTGCTGGTAGGAGGGATGTAGGTAGGACGGGTGGGGATGGATAAGGTGGGGCGATGCGTAGTGATGTACGGGGTAGGGGGACGGGTGGGGTTGTACGGGGTAGTACGACGGGTGTTGATGAGCGAGGTAGGGCGACAGGTGTTGATGAGCGAGGTAGGGCGACGGGTGTTGATGAGCGAGGTTTGGGGACGGGTGTTGATGAGCGAGGTAGGGGGATGGGTGGAGGTGGAGGTTGTGGAGTTGGAGGTGCTGAAGGGTCGTCGATGACACTCCTCCTCCTCCTCTTCCCCCTGGACGGTGGAGAAGGGCTAAAATCATCATCCGTTCACTCCTCTTCATCACTCCCCCCCCATGTCGTCCTCGCTTTCACTCTCGCTACTCGTCATGTCCAGGATTGTGGCGAGGACGGAGGCCAGCTGGTCTTCCGGGATGGGTCGATTCTTACTTATGGCTGCTCTAGACTACTCAGATATGTGTAACTGATCTGTAATGGGAGGGGGGGGGTATAAAAAAATATACAAAACAGAAATAAAAAATAAAAAAAATTATATATATATATACAGTATATATATTATTACCAGTATCCATTATTATTATTATTGATGTACCCCCCCTCCCCTTCCCCCCCCATATATATATATATATATATATATATATATATATATATATATTATATATATATATATATATATATACCGGTATATATATACCGGTATATATTATATATATATAAACAAAAATATATATATATATATCAAACTAAAATTTAAAAACAAAAAACAAAAATCCCCCCCCCCAAAAAAAAAAAATAAATAAATAAATAAAAAAAAAATATATATATACTGTATATACAGTATATATAGGTCTATATATATATATACATATATATATATATATATATATATGGGGGGAGGAGGGGGGAGGGGAAGGGGGATGAGGAGGGGGAGGAGTACAAAGGAAATCAAGCAACAACAGGTCTAGTGACCCTTCTAGGCTGCTTGTCCTCCAAAACACTGAGGATCAAGTGTCCAAACAGTGGTTTAGAGTGGGTAAGGGAACATTGGAAAGGGAACTACTGCCCTGGAACTAATGTCTGTGGCAGGATTAGGAAGTTAGTAGGGGACAGATGGGTTAGTAACTGAGGGGGGATAAAATAAAGTTATTCATTTACAAACGCAGTCAGTCGCGGGTTTGATGCGAGATATTTGTCTAAGCGGAGTTTAAATGAATCAACGGTGCTGCAGTCTATAACGTCTCGGGGAAGCCCATTCCACAAGTTGACAACTCGATTGAAGAAGAAATTCTTAGATTAGTGTGAGTTAAAAGATTTACCAATAATTTTGCAACCGTTTCCCCGCGTGTAATTAGATGGTCGATAGTGAAGTACTTACTACAGTTCATATTGTCGATGCCTTTGATGATTTTGAACACTTGAATTAAGTCACCTCTTAATCTGCGCTGGGTTAAAGGAAATAGATTTAATTCTCTAAGACGCTCTTCGTATGGTTTGTTCTTTAGGCTAGGTATCATTTGGTAACTCTACGTTGAACTCGTTCTAGCTTGTTTATATCTTTTTGGTAATAAGGGCACCAGGATTGAACGCAGTATTCCAGAAGAGGGCGGACTAAGGAATTGTAAAGGGTTAGTATAACTTCTTTGGATTTATGCTCAAATGACCTGCCTATAAAGCCAATTATTTTGTTTGCCTTCTTAACAACTTCTGAACATTGTTGACTCGGTTTTAGGTTACTCGATATTGTTACTCCCAGATGCGTTTCTGTTTACATTCTTAAGCTGAGTGCCATTCATCGAATAGTTTGCTTTCTCATTTAGGTATCCGATATGTAGTACTTTACATTTATCCGCATTGAAATTCATTTGCCAAATTTGGGCCCAACATGACAATTTATCTAGATTTTGTTGCATATCGTCAACTTGTTCTTTTGAGAGTACACTATTTGCAATTTTTGGTTCGTCAGCAAATTTTGAGATTGTACAGGTGAGACCCTCATCTATGTCGTTGATGTAAATTAGAATGAGAATTGGTCCTAGTACCAATCCCTGGGGTACCCCGCTACTTACATTGGTCCATTTAGATGCCTTACCGTTTATGACTACTCTTTGCTTTCTGTCGCTGAGCCAATTTTCTATCCATTTCAACACACCGTCTTGTATTCCATGCGCTTTTAGTTTTAGCAGTAAACGTTTGTGGGGAACTTTGTCAAAGGCCTTTTGAAAATCAAGGTATATAATATCTACAGCTTTACTCTCATCGTAGAGGTTGAGGATATCGTGGAAGAAGTCCAAGAAGTTTGTTAAACAGGAACGTTTTTTACGAAAGCCGTGTTGAGTATCTTTATGTAAGTTATTTGCCTCTAAGTGATTTACCAGTCTGTCTCTTATGACCGTTTCTAGCATTTTACATACAATTGAGGTTATGCTAATTGGACAATAGTTACTGGGTAGGGATTTGCTGCCTTTTTTTAATATCGGTGTTACGTTGGCTAGCTTCCACTGATCAGGCATAGTCCCAGACTGCAAGGATTCATTGAATAGCAAGGAGGAGGAGGGGGAGGGTGAGCAGGGGAGGGGGGAGGGGAGGGGGGAGGAGATGGAGGTATAACAATAATATATAATAATAATAATGGATACTGGTAATAATATACATCCTATATTTATATATGTGGGGGGCATAGGGAAGAGGGGGAGGGATGTATAATGGGGGAGGGGGAGGGGGCATACATACATAAATACATAAATATGAATTATATTATATATATATATATATATATATATATATAATATATATATATATATATATATATATATATTATATATATATATATATATATATATATATATATATTTATATATGTGTGTACATATATATATATATATATATATATACTGTATAGATATATATATATATATATATATATATATATATATATATATATATATATATAATATATAATATTATATATCTATATTTATATAATATATATATTATATATATATTTATATATATATATATATATATATATACGGTATATATATATGGGGAAGGGGGAGGGGAAGAGGGGGGGAGTATATAATAATATATAATAAATAGATTACCTAGTCCCATATATATATATATGGGGAGGGGGGGGGGGGTGAATATAATAATAATATATAATAAATAGATACTAGCCTAGTAATAATAATATATATATGGGGGGCAGGGGGAAGAGGGGGAAGAGGGGAAGGGGGAGGGGAAGGAGGGAGGGGAGGGGGAGGGGGGACTATAATAATAATAATATATAATAAATAGATACTAGCCTAGTAATAATAATATATATGGGGGCAGAGGGAAGAGGGGAAAGGAGGGGGGGGAGGGGGAATATAATAATAATAATATATAATAAATAGATACTAGCCTAGTAATAATATATATATATAAGGGGGGGGAGGTGATAATAAATATATAATAATAATAATATATAATTAAAGTTGCAAGCAACGTTGTGCGGGGTTCGAGCGGGGTTGCACGCAGGGTATTGTGTTGGATACAAGGGCTGTTCCACATATATCAAAATATCATGTATCTTATCGGGCATGGAGAAAGTACAGAAGGAATATAGTGTAGCCATTTTGGCTATGGCCACTTAGACCATTAAGGAGTGTGACCATTTTGGTTAAAGCTATTAATCCTGTACGAGTTGTTGTTGTTGTTGTTGTTCCCTAAGCTGCCTGGCCGAACAGCCCCGAGTCCCTGAGGAAGGCCATGGCCATGATCGGGCTTACCCACAATGCTCTCATTGAGTGTAGATTGTGTTGTTAGCGTAAGTGGTTGTGTGAAATGCAGTCTTCTATGATGTGTTTAATGGTATGGGGTGCTGTGTTACATCCCGGGCAGGCGTCGACAACGGAGTCATCCTGTCTCTTCTGATAGCTCAGGAGAGCTGGATGGTGTCCGCATCTCAGCCTGGCCAGGTGGACTCTGTCCTCGCGAGGAAGGGAGGATTAGGAAGGATGGATTTCGGGAGGTCGTGCTTGCAGCTGCGCGTTGTCTGTGAGCGAGTGGATGGATCGGCGAGAGATATGAGTATGGATGTGCTTTTGGAAATTGGTTCGGGGTGGGCAGGGAGGGAGAGAGGACAGTAATTGTGTGTGATACCGTGTGCTGGATGTTGTTTTGATATTTCTTGGTGTCTGTGGGTGTGTTGCCATGTAGTTTAGTGGGTGGTCTTGGTTCGTGGAGGCTGCTGCCAGGAATTGAGTGCCTCTCATGTCCAGATGGTCTTTGACTTTGAGGATTTTGGTTTCTTGATGTAGGTGATCTGTGGGTGCAGTAGCTGTGCAGCCTGTAATGATCTTCAGGGCTTTGTTTTGAATAGTCTGTAAGGTCTTATGATGTGTTTCAGCTAGGTTAGAAGCCCAGGCTGGGCTTGCGTATTCCATCACTGATCTTATGTATTGTTTATATACTGTGGTGGTAGTTTCTTTGTTGTGTCCAAATTTTGTGTGAGCAAGTGACCTGAGGGCGTTAAGTCTGGGTGTCAGTTTCTTTTTAATGTTTGTGGTGTGCTGTTTGAATGTCTTGAGTATCATATGTTACTCCTAGGATTTTGGGTGTGTGTGTATGTGGTAGGGGTGTGTTGTTTATGGTGAGTTGAGGGATGTATTCGTGTTCTCCTGTCCAGCTTGTGAGCAGGGTTGCGGTGGATTTGGCTGGGGCTAGATTAAGTCTGTTTGTAGTGCACCAGCCATGTAGTGTGTTGAGATAGGGTTGAAGGAGATCTGTTGCTCTTTTTGGGTCATGGTGTGTGCATGTGAGTGTTATGTCATCTGCATAGGAGGCTAAGTTTATTTGGGGCGTATTGGGTGTAGTTATATCGTGCATGTACAGATTGAAGAGTGCGGGTGATAGGACGGATCCTTGTGGGACTCCGTTTGGAAAGTTTCTGATTTTAGATGACTGACCGGCAAAAGATACGTGTGCACATCTTCCTGCTAGGAAGTTGGCCAGCCACCTTTTTGTGTTGTTGTGCATGCTTGTGTTGTAGATTTTGTTTGTTAGGTTGTGGCGGGGGATGGCATCGAAGGCTTTACTGATGTCGAGTGTGGCTAATAGTGATCTGTGTGGTGGTCTAGCTGAGTTGATGCCGTCAAAAGCTCTTTGTGTAAGGTCTGTGAGAAGTGTGTTTGTGGAGTGCAGTTGCCTAAAGCCATGTTGTGTTGGAGCTAGGGGTAGGTCGGGTGTAATTAGTTGTAATACTAGGCGTTCCATGACTTTGGAGGGGGAGCAAAGGAGTGTGATGGGGCAGTGCGAGGAGGGTAGCGTGGGGTCTTTGTTGGGTTTGGGGAATGTGGTGATGAGACCATGCTTCCAAATGTCTGGTATTGTGTTGTGTGAATAACTGTAGTTTGATATGTTAGTGAGTGCTTGTATGCCTTGTGGTCCCAGGTGTCTGAGGTGTATGTTGCTTATGTTGTCTAGGCCACAAGCGGGTCAGTGCTTGAGATTGTTGATGATATGCTTTGTCTGGTGATTGGTGAAGGGTGTATAGTCAGGGTCTGTGGGGAATTGTCTCTTACGTAGGATGACACGTCGGTCGTCTTTGTGAGGTTTTAGGTGGCTGACATGTGAGAAGTGATTGATGAGAGTGTTTGCTTGTTGTTTACATGAAGGAGTAGAGTCTGTTGTTGTGATTGCAGCATGTGATTGTGTTGTGTTGCTGTTGGAAAGTGTGATGCTGTTTAGTGTTTTGTAGAGTTTTTTGGGGTTTGTTTTGTGATCAAGTGTCTGTAGGAAGTTATTCCAATTTAGTTTTTGTTGTTCTTGTATTTTGTTGTTAGTTTGGGTGTTGAGTGCTTGGATTTGTTGTGTGATGTCTTGTGTGTGGGGTGCTGGGGAGTGTTTCAGTATGTCGCGTTGTCTGATGAGGTTTTGAATTTCTGGTGTGAAGTTGGGGTTGTGTCTTTTTCTGTTACCTCTTGGAATGTGTTTCTTGTCAGCGTTTTGGATAGTTTTATTGAGTATGTGTACAGCATTGTTGATGTTAGTGATGGGTGTACTGTTTAGAGTTGGGAAGTGTTGTTCTGTCTCATTTGTGAATGCTTCCCAGTTAGCTCTTTTATAATTGGTGTATGTGTGTTTGTGGCTAGCTGGGGTGAGTCTGGTTTTGGTGGTGATAATGATCGGGAGGTGGTCAGAGCCTAAGGTTCTGACCACCCTCCAGGATGTTGTGGGGGCGAGTTCTGGGGAGCAAAAGGTGATGTCTGGAGATGATGGGTTATAGAGGGCTTGGTGAGGAATATGGGTATGTTGATGGATGTCGTTAAGGATGATGAGGTTATCAGTTTGGTTTTGTAGTACCAGCCCTCTGTCTGTATCGGGGTTGTCGACAAACCAGGCCGACGTCTTGGCGTTGAAGTCACCACCCAGGATGATGTGTGGGGTGTTTGTGATGTGTTGTAAGTGTGGTCTGTATTCATTTGGTACTGTAGGGGATGTATGTGTTTATGATGGTTATGTTGGAGTTGTTGCCAGTGCGTATTTTAATTTATTGTATTTCTGTTGTGTTATCATTTGGGGGGAGGAGGGATTTGGTTTGTACACTGGTAACTATGTATGATATTTCTTTGTGTACCAGGGTGATGAGTCCACCGCCTCCGCCGACAGCCCGGTCTTGTCTGATGGTGGTGAAATCATGAAATGTGGGTGTTTTTTGTGTTGTGCGGAGTTTTGTTTCTTGTAAGATGGCAATGTGTATGTTGTGTTGTTTGATGAAGTGTGAGAGTTTGTGTTTCTTTGTGTTGATGCCATCTATGTTCAATTGGAGAATGTTAATGTTATGTGCACGATGTATGTTGGGTGCTGCTGCACGAGGAGGGGGTGGGGGTTGGGATGGGTGAGGTGGGGGTGGGGATTGGGGAGCAGGAGATGGGGGTTGGAATGGATTAGGATGGGGTGTGATGTGTTGAGTTGAGGATGTGGATGGTATGGGAAGGTTAGGTGGGTTAGGGAGGAGAGGTGGACGGGTTTTAGGGGGGGGAGTGGATGATATGGGAAGGTTAGGTGGGTTGGGGAGGAGAGGTGGACGGGTTTTAGGCGAGGGATTTGACTGGGAGAGGGAGGGGCATGAGGAACAGGTCCAGGTGTTCGTGTAACGGTGTAGTGTTTCTTGGAGGCAAGTGTTGTGCAGGTGAAGTGGGTCCAGTTCCTGCATGAATTGCAGAGAACTGAACCCTTAGTGTGGCGACTTGAAGTGATGGGTTTTGAGCAAGTTGGACATATGTATGTGTAGCTGGGTCCTGGGTTGCTCTCAATGTCTCCAGCTAGAAGAAGTCTTCGAGAAATGACAGCCGGAGAGTCATTTCTCGGTGTAGGAAAAACTGTGTGATGTGTGTGTGTGTGGTGTGAGAGGTGTGGAAATTCCCGGCGCGACCGAAGCCGCTTCAAGGACTCCTGTACGAGTAGGCATAATTGCCCGAAATTGCCTTCATTCCCTGCTCATTTTCATGCATAAGCAAAAGCCAGAGCGTAATTCAATCATGTATTCGTGAAAGTACGGTAATAGCTTTCAAATTACTCCTGAATCATCCCTGTACGATGTCTGGGTTTCTTGTAAGGATCTTGCAAACGAAGGGCAAAATTGCTAAAAATTACCAAATCTGATAGGCGAAATCGCTAAAAATTACCAACTATTTTCTGTTTTCGCTATGTGTGACGCTGCACATAAGTGAGCTCTCTCTCACACAAACCTCAGTGTCGTGGCGGGGCCTGTAGGCTCCGGCTGACGTCCATCCGTGCTGCTGGCAAAAGCTGGCCTGGCTCACAGGCTACAAAATAGCCGGAAAATCGTCTCCGTCATATGACGGGCCCCGCGGGAATTGGGTTAAGAAGTGTGGTTGTTTTGATTATTTGATAGGGTCACCATAAGGGTAATGGTGTGGCATTTTTTCTGTACAGAAGCTTGGCCTTTTTGGTTGGGGCTTCTTAGGAATGTGACCTTTTTCGTTAGCCATGGAGAAACTGCAGAGGTACAAATTATTATAAGCAACCTCATGTTAAAAATATCTTATATATTTTTGTTTAGCTTTACTTGGCATTCCTCTTCCTCTATGTATCTAGCAATTTAACCCCCTCAAACTCCTTATGACGCGATGGTGTGGTAATTACCCCAGGCCAAAAAGCTCTAAAAGACGATCGAGTGATAACTCAAGCGAGCTTGAAATACGCAGGCGTTTCGTTCATGGTCACCCCTTCGGGGATCAAGGTGTCCGGCAATATATACCGGTAGGCTATAGATAAATTCATTTTTGGGCTATTTCTTCCATTTTATTTATCCTGTTAACCCTCCAGCCCCGGCTATGTAATATATGATATTCCCCGAAACCCGGGTGTTTTGGCCGAAAAACTTCTACGCCTAGGCTACCGTATCTTTGTTATTCTGACTGCTTCCGCATTCCCGCGCATCCCCAAGCGTAGATGTGTTTATTACCTGTAGAATGGCGTTAAGTAGAGCTCTCTAAGTCAAGTGGTTGAGTTGTGATGATGATTTCAGTGGAGATAACTTTATGGCAAAAACAGACACTTTACACTACTTTTCGATACTTAACAACAACATACAGGCACACACGAACAAGCGACGCACTCCTTCTTGTGGCCGGAGATGCGGGGCGTCGGTCCAGCCGGCTGTTGTTTACATGCGTCGGACCGACGCCTCGCACACCAAGCTCACAGGCTTTCAACCACTGGGCGTTAAAGAGCCCTTCCGGGCAGCTCGTGTATGCTTTTTTATGGGCGTTCAAGAGCCCTTCCGGGAACGAAGGGTTAAAGTGCTTGATTGATTTTTGTGCTAATGTAGTTAGTATTTGGTGAAATTTTACATATTTCAGCTAAATCTGAAGAGCACATGCAATTTATTTGTGCATGTTCAGTAAGTATTGCTGGGGAAAGGGTTACCTTATTCATCTTTTGGGGTATTTATTCTATGTTTTTATCCTGTTTCTGTGATTGATTGAGTTTTGTGCTAATGTAGTTGGTATTTGGTATAATTTTACATATTTTCGATAAATCAGAAGAGCACATGCAATATATTTGGGCATTTTCAGTCAGTATTGCTGGGGAAACGGTTAACATACAGTATTCATCATAGGAAGGGAAGAGGATGCGTAGCTCAGATCTTTGCCCTGAAATATGTTGTGGAGAAATATCTTGAGAAGGGACAAAAGTTGTATGCTGCCTTCATGGACTTGGAGAAGGCCTATGACAGAGTTGATAGAGAAGGTACCGGTATGTAGAAAGTATTTGGAATATACGGAGCAGATAGCAAGTTGCTGAAAGCAGTGAAAAGCATGTATGAGGGTGCAAAGGTGTCAGTATGTGTTGAGAATGAACAGAGTGAGTTCTTTGATCTGAATTTTGGGTTAAAGAAAGGGTGTGTGATGTCCCCGTGGTTATTCAATATATACTGAACTGTATATGGATGGAGTCATAAAAGAAATGCAAGGATGAGCAGTGGATGTTGGTGTACCACTAATAAGGGAAGGCAACGAGTGGAATGACAGAGTTGATAGAGAAGGTATGTGGAAAGTACTGAGAATATATGGAGTACCGGTAGATGGCAAGTTGCTGAAAGCAGTGAAGAGTATGTATGAGAGTGCAAAGGTATCAGTACATGTGAAGAATGAACAGAGGGAGTTCTTTGATCTGAATGTTTGGTAAAGCAAGGGTGTGTGATGTCCCGATGGTTGTTCTATATATACAGTATATGGATGGAGTCATAAAAGAAATACAAGGAAGAGCAGTGGATGTTTGTGTACTGCTGTTTGCTGACGATATGAATGGGAGTTGCAGGGTCTGGTAAATATGTTTGGAACAGTGTGTGAAAAATGGAATCTGAAGGTAAATGTGTGGTGAAGCCACAGAGTGTGAGATGAAGTTGAACGGTCAGGCTATGGAGATTGTCAGCTCATTTAAGTATCTTGGCAGTGTACAGAGTAAAGATGGGAGTATGGATGAAGAAGTGTGGGAGAGGGTGCAACAGGGGAAGAGGGTTGTAGGAATGCTGAAAGCAGTAACATGAAATAGGGTGGTCAGCATGGAACTGAAGAAGTCATTGCATGACAGTGTGGTAATCCCGACACTGACTTACGGAAGCGAAGCATGGACGTTGTTGGAGAGATTCAAACCAAGAGTGAAAGGGATGGAAATGAGTTACTTGAGAAGTGTGTGCAGAGTTACATGGAGGGATAGACAGATGAATGAGGAAGTACAAGAGAGGTGTGGTGTGAATGGACTGGAAAGTGCGAAAAAGAACACCTTGAGATGGTTCGGCCATGTGGAGCGTATGGGAAGCGAGAGAATGACTAAGAGCGTGTACGAGTGAGGTGGAAGGACAGAGGGAGAAATAAACCGAGAGAGAGGTGGAAGGATGGAGTTAAGAAGTATATGCATGAAAGCGGTGCTGGATGGGAGGAGGGGCGTCGACTGACTGGGGACAGAGGTGCATAGGGGTGTTCCGTTCGTGGCCAATCCTTCGGGGATCAAGGCGTCCGTCAATAGATAGATAGATAAATTCATCTTTAGGGCTATTTCTTACATTTTCTTTATCATGTTAGTGTACTTTATTAAATTTTTTGGTAATGTAGTTGGTAATTGGTGTAATTTTACATATTTCAGATAAAGGATGTCAACAGAATAACAAATGATGAGCTGAAGAGACGTTTAGGTATAAAGAGTATTAGCGAGGAGATGCGTACAAGTAAACTGGGATGGTATGGACATGTGGAGAGAATGGATGAACAAAATTGGGTGAAAAGATGCAGGTCTGCGATTGTGGAGGGAGCTGCACCAAGGGGTGGACCGAGTAAGACCTGGGATCGGACTATACGTGCCGATCTCAAATCCAAAAACTTGACAAGTAAAGCATCCCTTAACAGGGTTGCCTGGAACGCCGCCATTAGGAAAAGAGACTGAAACTGCACATCTGTGTGGAGCAATCAGTCTTAAAATGTTATGTACGTATGTAGTATAAATCTGAAGAGCAAATGCAATCTATTTAGGCATTTTCAGTCAGTATTGCTGGGTAAAGGGTTAACATATTAATCTTTTGGAGTATTTCTTCCATTTATTTATCCTGTTAGTGAGTTTTATTGATTTCAGTGCTACTGTAGTGGTATTTGGTGTAATTTTACATATTTTAGATAAATCTGAAGAGGACATGCAATATATTTGGGCATTTTCAGTCAGTATTGCTGGGGAAACGGTTAGCATACTGTAGTCATCTTAGGAAGGGAAGAGGATGTGTAGCTCAGATTTTTGCCCGGAAATGTGTTGTGGAGAAATATCTGGAGAAGCGACAAAAGTTGTATGCTGCATTTATGGAGTTGGAGAAGGCCTATGACAGAATTGATAGAGAAGGTATGTGGAAAGTACCGGTACTGAGAATATACGGAGTAGATGGCAAGTTGCTGAAAGCAATGAAGAGCAAGTATGAGGGTGCAAAGGTGTCAGTATGTGTGGATAATTAACAGAGCGAGTTCTTTAATCTGAATGTTGGGTTAAAGCAAGGGTGTGTGTGATGTCCCCATGGTTGTTCAATATCTACCGGTACAGTATATGGATGGAGTCATGAAAGAAATACAAGGAAGAGCAGCGGATGTTGGTGTACCGCTGATAAGGGAAGGAAACGAGTGGAAGTTGCCTCAAAAGTACAGTACAGTACCGGTACTACTGTTGCTGACAACACAGTTCTGATGAGCGATAGTGAATGGGAGTTGCAGGGTCAGGTAAATATGTTTGGAACAGTGTGTGAAAAACGGAATCTGGAGGTAAATGCTAGGGAAAGGAGCAATATTATGGTCATTGAAAGGGGTGCAACCATAGAGTGTGAAGTGAGGTTGAACGGCTATGAAGAATGTCAGCTCATTTAAGTATTTGGGCAGTGTGTTGAGTAAAGATGTGAGTAGGCCTATGGATGAAGAAGTGTGGGAGGAAGTGTAACAGGGGAAGAGCGTTGTAGGAACTCTGACAGCAGTAAGAAGAAATAGGGTGGTCAGCATGGAAGTAAAGAAGTCCTTGCATGACAGTGTGGTAATCCCGACATTGACTTATGGGAGGGAAGAATGGACGTTGGTGACTGGGATTGATCATTGATAATCATCGGTTATGCTAGTTGGAAAATTAGTGGGGTAGAATGTAGAGTTCGGGTGTACCACCAGCCTTGTTTACACTACGCGGAGCGGCGGCGGACGCTGGCCATCATGTTCCCGTCTATTTGACTGCTTTTGGATACAATAATAGGTTGAGGGGGGTCACCCCCCATGACATATTGTCATCATCATATATATTGCCAGCAGGAGGCAAATAACGGAAAAAAACCGCCTTCAAAATAGACTTTGCGAAAACTAAAGGCGGGTTCACACATAGCCG
>CM064550.1:10809469-11396409 GCA_032716605.1 Paralithodes platypus
TGGCGGCTGTGTGGTCAACTAGTCCCTTCCCATCACGGCCTCGTGTTCTTTACCAGCTCAGAGCTTGCCTGACACGCGTATCGCCTACATCCTTTGCAATTCTGTCCCCCATACTCGCCACTTTGCATACTATTTCTCTCTCTCGACTTCTCCTTTCTCATTCTCTAATCTTTATTAAACTCAACATCCCTTCTGGTTTCAGCATAGACGTTCACCGTCGACCAGTCGTATTGTACGCGAAGCTCTCAGATATTTCCATGTATTAGGTTAAGGAGGTATTATGCTTTATTGAGGTTAGAGAGACGGACTTTTCCGTATGTGTCCTCTCTCGGGAAGGTTGTAGACCGGTATATGTCTCCCTGGCAAGGTGTTGAGTGATTCTGCTTGGTTATCTAAAGCTAGACTAGGGGTAAGGTTACTGTGTCGTTGTCTCCGATGTGTGCAGTGTTAGCTAAGCCCTGCACGACATCGACAGGTACTGTGGGAGCCTAAGTTGTCTTCGGGTGGGTTTACTTTGCGAGCACAGCGCTGTGGTGTGAGAGGGCCATAGCCTATCCCTCACAACATAGTGCTGCCTCTTTGTGTTGACTTCTGAGGGATCGCCAGGATAGAGCTAGGTACTAGAGACCTAGATTTATCAAGAGAGCATCCCCGTCATATAACGTAATCTTCATTATACCACCTTCGGACAACGTTAGGCTACGAGCCGCATGCTCACCCATTGTTGCCCTGCCTTGATACCCCAGCTAGACTTTATTAACTGAGCAGACACTGGTTAGAGATAAGCCCCCATTATTATATGTATGCAACATTATTATTCACTGCACTTTTGAGCCGAGGTTGTTGTTGAGTTGCACAACCCTAGTAGGCTGTTGCGTTGTGTCACGAAGCATTTCTTTAGTTGTCGAGCATTACTACCTTTGCGCAGTCTTTATTATTCGCCTGCCTATTATTGCTATATGTCCTAGTATTTATTGTGACCCGTATTCTGCATTATAATTGTTCAAGATTCTTTACGAACATCTTCCCAGCATCAGACTTATTTCAGAAGTTTCCAGTTGATGTTGCAGGACTAGCATTGCACTTTCTTTAATACAGGAGTGCCAGTTATTTGAGTATCTACCGTAACGCTAATTAATCACGTTAACTATCTTTTCTTTGTGTAACCTAATCGAGTAATCTTTTACTGTTTGAGAATAGGCTGTTTCATCGAGTGTCAGCCTAGTGTGTGTGCACCAGTTACCGAGTCATAGGATACCTCGTTGTCCAGGCACGACTCAGGGCGGTAATGGTGTTTTATTTTCCAGTGTTTAAGGCAGGGGTTGGATCTAGTGTTACCGTTGTTGCATTTGGCCATTATCTAGTGCAATGTTGAAGAGCCCTGTGTCTTTGAGAACCTGGATCGTAACAAGGTGGACGGGTTTTAGGCGAGGGATTTGAGTGGGAGAGGGAGGGGCATGAGGAACAGGTCCAGGTGTTCGTGTAGTGTTTCTTGGAGGCAAGTATTGTGCAGGTGAAGTGGGTCCAGTTCCTGCATGAATTGCAGAGAACTGAACCCTTAGTGTGGCGACTTGAAGTGATGGGTTTTGAGCAAGTTGGACATATGTATGTGTAGCTGGGTCCTGGGTTGCTCTCAATGTCTCCAGCTAGAAGAAGTCTTTGAGAAATGACAGCCGGAGAGTCATTTCTCGGTGTAGGAAAAACTGTGTGATGTGTGTGTGTGTGGTGTGAGAGGTGTGGAAATTCCCGGCGCGACCGAAGCCGCTCCAAGGACTCCTGTATGAGTAGGCATAATTGCCCGAAATTGCCTTCATTCCCTGCTCATTTTCATGCATAAGCAAAAGCCAGAGCGTAATACAATTATGTATTCGTGAAAGTACGGTAATAGCTTTCAAATTACTCCTGAATCATCCCTGTACGACATCTGGGTTTCTTGTAAGGATCTTGCAAACGAAGGGCAAAATTTCTAAAAATTACCAAATCCGATAGGCGAAATCGCTAAAAATTACCAACTATTTTCTGTTTTCGCTATGTGTGATGCTGCACATAAGTGAGCTCTCTCTCACACAAACCTCAGTGTTGTGGCGGGACCTGTAGGCTCCGGCTGACGTCCATCCGTGCTTCTTGCAAAAGCTGGCCTGGCTCACAGGCTACAAAATAGCCGGAAAATCGTCTCCGTCATATGACGGGCCCCGCGGGAATTGGGTTAAGAAGTGTGGTTGTTTTGATTATTTGATAGGGTCACCATAAGGGTAATGGTGTGGCATTTTTTCTGTACAGAAGCTTGGCCTTTTTGGTTGGGGCTTCTTAGGAATGTGACCTTTTTCGTTAGCCATGGAGAAACTGCAGAGGTACAAATTATTATAAGCAACCTCATATTAAAAATATCTTATATATTTTTGTTTAGCTTTACTTGGCATTCCTCTTCCTCTATGTATCTAGCAATTTAACCCCCTCAAACTCCTTATGACGCGATGGTGTGGTAATTACCCCGGGCCAAAAATCTCTAAAAGACGATCGAGTGATAACTCAAGCGAGCTTGAAATACGCAGGCGTTTCGTTCATGGTCACCCCTTCGGGGATCAAGGTGTCCGGCAATATATACCGGTAGGCTATAGATAAATTCATTTTTGGGCTATTTCTTCCATTTTATTTATCCTGTTAACCCTCCAGCCCCGGCTATGTAATATATATATATTCCCCGAAACCCGGGTGTTTTGGCCGAAAAACGTCTACGCCTAGGCTACCATATCTTTGTTATTCTGACTGCTTCCGCATTCCCGCGCATCCCTAAGCGTAGATGTGCTTATTACCTGTAGAATGGCGTTAAGTAGAGCTCTCTAAGTCAAGTGGTTGAGTTGTGATGATGATTTCAGTGGAGATAACTTTATAGCAAAAACAGCCACTTTACACTACTTTTCGATACTTAACAACAACATACAGGCACACACGAACAAGCGACGCACTCCTTCTTGTGGCCGGAGATGCGGGGCGTCGGTCCAGCCGGCTGTTGTTTACATGCGTCGGACCGACGCCTCGCACACCAAGCTCACAGGCTTTCAACCACTGGGCGTTAAAGAGTCCTTCCGGGCAGCTCGTGTATGCTTTTTTATGGGCGTTCAAGAGCCCTTCCGGGAACGAAGGGTTAAAGTGCTTGATTGATTTTTGTGCTAATGTAGTTAGTATTTGGTGTAATTTTACATATTTCAGCTAAATCTGAAGAGCACATGCAATTTATTTGTGCATGTTCAGTAAGTATTGCTGGGGAAAGGGTTAACGTATTCATCTTTTGGGGTATTTATTCTATGTTTTTATCCTGTTTCTGTGATTGATTGAGTTTTGTGCTAATGTAGTTGGTATTTGGTATAATTTTACATATTTTAGATAAATCAGAAGAGCACATGCAATATATTTGGGCATTTTCAGTCAGTATTGCTGGGGAAACGGTTAACATACAGTATTCATCATAGGAAGGGAAGAGGATGTGTAGCTCAGATCTTTGCCCTGAAATATGTTGTGGAGAAATATCTTGAGAAGGGACAAAAGTTGTATGCTGCCTACATGGACTTGGAAAAGGCCTATGATAGAGTTGATAGAGAAGGTACCGGTATGTAGAAAGTACTTGGAATATACGGAGCAGATAGCAAGTTGCTGAAAGCAGTGAAAAGCATGTATGAGGGTGCAAAGGTGTCAGTATGTGTTGAGAATGAACAGAGCGAGTTCTTTGATCTGAATTTTGGGTTAAAGAAAGGGTGTGTGATGTCCCCGTGGTTGTTCAATATATACTGAACTGTATATGGATGGAGTCATAAAAGAAATGCAAGGATGAGCAGTGGATGTTGGTGTACCACTAATAAGGGAAGGCAACGAGTGGAATGACAGAGTTGATAGAGAAGGTATGTGGAAAGTACTGAAAATATATGGAGTACCAGTAGATGGCAAGTTGCTGAAAGCAGTGAAGAGTGTGTATGAGAGTGCAAAGGTATCAGTACGTGTGAAGAATGAACAGAGGGAGTTCTTTGATCTGAATGTTTGGTAAAGCAAGGGTGTGTGATGTCCCGATGGTTGTTCTATATATACAGTATATGGATGGAGTCATAAAAGAAATACAAGGAAGAGCAGTGTATGTTTGTGTACTGCTGTTTGCTGACGATATGAATGGGAGTTGCAGGGTCTGGTAAATATATTTGGAACAGTGTGCGAAAAATGGAATCTGAAGGTAAATGCGGGGAAGAGCAAGGTTATGGTCTTCGAAAGGGGTGAAGCCACAGAGTGTGAGGTGAAGTTGAACGGTCAGGCTATGGAGATTGTCATCTCATTTAAGTATCTTGGCAGTGTACAGAGTAAAGATGGGAGTATGGATGAAGAAGTGTGGGAGAGGGTGCAACAGGGGAAGAGGGTTGTAGGAATGCTGAAAGCAGTAACATGAAATAGGGTGGTCAGCATGGAACTGAAGAAGTCATTGCATGACAGTGTGGTAATCCCGACACTGACTTACGGAAGCGAAGCATGGACGTTGTTGGAGAGATTCAAACCAAGAGTGAAAGGGATGGAAATGAGTTACTTGAGAAGTGCGTGCAGAGTTACATGGAGGGATAGACAGATGAATGAGAAAGTACGAGAGAGGTGTGGTGTGAATGGACTGGAAAGTGCGAAAAAGAACACCTTGAGATGGTTCGGCCATGTGGAACGTATGGGAAGCGAGAGAATGACTAAGAGCGTGTACGAGTGTGGTGGAAGGACAGAGGGAGAAATAAACCGAGAGAGAGGTGGAAGGATGGAGTTAAGAAGTATATGCGTGAAAGCGGTGCTGGATGGGAGGAGGGGCGTCGACTGACTGGGGACAGAGGTGCATAGGGGTGTTTCGTTCGTGGCCAATCCTTCGGGGATCAAGGCGTCCGTCAATAGATAGATAGATAAATTCATCTTTAGGGCTATTTCTTACATTTTCTTTATCCTGTTAGTGTACTTTATTAAATTTTTTGGTAATGTAGTTGGTAATTGGTGTAATTTTACATATTTCAGATAAAGGATGTCAACAGAATAACAAATGATGAGCTGAAGAGACGTTTAGGTATAAAGAGTATTAGCGAGGAGATGCGTACAAGTAAACTGGGATGGTATCGACATGTGGAGAGAATGGATGAACAAAATTGGGTGAAAAGATGCAGGTCTGCGATTGTGGAGGGAGCTGCACCAAGGGGTGGACCGAGTAAGACCTGGGATCGGACTATACGTGCCGATCTCAAATCCAAAAACTTGGACAAGTAAAGCATCCCTTAACAGGGTTGCCTGGAACGCCGCCATTAGGAAAAGAGACTGAAACTTCACATCTGTGTGGAGCAATCAGTCTTAAAATGTTATGTACATATGTATGTATAAATCTGAAGAGCACATGCAATCTATTTAGGCATTTTCAGTCAGTATTGCTGGGTAAAGGGTTAACATATTAATCTTTTGGAGTATTTCTTCCATTTATTTATCCTGTTAGTGAGTTTTATTGATTTCAGTGCTACTGTAGTGGTATTTGGTGTAATTTTACATATTTTAGATAAATCTGAAGAGGACATGCAATATATTTGGGCATTTTCAGTCAGTATTGCTGGGGAAACAGTTAGCATACTGTAGTCATCTTAGGAAGGGAAGAGGATGTGTAGCTCAGATTTTTGCCCGGAAATGTGTTGTGGAGAAATATCTGGAGAAGAGACAAAAGTTGTATGCTGCATTTATGGAGTTGGAGAAGGCCTATGACAGAATTGATAGAGAAGGTATGTGGAAAGTACCGGTACTGAGAATATACGGAGTAGATGGCAAGTTGCTGAAAGCAATGAAGAGCATGTATGAGGGTGCAAAGGTGTCAGTATGTGTGGATAATTAACAGAGCGAGTTCTTTAATCTGAATGTTGGGTTAAAGCAAGGGTGTGTGTGATGTCCCCATGGTTGTTCAATATATACCGGTACAGTATATGGATGGAGTCATGAAAGAAATACAAGGAAGAGCAGCGGATGTTGGTGTACCGCTGATAAGGGAAGGAAACGAGTGGAAGTTGCCTCAACAGTACAGTACCGGTACTACTGTTGCTGACAACACAGTTCTGATGAGTGATAGTGAATAGGAGTTGCAGGGTCAGGTAAATATGTTTGAAACAGTGTGTGAAAAACGGAATCTGGAGGTAAATGCTAGGAAGAGCAATATTATGGTCATTGAAAGGGGTGCAACCATAGAGTGTGAAGTGAGGTTGAATGGCTATGAAGAATGTCAGCTCATTTAAGTATTTGGGCAGTGTGTTGAGTAAAGATGTGAGTAGGCCTATGGATGAAGAAGTGTGGGAGAAAGTGTAACAGGGGAAGAGCGTTGTAGGAACTCTGAAAGCAGTAAGAAGAAATAGGGTGGTCAGCATGGAAGTAAAGAAGTCCTTGCATGACAGTGTGGTAATCCCGACATTGACTTATGGGAGGGAAGCATGGACGTTTCTGACTGGGATTGATCATTGATAATCATCAGTTATGCTAGTTGGAAAATTAGTGGGGTAGAATGTAGAGTTCGGGTGTACCGCCAGCCTTGTTTACACTACGCGGAGTGGCGGCGGACGCTGGCCATCATGTTCCCGTCTATTTGACTGCTTTTGGATACAATAATAGGTTGAGGGGGGTCACCCCCCCATGACATATTGTCATCATGATATATACTGTATTGCCAGCAGGAGGCAAATAACGGATAAAAACGCCTTCAAAATAGACGCGAACTAAAGGCTGGTTCACACATAGCCGAGTCGGTGTGCGAGTCCAACACGAGTGATGAAATTTTGCTATTCAGCAATGACTCGTCGATACTCCTCAACACTCGTATAGACTCGTGCTACGCTCGTGTATACTCTTTGTTTACTCGACACACTCGTGGGTACTCGCCACGGGGTCCAAAAATGTCATGCATGCATGAAATTTTGGGGTCCCGTGGCGATTAGCCTACCCACGAGTGTGGCCTAAATACGTGTAGACTCGTGTACATATGTGTTCATTCGTGTTTGACTCTGAATAATTTTGTTATTCGTGTTAACTCGTGTTGACTCGTGTAAACCCGTGTAACACTCTTTGGTGATTCGTCGCTTTTCGTCATCATTTCGACGTTGACGAAGCAACACGTGTCTACACGCAACAACACGTATGTAACACACATGCAACACGTATCAACAAGAGTAGAAAGCACGAATGTGAGTGCCAAAATTTGGTGCCTCCATGATGCCAGAGTTTACACGATTCAAACACGAGTAAACAAGAGTAAACACGATCCACTGAGAAAAAAACATGAGTGTAACACGAAAAAGCAAGTGTCATTTGAAATACCGTTATTTCAAAAATGTAGGACGAATCAACGAGAGTTTACACGGATGTAACACGAGTCAACACGTGTGCAACAGAGATCCAACGAGAGTCAACGCCTTGTCTTTCGTGTCGATCCGTATAACAATCGTGTTGATCCGTGTAACAATCGCGTTGACTTGTGTTAGACTCGTCCATACTCTTTGTTTACGTGCCCTGGAATGTGGCCATTATTTTTCAAATTGTTGACACTCGTGTTGGGTTCGTGTTACACTCGTTTTGACTTTCAGTTACTCGTACAGACTCTTGCATGAACACGTGTTGACTCGTATTGACTCGAGTTAATTCGTGTTACACTCTCCTTGACTCGGGAGCAATTGCTACTCGCGGCCGACTCAGCCTCCAGCGACGGCGATAATCGACGAGTGTGACTCGTGTTGGACTCGCGCACCGACTCGGCTATGTGTGAACCAGCCTTTAACTACGGTGATCGACATATGTAAACATGACGGCGGCGGTGTCGGCGTCGGACACTTGCGATAATGTTCCCGTCTATTTTGAATGCCATTGGATACAATAATATGTTGAGGGGGGGCTTTGCCCCCATGACGTGTTGTCATCATCATATATTGCCAGTAGGGGGAAAACAACCAAAAAAATTGCCGCAAAGCCCTCCCCTCAACATATTATTGTATCCAATGGCAGTCAAAGTAGACGGGAACATGATCGCAAGCGTCCACCGCCGCCGCCGCCGTCATGTTTACATGGTCGATCGCCGCAGTTACTGTAAGTTCGCGTTTATTTTGAGTTTTTGACGACGATTTTCTTTGGTTAGGCCTATTTGCCCCCTGCTGGCAAATTATATGATGATGACAATATGTCATGGGGGGTGTTTGCCCCCCTCAACATATTATCGTATCCAACGGCATTCAAAATGGACGGGAACATGATGGCAAGCTTCCGTCGCCGCTCTGCGCAGTGTAAACAATGGTGGCGGTACGCCCGAACTCTACATTCTACCCGGCTAGGCCTATATTATAGGCTACAATAAATAAGTAGGCTAGGCTATTTTATCTATAGGCTATGCCTAGTCTAATATTACAATTTAAGGTAGCATTTAAATTGACTACAGCAGGACTTACCCTTGACCAGGTATAGGCTATCCTAGTGTTTACTAGGCCTATACCCCTTTGAAAGGACATTAGCCTAGCCTAGCCTAACCTAACAACCTTACCTAACCTATTATAGTAGGCTATTATGGGTGGGGGCTGCCGCCCCCACACCCCGATTTTTGGTGTATTTGTCTATTTTGTCTGTGAAGTGGGAATTTTTTCAATTTGTCGATAACGAAAATCCTCCATGCGGACTATAGCCTATGGAGAAAAATATGGCGAATCTATTGTTGCCTATTATCTCTAATAAATTGTTTCTCATAATGCTGCAGTAGTGTCGTTTAAAATACCAACCATTTAATTGTGTGCCTTTAAAAATTACCTAAATTAGGCTATAGGCTACTGGAAGATTAGAAGAATCTTTAAGAAAGACTAGGTTAGGGTTATTGTCGTGCCAAAGCTAGATTATAGCCTAAATATAAAAGGAAGTGAATAAAATGAAATATGCCGAAAAAAATCGCCGTCAAAATAGACGCGAAGTTAACCGCGGCGATCGCCCTATGTAAACATGACGACCGTACACCCGGTAACTACATCCATCCCATTAAAAGTTACTGTGGGACACAAAATATGTTGAGGGGGTCTCTGTGGCTCTGCCCCCCCACGTCGGCCCGTCACGTATTATGATGTACGGTAAGTCATCATCATCTGTGCTAATTCATAGGATCCCCAATTAAGGACAAAGTCAATCAACAGACGAAATAAGCTCCCAAATTACAATAACATAGCGGCCCGCCGTTTATGGGCGACTTTTTACACGTCATTTTAAATGTTACTTTCCTGCCCTGGTCTAGGCCTAATAGATTTTTCCAAAGAATCAAACTTAAATTAAAAGGAAGTAGCCTAGCCTACAGTTTATAGGAAGGCTATTCCAACATGCATTCCAGAACTTAGGCTAGCCTAGGCCTAGGCTATATGAAAATTTGTGGGTGGTCTGCCAAAAAAGAATCACTAGCGGCTCGCTTGGTGTAGTGACTAGCGTCTCGGACTTCCACCCAGAAGGCCCGGGTTCGCGCCCACGCTCGGCGCATTAAAGATTTTTCACAAGCACTGAGTCGTTACCATCCCTCATGAGCAAAGGGATGGGGTAGTAGTACAGGACCCCAATGGAAATACGCCTAATCGGCCTTATTGAGCTATCCTTAGCTAGCTTAGCATGCGCTAGCTTTAAGAACTATTATTATTATTATTACTATTAGGCTATGGGTAGGCTAGTATGGGGTGCATTTTGCAAATCTTCTGAACTCTTAGGACTAGGCTAGGCTAAATTAAAACTCACAAAATCTGAGTAAAACCAGCACTAGAATTTTGTCTTGTCTTGTCTTGGGGGTTAAGGGCAACCTCAGGCGAATACTCGCCCGCTCCGGCCCTACCGTAGTCGCGGAGATCCTATGTCACAATTTAAATTAGTTTATAGTTAAGGTTAAAATTCACCACTGTGTCACTTTCACTCTAGGTCATTCGTAGAACCGTAACACTGTAAAGGCAACAACCCAATAGCAGGTCATCAGGTGGCGAACCAGAGACCTACAAACCGCGGTACTAGGGCCAGAGCAATGTCTTGAAGCGAGGTGCCCTTATCAACCAACCCCAGACAATCCAGTAGGAGCTGTCGGAAGGAATCCATCTTTGAAGCCAGAAAGGGACGCCCATCCACATGCTCAGTGACGGGACGAGGCGAGGCTTAGGAGGCATATGTAGGACGAACAGATGTAGGATGTGGAGGGGAAGAGGTACCGTACGACGATACATGGGATGCGGAGACTGCGGAGGGAAGAGCTCGTCAAAGTCATACGGTTCCTCAGGACCTCAACAATAACCGGGGGACGGCCGGTGCGGGCAATGGTCGATCACCGTAGTTAATATAAGTTCGCGTCTATTTTGACGGCGATTTTTGTTGTAGTTAGGCTAGGCCTAGGCCATTTGCCCCCTGCTGGCAATATATATGATGATGACAATATGTCATGGGGGATGATTGACCCCCTCAACATATTATTGTATCCAACGATCTCTAACCTCTGTATCTCAAAAAGGGCTAGAGCAAATTGGCTGTAAATTTCCACATCTAGGCTATTCCTTGACAGATTTGCGCCCTCCAATTAATATTTATTAGCATAAATTCAGCCTAGTTTAGCCTATAAAACAAAAACTAACATTTGTTTAGCCTAGGCCTACATATAAAAAGAAAAACCCACTCGTACTGCAATTATAAGCATAAATATGAGTACCGTATCTAAGTTACCGGTACAAAGCAAATGTTTTTGTATAGCCTAAAATAAACCATAAAATTGTCATCTTTCAACTGTTGAGGTCATAAATATAAAAAAATCTAATACATTAGGAAAAAATGAGTTAAGAGTTGTGTTAGCAGGTCTATCGTCCCCTTTACTTACGTAGTCGCACGCTCGCAGTTACATTCGCGTCTAATTTGACTGTGGTTATTTGCCCCTGCTGGTGATATATATGATGATGACAATAAGTCATAGGGGGATAAAGCCCCTTCAACCCATTATTGTATCCCACGGCCAGGCGTTGGGTAAATTGTTTTGTTACCGGCCGGCGGATTGAGGGTGGCTTTACCAAATTTACCCCAGCAGTTAAATTAGAAGCGAATGTAGGCCTAACTGCGAGCGTGCGACTAGGCTATATAAACAAAGCTTTTGGTATGCCCACAACTACAACTCTTACCAAAACTGCAATTAGCCTATTTTTGTTTGTTTTTTCAGTCTAGGCTAAATTATTTAGCTGCAATTAGCCTAGCCTATTTTTGTTTGTTCTTTCAGTCTAGGCTAAATTGTGGTAGGCTAGGCTAAATTCTTTAACATGTGTACTATTGTGTAGGCCTGTGCTTTCCAATAGAAATAAAAATATGTAGCCTAGCCTAATGCAATTTTACTAAAACCCAAGCCTACCTGAATATAGCCCTATGCAGAGCTCAACAGCAAAAACAAAAACAAATATGTTGAGCAGTGAAATAAAATTAAGCTAGGCCTGTTTTCTCATAGGCCTAATAACCTAATGAAGTATACTATAGCCTAACCTAATTTAAGTTATTTCACAAAATACTAATAGGCCACCCAGCCCTCCGCATGCATTATTTTCCATTGTAAAATAAGTTTGTGCTTAACTGCAGTAATGAAAGGTAGCCTATAAATAGGCTAGCCTATGTTGGCTGTGCAATTGTCTCGATTTGACTATTTTTACCTAATTAGGCCTAAAGCAGCCTGAGCCTATTCCCAACCCCCAAACAGTATCCCATGTTAAGCCAAGCTAGGCCTAGTCTAATATTACAATTTAAGGTAGCATTCAAGGAGACTACAGCAGGACTTACCTTTGACCGGGTATAGGCTATCCTAGTGTTTACTAGGCCTATACCCCTTTGAAAGGACATTAGCCTAGCCTAACCTTACCTAACCTATCATAGTAGGCTATTATGGGTGGGGGCTGCCGCCCCACACCCCGATTTTTGGTGTATTTGTCTATTTTGCCCCCTGCTGGCAATATGACGATGACATGACAAGTTTTTCATTCCTCTTTCTATGTTTTTCCCCTTCTGTTCTTATTCTGTCTCATTCAGTTGTCCTCCGGACGGCCTCAATCATATGCCACCCTGGCCTGGCTAGGTTATTAGCTCCTGACCTGATTTGTGTCGGTCGCTGATGCGGTCGAGCTGACTCGATTTCCCTCGGTGTGTGTATTTTTTGTGCATTTCAGTGCGATATATTTTTTCCATAGACCTGATCTCTCATTCTTCGCTTTTGATCACTTCTTAATTGGTGCTGTGCTGCAGTGTAGCAGTTCTTGCCTCTTCTTTCGGCTCTACCCTATAAGAGTTCTGCTGTGGAACTCATGTGGTGCGGCTGAATTGGTGAAATGGCGAGAAATGTCTGCGTATCTTCACCGTCCTAGATTTGTTCACCTGCCCTTCCCTACCTATGTCTTGATTGGTTGTCCATCTTGATCTAATTCTTCAGGCCAGCCCTATTAGAGTATTTTGGGAGAACTCAGTGGTGTGGTTAAACTATTTTTAATATATATTTGTTTAAATATGTAAGATATGCAATAAATTATGTAAAATATATTGTTTTTACTTTATACCTATACATATAATTGTCATTATTAAGGAAATTCCATTGACTATTTACATTGCTAGGCCTAGCTTCCTTATTTCTATTAATTTCCTCCAGTTCACAATGAAACCTATTGCTAACTTCCTTGTTCTTCAGCAGCCGCGGCGGTGTAGGCGTTGGACGCTTGGGATAATGTTCCCGTCTATTTTACAATGAAACCTATTGCTAACTTCCTTGTTCTTCAGCAGCCGCGGCGGTGTCGGCGTTGGACGCTTGGGATAATGTTCCCGTCTATTTTGAATGCCATTGGATACAATAATATGTTGAAAGCCCCCCCCTCACCCCCCACCATGACATGTTATTATCATCATATATTATATTGCCAGTAGGGGGCAAACAACCAAAAAAATTGCCACAAAGCCCTTCCCTCAACATATTATTGTATCCAATGGCAGTAAAAAATAGACGGGAACATGATCGCAAGCGTCCACCGCCGCCGCCGCCGTCATGTTTACATGGTCGATCGCCGCAGTTTGGTTAGGCCTATTTGCCCCCTGCTGGCAAATTATATGATGATGACAATATGTCATGGGGGTGTTTGCCCCCCTCAACATATTATTTTATCCAACGGCATTCAAAATGGACGGGAACATGATGGCAAGCTTTCGTCGCCGCTCTGCATAGTGTAAACATTGGTGGTGGTACGCCCGAACTCTACATTCTGCCCGGCTAGGCCTATATTATAGGCTACAATAAATGAATAGGCTAAGCTATTTTATCTATGGCTAGACCTAGTCTAATATTACAATTTAAGGTAGCATTCAAGGAGACTACAGCAGGACTTACCTTTGACCGGGTATAGGCTATCCTAGTGTTTACTAGGCCTATACCCCTTTGAAAGGACATTAGCTTAGCCTAACCTAACAACCTTACCTAACCTATCATAGTAGGCTATTATGGGTGGGGGCTGCCGCCCCCACACCCAATTTTTGGTCTATTTGTCTATTTTGCCCCCTGCTGGCACCCTCAACATATTATTGTATCCATTGGCATTCAAAATAGACGGGAACATGATTGCAGACGTCCGCCGCCTCCGTTATGTTTACATTTGTCGATCGGCGTTGTTAAGTTCGTGTCTATTTTGACGGAGATTTATTTTGGTTATTTGCCCCCCTGCTGGAAATATATATTATGATGACAATATGCCATGGGGGGGTGAAGGGGGGCAAAGCCCAACCTCAACATATTATTGTATCCAAAGGCAGTCTAAATAGACAGGAAAAGGATGGCAAGCGTCCGACGCCACTACGCGTACGCGTAGTGTAAACAAGGCTGGCGATACACCCGGTAACTACATCCTACCCGGCTAATGTCCTTTCAAAGGGGTAGCCTATAAATTAGTAAACACTAGGATAGCCTATACAACGCAACTCTTGCCGATAGGCCTAGCCTAAAGGCTAACCTATTCATAAAGGTGTCTATTTTGACGGCAATTTTTTCGGTTATTTGCCCCCTGCTGGCAATATATATGATGGTGAAAATATGTCATGGGGGGGGGGGGGCAAAGCCCCCCTCAACATATTATTGTATCCAATGGCATTCAAAATAGACAGAAACTTTATTGCAAACGTCCGACACCTCCCCCGCCACCGCCATGTTTACATGTGTCGATCGCCATGGTTAAGTTCGCGTCTATTTTGACGGCGATTTTTTTCGGTTATTTGCCCCCTGCTGGCAATAGCCTATATAAGATGATAACAATATGTCATGAGGGGGGGGCCTTAACAATGACCTCTAACCTCTGTATCTCAAATAGGGCTAGAGCAAATTGGCTGCAAATTTCCACATCTAGGCTATTCCTTGACTGACTCTTCCCAAATGGTAGACATATTAGCTTAATCACTCTAGGCCTAGGCCCCTAGTTGTTTTTTAGTTACAGAGGTTATAGCCTAGGTCATGATTTCTTGCCTACTTACAGCGAATAGACTAGGCCTATTATAGATTGGTAAAATATTTGCATAATAGGCCTAGACTATGATGGCTGTGCAATTGTCTCGATTTGACTATTTTTACCTAATTAGGCCTAAAGCAGCCTCAGTCTATTCCCAACCCCCAAACAGTATCCCATGTTAAGCCCTAGGCTAGGCCTAGGCCTAATCCCACTCTCAATCAAAATTCGAACTGATAAATTCGTACCTACCGGTAGCGCTGCCTAGGCTAGGCCTATATTTTTCGTGAAGATATAGAAAATGGTTTAAAGGAAAGAGCATCCTATATTATGTTCAAATAATATGTAATAGCACTGTGTATGGTTGTATTAAATTTAAATAGTGATAGATGTGTATATTAATGGGATAAATACTCCGAAGTTCGCATACGTTCAGAAATTATAGTTGAACACTGTTGCCAGATACTAATCAATCCCATTATCATTATATCATAATGGATTTTACTCATTTGCATAATTTCAAATACCTAGGACATTAATATAATATTTTCCTATCTTTTTTGTAGTGATATTTGTCTGATTTAGTGGTATATTGGTGTCTGTCTAGGGTTATAATGCATTGTGAAAGTTACCTCTGAATCTCTGACTTGGTAACAGTTCGGTATGGGTAACCCTGCTTTCTTTGAGTACTACACGGCAAGAGAAGCTTTCGGTTCTGTCACAGACTGTCATTACTGTTCAAGGTAAACAGCAACTGCTAAATTCGACATCATGTTCAAATAATATGTAATAGCATTATCTATGTTTGTATTAGACAACAATCGTGATAGGTTTCTATTTAATGTGGATAAATAGTATTAAGCTGAATAAACTAAATACCGAAAGTTCACTAGAGTGGTTGTTGATACATAGGGAGGAGGGAGGGAGGAAGGAAGGGCTAGGCAGTGTTGCCAGTTGTATCGCTACATATTACCGCTAGATGTAGAGCTATTTACTTCAATTTAGTAGCCATTTTTTCATATCTAGAGAGATTTACTAGGGATAATTTAAAAATTTCAGACATTCTAGTCATAATACATTGTAAAAATTTGCAAAACAAACAAACCAAAACTCTTTAGAAATTGCAGCATTATTCTAACATTGTTTGACTATGTAGCAACATGCTAGCGACTTTTGAGAAAGGATCTAGCGGTATTTTGTGGAGACATACTGGGAGGGTGGGAGGGAGGTGGTGGTTGCAGAGTTACCAGTTGTAAAGCTACATATTACCGCTAAATGTAGAGCTATTTACTTCAATCTAGCAGCCATTTCTTTTATATCTAGAGACATTTACTAGGGATAATTTGAAAATTTCAGACATTCTAGTCATACTACATTGTAAAATTTGCAAAACAAACAAACCAAAACTCTTTAGAAATTGCATCATTATCCTAACATTGTTTGGCTATATAGCAACATGCTAGCGACTTTTGAGAAAGGATCTACCGGTATTTCGTGGTAACACTTTAGGAGGGTTAAAATACGAATCACACGGGCAATTGCCAAAACTTTAAAGGTCCATATCATTGTTATTAAACTAAGCATTTGGCAAAGGGAGGAATTGTTAAAAACCTTAGCTAATACTCTGTCATTCACCAAAAATAAATTTGAATTATCATTATTATTTGGTAGGGTAGGTATGTATAGGTAGGTTGGCTAAATAATTGGTGGAATTCGTAGGGACTAGAACTGTTTTGAGAGAGTTAAATAAAACAAAATTATAGATCTGAATAATAAAGAGATTTATGTTATTAAGCAAAACTGGGGGATGCGTGGAAGCCTATAGACTGTAGACGGTAAACTTTGTGTGGGTAGCGAATTCGGTTTTAAAGTAATTTAAGAATAGACAGTTTTCAATGCTGCGGCCAAACTATTCCACCAATTTATATTTTGTTGGTATCAAAACGTTCGGAATCGCGAGCCTCACCCAACTACGTAAGCATGGCTTTGATCATCGGCGTAGTTTTTAAGATGTGGAATTTTAAGTGGAATTCGAGGTTTTTTCAAGATTGCCGGAAAAAAACCCACGTGCAAAAGCAAAACCTTCTCTATAAAATTTGCGGAGCATTAGTAGGGGAGTGTGTATGCCAAAGCCCAGTCGTTTCATGTGAGTGGGAGAGACGGTATTTAGGCGTCAAGTTTTTCGGGAAATCGGCTGCCACGGACCTGTTTGGCTGCCATGCCGGATGTTTAGCATATCAAAAGTTGCCCAATACAAAAACGCACCTCTTGTGAAAGTTTTATCCCGATCCAAAAAGCGGTTCTGGAGTTATTGCGTCGAAACCGGCGCGTAAGAAGAATTTGGATGAAATTCCAGGTTTAATGATTACAATAGGGGTTCCCAGTAGGGGACGAACCCCTAATAAATAGATACTAGCCTAGTAATAATAATAATATATATGGGGGGCAGGGGGAAGAGGGGGAGGGGGAGGAGGGAGGGGGGAGGGGGAGGGAGTATAATAATAATATATAATAATAAATAGATACTAGCCTAGTAATAATAATAATATATATATGGGGGGCAGGGGGCATAACATACATAAATACATAAATAAGAATTATATATATATATATATATATGGAGGGGGAGGGGGAGGGGAAGAGGGGGGGAGTATATTACTAATATATAATAAATAGATACTAGCCTAGTAATAATAATATACTGTATATGGGGGGCAGGGGGAAGGGGGGGGGGGGTATAATGGGGGAGGGGGCATAATAATAAAAATACAAAACATATATACAAGAGATCAAGTGACTGTCTGGGGAAGGGTCACTCAAGTCCAGGTATCCTATTGGGAGGTGTGAAGCCAAGGGAGTGGTATTCGAAGGTGTGAAAACCACCACAACTACCATCACCACCACCACCACCACCACCACAACAACTAACACCACCACCACAACTACCACCACCGTGTTGACAGAAATTTGGAGGCATATATATATATATAAATATATATAATATATATATATATATGTATAAATATATACATGTAAGCATATATATATAAGAATGGGGGAAGGCGGGGGGAGGTGGGGTATAGGAGAAAAAAAACTACAAAACAAAATATATATACCGGTATATATATATATATATATATATATATATATATATATATATATATATATATATATATATATATATATATACAGTATATATATATATATATATATGTATAATAGAGTTTGGGGTGGGGGACATTATAATAATAATGTTGAGTATAATAATAAATAATAATAATAATAATAATAATAATATTATAATAATATAATAAAACAAAAATATAATTGAAATACAAATATAAATACTCTATTATGGGCCTTGCCCTTGCTCTGGACCTAGGGGGTGATCCCATACACACCCTGGGGAACAGGAATAACAGGTATAATAATAAATAATAATAATAATAATAAAAATAATAAAATAAACACAAAACTAATAAAACTAATAAAATGGTGGTGGAGGAGTAGTGGAGGTGGTGGTGGAGGAGTGGTGGAGCGGTGGTGCTCCACCACTCCTCCACCACCACCACCACTGCTCCACCACTCCTCCACCACTGCTGCTCCACCACTACCACCACCACCACCACCACCACCACCACCTCCACCACCACCTCCACCGCTCCACCACTCCTCCACCACTGCTGCTCCACCACTACCACCACCACCACCACCACCACCACCACGACCATCACCACCACCACGACCATCACCACCACCACCGCTCCACCACTCCTCAACCACCACCACCACCACCTCCACCGCTCCACCACTCCTCCACCACTGCTGCTCCACCACTACCACCACCACCACCACCACGACCACCACGACCATCACCACCACCACCACCACCACCTCCACCTCCACCTCCTCCAGCTCCACCTACTCGTGGCGACAGAAATTTTGACTGTACTTACTCGGACACTGCTGACACTGCTAAGATTCCCTCATGGCCACCAAGCCGTATATGTAGAGTGTTTTTGCCAATACAAAACTTACCTCCCAAGCACTTTCCACCAGTAAATTATCGAGCAAAAATGCACAGGGGGGAGGGAGCATGGCGGCATATGATCCACCAGTTATGAACGTTTTTTCACTAACAAACACTAATACAAGTAAGATACACTACTTGAACTGATAAATGGCAATATAATTCACTCAATATTATATGAAAGTGATCCACAAACAAGCGAAACGTATAGGCAAAAACCATGGCCCCTGGTGGAGCCCACCACCTTGCTCACGTACACCAGAGACTAGCATAACACATCACTAACATGGTTATTATACCCTAAACAAGACTAGCACAATAATCCATCGTTAACCCAACGATATAGCACTTCGTTTGGGTTATATTAGGGCGGTAATACCAGCCAGGCTGGGCAAAATGGAGGCCCCTTGGTTTAACCCTTAAAAAGCGGCTCACCACATAAGTCGAGTTGAAAAAACTGGCAAAAAACGGGTGAAAAAAGGGTGGAAATCGAGTGAAAATGGGTGGGATAGTAATGATCCATACGTCCGACATCTGTGGCCTCCCGGCCCACACTAACTCCAGTTCCCCCACCGCACGTGAGGATGACAGTGTAACCAATAGTTCGCTAAAAGTGAGCAAGGTAGCAAAATCAGCTAAACTTCCATCTTCGAGGTAACACTGTCAGTGCTCCACGAGTGCTACGTAGCTGTATGTGGCGTCATTGTGTAGCGATTTCCACCTAGTTTTCGGCGCAATACAGTTCCTTTCATACTGATGGTTGATATAGCAGTCAGAACGGCCCAGAAAGGCCCAAAACGGCCACAGAGCAGCCACTAGAGGAGGGTTAAAGGGCCGCGCACACCCACCTAGTAGGCTGGCTGCTGGGAAGAGACTGAGAGGCCCCCGCGGGGCCCTCACAGGGATGCCAGGGGGTTGCTAGATATTTCCACATGTAGATCTAACTTATAGGACTTACCAGCCAAAAGACCGGCTCAATAGCGTCATAAACTTATTTTCTGGCAATATAATAAGTCCATATGACGCGGTAGCATCATGAGTTTTTGGTTCACTCTGCCATATGACGCGGTAGCGTCATATGAGTCTGAAGGAGTTAAAATAATTCAGTACCGTATACAAAAAAGCTTAACAGAATAACCCCTCGACTAAAACGCACTTCCTTAATATAATTTATCAAATATAAATACTGTACCTAATTACACTCTTGCAGCATATGTCTATATATATTATATATATATATATATATACTGTATATACCTCTAGTAAAAGGAGGAATAGAACAAATTCAATAAACGTCATTGGAAGGTTTGACGACCTCCCTTATAACCAAATAAGGAAAACCTCTTATTTGGTAGCAGTCTCGGAGTATCCAACGTAGGGCTTATGATCTCAGCCGCTACCACAGCGGGCCGATTTATCGGTACTCACGCGAAGTACCAAATAATCTCTAGAGTTGCACCTCAATTCACTACTAGGCACGTTGTACACACTCCGAGACGACTAAAGAAGGAAGAGAAAGCAAAGGAGAGAAAGAAGTTATAGTTACCCATTAATCTAGCTGATCTCCTCTAAGCCATGCTCCATTTTCTATGAGCCTGCGCCAGTACCTGCCAAAGTATCTAGGTATCAAGTAATCAGTGTAGATTGGATGGGCAGGGGATCGGCATGAGGGCGGGATACTCTGACGTTGGATACTCCGAGACTGCTACCAAATAAGAGGTTTTCCTTATTTGGTTATAAGGGAGGTCATAAAACCTCCCAATTTAGTAGCAGTCTCTACATTTCCAACGTAGGGCTTGAATCCCAAATTGGAGGTGGGCATCCAAGAAACCTTAAAAACCCCAAGCCTTAGCAAAAGTAGAGGACCAAGAAAAGACACAAATAAACATATCAGTTTATTGGAAAAAAGAGCGTAACAGTACGGTGCATATTAAGAAAGTACATGTTACAAGCGTATCAGTCTAGGGTCTAAAAATGCAGAAGCAGGGCAAGGAATAGGTCATGTCGACCTGTGAATGGCACACCAACCTGGGAAGTTTGAAGTAAATTGTACAGTATTACAAGAACCAGAAGGCATTGCACAGCAGGTGGATGATCTCCAAGGACACTCTTTAATTACAAAACTGGGTATGAGGCATAGGCATACCAATACAAGAAACCCTAGACAGTATAGTCCATATGCAAAATTAGTAAGAGATATATCCTTAACACTAAACATAGAGTACATACATGTAAAAGGAAAGAGAGAAAGGCTTTGTACAAGTATACAAAATGACCCCCCCCCCCCCCCCAGTGTTGGGAAAGGAAGAAAATACAGTATGGAATGAGAAGAGATACAGGATGGAAGATGAATCGCGTGACACATTGGCCTAACGCGACACAAGGCACACCTGGCCTGGCTGTGGACATGGACAGGTACGATGAGACAAATATCCTGAATATTATTCCTAGGGGGTAAAGGAGAAACGGATATAAAGTAAATGTTCAGACCTGGAAAGATGAAATGGCCTAGGCTATAAATATGATACCGGTGGGCGTTGGACTTACGTGTTAAATTGTATATGTAGGCTATCTGTGGTAGTCCCAGTAATATCTATGAAGTACTTGTAGTATTAAAGGAACTTAGCTGTGATGCAAAGAGTGTAGGTTAGGTGATGGACATGTCGGTAGGTGTAAATCAGTGAAGTTCTGTTGTTATGTGGCAGCAACTGGTGGTTTGTTATGAGCGGGCCGAAGTCTCTGTGCGAAGTGTCCTGAGATTCCCTCTTATCGTAACAATATAAATATATTTAAGGGTTCTATATCGCCCCCCGTGATTAAATAATAAGGGAAAATAAACTAAGATATAATTGGTGCAACCACAGTAATACTTATCCACAAAGATAAATAAAGTAATGCGTATAAACAAAAAGGAACCAGCTGTCGTGAACCCGGGAAATTCAAACTACGGTATAATACCAGCTAGGATTCACGACATACTCCGCCACCAGTTATATACAAAGTATTTACAATTGTCCCGTCCTGATCATGGATCGCCACAACTGGGAGGAACCCAAAGCAGCCCGACGTGACGGCCTCTGAGGGGTATCACCTCGGTCCGCTCCAGTAGCAGGAAGGATATTATCAGAGTTCGGCTTGCTGTCGCCATCCACTACCTCTAAATCTATCTCTAGTGGGTATAGCTTAACCACCGGTCTGGTGGTCAAACCGGCTCCTGTTTTTACCTGAACTACCCTACATTCGTGGTCAGGACCACGAAGAAGTTTCATTATCCGACCTATACGCCAAAAAAGTCGGGGGCCGTCATCATGTACTAGAACGACGTCCCCAACTTGCGGCGATGCTCTCCCTTTTTTTACCATTAAGTGACGATGTTGCTCCCTGAGTGATATTAAATAATCAGTGCTCCACCTTTTCGACAGGTCATGTGAGAGCTTTGTAACATATTGGAAGCGTTGGTTGACGGAATCATTGTTCCGCCAAGTCGTGTCCTTGAGATCTTCATCCGTGACTTCCCGCCTTGGAAAGCTTCTGATCCGCCTCCCATGAACCAGTTGTGAAGGAGTGATGGGTAGAGGGTCTTCAAGATCACTGTAGCTGTAGCCAAGCGGGCGATCATTGACTGGACTCGAGCTCCAGTAATACCGTATTCAGTTCCTCTGTGGTAACCAATGCTCGACCCAGTACCTTCTTCAAACCAACCTTTAGGATGCCAATGACCCGTTCCCATATGGCACCGAACCATGGCGCCCTGGCCGGTATAAACCGCCACTCGCACTTGAATTCCGCTAGAGTACCTTTTAACCTTGCATCATCCACCAACTCCCGTAATGTACTGGCTCCGCTAACAAATGTGGTGGCATTATCACTCATCATAATTTTAGGGTAACCCCTCCTGCTACTAAACCTACGGAATGCATGCAAAAATGATTCGCAGGAGAGGTTAGACATCGTCTCTACATGGACCGCTCTAGTAACTGCACAGGTGAATAAGACTACATATAGTTTACTTACAGTACGCCCCTTCTCTTTTACTGGCAAGGCACCTGTGTAGTCAACCCCCGTTACCTGGAAAGGACTCACTTCCTGAACCCTAAACTCCGGCAATGGAGGGGCCTGTACAGCACGGTATGATGTACCTTGCAATCTCTTGCAGATGATACATCCCCTTAAGGCTTTCTTTACTACCTGTCTAATCTTGGGGATCCACCATCTTTGCCTTATGTAATTTACAACATAACTAACACCACTATGGTTACACACTTTGTGGCAGTAATTACTAAGGAGAGTGGCTATACGATGTTATTAGGGATAAGGATAGGGTACTTGGCGCTATCATGTAAAGCTGAAAAGTGTAGCCTACCTCTACAGCGTATCATGCCTCCCTCCATATAGAGGCCTAACTGCTTCACTATATTGCTTGGTGTGCCCTGTCCTTTTGACAAATAGTGGTGTTCTTCAGAGTAAGCTTCTCTCTGGGCTACCTTAATCATGGCTGACTCTGCTGCTCTTAATTCCGGCACCGTCAAGTATGCCGGTTTTGCCTGATAATTCCCTTGTGTCTTCTCTTTAACCCCTAAAAGTCGGCGCGCAACTTAAGTCGAGTTAAATAAAGCTGGACTATGTGGCGGCGCTCGACATAACTCGAGTGGCAATTTCAGCACGTAATGTTGCTGAGAGAGAGAGACAAGTGGTGGCAGGAGAGTAGCGAGTGTATGACTGCTCCAGACCACCGCGGCGAACCTACTGACACGAATCTCACCTCCCTCCTACCTCTCTCACTCGCTATATACGGAATTGTATCGGGAAAGTGGCTAATTACATGCTTTTTGCACTCGCGTTGCACGGTTATTGCAAGAAAACTAGCCATCATAAAAGGATCGTTATGGTGTCATTCGAAAGCTCTGTTTATGCCCTTTCAGGGATAGATACTTGTTTTACGTTCTGGGTCTTATTTAGGCATGAAAATGATCACGTAAACAGCCCTATTTTGGCTAAAAACACCCCGCTGGGCGGTACATATAAATAAACCGCATAGGCCGCTCGTAAAGGGTTAAGAGTCTTAATAAACCTAAGGACCCATGCCATTACATGCCATGACTTCATATATGAGCCATACCGGTCCCAATTCAATATGGCAGTAGTGGCAACCGGTACCGGCAATGACAGGGTTCCTTCTTGACTCATGTTACAACTCACAGTGGTGTCCCCTCCTATTGAGCCCGCTATTGGGCCATGATCAGGCCATAGCATTTGGTGAGGTAGCCATATGGGCCCTCCCCACCAAAGCGAAGAAGCAACTAAGGACACATATGAAGTTCCTCTGGTAACTAGATCACTGGGGTTGTCCTCTGTGGACACATAACGAAAATGAGCGCCGGGGACTAATGACTTTATCTCATCAACTCTATTTTGAACATAAATAGGCAAAATCTTTTTACTAGACAACCAGCATAGGGTTATCTGGCTGTCCGACCAGAGGTATACATTCTCTATAATCAGCTCGTCCGCGTAGGCCTCACATACGAGCTGCGAGAAGAACAGCAGTCAACTCCATCTTAGGTATGGTGAGGGACTTAATAGGCGCCACCTTAGCTTTGGCCATTACTAACCTACTCACCTCATCACCAACCGCATAGGCCGCTACACCATATGCTACTGAGCTAGCATCACTAAATAGGTGCAGCGTAACCCTCTTAGAAATAGTGACCTGACGGGGAAACATGATGCCTGTGCTATCTATCATATCGTTATAAATACCCTGCCAGTTATCTCTCATGTCATCTGGAATGGGGACATCCCACCCACACTCTAATCTCCACAAGTCCTGTACGAACCTCCGCGCCCGGATGGTTACCGGTAGCAACACTCCTAGAGGATCGAAAACACCCGCGGTTAGACTTAGAGCCTCGCGTTTTGTAACCAATGCAGGGCTACTTCCGCGGCAATTAACCTGTAACATATCCTTATCAGTTAGCCACCCAACGCCAAGTACCTTAACCCCGTCTTGTATGGCGGAAGCTATACCCTTCAGGTGCAACAGTTCCCGCAAACTCTCATTATTTGTGACCCACTCACGTAAAGACAGGTTAGCGCTGGAAAATATTCTACGGGCATCCCAACATTGTTGTTGCAAATCACTTACATCATCACCAGTCCCCTGTAAGTTATCAATATACAACCCCCTTTTTAGCTTATTAACTACTTCACTGTTCTCCTGTATCGTAGACAGGTGTTTTTGAATGGTAGCATTAAGGAGGAACTGGGAACAGGTGGCCCCGAACAGAACTGCACGGAACCGGTAGACAATGTAAGGACTTGCAACATCCAAGGGATCAACGGGCCACAGAAACCTAGTAACATCCCTATCTTTCTCACTCAACCCCACCATGAGAAATGCTTTCTCAATATCACTCACCCAGGCAAATTGATGGCATCTAAAGCGCAGAAGCACCTGGGTGAGGTCAGCCACTAGCGATGGACCTGTATGGAGACAGTCATTCAGACTGAACGCCTTCTCGTCCATCCTAGCCGAACAGTCAAACACTATCCGTACAGGCGTAGTAACACTATCCTTGGTAATACCATGGTGAGCTAAGTAGTGAATGGGATGACCAGCCTGATTCCTGTTTTCTACCCTTTCAATAAACCCCCTTTCTATCTGATTATCCAAAACCTTTGTATACTGTTGACAGTAGTTGGGATCTTTTATAAACTTATGCTGCAAGCCTCTCATTCTGCCCAGGGCTAACTTAAAGTTATCAGGTAATTTATCTATGTTATCTCTCCACGGCAGTTCCACTATATACTGTCCCTGTGCTTCGGAATACTGTACCGTTTCAGAAAATCTATTTAAGACTTTCTCCCCACCTTTACCAGTCTCATTAGGACTTATACCAATATGGTCCAAGTCCCATAGAGCTGTCAGATCCTTTAATTCTGGAGATTTACTGCCAATATCTTCCTGTATCTCCACTAAAGGGTCTACTACTAACTTAAAAGAACAGTGACTAACTCTACATGGGTCTCTTCTATATCTGACTGATAAGTGCCACTCAGCACATAACCATAAATTGTGGGTAACATAACTATACTTCCTTCCCTGACATAGCCTGAATGTACAAAGTGGTAATAAAAGTCCGCCACCATCAGTAACCCTATCATATCTCCATCAGTGATACCTGGATCGGCTAATTTGTAACCCCGAGCCTTAACACCTTACGAGCGGCCTATGCGGTTTATTTATGTGTACCGCACAGCGGGGTGTTTTTAGCCAAAATAGGGCTGTTTACGTGATCATTTTCATGCCTAAATAAGACCCAGAACGTAAAACTAGTACCTATCCCTGAAAGGGCATAAACAGAGCTTTCGAATGACACCATAACGATCCTTGTATGATGGATAGTTTTCTTGCAATAACCGTGCAACGCGAGTGCAAAAAGCAGGTAATTCGGTACTTTCAGTACATAATTGAGTATGTAGCGAGTGAGAGAGGGAGGAGGGAGCTGAGATTTGTGTCAGTAGGTTCGCCGCGGTGGTCTGGAGCAGTCATACGCTCGCTAGTCTCCTGCCACCACTTGTCTCTCTCTCTCAGCCACATTACGTGCTGAAATTGCCACTCGACCTATGTCGAGCGCCGCCACATAGTCCAGCTTTTTTTAACTCGACTTATGTTGCTCGCCGCTAATTAAGGGTTAATAGCATTTACCTCCATCTCTAATCCTCTCCCTGGTTTGTATACTGGTAACTCCTCCACCACAACGGCCCTCAATTTACGCACCCTTCTTCTGTGATGATAGGTTAATTCTACTATTTCGTACTCAGTACTACCAAGTGAGCCAGTAAATCCCTGGAGCCTTAGCTGTTCCTTACTGACCCTAACGTAATCAAGCTGCGATAAAGCAGAGCGCAAGATGAAGGTACGCTGCGAACATTGGTCCAACAAACCTCTTACTTTACTGGTATGACCGTTTCTGTCGGTCAAGGGAATCTGAATGGTAGGCAACAACACTGCATCACGGCCCGAAGCCACAGCCATGGTCACTGTTGGTTCAGGGGCCACTGGTTGTCCAGTTTGTTCAAAGCGTGGCGTCTGACACAAATAATTAAAATGTTTCTGTTGGCAGAATCGGCACGGCCTAATTTTAGGGTTAGTACACCCCTGGCTGCCATGTTCTGACGACAGGCACCCGACGCACAATTTCAACTGCCTCGCTCTATTGGCCTTGGTGGGACTGTTCTTGTATTTTGCACACTTTGCCCAAAAATGTCCTGTCTTTAACCCTCTCCGACATGTGACGCAATTTTGAGCCTATTAGGGATACTTTAAAGCCTTTGTTACCATCAGGGGTATTTACAAACCTTTAGTTTAGTTACTTCAACCTCTGCAGTTGTCTTTGAGTTAGCTGTGGGCAGAAAACTAATTTTGGAGAGGTAATTATAAGAGTGAGATAACTCATATTTCTTATTGCTAATCTGGCAACCTCTGCGTCATATGAGCTTGAAAGGGTTAAACACAACTTACATCCACACTTATGCTTGGTATCGGGTTTCTGATACACTGCATATACTGCTGTGGCGGTCGTCCCAAACTGTTCTAGTGGATGATGTCTACTTTCTAGATTGCACACTTCAGTCTTAAACACACGAACATATTCATCCACATCCAGCCAGTTGTCCTTTAATTCACGCTTAATCACTTCAGAGAGTGCACTAGGAAGTTTATTATGCAACAGTACTGCACACATTTCACTTACTGTTACATCCATAGAGCGTAATGACTCTAACGCACACTCAAATGACGCGGAAATATCTTTCAGAGCACTGACCTCCTGGCTAGGATGCGGGAGATTACACAGTTTCGCTATGTGGGCTGCTTTGATGCGATCCTTTTGACCATAACTGTTTTTCAATATAGTGACCGCTGGTTCATAACTTGCAGCGACCAAACTAAACCCGCTAACAACTTGTAGAGCCTCACCACTAAGTTGTCCCTTTAGATACGTAAATTTCTGAAGTTGGCGGGCCGCTCGCTGTCGGAACTTGAAGTCCCGTTCCAAATGGGACTTCTCCGGTGCCGTGAAAAAGAAACACGGAAGGGGGCCCACCGACAGCTTGGGAGCATTGAGCCACTCCCACACAGGCACAGGGAAGCCCGAGGAGGTAAGGAGCATGCCCGACAGAAAAGATGAGTCCATGGTCGGGATGGCTGGCAAACTCTCTGCCATGGACTGACCAAACTCCACCGCCACGGACCCACTCTCCCCAGGGATCCGTACAGAGGTGCGGCAGCTCTAGCACCAGGACTCCGTCCCGATCGCGCACATTCTGGAGGTACGACGTCCCCGAAATGGCAGAGAGGGAGTGGACATCCGCTGACAGGTCTTGGCGGGAGTAGTCAGCCCAGGGCTTGGTGATAGTGGAAGGTAAGACCGAGGGATGGTAGGAAAAATACTGCATGTTTTGACGGTTAGGATACACCCTCATCTATCTCTGGAACCAGACCCTGTGGAGTAATGGCCCTGAAGACATTTTTCTCATTGACCTGGATAGCCCAGCCCACCGGCACTGCCCGCTCTCCGGCCGGCAGGCGGACCGCTCCCTCAGGGTTGGAGGCGACCACTGCTCTCCAAGCCACAGAATCCCCATAAAGGGATGGCATCTTGACCTGGGGGATCTTAAACTTGGAGAGAGGCGGCATGGAGAGGGGGTGAGAGAACAACCCCAAACCCTGGCCCGGGATAACAATGGGCCAGAGAGGAGTCGTAGGAAGAGGAAACAGCCAAGCAGCTGTTGTCCAAGGAGCCTTGTCCAGGTACATTAAAAAAAGGGGTATAACAGGGCGCTAACACAAAATCAAGGTAAAAAGCTATGTGGCCGATTCCTTGACAAGGCACAGCGCACATCAAATAGATAAAGTCGCTTGTAGAGCGGATTTAAAAGATGAAGGAGCTGAGGACACCTGAAGACCCCCGCCTGTGTGGCGAAAAAACGTGTGTAAACACGAATGTCGAGTCAACTTGTCCAAGCTTATCCTCCCAGTGAGCGGGGCCCTTACAGTTTCCAGACATCCACCCCCCCTCCCCTTATGATCAAGTAAACACAGGTAGGGGAAGAGCAGAAACAGGTAAAATGTAAGAAAAGCGATAATTTTAACAAGAGCGACGAGACCGAGACCTCCAAGTCAGTTGAGACAAAAGGAAGCCAGAAGGAAAGGACCTGTGTGGACCATTCCAACGGCGGGCAGCTCAAGGCAAAAACACGATTAGCTTAGTTACACAAAAACAAAGGTGAGAATTTTAACAAGAGCGTAAAAGACTATAACCATCAAGTCAGTAGAGACAAGAGGAAAACAGAAGGAAAGGACCTGTGTGGCCCATTCCGACGGCGGTCTGCTCAAGGTAAAAAACAGGCTTAGCTTAGTTACACAAAACACGGAAAAAGAGAAAACACTAGGGCAGCGTCAATCCGTGAGTGAAAGAACCTAGTAACAAAGCTAAACACTGCCCGAGAATCCCCACAATTACGTTAAAGGAATAAAAGAAAAGTTAGGATAGCCTAGGGGTTGACTGACACTGTTACCAGAACCACGTATCCTCGAGTCAAGTAGGCCCGGGGTAACGAAAAGGAACTGACAAAAGCGTGAACCATGCGACGAAATACAAGACCACCAACTATGGACATGTTGAAAAACAAGTCAGATGGGCTATAGGTCAGTTGAGACCAAAGCAGCATGTCTGAGAGAGAATAAAGGTTGTGTGCCCTATGCTCTCACAAAAGCAGAATCCAGAGAAACCTCATGCTCAACTCTTGTAAAACATCGACACGTAGTCATACGAAAAACAAAATAAAACAAAATGCACGCAAAAAGGGAAAAGAAACACAATGCATCAGGCGGGAAGCATATATCCCCCCCCCCCCCAAGTTACGTTAAGGGTTAGTTAAAGTGAACCTGAACCCGAAAAGCGAGGGTACAATAGACACACAACGACCGCTACGCGGCGTTGAGGACCAACCACCCCCGAAGAAAACAATATAAATAAACACGTCTCCAGCACTACGCGCACACCCATAAACACGCCATAAATCCGTAGTAAAGTGCTGCCTACATCACTGAAACATCCTTCTAAAACCTCAACAGCCTGAAAAGGCTCACACTCACTTAGTCAAAGCGAAGGGGTAGGCAAAGCAGGCACTCGCAAAGCACAGACAAAAAAGGCGTGTGACATCGACGGTGGGCGCGAAGTGACTGATACTTTGGCAGGTACTGGCACAGGCTCATAGAAAATGGAGCATGGCTTAGAGGAGAGCAACTAGATTAAATGGGTAACTATAACAATTCTTTCTCTCCTTCGCTTTCTCTTCCTTCTTTAGTCGTCTCGGAGTGTGTACAACGTGCCTAGTAGTGAATTGAGGTGCAACTCTAGAGATTATTTGCTACTTCGCGTGAGTACCGATAAATCGGCCCTCTGTGGTAGCAGCTGAGATCATAAGCCCTACGTTGGAAACGTAGAGACTGCTACTAAATCAATATGATTACCACTTAGTTATAATTTCAGTTACTTCTATTTGGTGTAGGCATCCATTAGTCGGAGATTAGAGGAATATAATCATGCTCGCAATTGACCTGTTAACAATATAATTAGTTCAAAATATGTACTAACAGTAAATTTCTACTGGCTCCATGGAAAAACAACGTGGTGGCGGTATTGTTGGGCATACTACAGGTATGTATAACATTAATGTATAATAATAATAATAATAATACTTTATTTCAGACTCACACAGTACAGAGGGGACCATACTGGGGTCCGTATATACCTTACAGTAACATAAATATATATAAATATATATAAGCTACTGTACATAGGCTACATAAAGTAAAAAGAAATTAAATAATACCCAGCTTGCTATCATGTAGTTCACAGCACTGCCTCAACCAAAAACAGTGGTCATCAAACTACTGTGTTACCAAAACCACTGTCCTAATTGTGTACAGTACCATGCCTCACATCATTTAGCTTCCGGTACAGTATGTTGCTACAGTACAGTATAGGAATATCGGTACTGTACTGCACTATGAGGATCAGTACCGGTATGCTAATTCTGTAGAGTAGCAGACCTGAAATCATTACTTAAGGTTAAATATAGAGCAACTTCCTCCAGTGTGCCTGGATCCTGGAGGTGTACACTATGCTTGGAGTTTGTAGCATTTTAATTATCCTGTTCTCAGAAGTGTTAAGGCGCTGAATGAATTTATATGTTAGCTTTCTAATGAGTGATTTGTAACAGTGTAAGTTCATATAGGCACATAGCGTACTTGTACTCTCATATTTTGAGAGCCCCAGAAACATTTTCATGATATTGTGATATGAGATACTTAGTCTATTCACTGTAATTTTCTTATAGTTCCACCATAGTTGTGCTGTATACATTGGTGAGCAGGAGTTGAACAATGTTATTTTTGTATCCCATGTGCACATATGAAATTTTCTTAATATTGAATTTCCCTGCATGTAAAGTTGCCTTCGCTGACGACCCATATCCTCATCATCTGAGCGATCACATGAAATATAGTATCCTAGATACTTTACTTTACTTACTTCTTCTATAATTTCTTCATACAAATGGAATTTAGGTAGCTTTGATTTCAATAGAAGGTTAGATTTAAATATTATGATATTGCTCTTTATAGGATTAAATTTGACTGAATGTTCGATTCCAAATTTTTCACATACTCTTAATAATTTATCCAGTCCTGCTCCAGAGGGCGCGATTAAGGCTAGGTCATCAGCATACATGAGATGATTTACAATGGTGCTGCCAATACAGCACCCAGTGCGAGTCTTGTTCAGCTCCAGACTAAGATCATCCATGTAGACGTTGAAAAGATACGGAGAAAATATCCCCCCCTGCCTAACACCAATGGTTACGGCGAAAGAGCCTGACTGTAGTGACTGTAGGGCATACTAAGTATTCTAATGAAGGTAATGACATCGAAATTCCACAGTGTGTGTGTGTGTGTGTGATTTTTATTGTATCTATTTTTATTTAATGTTTATTGTTATTTATTGTTTTGGTTGGGGGGGGGGGGCGTCATCTGGAGTTTGTTGTGCTACATTATAACAATCATATCCCCATCCTCTCCGCAAAATCCATGCACATCACGTTACCTGAGAAATGTCCGCCAATGTCTGAACTGAAAACTAATACTGTTGTTTATATGACTGATAGAAGCATCTGTTGTTCTTTATCAGCAAATGTGTACCGGTATGCACTAAAACAAATATTGATAATCAAAACTTCTTTTTCTATTTAGCATAATCCTCTAAACATATTCAGCAATGAAATGGTTCCAGTTATTTTAAAGTGGCAACCCTTTACTATCTGGTCGTTTGCCCTCCCCACACTACTACCACCACCACCCACTCTCCCACCGGCTTTAGCACTCTCCCGCCGGCTTTAGCACCACCAACAGCTCCGCATCGCCACTGAGAAAACTCGATCCTAATTTGAGTATTTCATATCCCTATTCCCTTTATTCATTGCATGAACAGTAGTTAAGTGCTTGTTTAACCTTCACATAGTTCTGTAGTTGCTGTGCATGTTATTTTATTGCTTTTCTGACTGATAAACATTGTTGTTTACATTTGTTATCCTAGCTTGTAGCAGACGACGCACGCGCACCTCTAATCGACCTAGCTTTGTATTTTCTTATTAACTCTAGTAGTTATCGTATTCGGTATCCTTCTGTAGCTATATATATCTGTAATTTTAGTTGTTGCTTGCATGATCTTGTAGTAACCTTTGACTGATAACTTTGTTTATCTAAATATAATCCTGCTTCACTAGCCGACAGTGACACCAGCGCCATCTGTTGATACAGTATATTAACCCCTTGTGTGCAGTTACACTTTATTCTTATATAATCTCTATATGGTGAATTGTATATTTAGTTACATATTCTATTATATATATATATATATTTGTTTTGCCTTTTTAGGTAGGTTATCACCCCTGGTAGCCTACTTCTGCATATTTCATACTTTTTGTTTTTGGTTATTTTTGTTTTCGGTTAGTCTAGGCTATCATCCCTGGTGGCCTATTTCGGCGTACTTCAATTTTAAAATTTTCAGTTAGGCTATCACCGCTGGTGGCCTATTTCTGCGTACCGGTATTTCATAATTTTTGTTTTCTTTGGTTATTTTTTTTTCCGGTTAGTTTAGTCTATCACCCCTGGTGACCTATTTCTGCGTGCCGGTATTTCATAATTTTTGTTTTTGGTTATTTTTGTTTTCGGTTAGTCTAGGCTATCATCCCTGGTGGCCTATTTCTGCGTACTTCAATTTTTAAATTTTCAGTTAGGCTATCACTGCTGGTGGCTTATTTCTGCGTACCGGTATTTCATAATTTTTGTTTTCGGTTAGGATAGGCTATAACCCCTGGTGGCCTATTTCTGTTTAAATAAAAATAAAATTGTTTTCGGTTCGCCTATCACTGCGTATTCAAATTTAATTTTCTTTTGTTTTAATTTTGGGTTAGGCTATCACCGCTAATAACCTATTTGTGCGAATTTCAACATTTTTGTTTTCGGTTAGGCCTATTTAAGTAAGTGAAGCGACCTGAAGGGAGTGAAGTGTTTTTAAAGTGAGATAAGTGTTTTTAAAGTGAGTTTAGTGTTTTTAAAGTGAGTTAAGTGTTTTTAAGTGAGTGAAGTGATCTGAAGAAAGTGATCGTCACCATGCCTCGTGCCTGTACGCACTGCGCCGGTAGGTTTGGTGCTTCCATGTTTGCTCCTGCCGATCGACAAGTCTGCCGACTCTGCCAGCAACGAGAGGATTTGACAGCAAAATTGGATGAAGCCCACAACAAGATCAACGCCCTCACCAGGAAGCTGGAATCACTCCAAGAGTTTGTAACACTCAACGTTGGAGTATCACTAACTCCAATTGTTTCAACTCCAACATCCACCACCGCCCCAACGTCATATGCCAACAATCCAACACCTGCAGTAGCCACTGCAGCATCTTCTGACGAACCTGAGCCGACATCAAACCAGGACAGCCGCCCTGTTCACCTTAGTCTCTCCCCCACTCCTCGTGCAAGAAGCCTGCTAGCACGAACAGTACCAACCCCTCGCCCCCGTTCTAACCACTCCTCTCCCCGACCTGTACGCAGAGTCCCGCCACCACAGGTTTCCGGATTTACACCAGTGAGGAACGGTGCACGGACTACGCAGAAAAGGTCTCATCTACCAGTCACAATGTCAAACAGATTTGAGATATTGGTAGAGATGGAAGATGAACCAGAAGAGACCAGGCTCGTTGGGGATTCCATCCTACGAGGACAGGTCGAAGAGTTCTGCGACAGAGTCCCAAATCGACGAAAAAGATTTTGCATCCCAGGAGCTGGACTGGACGACATTGTGGAAGCCTTCGAAGATACCACAAAGGATGCAAATGAAAATACCCTTTTTGTCATCCATGCTGGTTCAAATGACGTCATGCGCACCAGATCCGAAGAGTTGATGGAGAAATATCGCAAGATGATCCAGCACTACAAAAACAAGTCAAGGAATATCATCATCTCAGGCATTCTCCCCAAGATCGACGCACCTGACAAATTCTACGACAAGGCCTTCAGCACAAATAGCCGACTAAAATATTTGTGTCTGAGGGAAGAAGTTGAATTCATCAACCTCTGGGACAACTTCTACAACCAGCCTACTCTGTTCCGCAAGGATGGCACTCATCTAAACCCTGTGGGTTCAGCACGCATGGGTCGTCTCCTACACGAAGCAGTCTCGCAGCCATGGATCAAAAAACGCCATTCGAGAAGAAGCAGCAGTGACATAATTCATCCAACGCCAAGCAAAAAACAGAGGCAACCGAGGACCACCAGCGATAAGGACCGAAGACAGCGAGGACCAAGGACAGCCATGAACATAAATGTAGATCCGACAAGAACCAAAAATATTATTAAAGAGCGTTCCGTGAGTTCTAAAATAACAAATTTAAAGGTTTTCTATGCAAACGCTCGTAGCATACGCAATAAATTTTCAGATTTAGAGGAGCTAGTGTTTACAGAAAATTATGATGTGATTGGCATAACAGAATCTTGGCTCAATACAGAAGATAGAGACTTTTTAGCAGAGTATTCACTTCCCGGTTATGTAATGTTTGAGAAAAAACGAATAAATCTAAATGGAGGTGGCGTTTTACTTTATATCAAAGAAAGCCTTAACCCGACCCTCTTGTCAAAACCTCAAATTGTGAACGTCGACACATCTTTTGTGCTAATAAAGAATAATAAAGGTACAAAAATAATACTTGCGTTAATATACAGACCTCCAGCTCAATCAGTGCAAACTGACCGAGAAATTTACGAACAAATTGCAGATGTAAGTAACTCACAAGATACCGTAATTTTTGGCGACTTTAATTTACCTGTGACCAAGTGGGGCGATACTCTTACTTCACACTCCGGACATGACTTGTATACGAACTTGCAAGAGAGTTCGCTTTATCAATTTGTTCGAACGCCGACCCGTGGTAATAACGTTCTTGACATTGTACTTGCAACAAAAGAAGAATTGATAGAGAATTTGAATGTTGGTGATGAATTCAGTAACAGCGACCATCGTACGATAAATTTCACTTTAAAGTTTACTAGTAACGAACCAAATAGTAGCATCGAAAAAGTCCCTAATTTCAAGAAAGCAAACTTCCATAAACTTAGAGCTATGTTTAAAGAAACTGACTGGAGCTTTTTAATTCACAATAACGACATAAATACATCTTGGAAGTTATTCGAAACCACTTACCTAAAAGCAGTGCAAGACTGCATACCATCGAAAATACGGCGTCCAGGCCATAATAATAAGCCCAAATGGTGGAATAAAGATATTTCAAACTGCCTGCTTTCTAAAAAATTTGCTAATGATAGATTAAAATCCTCACAAAATGACGAAGAACGGGTGAAATTTGTAGAGCTATGACGCAAAGCCAAAAAGTTAATTAAGCAAAGTAAAAAGACCTTAGAGCTACATATTGCGAATCAAAGTAAAACAAACCCGAAAGAATTCTATAGTTATATCAGAAAGAAAAAAGTGGTTACTTCAACTGTTGGACCGTTAGTCGATGAAAATGGAGAATACACCAAAGACGAAGTACAAATGAGTAATGCCCTCAATACCTTCTTTGCATCAGTTTTTACAACAGAAGACCTCAGTGATATCCCTACACCATCGCCGATTCAGATTGATAATTCAGATGTTCTAAGCAATATCACCGTTACAGAGAGAGAAATATTGAATTGTTTAGATAAACTCAAGGTAAATAAAACGCCTGGACCTGATACAATCTCGCCTAGAGTTCTAAAGGAAGCTAAGGATGAGCTCTCCAAACCACTGACATTACTATTCAATAAATCCTTGCAGTCTGGAACTATGCCTGATCAGTGGAAGCTAGCCAACGTAACATCGATATTCAAAAAAGGCAGCAAATCCCTACTCAGTAACTATCGTCCAATTAGCTTAACCTCAGTTGTATGTAAAATGCTAGAAACGATCATACGAGACAGACTCGTAAATCACTTAGAGGAAAATAACATACTTAAAGATACTCAACACGGCTTTCGTAATAAACGTTCCTGTTTAACAAACCTCTTAGACTTCTTCCACGATATCCTCAACCTCTACGATGAGAGTAAAGCTGTAGATATTATATACCTTGATTTTCAAAAGGCCTTTGACAAAGTTCCCCACAAACGTTTACTGCTAAAACTAAAAGCGCATGGAATACAAGACGGTGTGTTGAAATGGATAGAAAATTGGCTCAGCAACAGAAAGCAAAGAGTAGTCATAAACGGTAAGGCATCTAAATGGACCAATGTAAGTAGCGGGGTACCCCAGGGATCGGTACTAGGACCAATTATCTTTCTAATTTACATCAACGACATAGATGAGGGTCTCACCTGTACAATCTCAAAATTTGCTGACGATACAAAAATTGCAAATAGCGTACTCTCAAAAGAACAAGTTGACGATATGCAACACAATCTAGATAAATTGTCATGTTGGGCCCAAATTTGGCAAATGAGTTTCAATGCGGATAAATTTAAAGTACTACATATCGGATACCTAAATGAGAAAGCAAACTATTCGATGAATGGCACTCAGCTTAAGAATGTAAACAGAGAAACCGATCTGGGAGTAACAATATCGAGTAACCTAAAACCGAGTCAACAATGTTCAGAAGTTGTTAACCTCTGAAGTGCGCATGGGGGTAATTGGAAACGTCCCCCTGTGCTGACGTATTTGAGGTGTTTCCGTCACTAAAATATTCATTGTGCCATTAATAGCATTAATATTTATCCATATGCGCCTATTATGGGTTGATTATAAAGGTATTAACCTGAAACAACAATAAAACGAGTGAAAACAGCGTTTGGATGGTCAAAATCGGAGATATAGCCCGCGAGTATAATGTATGGGTGAGGCAATCTGCTTTCCCGCCAATTTCCCCCAAGGCCACTGAGACACAGTCGATCGATACTCTCTCTCTCTCTCTTGCACTCGCTTGCTATCAGTGATGACCACACCCTCCAATCGGATTTCTAATGTTAGCACGAAAATATACCTCAGAATAAGGGAATAACAGGGAAAATAGGTGATAACTGAAGGAGAGGAGGAAAGTGGGGAAGGAGGGGAGGTAGAGGACTGAGATTTTGCATGGCCCAGGGGCCAAAAAAAAATAAAAAAATAAAAAAAAAAAAATATAAATTTTTTTTTTTTTTTTTCGATGTCAAAAGTTGATTTTTATTTTCTCTGACTCTTAAGAGTCTTCCCGCAGTGCGCCGGGGGAACTCTTAAGAGTCTCCCCGCAGCTCCCGGGTTAAGAAGGCAAACAAAATAATTGGCTTTATAGGCAGGTCATTTGAGCATAAATCCAAAGAAGTTATCCTAACTCTTTACAATTCCTTAGTCCGCCCTCTTCTGGAATACTGCGTTCAATCCTGGTGCCCTTATTACCAAAAAGATATAAACAAGCTAGAACGAGTTCAACGTAGAGTTACCAAAATTATACCTAGCCTAAAGAACAAATCATACGAAGAGCGTCTTAGAGAATTAAATCTATTTCCTTTAACCCAGCGCAGATTAAGAGGTGACTTAATTCAAGTGTTCAAAATCATCAAAGGCATCGACAATATGAACTGTAGTAAGTACTTCACTATCAACCAATCTAATTACACGCGGGGAAACGGTTGCAAAATTATTGGTAAATCTTTTAACTCGCACGAATCTAAGAATTTCTTCTTCAATCGAGTTGTCAACTTGTGGAATGGGCTTCCCCGAAACGTTATAGACTGCATCACCGTTGATTAATTTAAACTTCGCCTAGACAAATATCTCGCATCAAACCCGCGACTGACTGCGTTTGTAAATTAATAACTTTATTTTATCCCCCCCTCAGTTGCTAACCCATCTGTCCTCTACTAACTTCCTAATCCTGCCACGGACATTAGTTCCAGGGCAGTAATTCCCTTTTCAATGTTCCCTTACCCACTCTAAACCACTGTTTGGACACTTGATCCTCAGTGTTTTGGAGGACAAGCAACCTAGAAGGGTCACTAGATATGTTGTTGCTTGATTTCCTTTGTACTCCTTTGTACCACCACCACAATCATGGTTGCGTGGAAGGACGAGCGTGGGTCTTTTTGGGATTGGTGAAGTCGATAAAATTGCCGTTGCAAAAGACTGAAATATCTGAAGTTCTTTAAGTATTAAAGAGAAAGGATATTTCGAATTAGGAAGCGGGACAATCAATTAAGTATATAAATATAATAAAATGTATATATTTACTATAAGCCATCGTATACACTTAACTACTATGCAAAAATGTTACAATAGCAACTAGAGTTGATATTACTTTGAAAAATGCACATGAACTAAACAAACAAATAATGTTGGCCTTCAACCGTTATTATTCTAATAATTGTTGTCTGTTCATTTTTTCCTAACTGTTAATACATTGACACACTGTATATATTTGTGTAGTGTGGCAAACATTAGGCGACTTTTTCAGACTTGGAAACGCCTCTCATATTTAGAAGGTCATATCTCAAAGTCAACCCTTTTGAAACCGATGATCACTTTGTAATTTCAGTTACAAGTTACAACCAATATATTTTATTCACTTGTACTCCTTCAAACAGGGGTTAATTAAAATGTCAGTTAATCAGTTAACTGACTGGTCCTTACTAAGTTGAACAAATCGTCTGAAGATTGCTTAGATATACACAAATATTTAAGTGATCTATTTGGAAAGATTATGGAGGATCTCTCACATTCTGAAGAGAAAGCCATTCATTACCAGGGCGCTTTTTGAGTCTTGCTTTCCAAGAGTATCATTATTACACGGCAATTAATAGCTACCGGTACCAGATAACTCTTATAAGTGCAAGCACAATGTTCATAGAAGAGCAAGTTCAAACATTTACACTACAAACCTCATGTTACACGTCATGCTATGACAAATTGTAAATGTTACTGTCCTAGAAGATATAAGCCAAACATTCAATATGCAGGCATCCTAAATACAACCATTCACCTGGGAGTCATGAAAACCGCCGTGCCGTCTCGATTAAACTGAAACGAAGCCCCCCTTCCTACCACCGATACACTCACATTTTCTGCTATGCCTAATAATTTGAGTAAGGATAGGTTATGTATTAGTAACAACTGTAAGCTTCTTCATTTCATAACCCTTTATTACCTAACATCATTCTGTAAGTTCTACTAACCCTCAAGTAATGAAAAAATTGGAAAAATAGAGATTCCCGATATTTCTCGTCACAACCAATCACGTCCCCTCTTTCACACGCCATAGGATTTGAGGGATTCATTCATAAAACAACGTTGTTTACTACAGATAAAATGTCACATATACCTCCACACACCTCAAAATTTTGTTGCAGGACTAAGTTGGCCAACTGTACATACTAATATTAAAGTATAATAATAGTAATGATGCTAGAAAAAAAGCGAAAAATTAATAGGATGAAAAACTGCTTGATTTGTTGAGAGACAGTGTGTTGACTACATTTTAAGTGAACTGAAGAAATCATACTAAAAATCATTGTCAATAAATTGCTCCTCAGCCTCCTCCTCCTCCTATGGTGTTTATCCAATGCTGATGGTGTTGCCTATGGAAGACAACAGCTGCAGGACTGAATTTGCTTATTTACATCAATCCTCAGAAATGTACGGAAAATATTTGATTGTACAGTTGTCCACGTAAGTTCTGTTCTTCCCTGTGACCTTATTACATAGAAATATAACGCGCATGATTGAATTACGAGTGAAGTTTCTTATGCAGGGGTTAACTCATTTGATTAGTCAACTGATAATCAAAGGAAACTACATTCGCAATTCATTCATTCTATTTTACTTTCATACATAAGATCACGACGAGGAACATAACTTATGTGGCCAACTGTACAACAGTGTCTACTTGTCAGTAAGAAGTAATAATTAATTAGTTTATGTACTTGCAGAGAGAAAGAGAGACAGACAGACAGACAGAGATAGGTAGATAGATAAGAGATAAGTAAATAGTGAGAGAGAGAGAGAGAGAAAGAGAGTGAGAGTGCGTGTGTGTATTGGGGTTGATGGTAAGACAGAAAGAGACATGTAAACAGATGAGAGTGAGTGAAAACATAAAAGAGCTATCCATCTCTCTCTCTCTCTCTCTCTCTCTCTCTCTGCTGTTACTGTTTTTTAAGGTACAAAATAATGTATAGGCCTATATTAACTGGTTCTCGCAATTCCCTACCATAAATGATAATATTATATCTAATAGTACCACATGACAGCAGAATTATCTTTATGTCCCTAGAGCTAGAACCGATTGTGGGCACGTTCCCTAAAAGTATTGAGGCCTACGGTATGGAATGCCCTGCCCAACCTTGTCAAAGACTCAAAGATCCTGCCAGTATTCAAGGGCAGACTAAAGAGGCATATTTTAGAAGGTGATCTAGAGCGAGATATTGATCACGTTTTATATATTTATTAGTGACCCCTCCATCATTGACGATATGCCTGATGTATGCCTTAAACAATAATGGCACTCTTTGAACCCCAGATTCAGCTGCTCAAATCACCCGCCCCGGAGTGTAAGAGACCAAACATCGTAAGCGTACCCTCATAATCACTTATGGAATCGTCCTTATGATGCGGATGCTCACTACGATAGCGTGGGTTCGCCCGCGGGCCGCAGACGCTGAATCGCCATCTTCCATCTCACTCCGGGGCTCACAGCTGACGGACGTGTGGTCCCGGCCTCTCCGCATTCTTCATTCTTCGGTCTGAGATAGAGTCTTTTGCTCATATGTATTATCTGAGATGTCTTAGAATAGGTTTAGATTAGATTGGTCGGGCGTTCCGATTGGTACGACCCCCAGGAGTGTGCTATTAAAGGGTGCTTAGTTTTGGGTCCCCTATGATCGAGTCCGCCATTTATTTATTGTTATTATTGCTCTAATTTTAGCCTAGCTAGTATTGTTTGAGAATTTTATTAACAGGGCCACGCTTTTCGGCTACCTTTTTGGAGGGTTTAGCGTGTTTTTTTATTCATCGGTAGATGAATAGTGGGTGGCTTCACTTAGTGGAGAGCCTTCTGTAGGTTTCTGTGTCATCATTTTCCCTACGTTCCTGTTGTCGTGATGATGGTGGTGGCTGATGTGTCTTCCTGGAGATAAGAGTGTCAACGAATCTGCGATTATCTTGCCCTAGGCCACGTGGCCAGCCTCTGTGTAGGGGTTTATTTTATGGCTAGGATGTTCTTATTATTATTGTTATAATAATTTTAAGTCATAATATGTGACCTTCTCTTTCAAGACGATATGTAGTCTCTGGAATTGAAGGTGTCGGGAGACGTCCTGACGAGGTATGTATATGTGTGTTTTGCTAACACGTTGCATACGAGTTGGAAACATAAAGGTTAGGATCTGCTTTTTCGGCGGAAGGTAGTCTAGATTTGCCCCGTCGGACGCCCCACTAGCGGGGGTCTAGTGTAGCTCAGATCCTATTAACCTGTTCGTGATCTTGCCCCAGAACGAACTCCCAGCGGAAGGGGAAGGCTTCCTAAGGAATTCTGATGCAGCCGGAATGACTCGCCTATACTATTCATTATTCGTCACGCGGCAGGGGAAGACTTCTAATCTGTCATCGCGGCGGAAGAGTCATTGCTAACTAAGATTCATCCCGACGGGATGGTAACTAAGTATAAGCCGTTGATAGGCATTATCATGGATAAGTAGTCTTAAGTCCTTCAAAGGAAAAAAAAACATTAATGTTTTTTTCCAGGGTACACAGGAAACTTAGAATAGGGGTGATCGCTATATCTATTTTTCTTGTGTATTCGAGGTAACTGTATGTGTAAATTTCTCACGTTATCCTTATGAGCATTGATTCTTGGAAATTTCTTTTCCAGATCCCACAGGTTCTCCTCACCCGCCGGTTTTAGCACCGCCAACAGCTCAGCATCGCCACTGAGAAAACTCGATCCTAATTTGAGTATTTCATATCCCAATTCCCTTTATTCATTGCATGAACAGTAGTTAAGTGCTTGTTTAACCTCCACATAGTTCTGTAGTTGCCGTGCATGTTATTTTATTGCTTTTCTGACTGATAAACATTGTTGTTTACATTTGTTATCCTAGCTTGTAGCAGACGACGCACGCGCACCTCTAATCGACCTAGCTTTGTATTTTCTTATTAACTCTAGTAGTTATCGTATTCAGTATCCTACTGTAGCTATATATATCTGTAATTTTAGTTGTTGCTTGCATGATCTTGTAGTAACCTTTGACTGATAACTTTGTTTATCTAAATATAATCCTGCTTGACTAGTGACACCAGCGCCATCTGTTGATACAGTATATTAACCCCTTGTGTGCAGTTACACTTTATTTTTATATAATCTCTATTTGGTGAATTGTATATTTAGTCACATATTCTATTATATATATATATATATTTGTTTTGCTTTTTTAGGTAGGTTATCACCCCTGGTAGCCTACTTCTGCATATTTCATACTTTTTTGTTTTTGGTTATTTTTGTTTTCGGTTAGTCTAGGCTATCATCCCTGGTGGCCTATTTCTGCGTACTGTACTTCAATTTTTAAATTTTTAGTTAGGCTATCACCGCTGGTGGCCTATTTCTGCGTACCGGTATTTCATAATTTTTGTTTTCGGTTATTTTTGTTTTCGGTTAGTCTAGGCTATCATCACTGATGGCCTATTTCTGCGTACTTCAATTTTTAAATTTTCAGTTAGGCTATCACCGCTGGTTGCCTATTTCTGCGTACCGGTATTTCATAATTTTTGTTTTCGGTTAGGATAGGCTATAACCCCTGGTGGCCTATTTCTGTTTAAATAAACATAAAATTGTTTTCGGTTCGGCTATCACTGCGTATTCAAATTTAATTTTGTTTTGTTTTAATTTTCGGTTAGGCTATCACCGCTGATAACCTATTTGTGTATATTTCAACATTTTTGTTTTCGGTTAGGCCTATTTAAGTAAGTGAAGCGACCTGAAGGGAGTGAAGTGTTTTTAAAGTGAGTTTAGTGTTTTTAAAGTGAGCTAAGTGTTTTTAAGTGAGTGAAGTGATCTGAAGAAAGTGATCGTCACCATGCCTCGTGCCTGTACGAACTGCGCCGGTATGTTTGGTGCTTCCATGTTTGCTCCTGCCGACTCTGCCAGCAACGAGAGGATTTGACAGCAAAATTGGATGAAGCCCACAACAAGATCAACGCCCTCACCAGGAAGCTGGAATCACTCCAAGAGTTTGTAACACTCAACGTTGGAGTATCACTAACTCCAATTGTTTCAACTCCAGCATCCACCACCGCCCCAACATCATCTGCCAACAATCCAACACCTGCAGTAGACACTGCAGCAGATGCTTCTGACGAACCTGAGCCGACATCAAACCAGACAGCCGCCCTGTTCACCTTAGTCTCTCCCCCACTCCTCGTGCAAGAAGCCTGCTAGCACGAACAGTACCAACCCCTCGCCCCCGTTCTAACCACTCCTCTCCCCGACCTGTACGTAAAGTCCCGCCACCACAGGTTCCGGATTTACACCAGTGAGGAACGGTGCATGGCCAATGCAGAAAAGGTCTCGTCTACCAGTCACAATGTCAAACAGATTTGAGATATTGGTAGAGATGGAAGACGAAGCAGAAGAGACCAGGCTCGTTGGGGATTCCATCCTACGAGGACAGGTCGAAGAGTTCTGCGACAGAGTCCCAAATCAACGAAAAAGATTTTGCATCCCAGGAGCTGGACTGGACGACATTGTGGAAGCCTTCGAAGATACCACAAAGGATGCTAATGAAAATACCCTTTTTGTCATCCATGCTGGTTCAAATGACGTCATGCGCACCAGATCCGAAGAGTTGATGGAGAAATATCGCAAGATGATCCAGCACTACAAAAACAAGTCAAGGAATATCATCATCTCAGGCATTCTCCCCAAGATCGACGCACCTGACAAATTCTACGACAAGGCCTTCAGCACAAATAGACGACTAAAATATTTGTGTCTGAGGGAAGAAGTTGAATTCATCAACCTCTGGGACAACTTCTACAACCAGCCTACTCTGTTCCGCAAGGATGGCACTCATCTAAACCCTGTGGGTTCAACACGCATGGGTCGTCTCCTACACGAAGCAGTCCGCAGCCATGGATCAAAAAACGCCATCCGAGAAGAAGCAGCAGTGACATAAATCATCCAACGCCAAGAAAAAAACAGAGGCAACCGAGGACCACCAGCGATAAGGACCGAAGACAGCGAGGACCGAGGACATCCATGAACATAAATGTAGATCCGACAAGAACCAAAAATATTATTAAAGAGCGTTCCGTGAGTTCTAAAATAACAAATTTAAAGGTTTTCTATGCAAACGCTCGTAGCATACGCAATAAATTTTCAGATTTAGAGGAGCTAGTGTTTACAGAAAATTATGATGTGATTGGCATAACAGAATCTTGGCTCAATACAGAAGATAGAGACTTTTTAGCAGAGTATTCACTTCCCGGTTATGTAATGTTTGAGAAAAGCCGAATAAATCGAAATGGAGGTGGCGTTTTACTTTATATCAAAGAAAGTCTTAACCCTACCCTCTTGTCAAAACCTCAAATTGTGAACGTCGACGCATCTTTTGTGCTAATAAAGAATAATAAAGGTACCAAAATAATACTTGCATTAATATACAGACCTCCAGCTCAATCAGTGCAAACTGACCGAGAAATTTACGAACAAATTGCAGATGTAAGTAACTCACAAGATACCGTAATTTTGGCGACTTTAATTTACCTGTGACCAAGTGGGGCGATACTCTTACTTCACACTCCGGACATGACTTGTATACGAACTTGCAAGAGAGTTCGCTTTATCAATTTGTTCGAACGCCGACCCGTGGTAATAACGTTCTTGACATTGTACTTGCAACAAAAGAAGAATTAATAGAGAATTTGAATGTTGGTGATGAATTCAGTAACAGCAACCATCGTACGATAACTTTCACTTTAAAGTTTACTAGTAACGAACCAAATAGTAGCATCGAAAAAGTCCCTAATTTCAAGAAAGCAAACTTCCATAAACTTAGAGCTATGTTTAAAGAAACTGACTGGAGCTTTTTAATTCACAATAACGATATAAATACATCTGGGAAGTTATTCGAAGCCACTTACCTAAAAGCAGTGCAAGACTGCATACCATCGAAAATACGGCGTCCAGGCCATAATAATAAGCCCAAATGGTGGAATAAAGATATTTCAAACTGCCTGCTTGCTAAAAAATTTGCTAATGATAGATTAAAATCCTCACAAAATGACGAAGAACGGCTGAGATTTGTAGAGCTACGACGCAAAGCCAAAAAGTTAATTAAGCAAAGTAAAAAGACCTTAGAGTTACATATTGCGAATCAAAGTAAAACAAACCCGAAAGAATTCTATAGTTATATCAGAAAGAAAAAAGTAGTTACTTCAACTGTTGGACCGTTAGTCGATGAAAATGGAGAATACACCAAAGACGAAGTACAAATGAGTAATGCCCTCAATACCTTCTTTGCATCAGTTTTTACAACAGGAGACCTCAGTGATATCCCTACACCATCGCCGATTCAGATTGATAATTCAGATGTTCTAAGCAATATCACCGTTACAGAGAGATAAGTATTGAATTGTTTAGATAAACTCAAGGTAAATAAAACGCCTGGACCTGATACAATCTCGCCTAGAGTTCTAAAGGAAGCTAAGGATGAGCTCTCCAAACCACTGACATTACTATTCAATAAATCCTTGCAGTCTGGAACTATGCCCGATCAGTGGAAGCTAGCCAACGTAACACCGATATTCAAAAAAGGCAGCAAATCCCTACTCAGTAACTATCGTCCAATTAGCTTAACCTCAGTTGTATGTAAAATGCTAGAAACGGTCATACGAGACAGACTCGTAAATCACTTAGAGGAAAATAACATACTTAAAGATACTCAACACGGCTTTTGTAAAAAACGTTCCTGTTTAACAAACCTCTTAGACTTCTTCCACGATATCCTCAACCTCTACGATGAGAGTAAAGCTGTAGATATTATATACCTTGATTTTCAAAAGGCCTTTGACAAAGTTCCCCGCAAACGTTTACTGCTAAAACTAAAAGCGCATGGAATACAAGACGGTGTGTTGAAATGGATCGAAAATTGGCTCAGCGACAGAAAGCAAAGAGTAGTCATAAACGGTAAGGCATCTAAATGGACCAATGTAAGTAGCGGGGTACCCCAGGGATCGGTACTAGGACCAATTCTCTTTCTAATTTACATCAACAACATAGATGAGGGTCTCACCTGTACAATCTCAAAATTCGCTGACGATACAAAAATTGCAAATAGCGTACTTTCAAAAGAACAAGTTGACGATATGCAACACAATCTAGATAAATTGTCATGTTGGGCCCAAATTTGGCAAATGAGTTTCAATGCGGATAAATGTAAAGTACTACATATCGGATACCTAAATGAGAAAGCAAACTATTCGATGAATGGCACTCAGCTTAAGAATGTAAACAGAGAAACCGATCTGGGAGTAACAATATCGAGTAACCTAAAACCGAGTCAACAATGTTCAGAAGTTGTTAAGAAGGCAAACAAAATAATTGGCTTTATAGGCAGGTCATTTGAGCATAAATCCAAAGAAGTTATCCTAACCCTTTACAATTCCTTAGTCCGCCCTCTTCTGGAATACTGCGTTCAATCCTGGTGCCCTTATTACCAAAAAGATATAAACAAGCTAGAACGAGTTCAACGTAGAGTTACCAAAATGATACCTAGTCTAAAGAACAAACCATACGAAGAGCGTCTTAGAGAATTAAATCTATTTCCTTTAACCCAGCGCAGATTAAGAGGTGACTTAATTCAAGTGTTCAAAATCATCAAAGGCATCGACAATATGAACTGTAGTAAGTACTTCACTATCGACCAATCTAATTACACGCGGGGAAACGGTTGCAAAATTATTGGTAAATCTTTTAACTCACACGAATCTAAGAATTTCTTCTTCAATCGAGTTGTCAACATGTGGAATGGGCTTCCCCGAAACGTTATAGACTGCATCACCGTTGATTAATTTAAACTCCGACTAGACAAATATCTCGCATCAAACCCGCGACTGACTGCGTTTGTAAATGAATAACTTTATTTTATCCCCCCCTCAGTTACTAACCCATCTGTCCCCTACTAACTTCCTAATCCTGTCACGGACAGTAGTTCCAGGGCAGTAATTCCCTTTCCAATGTTCCCTTACCCACTCTAAACCACTGTTTGGACACTTGATCCTCAGTGTTTTGGAGGACAAGCAACCTAGAAGGGTCACTAGATCTGTTGTTGCTTGATTTCCTTTGTACTCCTTTGTACTCCTTTGTACTCCTTTGTACTCAGCTAGGACCTCTGGACTGGGGGCCGATACCCGGCGGGGGGTATAATTTCCATCATGGAATTTGTAACTTTGTGTGCTACACTGCTTTGTAAATCCCTATGTGTGCGATGTGTTACTAGTCTCGATCGTTCCCGTGGTCAGTGGCTAACGAAGAAATGCAGCGTGTGCACTAAGCTCCGTGCTGGATTAATCACGCACAAGGAGCCGGCTTGTCAAACAGTACTTTCAGAGATTAAAACCAGTTTCAATAACTATACAAAGAATGTGGCCCATAAGGTGCTTCAATGCGATGGTCAGGCACTGTGGGATATCCTAATAATTAAATCTCCTAGTGTAAAGTCTTCTATTCATTCTGAGACACACAAAAAGAAAGCAACTAAAGTTATTTCCAAAGAAACAATAAGTACAGAAGAATCCACTGATGAAGACACAGCCACCAAAGTTATATCCCCCCCCCCCCCCCCCTCTGCCGGCAGTCGAAACGGCTGACGCCGGATTCGGCTTATCAGCAAGAAGGGAGGACCCGATCAAGATCACGGTCCCCCTTACGCCAATCTACTTCTTGCCAATCTTCTTGTCAGCCAGGTCCGCCTGCTGCAAAGAAGAGGAAGGTCACCCAAGAAAAGGTGACACCAAAAACAGCGACTTCAGGTGAGAAAAGGGTTTCAAGACCGGTGAGAAAAGGGTTTCAACATCCCGTACGGCGACGTCGAGTGTACGGTATAGGCAATCGCCTGCACCAGCCCCTGCTCTGCCTAGACCTGTCTCGACTGGGCCAAACATGCAATCTGGCCGGTTTGAGGTGATCACTAGAGTAGCAGAGACCCTGCCGAGGGACAGTTTAAGTGACTTTAGCCAACAACCGATCAGACATGTATCGCCGTCGAAAAGGCATAGTTCATATGTGATTCCCAGAAACAATACGCCTCATGGTCCCAGTGCGCCTCGGTCTCGTTTTTCATGTGTTAGCGGAACAGTATAGAGGCTACCCTAATTTCACTAGTGAGGCTCAAAATGCGCCTCAAAGCCGAGTGTCTGCTCTCTTGGAAGAACATGATAGAGACAATGTGCAACAATCTAGTGAGGCTCCGGTGCCATCCTCGATCCCGAATTTGGAATGGGAAGAGTTTTCACCCGAGGTACTGGAACCCGTCGTCCGGACTGAGGAGGTTCGACTCCCCTCAGCCCGGCCGCTGGAGGCGAGGTCGATCGAGTCAATGGAGTGCCAATCAATTCCAGATGATGTCTCAGATCATTTGGAATCTGGCCAGAAAATTGCTTCATCAGGTAATTCTGATATTGAGTCTACTGTGTCAATGGATAACACTAGAGATTATGTAACTAGGGGGGATTTACAAAACTGTTTTGATAAGATGATATGTAAATTCAATGAGAGTAGTGCGGTGTCGGAGTCTCCCACACCAGCTCCGGTTGCTAGACCTTTGGGTTCTCTACAAGGTGTCGACTAAATCTCATGCTCCCTCCCCTGTTCCTACTAGTTTGACTCCCTTGACGTCAACTTTGACGACCTATAATGTACGCGTCGTCACTGACGTAATTCCTCCACCCTTAGAGAAACTTCCTCTCAGAAAAGGCCCTATGCCGCTGTTATATGGCCAGGATAAGTCTTGGGTAGACATAATAGCCTTGAACCCTCAGGTCGTGCAGCCGACGGTCTCTGGGGAAACTCCGGTACCTGATCACTGGTGCATGCAGGTGAGTGAGAGTAAAAAGTAGAGAGCTAAAGATATGTCTGGAGAAATTTTAGATGTAACCATTAAGGCTATTCCAAATTTATATGCCATTGATTACTTCATTTGTGCATCTTGCCCTGCTTTGCCACAAGCCTCATCTGCACGATTGTATTCCGACTGGTCGAAACTGGATGGCTTTAATGGTGTAAAGTCACTTGTTAGTCTAACACCTGAGTTGGACGCCCAGCCTACTAGAGATCAGTCCAGTAATCCGGTACTGCAGATTGGGGAGGTAGGCACGGGGCCGTGGCTCGAGTGGGAGGCGGAGGGTCAAAATTTTGCTTGTACAATTACTAGTAAGTCAACCCACCAAATACCCCAAGAGCAACACAGCTGGTTTTCCTTGCCTGTAGCAATCGCCGGGGGCATTCCTAAGTCTGTACTTGATTTCCTTAGTGCTCCAAAATTGTCTCTATGGGAAATTAATGAACCTTTTTCTAGTCCCACGCCTACACAGTTAGACAAGGATTTCAAATTAAGGCAGAAAGCTTGGAAGCTTTTGTCTCAGTTCCTCGTCAGTCGTCAGATTGCCGAATCGCTAATTCGGACGACTGAGGCGGTAACTGACACACGAGCTACTAAAGCCCTATCTCTTACCCGGCGACTTATTCTGCAGAATTCAGTCCAAATGCTTGGCGACATTCGGGTTGCCTTCTTGGAGGCAGTCCGAGCAAGGCAAGACTTATGAGTGTATCTGGTCAAAAAGTTGGCGGAAGATATTGGACGTCGGGTAGTTTTGTCACCAGTTCTAACTCCGAACCTTGTGTGTCAGGAGACTTGGCAAACTGTATTTAGCCTCTTAGATTCTTCACGACCGACTGCCTCTGCGCCGCGGAAGGAGTCTTCTAAATTTATAAGCCCAAATTTAGTCAGAAGAGTCACTCAAGTGGGACAAAAAAAATCCATCCTTTAAGACACCTTCCGCACCGGGAAGCAGTAGCACTACCAAAAGTAGGCCACAAGGTAAAGGATATGGGAAGTGGTACAAGGGTCAGTCCAAGGGTAAGTCAGGACAGGAGTCACGGCCCCCTACCTCCAGCCAGCCGTCTACCTCCACCACATCTCAATAAAAAAACTAGTTCACCACAAAGCTCTCTCACTCCCCGGGCCCCCGAAGGGCGAGTTGTATTCGAGTGTAGTTCTGCCGGACAAGTCCAGTTGCATGACTGGAGAATTCCGGACCTGTTACCGGGTTTGGCCCAGGCAAATTTGGGCACAGACAGTGGTACGCAAAGGTATCAGTTGGCGGTGGCTCCAGCAACCTAGTTTACGTCAACCTTTAGAAGTCAACAATGTTTCTTTAGAGGTGGAGTCACTAGTCCAAGAAATGATAACCAAGCATATCATTATCCCGGTCAATCCAACTCGCCCTATTTACACGTCCAGACTTTTTCTCATGCCAAAGAGGGACAGCACTCAGATGAGGTCAGTCGTAGACTTGTCTCAACTGAATCGCCATATTCACAACCCATCATTCAGGATGCTCACTGTGAATCAGATCAGGTTGACACTTACGCCGCAAGGTTGGATGTGTTCGTTAGACCTGACGGAAGCCTACTGGCATGTCCCGGTAAGGTTCCAAAATTTCCTCGCCATGAGGATCAGGCATCAGACTTATGTCTTTCAACGGATGCCTTTCGGCCTGAACCTGGCACCGAGAGTTTTCAACAAATTAGTCCGACAGGCTCCGTTACTACTATTATGGCAAGGAATCAAGATCTTGTGGTACCTAGACGACTGGCTGGTGGTAGCAGAATCCGAGATACAATGCCTCAAATATGTCATACCATTCTACACCATGTCAAATCACTGGGGTTCAATATCAACTTGGCAAAGTGGGTAGGGCTGCTGTGGGACACAACGCACCTAACCCTCAGTCAGAGTGTGGACAATCGGAACAGGTTTCGCAAGAAACTGTTTCAGTTTCTTCACAGTCTGACTACCACGAGGAAGGTGTGGGAGTCTCTCTCGTCGGCTCTCTCAACTGGATTCAACTTACTGTACAGTTGGGCCGGTTGAAAGTAAAGAGGTTAATCTTGGAGGGAAACAGGCATTTCCCGCTTTTGCCGGCGGACAAGTCATGGCAAATCTCGAAGTTAATCCACAACTTACTAGCGGTCTGGGCAATGTCAGAAATATTGCATTCAATTATGACGTGGACTTCTCCTCCGCCTACAGTATGGGTAGATACCGATGCTTCAGGGACACTGGGTTGGGGTTATCAGTCAAACCTCGGACACCAAGGTCAGGGTCTTTGGTCCTGGTTCAAGGAGTTTCACATCAATGCAAAAGAGTTACTAGTTCCCTTATTTTTCCTTCAGGCTCACGGTTCAACTCTAGTGGGGAAATCAATAGCCTTTCGAATGGACAATCTGAATGCCATAACATGTATTCGTAAGCAGGGGTCAACGAGGTCTCGAGTGTTGCTAGAGTTGTCGGAAAGGATAATCATTTATCTTCACGCATCTTATCTGCCAGGCGTGGCCAATGTATGGGCAGATGCTCTTTCACGGCGACAGAGCACAACAGTAGAATGGGCGCTCAAGCAAACTGTCTTTCAGAAGATGATTGCAGAGCCATACCGTCCACAAGTGAACTTGTTCGCGTCAGAGGAAAATCACAGACGCCCTCTCTTCCTCATGCGCCGGGCGACAACCCAGGCGGGAGGACCAGACGCATTGCTGACGGACTGGAACAGGTGGAATTCCATCTATCTGTTTCCACTACCAGACGCTTCACTCATGTGTCAAGTAGTTCACAAACTACGGGATTATCGGGGCATAGTCTCGATGATCGCGCCCCTGTGGCTGGCTCAGGTGAGGTACTCCCAGTTGAAGGGTGCGAGAACCCGGTGTCGCTCCCGATCTCGTACTTCCACTTATAGGCAATGGGCAACCTAAAGACCTCGCTGACTTTTGCCTTGTGGACATTCAAAGGGCCAAATGGTTAGCCCTCTATGGGGAAAGCGTGACTAATAAATGTATTAATTAGTACACTCTTTCCACCAGATGTCAGTTCATGCCTACCTGGTCACTTGACAAAGCCTTGTCATTATTTAATTCTCAAAAATATAGTCACAATCCTACTTTTGATTTGATCTTAAAGAAGGCTGTGTTCCTTATGGCCTTGGCTACAGGAAACCGGGTATCTGAGCTGGCGGCAATGAGCAACGAACCTAATTGTCTAAGGTTTGCCCGGCGTAACGTCAGTGTTCAGATTGCGCCGTCGCCTACCTTTATCGCAAAAAAAGAGCACAATGAGCACGTTTTTACTGAGTTTGAGGTTCTGGCGCTCAAGAGAGAAGATTCTCACAACAAACTATGTAAGGTGAAATCTTTAATGATCTATATGGGATTGTCCCAGCCTAACCAACTGGGAGCTCTTTCGATGAGTCAGACAGGTAAACGTCTTACGAAGCGGCATTTAGCAGCTTTTCTAGTCGATGTGATCTGGGATAGTAACCCGGGAGCCGTGGGACGTGCTCATGATATAAGAAAGTGGGCAGTTTCACTTAGATTCTTAACAAATTACTCAGTCACTGATATTCAGCAGATGCAATTATGGGTGTCCAATCACACCTTCTCAACACATTACCTGTCTGTTGCTCTAGATAAACCACGAATGACCTGTGTCGCATTGAGACAACGAGTCTTAAGGTCTGGTGCTTTTTTGTTTGTTATTTTTTAGTTGTAAGAAGAGAGGGGGGGGGGGGTTGTGATAGCTAAGACCCTCAGCCCCGCCGGACGTGGTTAGTGCGTGTATGCACTGTGATATTCATTATCCTAAGATTTACTCGTTCTGGAATTACAGTCTAGAGTGAGAATTTGTTTTTTGTATTTTGTATGAATAACAAAATATTTTATGTGATACTCATTATAATAAGGATACTCAGGAACTTGAAATATAGTTATGAGTTGGAGAATATTTTTGTATATGGTATAAGAGAATATACATAGACATATATTTTATTTATAACAGTTACAAATGTTGTATACATATAAGGATCTGTTTTGTAGATATAATCAATAGGTTTATATGTCGTGCAACGTTTCTACAATCCCTATCCTATGATTTCAGAAACTGTTGTACACAGGTATATTTTTAAGTACGCTACCTGTACCTCTGTTTTACAAGTTTTTATGTATTTTGTATACAAAATAAAGAAAAGTTAGAGCACTATATCTAGGTTTATTTTCATCCTATTGTTGGTTTGTTAGTGGTTTGATATTTGTCACGAATGTCCCCCTCCAGACTTGTAATATCAGGCATATCGTCAATGATGGAGGGGTCACTAATATATTATAGGTTTGAGTCCCGGAGGGAAGAAGGAAAACCTAATATTTAGTAGTGGCCCCGGAATCATTGACGAATCCGGCCCTCCTCTCCATCCCTTTCCCATTCGTTCTGATGTTTCTAGGTTTTCTTGATATGTCAGTGAAGGAAGATGGCGCTTCAGCTTCTGCGGGCGAACACACGCTATCAACATCCATACGATGGGAAGCATAGAAGATTAGTAGTTCTAATCTTTTTCTTTTTATTATTTTGTTATTTTGTTTTTTTTCGTAGTGAGCATCCGCATCATAAGGACGATTCCACAAGTGATTATGAGCGTACGCTTACGATGTTTGGTGTCTTACACTCCGGGGCGGGTGTTTTGAACAGCTGATTCTGGGGTTCAAAGAGTGCCATTACTGTTTAAGGCATATATCAGGCATATAGTCAATGATTCCGGGGCCACTACTAAATATTAGGTTTTCCTTCTTCCCTCCGGGACTCAAACCTATAATTTTTAATGTATTTTATGTAGGGACTCTTTTTATGTAATTTTTTACCTACACTGCTTATGTAAGATTACGATATAATATTATTAAAATGCCCCAGAACGAGAAGCCCACCACAGAAGCCACGAACGAACACCACACAGAAACACCCGAAAGAAAGGTCCACAGAACGAAAGGACCAGCTGACCGAGCCAGCCAATTCAGACAGGCCCAAGCCCGCAGGGCTAAGCAGCTCCAGGCCGCACCTACCTACCCATTCTAAACTGACCATTTTTCCACACCTCACGTACACTACCCCCTCGTGTCCTACACTTCTAACTACAATGATGATGAACAGGAATATACATTCATATTGAAAACACCCATGCCCTGTCCCCAGGTTGAGCCAATGCCAACAAAGCAGACAGCCATATATCTATGTATGTTCTTACATCCGAGAAGTAGATGTTATATATCTTAGAAGTTAAAACACCCACGCCTGTCCCTAGACCTCGTATATCAATTTCCATGACGAGTATAGATATATGTAACCCGTGCTCAGTCGCCCCCTTGCATTGTTCCTCTAGTAACTAAGTGTCTCTATAATATTAACTGCCACCAGTATCGATACGATATAGCGGCACTGTCCTAATGTCGTATTGTGCCAAGTGCAGATCAACCAGTTTTCATCACCTTATTAGGACGACGACTATAATGTCGTCGTTCATCGATGTATTCAATCCTTAGGTTACGTATTAATATTAACATTCCCTAACATATCTTGTCTTGCCAGACTAAGTTTCTGAAGACCCATCGCCCCATAAATCTATGTATTCAATCCTTAGTTTAAGTATTAATGTTAACATTCCCTAACATATCTTGTCTTGCCAGACTAAGTTTCTGAAGACTCATCGCCCATAAAATCTATGTATTCAATCCTTAGGTTAAGTATATTTATCCGCCATTGTGTTCACCTTTTTCCATTTACTTTTCCACAATTGTCATACGTCTTCCACTTACCTCCTTCGTATCCACAGTCCACACTACGCCATATTACTTTGTGTCCTACACCTCTTACCCGCCCGATTCTACCTACACGATGATGAACAAGAATATACATTCATATTAAAAACACCCATGCCCTGTCCCTAAGTTGAGCCAACGCCAACAAATCCGACAGCCATATATCTATGTATGTTCTTACATCCGAGAAGTAGATGTTAAAAAAAACACATGTCCAAACTCATAAGAAATTAAGATACCCACGGGTACACCAAGATATAGAACCATTGCCTCCATAAGACTTAGACAGCCATGACTACAGATGTTAGCCACCATGCTGTAACGTAATCCTTACCCCTACCAGAGATTGTATAGATAACCTTGTTACCAGTATCTATCATAGTACCTCGAAACAATAACGCAGTACCCCTAAGAACGGCCGCTTTTCTTTGGTCTATATTTCATAGAAAACGCAGTTCCCAGGGACACCTAGACGTACAAGAAATCGTGTCAAATAATAGGTCCATAACCCCTCGTATTGACGAGTAATAATACACCATGTTTTTCCCTACTTTATCCACAGTCAAGCACACACCTACAGTTAACCTCCTTCTCCCCCACCACCCCACAGTCCACATGATTCTATCTTTTCCAGACTCATATACCACCCCGTATTTGCATCCCCCGGTAGCATTTGGCTAACGTACTTTCACTGTCCTTTCAAACTCCAATATCAATTGTAGCCTAATGCCACCCCCACGCCCAGAGACCTTAGGGTCAAATTTCCCTGTAGCCCCCTGAGCTTCCCCCCCTCTCATTAAGATACCCGCGCTTCTCGACTCGTGTCCGACCTAGCCTCTCTCTCATACCTCTTGAAGATCCTTGATTTTTCCGTTGCTAACGCTCTCCAACCTTTTATATATATACTCCTATCCAGCCTACCTTCACTTAGTAGGCCAGAACAACATTAGAACTTTACTAACCCCTTGCATGCCATCTATTCTCTTACAACCCATTCACAACCCTGCACTCCATGGTCGTCGGTGCGAGGCTCGCCGCCTCGCCTGTAATTAATTTCTATTGCCATACTTCCAGATAAATGTGGCAGAGTTAGCAACCAGTCTCCACCACATCCAGCAAGCCATGCAATTAACAGCCAACCGATTACACCCAGCTAGCCAAGGCACCTTCGGTTTTGATATTAAGAACACCCACATCTGTCTCATAAACAGAGGGTTATTACAAACACTGGTGATATGGCAAGCCCCTAGCCACAGCCGCCGGACGACCATCCCAGAGGGAGAGCGCCCGGCTACCCCTTTTTACCCACCCGAGGAGGGAGACCCCACCCCCGCGGAGGTATATCTGACCCCTGTTTTGACTTCCGGGTCATTGCCAGGTAGCCTAGGAATTCTTCCTATCAATGAACTAACCATGCATGTCTAACCCCCTTACTCACTTCTCTGTACCCACAATAACCCATTCACCTGTTTTGCATACTCGGATAGTCAAATTAGCACCTCAGCTATGCAATAGAACGAAGACTGAGCAATATAAGAGAGACGCCCCTATCACAGCTGTCCCAGTCCTCCCCGCAAAGTAGATCCAGTCTCCCTTCCATAAATACTTCCAGTATAGCCAAAATAGTACCTTTTACTAAGGCTCACTTATATCACAAATTGAAGGCTTCCTATAGCCATGTGCCACAACAGTAATCACCATCTTACCTAGTCCCCATATCTATTGAGAGCTCAAATAAGTCCATAAGACTCGAGATCCCTATTGTTTACAGGGTCCAGAACCGAGCCTATAAACCTAGCTCCCGCCCCCAGTCAAATCAGTTGAAAGTTAGACACCAACCAGTGGTCACTAACCTGAAGTTAACCTCTAGCTCTGCCCTTGTGTTGTTCCTGAGTTGAGAGATTCCCGAGCCGGCAGACTCCATGGCAGAAGTTAAATAGAAGAGCTGTCCATGTACAAGTCCCAACGTGCACCTTATAACCTTCACACAAATTAGTGGGTATATAAGTGTTTAGCCAGCACCGATCGTCAAGAGATCCGACTTGAGAACTTCCTACATTTTGGACCACCTGGACGGCCGAGGAACCAGTCGTTAGCCCCCAACATCACCGGAAGCAAGATAACCAGGATCAGACCCACAAATACTATTCAAGATTCATGTTACTAGTACTAAGTGTTATAGTACCAGTTCGACATTCACTTATTAACTTTTCTATGAAGTGGCTATAACCTTGCCCAGTGTAACTCATATTTAACCATTCCATTTGGGACGTACTAAGCGTATCAGTGTTCATTAATTAACAGGCGACATTGACTCTCGTAATTACCTTATTCAGATATTAAAACCCTAGTGATATCTAACGTTCGCCCACTGATTTGTGTTCTACGTATTTCTGCCATAAGAATATAAACCTTAGATCAGTACCCCCATGAGGTTACTAGAGATTCCGTGTTCTAAAATATACGCGTGTCTAATTTTAACTGTGAGCTGCTACTTGGGCACGCGACCAGCCAGTAAGAGATCTAATCAGTGAAATTGAATACATAAATATATTGAGGTCTTCCAGTATAATAAAACTTGCTAACTAAACCCGTGATCAGAAGAGTATACCTGAACGTTGGAAGTGGGAGACTAGGCTCCATCCAGATCCGCTAATGCTAGCAGTTCCCTTCTATTATTTGTTTTGTACGAGAATTACTATCTTTCCATGCTCTTTATTCACTTACTTCAATAAACGTGAACGTGTGTCGTGTTACCGTGTGTTTATTTTGTGTTCTCTATTCCTCATACCTTGTATTGTGCATGCAGCCTTATATACCGAGTCAGATAGAGCCCACATTGACCAAGTTAATCCTGTAGAAAAACAGGGCATAACAATTATGTTAAAATGATGTTATTGTATGAACAGCCATTGTATATTTAATGGAAATAAAATAATCTGAAACTCTCTCTCTCTCTCTCTCTCTCTCTCTCTCTCTCTCTCTCTCTCTCTCTCTCTCTCTCTCTCTCTCTCTCTCTCTCTCTCTCTCTCTCTCTCTCTCTCTCTCTCTCTCTCTCTCTCTCTCTCTCTCTCTCTCTCTCTCTCTCTCTCTCTCTCTCTCTCTCTCTCTCTCTCTCTCTCTCTCTCTCTCTCTCGCCCAGTCCAGTTTAGTTGGTAAGAGAGGACGGTCATAAATCCTTCTCCCTCCCTCTTGGTGTTTAACCCACGCCCCTCGCGGTCACCGAGATTAACATCTGCTAGTAGCAGTTAAAGAAACATAGTTACTTCAGCCCAAGGGAAGTGACTAATATTTTTTATATTTTTTTATTTGTGTTTATCAAGTGTAAAATATCTCTATTATCATGCCAGCGATCTGAGTAATTTGTGATAAATGTGAACAGAAATATTATCCCGAGTGGTTTCCCAGGTACAGCTACCCGGACGCCAAGACCTGCTCCCCTTTTATGTGCCTTTCAAATGAGAAATTTCAGTTCCTTGAACGAAGTGGCTACGGGACACCACCAGTGGTGTCACGCAGCCCAGCCAGTGAGGCTGGGCTACGGGACACCACTGGTGGTGTCCCGTAGCCCAGCCTCACTGGCTGGGCTGCGTGACACTACCAGTGGTGTCTCGCAGCCCAGCCACACTGGGTAGGCTACGGGACACCACCACAAGTGTTCCACGTATACAAAGCTTGATTTTATAGCTAAATTTGTTCATATCGTATTTCCATCTATTTTTTCTTAGTTTAAACACGTGCCCTTTGATCCTACCAGGTTACCTCACAACATAGTCTTTGTAAATCGTTGTTATATACCCCTCACACGTCTTCTCTTCCAAGCTTGGGAAATTGAGATTCTTCAGTGTGTGTGTGTGTGTGTGTGTGTGTGTGTGTGTGTACAAATGAATGGTAACGGTGTGGATGGAAATATTTACGAATGGGTTTGTGAATGAAAGTACGAAATGTTTCTGTGATTGTGAATATAAAGTTGTGTTTGTGTAAGTGTGTGTGTGAGCACGTGGTTGTATGTTTGTGAGTAGAATTATACATGGCAGGATAGGTGCTTTTAATAGTGAATCCTTGTCCACTTGTAAATGGAAATGTGTGTGTGTTGTATAATATATATATATACTGTATATGCCATGTTCAGGTTACATACAGACATAGGGAAGATAAAGATTGGGAAATGGACGGGGCGACACGATCTCACCTACGGTTTTCAAGTGATCTTTAGAATGTGTTCATGAAAAAAAGGAATACATACAGATGGGGAATACCTTAACCACTTCGAATTTGCAGATTACAAAGCAGAACACCTTACCTTGTTGCTTTTAATGCTCCCGAAACCCAATTTCTCCATCTTACTACCCGTCCGGAACTGCCAGAAGACTATCGCTTATACTTCAACAATACAAACATCAATCATTCATCGTCTCTCAATATTCTTGGTTTCTCTTCTTCTTCTGCTCTTACTTAGAAGGACCATATTACCAGTCTTGCTAAGGCAGCCTCCCAGAAGCTGGATGTGCTCAACCGCCTCAAGGAGTTCTATACCCCTGCTCAGCTTCTTGCTCTGTGCAAGGGCACAGTGCGTACACACGAAGTTTGAAGCAATTTAAGTCATAGGAAGAGTGAAAGACTGATTCTGGGAGAGAGTTCCAGAGCTCAGCAGTTGAATAGAAGAAAGACTGTACCCTAGTACGGTACCAAACATATATAAATTCAATAATGTCCAACTCCAATATCCTTACACAGTTATATTTTAGCAACTACTATTAATTATTACTACCTCCTCTCCCCAAAAGTTAATATATATATATATATATACAGTATATATACCGTATATATACCTCCTTAATGGATGTAAGAACATAAGAACATAAGAAAATGAGAGTCTGCAGAAAGCCGATTGGCCTAAGCAAGGCAGATCCCTGTCCCACACAACCCCAATTCATTACAAAGCCCAATTATAGGCTTCACACTCTAATACCCTGAGGATCATCTTACCAAAACGGTTAGAGATTAACGCAGGATTATGGAGGTCTGCAGAGCGCTGATTGGCCCAACCCGGCTGATCCCCCTTCACACCCAACCCTTCTCGTCCATATGCTTATCCAATTTTATCTTAAAGCTCCCTACAGTTTTAGATCCCACTATAGCACTTGGTAGTCCATTCCACCCGTCTACAACTCTGTTACCAAACCAATACTTGCCTATATCTTTTCTGAATAAAACGGTCAGGCTATGGAGATCGTCAACTCTTTTAAGTATCTGGGCAGTGTGTTGAGTAAAGATGGGACTATGGATGAAGAGGTGCGGGAGAGGGTACAACAGGGGAAGAGGGTTGTAGGAACGCTAAAAGCAGTAACAAGAAATAGGGTGGTCAGTATGGAAGTGAAGAAGTCCTTGCATGACAGTGTGGTAATCCCGACACTGACTTACGGAAGCGAAGCATGGACGTTGGTTGAGAGACTCAGACCAAGAGTGAGAGCAGTGGAAATGAATTACTTAAGGAGTGCGTGCGGAGTTACATGGAGGGATAGACAGACTAATGAGGAAGTAAGAAGGAGGTGTGGTGTGGAGGTAGATGTGCTGGAAAGTGTGAAAAGGAACAACTTGAGATGGTTCGGCCATATGGAACGTATGGAAAGCGAGAGAATGACTAAGAGGGTGTACGAGAGCGAGGTGGAGGGACAGAGGGGGAGAGGTAGACCGAATATGAGGTGGAAGGATGGAGTGAGGAAGTACATGAACGAAGGCGGTGCTGGTTGGGGGGAGGGGCGTCGACTGACTGGGGACAGAGGTGCGTGGGGGCGGTTCGTTCGTGGCCACCCCTTCGGGGATCACGGCGTCAGGCAATAGATAGATAGATAGATAGATCTTTTCTGAAACGAAATTTATCTAATTTGAAACCATTGGTACGAGTTCTTTCGCTATCACTGAGCTTTAGTACATTTGCCATGTCCCCTTTGTTAATCCCACTAACCCACTTGAACACCTCTATCATATCCCCTCTAACTCTGCGTCTCTCTAAGGAATGTAAACCTAATTTCTTCAACCTTTCTTCATACGAAAGATTTCTAATATTATGGATCATTTTTGTCATTCTACGCTGTACTCTCTCCAATGAATCTATGTCCATTCTGTAATAAGGACACCAAAATTGGACAGCATAATCCATATGGGGTCTCACTAATGACAAGTAAAGTTTTAAGATAACATCAGCAGTTCTGTTACTCACACTCCTAGAGATGAACCCGAGAATCCTGTTTGCCTTATTACGAACGCTTATACACTGTTTTCTAGGCTTCAAATCATTGCTAACAAACACACCTAGATCTTTCTCGCAGTCTGAATTTTCTAATTCTAAATTAGCTAGTTTATATTTAACATTTGTTTGCATCTTCCCTATCTTTAATACCTTGCATTTGTCAATGTTAAACTTCATCTGCCAATTTACTGACCATTCATGTAAGGTATCTAGATCCCTTTGGAGGCACTCTATATCGCTATCTGAATCAATTGATCTCCCTATTTTAGTATCGTCTGCGAATTTACTTATCCTACTAGTTATACCTAAATCTAGGTCATTTATGTATATAAGAAACAACAGGGGACCTAATACCGATCCCTGGGGGACACCACTTTTGACTGCTCCCCATTCTGACTTGGTACCATTTATGCTGACTCTCTGCTTCCTACCAATTAGCCATGACCTAATCCATCCTAACAACGCCCCACCTATTCCATGTGCCTCAACCTTTCTCATCAATCTCTCATGAGGGACTCTGTCGAAAGCTTTACTGAAATCTAAATATATAATATCATATGACTTGTCTTTATCTACTGCTTCATATACCTCTGAGAAAAAAACTAAGCAAATTAGTAAGGCAAGACCGTCCCTGAGTGAATCCATGCTGAGAAGAATTGATTAAGTTAAATGTTTCTAAGTGGTTTCTCATTTTCCTAGCAATAATTGACTCTAGTAGTTTTCCTATGATTGAAGTGAGACTAATGGGACGGTAATTGGATGCTATTGATTTATCACCTTTTTTGAAGATCGGAACTACATTTGCAAGCTTCCAAGCTTCTGGAACTATACCTGTCTCTAATGACTTGTTAAATAGAAATGTTAATGGATAACTTAACTCATCTCTGCATTCTTTTAATACTCTAGCATATACCTCATCAGGACCAGGCGATTTATGAGGTTTCAGTCTGTCAATTTCCTTAACCACATCATTTCTACTTATAGTAACCGTACTTAACCTATTTTCTATACTATCGCTGTATACCTTACGGACTTCTGGAAACTGTGCCAAATTTTCATTAGTGAAAACGGAAAGAAATTGACTATTTAATGTACTGCACATTTCTAAATCACTTTCTGTCAATTTTCCTATCGAAGTTTTAAGGGGACCAATTACATCTCTAACCTTGGATTTATATAGTTGGTAAAAAGCTTTAGGATTATTTTTTGAATCATTGGCAACCTTAATTTCATAATTTCTTTTTTCTTTACTAATATCCTTTTTTACCTGTCGTGATAGATTCTGATAGTAAGCAAGTAGGTGAATTTCGCCTTTTTTAATTTGTCTATATATTCCTCTCTTTTTTCCTAGAAGATCTAATAGTCTATTATTCATCCATTTGGGTTGGTTCTGTGTTGATCTAAATTTTCTTTTGGGGATATATTTATTTTGCGCATTGAATACTGACTTGATAAAATTATCGTATGTATCTACCAAGTTTGACGTCTCCTCCTGACTTAAGATGACAGGTGCCTGAGAAAGGCCTAATGTGTTCAATCTTTCTCAATATAAGAACATAAAAAAATGAGTCTGCAGAGAGCCGATTGGCCCACACAAGACAGTTCCCTCTCACATCCAACCCTAATTACAAGGCCTAATTATAGGCTCAGCTCACTAATACCATGAGGATCGACCTCACCAAAACGGTCAGAGGACAGACAATGAGGGTCTGTCAAGCGCCGATTGGCCCACACCCGGTAGATCCCCCTCACACCCAACCCATCTCGCCCATATGCCAATCTAGTTTTTTTCTTAATGCTCTCTATAGTTCTTGATTCCACTATAACACTTGGTAGCTTATTCCACCTATCTACAACTCTGTTACCAAACCAATATTTGCCTATATCTTTTCTGAAACGAAAAAATCTCTAATTTGAAACCATTTGTTCGAGTTCTTTCGCTATCACTGAACTTGAATACGTAAGGACGATTTCTATCATGTGTTAAGTCCTAGGACTTACATATAAGAACATAAGAACATAAGAAAATGGAAGTCTGCAGAAAGCCGATCGGCTAATATACGGCAGATCCCTCTCACACCCAACACTAATTATAAGGCCTAATAATAGGCCCAACTCACTAACACCATGAGGACTGACCTCACCAAAACGATCAGAGGTCAACATGGGAAAACGGGGGTCTGCAGAGAGCCGACTGGACAACAACCGGCAGATTCCACTCACACCCAACCGCCTTTATAAATAATAAATAGGGCATTAGGATAACACCATAGAGGATTTTTTTAGACTAAATATATGGATTCATATGGTAATAGTTTGTTCTAGGACCTACATCAAGTGCTTGATTTATTACCAAGATAGTTTGAAATAGTATTAGTAAATAAGGTGAATATGGGCATTGCTCTAATCAAGATGGGTTGGGTGTGAAAGGGATCTGCCTTGTGTGGGCCAATTGGCTTTCTGCAGACTCCCATTAGCTTAGGTTGTTCTTATGTTATGCTCTCTCTCTCTCTCTCTCTCTCTCTCTCTCTCTCTCTCTCTCTCTCTCTCTCTCTCTCTCTCTCTCTCTCTCTCTCTCTCCTCCTTTGTACTCCTCTTCTAAGCAACATGTGCCAAAGTACATATATAAATTCAATAATGTCCAACTCCAATATCATTACAGTTATAGTTAAGTAACTTTTAACTAATTACCTCCTCCTCTACCCATATATATATATATATATATATATATATATATAATATATATATATATATATATATATATATATATATATATATATATATATATATATATATATATATATATATATATATATACTTAACGTACATATTCTTAATAGCACGTTAGCATCCACTATTAAATATTCAGTTAAATATAGAAATTGTATCAACTAAGAAAAGAGGTAGTGGGGAATGGGAGGAGTATAAATTGTAATTAAAGGACCAAGGCAGTCAATGGTACCAATTAAATGTGATTAGAGGATCCACCTGGTCCTCTAATCACAGATTATACTCCTCCCACTCACCAATAATCTATTTTTGTTCTAATGCTTCACCCATTGTATATTCTAATACACACACACACACACACACACACACACACACATATACTGTATATATATATAATGTGTGTGTTTGTGTGTGTGTGTTATAAACATTATAATAATTATTAGTTGTGACTGACTGACTTATTAGTTAATATTGCTATCATATTGCTAGAAAGACGAATATGTAGAGGAAATAATGATAGAGGTGTTTTAAGTGGATGAAAGGTATCAATAAGAGAGATATGTATATGGTATTATAGCTTAGTAACCTGCCTTTTGTCTCCTTCATACACAGAAAAGAAGAAGAAAAAATAAGAAAATGGGAGCCCGCATAAAGCCGATTGGCCCACACAAGGCAGATCCCTCTTCTCCCAACCCATCTTGTCCATATGTCTATCTAATTGTATTTTGAAGCTCTCTATCGTTCTTGATCGCACTATGGCGCTAGGTAGCCTGTTCCACAGGTATATACAGCTCTTACCAAACCAGTATTTGCCTATATTTCTTGAAACGAAAAGTATCCCATTTGAAACCATTTGTTTGAGTTTTCTAGCTATCGCTGAGCTTCAGTACATCTTTCATATCCCCTGTATTTAGCCTATCTCACTTGCCCACTTGAACACCTCTATCATATCTATCATATCATATCATATGAAACTCTGCGTCTTTCTAACGAATGTAAGCCTAGCTTCTTCAACCTGTCTTCATATGGAAGATTTCTAATATTACAGATTATTTTTTGTCATTCTTAGTTGTACTCTCTCCAAGGAATCTATGTTCATTCTCTAATAGGGACTCCAATTTTGAACAGCATAATTCATATGTAGTCTCACTAACGCTAGATAAAATTTCAAGATTATGTCTGCTGTTCTGTTACTCACACTTCTAGATATACATCCCAGAACTCTATTTGCCTTATTTCGAACACTGATGCATTGATTTCTTGGTTTCAAATCACAGTTGACGATGATTCTCAAGTCTTTTTCATTATTTGAGTTAGTTATATCCACGTTATCGAAATTGTATACTGCATTTCCTATCGATTTACTCAATTTTACTACACTGCATTTACCTACATTGAACTTCATCTGCCAGTTTACTGCCCATTTGTGTAATATGTCTAAATCTATTTGGAGTGTTCCCATTTTAGTGTCATCTGTAAATTTACTGATTTTGCTAGTTATTCCTACATCAAGGTTGTTAATATATATATATATATATATATATATATATATGAGAGAGAGAGAGAGAGAGAGGTACAATTTACAAGTAGGTGTTAATTTTCTGGATTACCTGGATTAGCTTGAGGTTGGTCAGCGGGTGTTTTTGTTGGCAACCTTCTTCGGCCGCACTCACATGGTAGCAATATAAATGTTTTATAATGCTATAGATTTACCAATTACAATCCCTATCCTAAATTAACCAAACATCACATTTGGATGCCAATAATCACCAAACAATATATGCATCATCAATTGAGAAATGTTACCTATTATCTTCTATGTTGATTCACTATATAAACACACACACACTCATGCACATTCACATTTTCACGCACAAAATCATTCTGGAACACATATTCGTATTCCTACCCACAATGTCATTAACTTGCATTGCGTGTATTCACCTTGACAAACAAGTTCGGTGATTTATATTCATATATCTACACACACACACACACACTTTTAGATTACCACTCGACAACGCACATATATTCGAACATACATTCACAATTACACACTCGCCTTCACATTTCCAATCAGAATACACACGCACACACATTGATATTCCCTCCCACAATCGCACCCACACTCTAATGTTCTTTCAGAACCACACGCACAAATACATATTCGCATTCCTAATCACAAACACAAACACACATTCACAAAGACAAGTCATGTGAATGACTCTCTCATTCTCTCTCTCACACACACACACACAAACACATACACACACACTCACACTCACACAAACATATTGTGCATTCATTATTAATTGTGTACATCCATTATACAAACACATATTTCCACTCACAAACGTACAGGCTTTATGCTCGTACATGCACATTCCTACTCGTGCATGCAAGGTTGTACTGCGCCCCCCCCCCCCCCCAACTGGCCTACGCAAGGCAGATCCAGCTCACACCCAATTAATTCATTGAGCTATTCAGTTTATTCTTGAAAGCCTACTGCTACTGAGCTGATCACTTTACAGTGTAGTTTGCAATTTCTTTCACAAATATATAATTTTGTTCCTTCCAAATTATGACCCAAACGTACATGCCATTACACACGCACATACATACTCATGTAGACATGCATTTGCACATCCATATAACATTCGTAAACAAACATTTATTTACGCACATATACTGTATTTGCATTACTTTATATTACACTCACAAACATATTACTTTATATTACACTCACAAACATATTACTTTATATTACACTCACAAACATATTACTTTATATTACACTCACAAACATATTACTTTATATTACACTCACAAACATATTACTTTATATTACACTCACAAACATATTACTTTATATTACACTCACAAACATATTACTTTATATTACACTCACAAACATATTACTTTATATTACACTCACAAACATATTACTTTATTACACTCACAAACATATTACTTTATATTACACTCACAAACATATTACTTTATATTACACTCACAAACATATTACTTTATATTACACTCACAAACATATTACTTTATATTACACTCACAAACATATTACTTTATATTACACTCACAAACATATTACTTTATATTACTCTCACAAACATATTTATTTACACAAACACATGTAACTATTCACACATTGACGCACTTGTGCTTGTGAACGTCGTCAAGCTGTTTTATAGCACGTTATGCAAGTATGAATGACTTTACTTCTGTTTGATTATACCATAATGGTAACAGATATGTAGACAATAGACATGTGGAATAGGCTACCTAGCGCCATTGTGGGATCAAGAACAATAGAGTTTCAAAATAAAATTAGATAAACGTATGAACGAGATGGGTTGAGTGTGAGAGGGATCTGCCTTGTGTGGGCCAATCGACTTTCTGCAGACTCCCATATGTTCTTATAAGATGGATATGTAATACGAAGAATATACACACATACAGTATATAACTGCTATATATAAGCCTAGTTAGATGTATAAATAGGTATGTGTGAGTGTGTGTGGCGTAGGGAGTTGAGTGTGGAATAGGTCTGTATATACAACATGTAGGATTATAATTTAATAAAGTCCAACGTTTTTAATGATAATATAAATAATAATCCAAAGAATTTCGATTCAACAATGTAATTGGCTGAATTATATGGCGATAAATACGAAAACACTTGTGGTGGTGTCCCGTAGCCTACCCAGTGTGGCTGGGCTGCGAGACACCACTGGTAGTGTCACGCAGCCCAGCCAGTGAGGCTGGGCTACGTACAAAGGAGTACAAAGGAAATCAAGCAACAACAGATCTAGTGACCCTTCTAGGTTGCTTTTCCTCCAAAACACTGAGGATCAAGTGTCCAAACAGTGGTTTAGAGTGGGTAAGGGAACATTGGAAAGGGAATTACTGCCCTGGAACTAATGTCCGTGGCAGGATTAGGAAGTTAGTAGGGGACAGATGGGTTAGTAACTGAGGGGGGGATAAAATAAAGTTATTCATTTACAAACGCAGTCAGTCGCGGGTTTGATGCGAGATATTTGTCTAGGCGGAGTTTAAATGAATCAACGGTGATGCAGTCTATAACGTTTCGGGGAAGCCCATTCCACAAGTTGACAACTCGATTGAAGAAGAAATTCTTAGATTCGTGTGAGTTAAAAGATTTACCAATAATTTTGCAAACCGTTTCCCCGCGTGTAATTAGATTGGTCGATAGTGAAGTACTTACTACAGTTCATATTGTCGATGCCTTTGATGATTTTGAACACTTGAATTAAGTCACCTCTTAATCTGCGCTGGGTTAAAGGAAATAGATTTAATTCTCTAAGACGCTCTTCGTATGGTTTGTTCTTTAGGCTAGGTATCATTTTGGTAACTCTACGTTGAACTCGTTCTAGCTTGTTTATATCTTTTTGGTAATAAGGGCACCAGGATTGAACGCAGTATTCCAGAAGAGGGCGGACTAATGAATTGTAAAGGGTTAGGATAACTTCTTTGGATTTATGCTCAAATGACCTGCCTATAAAGCCAATTATTTTGTTTGCCTTCTTAACAACTTCTGAACATTGTTGACTCGGTTTTAGGTTACTCGATATTGTTACTCCCAGATCGGTTTCTCTGTTTACATTCTTAAGCTGAGTGCCATTCATCGAATAGTTTGCTTTCTCATTTAGGTATCCGATATGTAGTACTTTACATTTATCCGCATTGAAACTCATTTGCCAAATTTGGGCCCAACATGACAATTTATCTAGATTGTGTTGCATATCGTCAACTTGTTCTTTTGAGAGTACGCTATTTGCAATTTTTGTATCGTCAGCAAATTTTGAGATTGTACAGGTGAGACCCTCATCTATGTCGTTGATGTAAATTAGAAAGAGAATTGGTCCTAGTACCGATCCCTGGGGTACCCCGCTACTTACATTGGTCCATTTTGATGCCTTACCGTTTATGACTACTCTTTGCTTTCTGTCGCTGAGCCAATTTTCTATCCATTTCAACACACCGTCTTGTATTCCATGCGCTTTTAGTTTTAGCAGTAAACGTTTGTGGGGAACTTTGTCAAAGGCCTTTTGAAAATCAAGGTATATAATATCTACAGCTTTACTCTCATCGTAGAGGTTGAGGATATCGTGGAAGAAGTCTAAGAGGTTTGTTAAACAGGAACGTTTTTTACGAAAGCCGTGTTGAGTATCTTTAAGTATGTTATTTTCCTCTAAGTGATTTACGAGTCTGTCTCGTATGACCGTTTCTAGCATTTTACATACAACTGAGGTTAAGCTAATTGGACGATAGTTACTGGGTAGGGATTTGCTGCCTTTTTTGAATATCGGTGTTACGTTGGCTAGCTTCCACTGATCGGGCATAGTTCCAGACTGCAAGGATTTATTGAATAGTAATGTCAGTGGTTTAGAGAGCTCATCCTTAGCTTCCTTTAGAACTCTAGGCGAGATTGTATCAGGTCCAGGCATTTTATTTACCTTGAGTTTATCTAAACAATTCAATACTTCTCTCTCTGTAACGGTGATATTGCTTAGAACATCTGAATTATCAATCTGAATCGGCGATGGTGTAGGGATATCACTGAGGTCTTCTGTTGTAAAAACTGATGCAAAGAAGGTATTGAGGGCATTACTCATTTGGTCTTCGTCTTTGGTGTATTCTCCATTTTCATCGACTAACGGTCCAACAGTTGAAGTAACTACTTTTTTCTTTCTGATATAACTATAGAATTCTTTCGGGTTTGTTTTACTTTGATTCGCAATATGTAACTCTATGTGACACCACCAGTGGTGTCACGTAGCCCAGCCTCACTGGCTGGGCTGCGTGACACTACTGGTGGTGTCCCGTAGCCACTTCGTTCCTTGAATGTACAATTGAGGCATACAAGAATCAAGTGGACGAACTCCGACACGAAAATTCAATTTTAAAGGAAAAAGTTTACTTTCTTGGCAGAAAGGAAAGCACTTCACACCAATCTGATTAATTCCAGGTGGTAAGACACAGCAGGAAACAGAACAAGGGGAAACAGACACCGGGTATCCCTACAAACAAATAAATATGCTGTTCTTGCTGATGACAAGGAAATTGGTAAACCAAATGCTAACAAAATGGTAAACACGAATCTGTTCAAGAGAAAAGAACAACAACAAAAGGCAGAGAATCGACCCCAAAAGCAAACTAAGCAAAAAAAGTGAAGCCACACAAGTTCACGGTCAGAAAAAAATAGTCATGCATCATAATATACAGTGCTAGCCTTCTCCATGGACAGGGAGTGGAGTTTGCCATGACAAACAGAAAAAAGAGATCCGTAAATGTGATTCTTGGAAGAAAGCTCGAGCATATCACCAACTGCATGTGTAACTCTACCATACTGACAGGAACTTGTGTAGTAGCAAACGTAGGCTCCAATGATTGCTTCGACGGAGGTATGGTCCCTATACAAAACATACTCGGTAAATACAAACAAAAATATTAAAATTATATAAAACAAGGCAAGAAAATGTGTGATAAATGGCATCATCCATTGGTTGAACACGAACTCCTACAGTAATAGTCGAGCACAGGAAGTCAATAAATCAGTAAAAGAAATGTGTGACACAGAAAATGTTCTCTTTGTAAATAATTGGAGAGAATTCCAAGGAAAATCGTCCCTATACAAAAGAGACGGTATTCATTTATCCGAAGTAGGTGTGAAGTATATGAGTGGTATTTTTGAGCACAGCTGTATAAAAAGTTCACGAATGCCCCACTAAGCCGGAAGCACCCTTTCTGAGTAATCTGGAGGATTATTGACCTAAAGACCTCCTTTCTCTTCTCCAACCCATTAAAAATATGCCCTCAGCCCCCGCAATTACTGTAATTACTCACCCTCGAAACCACTGACCGAAAACAATCGCTCCTTGACCATGAACACTCAAACTTAAAGCAAGCCGCCAGCCATGACCCAAAATAAACGATTAAGTCAAGCAATACCAAAATCATATACCTTCCTCAATCAAGAGTTCAGTATAATAAAAGTATTATCCTTCAATGCATGTTCGATTAGGAACAAGATAGATGAACTAAAATGCCTTGCGATAACCGAAAAAATAGATGTAATTATTGTAACAGAAACTCGCCTCGTTTAAAAAAAATATATATACATATAATGTCTGAATACCACATCGACTCGTACACATTATTTTCATAAAGAAAAATGTAACGGAAAGTCGAGAGGTGGGGTGGCTATGTGGAGTGGTCATGCCACTGGAATGTGTGCTGTACCTAGTTTCAGTGCATTACCACAGCACACCAAAATGCCAAAAAAATACCCTCATTGTTCCCTGATTAAATAGCATTGTATGAATATTCCCATATTCAAAATATGCTACAGGGGGGCAATGCCTAGTGAGATAATTGCTCAATAGGTGGCGTTCTGAGAGTGAGGGTCCGAGTCTGGGGATGAGACGGTGAAGCGCGGGGGCAAAGCAGCTTCAGAGATGGGGTTGCTTTGAGCCGGGGTACTTCGCATGTCTCACTCCCTAGACTGGAACAAGACCTCACCGTGTTCAGCGGTGGAGTGTACAGGCTCTCAGCCTATGCCCGAGAGGAAGTAGTTGGAATATAAAAAAACAAAAAAATATAAATCCAACCAAGGTTTCACTCCCCAAAAATAATAAAGATATAGTGTGCGTCAGATTAAACATGAAATACTCGAACATTAATATCACTACTGCATACCGACCTCCAAGTCAAAATGAAGCCGATGATAATTGCCTATACAAAATATTGCAACAAACCCTCAATGCTAACGAAAGCATAACACTCGGAGACTATAACCTTCCCAACATTGACCGGTGCCTTATGACCGGAAATAATTCCAATTCGAGAAAAACTATTAATTTTATACAAGACAATTTCCTACATCAAAGTGTAATAGAACCGACACGAGAAAACAACATACTAGATCTCGTTATCAGTACAAATGAAAACTTGATATCTAAGCTTGACATCGGAGAACATCTATTCACCTCTGTTCACAAGATCATTAGAATCAACATAAATTGCAAACATACTATTGAAAAAAAGGAAATGAAGATACCAGATTTAAATATGCGAATTACAACGGCTTATGAAAGCTCTCAGTGACTTGTTTTTACAGTTTAGCAATATTGACAAAACAAGTGAAATATGGGACAAATCTAAACATATATTCATGACTGCTCAACGAAAATACATACCCGCGAAACTTAAATTTAATACTGGTAAAAACAAACCTCCTTGGTTCAATAAGAATATGCAAGGTGCTAAGGGAAAGGAATAAATATCATAAACTAATGAAAAATGTCATAAATAATGAAAACTGGTGCTATCTATACAAACTAAGTAGAGAAAAAGTGAAGAAATTAATTAGGACAGAGAAGCGTAATTATGAAAGTTATATAGCAAAAGAAAGTGTTAAAAATCCAAAGCAATTTTACGGTTACGTAAATGGTAATAGATTTTTTGTTAAATGTGTTCCGTCTTTACTAAGGAAGAATATAACAGTACTTCAGAAATATACGTAACAACACACGTTATAGGAAACTTTACCATAAGCAAAAGTGAGGCGTTATGCAAGTTGAACAATTTAAATACAAATAATACTCCAAGGCCAGATGATATTCACCCAAGAATTCGGAAAAACGTGAAGAAAAAAAATAGCTCAGTCCTTGACCAGCATATTTAACTTGTCACTCAAGCAGGAAACCGTACCTAGTGATTGGAAAAGTGCAAATATTACACCAATATTTTAAAAAGGAAATAATCCCCAAGCAAGTAATTATAGACCAATTAGTTTAACGTCAATCATAGGAAAAATCATGGAAACAATTCTAAGAGACAAGATAGTAGATTATTTAGAGTCAAACAAGTTTATCAGAGATAGCCAACATGGCTTCAGATCCAGTAAGTCATGCCTAACAAATTTGATAGAATTTTATAATAAGTTATTTACATATAAGAACTTAACAAAATCATTAGACATAATTTACTTAGATATCCAGAATGCTTTCGATAAGGACCCACATGGAAAATTGTTGATTAACCCACTGAACCCCGGCAACGCACTGTTTGCGTCGGCAATGTATGTAACGCTAAACCCCAGCGACGCGAACATTGCGTCGGCCACTAAAACCTCTATTATTCGGCTCGTATGGAAGGAAATGGTTTGAGAATGGTAGGGGATATACCGTAGAGTGTTGCCGAACAGGGGTGGTACGCGGGAACCGGCCAGCTAGGCCGCACGGCTGGTGGTGGGCGGATTAGTGGCGCCACTTTACCCCCTTATTTCACCGCGACTTTGGACATTTTACTCCTGTCGTATGGGAATTATAGGCTTGAAATTTGTGTGAGATACACCTTAGGATGTACGCATTACAATGCCATACTCAGCTTTCCCCCAAGTGCTGCCGGGCAGGCGGTCATGCGGGGGAGGTGATGAAAAACACTGTACCCACTTATCTCCCAACGACTTTCGACCTTATTTACTCTTGTCCTATGGTAGCTATAGGCTTGAAATTTGTGTGAGATACACTTTAGGATGTAGGCATTACTTGACCATACTCAGCAATCCCCCAAGTCCTGTCGGGCGGGTGGTCATGCGGGGGAGGTGGTGAAAAACAATGTACCCGCTTATCTCCCCACGACTTTCGACCTTATTTACTCTTGTCCTATGGTAGCTATAGGCTTGATATTTGTATGGGGTATTCCTTAGGATGTAGGCAATGTATGAAAACACCCAAATCTAGGTTTGTTGGGACAAGGGACGTGCGTAACAAAGGAAAGTCAGTTTACCCATACATCTCGCGAGTGCAACACCATGTCGGATTTACCACGCCGTTACCCACGCAGGGGAATATCCCTTGCCGATGCCATGGCCATACTTGAAGAGAGTGATGTGCCTGATAGTGACACTGGATCATCAAATGACGATTCAGAGGATGAATATAGTCCCACTTTGGCCGAGATAGACGACATGCATGAGGAGGAACCCTATGTCCCCATCTCTCATCAGTACACCATGTTACAAGAAAGGGAGGAGAGTAGCTATCGTTTGCCCATCGCTCCCCGTGACATAGTGGAGTCCCCAGCAAGTGGGGAAGAGGATAATGAGGATGAGGAAGATGACCCAGACCCCATGGCCTTCTTCAACATTCCACTTTCTCATCGTAGGGCTGAGAAGAGAAGAAGTGAGGGTGAGGAGGAGGAGGATGAGGTGGGTCAAAGTCAGACACCACACGTGCCTCGCCGTGGTGGTGCTCCCCCGCTTTTGCCTTCCCCACCACCCCGCATTGCCTCTCCACTAAAAGCGCCAACCCCTAACACTTTCTATGGGTTGCGCAGGGGTGCAGCCATCTTAGCAGCACAGCCATTGACTTCTTATTCAGAAGCATCAGATGAGGATATGCCTGCCCTAGAATCATCTCCACCACGCCACCCACGCCGCCTGTTTCCCTTATCAGCCCGGATTGACTCACCCCCACCATCACCTCCCGGACCACTACCATACTCACCTGTACCTTCTCCTCATCCTAGTACTTCCCACAGACACGACACTCAGACACCATCACCGCCTGCGTCGCCACAACGCCCTGATCGTGCGCAACGTCCTATCAACATACGTGGGCATGCCCGTGGTCCTGTGCGTGGGCGTGGCCGAAGGGGTTCTAAGGTGACCCTAATACGCCCCACCCCTGGTGGTGTGAGAGCTGGGCTGGGTCGGGTCGACCAAGGCCGAGGTTGAGGGCAGGGGCAAGAGGCAGGGCAAGGCCCTCCCGCCGCCCTGATGGTGACTCCCCTCCTGACGACTCTGGCGACGAAGGTACCGCTCAGCCCGACGTGTGGGATTGTGTTGATGGAGACAACTTTGTGCCCACCGACTACAACTTTGTGGGCACTGGGATTGCCGGCCCTATGCTCCCAAACCAGGGGCGGCAGACCACGAGACTTGAAATCTTCAGGCAGTTTTTTACTACAAATCTCGTGGCTCTAATTGTTGACCAGACCAACTGGTACAATTATTATTTCATGGCTGGGAAGGTTCAGCTCAAATACTCTGCAAGGCTGTCATGGTCCACCCTAGATGTCCCAGAGTTTTACACATTCTTGGGCATTGTCATCCTGATGGGGGTCACAAGGAAATCCTCCATAAAAAAGTACTGGTCCTGGGATCCCCTCATCCGAACCTCTATTTTTGGCCAAATAATGAGCAGAAATAAGTTCTTGGCCATAATGGGGAACCTACATTTCATTGACAGCCTGGCAGCCCACCCACAAATCAAATTCAACCAAGAGCAATGAAGGACCCCATGGAGAGGATAAGACCCATTTTCGAGTACCTGAAGGTGAAGCTTGCTGCCGCCTTCAAACCCCATCAGAAGCTCATTATTGATGAGAGTTTGCTGCTGTGGAGGGGGAATATTGGCATCCGGCAGTACATGCCCAGCAAACGACATCGATATGGCTTGAAGACCTTCGTGATGTGTGACTGTCAAACCGGTTACATCCAGGACCTAATTCTGTATATGGGCAAGAAAACAGAATTGGTGGAAACGAGGACATACGGAATTTCTGGGGCCGACGTCATCACCATGATGCAGGGCTACTTGGACAGGGGCCACATACTGTACATGGACAACTGGTACACCAGCCCCTCCCTTGCCAAGTTCCTGCATAGCCGCACTACAGGAGTCTGTGGCACCGTCAGGAGGAATCAGATCTTCATGCCCGAACTACCACCCAGGTGGGAAAAGGGCTCCATCATCCACAAGCAGGCTAAAAATGTCCTCCTGTTGTCCTGGATGGATAACCGGGATGTGAACGTCCTCACAACAGTCCACCGTCCCATCTTCCAAGACAGCAGACGTCGTGACAGAGCAACTGGCGAAATTATCAAGAAACCTTTGGCCATCTGTGATTATAACATCAACATGCGGCTGGTGGACAAATCAGATGCTGTCATCTCGTCATGTGAGTGTGCGAGGAAGACGATGAGTGGTATAAGAAGTTATTCTTCCACCTCCTCGATCTCACCCTCTATAACAGCCACATCCTCTACGCAACAATCACCGGCAAGCAGGAAACGATGGAGAACTTCTGCATCGAGTTGTCCAGGGAGATGTTGAGGGAATACATGACTGCCCCCCAACTCCTGCAACCCCCCGCCCATCGACGGCCAGCAGCAGAAGGGATTGCCAGGCTGACACAACGCCACTTCCCTGAATATGTGCCGCCCACAGAACACAATGATAAACCCCGAAGACGGTGTCATGCGTGCCGCAACACGACACAGAGGAAGCCTGCGAGATCAGATACCAGGTACATGTGCCGGAAATGTGGTGTTGCACTGTGTTTCCCGGACTGTTTCAGGGAGTATCACACCCTTGAGCATTTCTAAAACAGTGTACTCAAAGACTGCGATAAAAGACGCTATGAAATGTGAAGTGTGTGTGTATATAAACCTAGTGTAAATAATAAGTATATACAAAGTGCCGAACACAATATGTAAGTGAGATTGACACTCAAATATACGTAAAACAATGACGGACACCAATAAGTGTAAATATAGCATATTACTAAGTAAAAAGTGCGTAAAACAATGTGTGAAACCCATATTTTATAACTATAAAACATATGATAAAGTATAAACTGAATAAAGAGGGGAAGTGACAGTATAAACTGAATAAAGCGGGTGAGTAAGAGAGAAAGACAATAAGAGGGAAAGTGTTGGTGGCGTGTGTCAGTCAGCTGGGTGTGTGTACGTACGTGCGTTCTGTTATTGTCCGAGACCATGATGGCCGCCAGTCTTCATGACAACGGTGACGCGCAACGGTCTTGCCACTCGTGAGTACTTATCAAACTTATATCTAAGCACTTATCACACTATTACTTCACTTATGGTGACATTATGTGATACATGTTGGTAGTATATGAACTATAAAGGCACACATGATGCTCGGGTGGAGTAAATAACCGTCACTCGAAAACTGGACGCATCGTACATCTGCCATGCTGCCGCGCTCAGCTGTGGCTGGCCGGGCGGGAACTTTGAAGGCCACCCGGCCTCAGCTGATGTCTGAGGCTGCCCCCCCCCCCCCCCCATGCGACCCCTAAATTACGGAGGTGAGTTTTTTTTTTTTTCATTTCTCACCTTGTTCTGCCATTTTAGAAAAAAACCAAAAAATTGGCCAAATTGGCCGGTCTCTCGATGTACTTTTATTTGGAATTAGCTGGGGTTCAGTGGGTTAATTTGGAAATGTTAGGCATTAAAGGAAAAATTCATGCATGGATAAGAAGCTGGCTCACAAACAGAAGGCAGAGAGTTGTAATAAATGGAGTAGAATCCGAGTGGTAGCCAGTTTATAGTGGGGTGCCTCAGGGATCGGTCCTGGGGCTAGTTTTGTTTCTTATCTATATAAATGACATCGATGTAGAACTAAATAATACTATCTCAAAGTTCGCTGATGACACAAAGATGACACAAAGCTGAGTGGTCAGAAAAATGGCAGATGCCATTCAATGTTGACAAATGCCAGGTCTTGCAAATAGATAATAACAACAAAAAATATGGATACAAGATGAAAGGCCAGCCAATCAAAACAAGTGCATTAGTTAAAAACCTGGGGGTTCTTATATCTGAAAACCTAACAACCTCAGATCAATGTGCAGCAGCTGCGAACAAGGCCAATCGAGCATTGGGATATATTAAAAGAAATGTACTTATAAAAATGAGAACATTATTGTATCGTTATTTAAAAGCATAGTGAGGCCCCATCTTGAATATGGCGTAAAATTTTGGTCTCCTTATCTGAACAAAGACATTGAGAAAGATGATACCATCACTAAGAAATAAATCATATCATGAAAGATTAAAATAACTGAACTTGTTTTTACTTAAGAAAAGAAGAATGGGAGGTAAATTTATCGAGTGTTTCAAGATATAAAAGGCTTTTGACAAAATGTATGTAGATTCAATTTTAAAAATTTATAATAGTTCATTAACACTCAAAGAGCGGGTGGTAAGGTATTTTACACCGTGCCGCCCAGCGGGCATAATCCCGAAATATTCGCTCACTTTCACTCGCCCTAGCGCCGTCACTATGGCTCAAATGCGAACGAAACGGTCATTTTTGGAACGAGCAACTCTTCGTCTCCCCATATAAGCCTAGTCTGGATGTTGTGAGTGAGTGTGGAGGGTGGGAAGAGGTGAGGAAGAGGGATTACTTTTTGGTCTATTTCCCACGCGCGTTCGGATGCGTTCGCTTTGCCCTGACCTGGCCTCCCGTGCGTCTACTATTCCTTCGGTTATCAGTCTTATTTTTCTCTTATTTCTCCTTATTTCTGTATTCTCTGTATTCTCTCTCTCTCTCTCTCTCTCTCTCTTTCTCTCTCTCTCTCTCTCACTCCTGTCTGTCTGTCTCTCTCTCTCTTTGGCTCGCTCGCTTTCCCTCTCTCGCGCGCTCTGTCTCTGTCTCTCTCTCTCCCTTTCTCTCTTCCTCATCCGTATATGTATTTCTCATTATTATTTTCTCTAACTAATCCCTCTATTTCTTTATTTGCTTGTACTATTTCTGTATTATTATATCTTTTTCACTCTCTTTCTTCAGTTCAGTTTCTGTATTCTCTCTTTCTCTCTCTCTCTCTTCCTCATCCGTATATGTAATTCTCATTATTATTATCTCTAATCCCTCTATTTCTTTATTTTGCTTGTACTATTTCTGTATTATTATATCTTTTTAACTCTCTTTCTTCAGTTCAGTTTCTGTATTCTCTCTCTTTCTCTCTCTCTCTCTCTTCCTCATCCGTATATGTAATTCTCATTATTATTTTCTCTAATCCCTCTATTTCTTTATTTGCTTGTAATATTTCTGTATTATTTTATCTTTTTCACTCTCTTTCTTCAGTTCAGTTTCTGCATTCTCTCTCTCTCTCTCTCTCTCTCTGTTTCGCTTGCTTTGCAGGATTTTTTTTTTTTTTATATATAATATTATTTCAACACATTTCCAAATCACCCTATGGGGTAGTGTTGACGACTCATTTTTGTTTTTGTGGTGTTCCCAGGAGGTGTAATCCACACGTGATTGAGGTAGGCAAAAGGCAGTTATGTGATTGAGGTAGGGAAAAGGCAGAACTGCCTATAGCGAGTGTATGAATGTGATTGAGGTAGACAAGAGGCAGAACTGCCTATAGCGAGTGTATGAATGTGATTGAGGTAGATAAAAGGCAGAACTGCCTATAGCGAGTGTATGAATGTATGTATGTATGAATGAATGACATGGATGTATGAGGTGGACCAAGAACCAGATGGATGGATGAGATTCGAAACTTATGGATGTAATGGGTGATGTTGCTGATGATGATGAATGCACTTGTGTTTGGGTAGTGTGCTATTCCACCATATGAATGATTGAATGACATGAATTCATGAGGTACTTTGAAATAGATGAATGAATGATTGAATGAAGTTATGAATGACATGAATTCATGAGGTACTTTGAAATAGATGAATGAATGATTGAATGAAGTTATGAATGACATGAATTCATGAGGTACTTTGAAATAGATGAATGAATGATTGAATGAAGTTATGAATGATTGGCAAGAAGGGAGGAGGTTAGAAGTGTTCCAGTGTGTGGTACTCGGTGTAGCAAGGAATAGGACAGAGTCCCACATCACACCGACTACACTTGGACGCGACTTCCCTCCTATGTCGGGGCCTCCTTGTCGTGTGACTGCAGACGTGGCACACCTTCTTTCCGGCCACCCGGCCAGCAGCAAGTTGTGCAGGGTTGGGAGGTACAGTCACAAGCCTGTGGGTCGCGAGGTAGTCCCGGCACTCAAGGCAGCTGGGCAAATCCACGATCGCCCTCGGAACTGGTGCCGCACGTGTGGTTCCGTGCTTACGGAGGATGGCCTCGATGATGTCCTTGGAGAACAGCCTTACAGAGCTCTTCTTTCCTGTGTGCGTCATCCACAGGTTGTATGTGTTGAGGACAGTGACATCAAGAAGATGGAGTACGACCTTCTTGTACCATTTACAGGTCTTCCTAAGGCAGTCAACAGCAGTGATCTGCATATCACTCTTGTCCACCAACCGCATGTTCACATTATACTCCAGGACAGCGTCAGGTTTGGAGATAACAACTACAGTCCTGTTGCCTGTGACACGGTCCTGCTGGTATCTCCTCTTCCCGCTATCTCACAATGCGGACTTGTGGTAGTGGAGAGGACATTGACTGGCTTTGTGTCGTGCCAACAAATAGCCAGTATGTTCTCACTGCTGCTCTTCTTCCGGAAGATGTCTCCTCTCTGCGTCTTCTCAAACCGGGGCCAGTGTATCCGGTTTGACCTAACAGTTCCACAGCTTCCCGTTCTCCTTGTAAGGAGATACCTGGCAAAGAGAGGAGAGGTCTAGAAGTTGTCAGTGAACAGGATACGGTTGGCATCTAGATACGGCTCCATCAGTGTCTTGACAACCGACCCTGAAAGACCCAAAGGGTCGTACGGAATGTCCACATCAGTAGCGGTATATATGATAAGATCCAGCATGTATCCTGTCTCGTAGTCACACAGTACAAAGAATTTGATCCCAAAGCGGTGACGCTTCGACGGAATGTACTGGCGGAAAGAGAGACGTCCACGGAAGAGGACCAAGGACTCATCGATCACGACATTCTGGAAAGGTTTGAAAAACCGACGATACCTGTAGAGGAGGGAGTTCAGGAATGGCTGTATTTTCCAGATCTTGTCGGCTCCGTGTGGCGCAGTGTTTTCCACAAAGTGCAAGCACTTCAGAATTTGCCTATACTGGTCCCTTGGCATGTAGGTGTTGAACACTGGCGTTGCTATGATGTCATGCATAACCCAATAATCTAACATGTTGTGTTTCTGTATGTGGGGCATGAGCATGGTGAGGGCCAAAAACACGAGGAGTTCGCCGATGTCAATGGGTGTCCATCTCCGCATGTGGGGCGACCTCATTTCATCGGCGTGCTGGCGACCATACAAGTTTGTCTCTGTGACAATGTCCCCGAGCAATTGGTCATCAAAAAATGCCCGGAAGTAGTCGTAAGGGGTGTCATTCTCCAAGCAGGGAAAGGCAGGCTGGACGCCATTCGGTGCCTTGTCAAAGAGGGGTGGATGACCAGGCATATCCCAAGGCAGGCAGTCCTGCCACTGAAAGACAGGTGGTGGTACCGGCCTCCTGGCCCCTCCTGGAGCACCTCCTGGTGCACCTCCTGGTGCACCTCCTCTGGCACCTCCTCGGGCCCTTCCTCGGGCCCCTCCTCGGGCCCTTCCCCAGGCACCTCGCTGTGGCTGTGGCTGTCCCTGCTGTGGCTGTGGCTGTGCCTGCTGTGGCTGTCCCTGCAGTGGCTGTCCCTGCTGTGGCTGTGCCTGCTGTGGCTGTGCCTGCTGTGGCTGTCCCTGCTGTGGCTGTCCCTGCTGTGGCTGTCCCTGCTGTGGCTGTCCCTGCTGTGGCTGTGCGTGCCCGTCATCAGAGTCGCTTCCTGGCAGCGGGGATATCCTGGCTTCCGGCGATTCGGGAGAGCTTGGGCCGGCATCGCTTTCCTCCAAATCCAGCCGACGCCTGGTCACCCTCGTCCGCGCCATCTCGGGTGGCGTTGCCAACACGGGGGGATGTGCATCTGCAGCTGGTGTAGAGGTCGCTGGACCAGCTTGTGCATGGGCGGAGGTAGTTGGCATCTGGTCTACCCCCGAGATGTTGGCAAGCGAAATCACTGGAGGCTCTGACACGGCGGCTCGCTACCTGGATGGGGGGGCTGGCTGGGGGGTCAATGACCTGGTCCGTTTTGCCGGTCTGGTACTGTTGCCTATGCAAAATGTGGGAATGGTATTTCGTATGAGGGATGTGCAGACTCCAACTTTATAACTAAGACATGATTTATTTGAAAGAAAGAGAGAGAGAGAGAGAGAGAGAGTGTCGTGATAATATAACTATTTTACATATGTATCATCTATCTATCTATCTATCTATTGCCTGACGCCGTGATCCCCGAAGGGGTGGCCACGAACGAATCGCCCCCATGCACCTCTGTCCCCAGTCAGTCGACGCCCCTCCCCCCAACCAGCACCGCCTTCGTTCATGTACTTCCTCACTCCATCCTTCCACCTCTCATTCGGTCTACCTCTCCCTCTCTGTCCCTCCACCTCGCTCTCGTACACCCTCTTAGTCATTCTCTCGCTTTCCATACATTCCATATGGCCGAACCATCTCAAGTTGTTCCTTTTCACACTTTCCAGCACATCTACCTCCACACCACACCTCCTTCTTACTTCCTCATTAGTCTGTCTATCCCTCCATGTATACTCCGCACGCACTCCTTAAGTAATTCATTTCCACTACTCTCACTCTTGGTCTGAGTCTCTCAACCAACGTCCATGCTTCGCTTCCGTAAGTCAGTGTCGGGATTACCACACTGTCATGCAAGGACTTCTTCACTTCCATACTGACCACCCTATTTCTTGTTACTGCTTTTAGCGTTCCTACAACCCTCTTCCCCTGTTGTACCCTCTCCCGCACTTCTTCATCCATAGTCCCATCTTTACTCAACACACTGCCCAGATACTTAAAAGAGTTGACGATCTCCATAGCCTGACCGTTCAGCTTCACCTCACACTCTGTGACTTCACCCCTTTCGAAGACCATAACCTTGCTCTTCCCCGCATTTACCTTCAAATTCCGTTTTTCGCACACTGTTCCAAATTCATTTACCAGACCCTGCAACTCCCATTCATTATCACTCATCAGAACTGTATCATCCACAAACAGCAGTATAGGTAGCTTCCACTCAATTCCCTCCCTTTTCAGCGATACACCAACATCCACTGCTCTTGATAGTATTTCTTTCATGACTCCATCCATATATACAGTAAACAACCACGGGGACATCACACACCCCTGTTTCAAACCAACATTCAGGTCAAAGAACTCGCTCTGCTCACTCTCCACACGTACTGCCGCCTTTGCACCGTCATACATGCCCTGCACTGCTTTCAGCCACTTGCCATCTACTCCGTATATTCTAAGTACTTTCCACAAACCTTCTCTATCCACTCTGTCATAGGCCTTCTCCAAGTCCGTAAAGGCAATATACACCTTTTGTTTCTTCTCCAGATACTTCTCCATAACACAATTCAGGGTAAAAATCTGATCTACACATCCTCTTCCCTTCCTAAAACCTCCCTGCTCGTCGCCTATCCATTTCTCCGTTCTCACTCTCACTCTCTCAATCACTACCCTACTGTATACCTTCCCTATTACGCTTAGAAGACATATTCCTCGGTGGTTACCACATACTGCTCTTTCCCCTTTGCCCTTATATAGGGGGACTATTATGCCAGTCTTCCAGTCATAGGGTGCACTCCCCTTCTCCCATGCTAGTTTGCACATTTTCCATACCCATTCTATCACTATCTCACCACCATACCTCAACATTTCCCCACACACTCCATCTGTTCCTGGTGCTTTCCCCAACTTCACTCTTTTCATGGCTTCCCACACTTCTGACCTCCTGATCCCCACCTCCTCCTCCACTACTTCTCTTCTTCTCCCTCCCATACCATATCCAGCTATGTTTGCTGGCTCTTCATTCCTTACATTTAGCAACTCACTGAAGTACTCCCTCCATCTTTCGACTCTCTCTTGCTTCTCGGCTAGCATTCTCCCATTCTTATCTTTCACACCCTTACTGTTTCCCTTGCTACCTTCCCTAACTTTCTTGACTTCTTTCCAGAACAGTTTCTTACTCTCCCTCCACTTTACACTCAGATTCCTTCCAAATTCCTCATCTACTCTTCTCTTACTTTCCTTCACTACTCTCTTCACCACCCTCTTACTCTCCACGTACCTCGCTCGTTTCTGTCTCTCGAAATCTTCATTCCCTCTACTACCCAACCACTCTCTATATGCTTTCTTCTTTTCTTCCACAGCTATTCTTACCTCTTCTGTCCACCATGCTGTACCTTTCACTCCCCTCCCTCTTCTCCTCATTCCACACACCTCCTCACATGCTGCACAGATCTCATCCTTAACCTCTGAAGTGCGCATGGGGGGTAATGAACACCTCTGCCCGTGCGCATGTATTTGAGCTGTTTCCATCACTAAAATATTTATTTTACCATAAATACCATTAATACTTATCCATATGCCCCTATTATAGGTTGATTATAAAGGTATTAACCTGTTACAACAATAAAACAAGTGAAAACAGCGTTTGGATGGTCAAAATCGGCGATACAGGCCGGAAGTTACATAATGTATGGCTGAGGCAAGCTCCTCTCCCGCCAATTTTCCCCAAGGCTGGAGAGACACTTTCGATCGATACTCTCTCTCTCTCTCTTGTACTCGCTTGCTAACAGTGATGACAATGCCCTGCTTGCAACTCGCTAATGTTAGCACGAAAATATACCACAGAATAAGGGAATAACAGGGAAAATAGGTGATAACTGAAGGAGGGGAGGAAAATGGGGAAGGAGGGGAGGTAGAGGAGTGATATTTTGCATGGCCCAGGGGCAAAAAAAAAAAAAAAAAAAAAAAAATTGGTGTTATAAATTTATTATTTTTTTCCCTGACTCTTAAGAGTCTTCCCGCAGTCCGCCGGGGGAACTCTTAAGAGTCTTCCCGCAGTTCCCGGGTTAAACACCTTGCTCATCTCCTCCACTTCCATTCCTCCATAACTTCCTGGTCGAACCCACCTAGTCGTCTTTCCACTGCTCTCCTGTACTCCTCCCTGACTTCCTCCTCCTGCAACCTCTCCACCCTCCTCACCATTCCACCCTCCTCTCGCCTCCCTCCAGCTCTCCTCACCCACTTCTTTTGTATCCTAACCTTAGCTACCACTACATAATGATCAGACAGACCCCCTCCAATACCCCTATACACCCTAGCATCCATCACAGATTTCTTCATTCGTTCATCCACACATACATAATCAATCAATGACTTTCGTTCCACCACTGTCTTATCCTTCATCGTCAACATCCGTTTCCACGTGTACCTGTGGATCATTCTGTGTCGGAAGAAGGTGTTGGCTATCCACAGCCTCCTTCCTGCACATACATCCACAAGTGCACTACCATTCCCATTCACCTCTGATGGTACCCCCCACCCTCCCACCACTCCCTCAACTTTCCTATCACCCACCTTACCATTCATATCCCCAATCAGAAATATTCTTTCGTTCGTGTCAAACTTTTTCCAGGCACGCCTCCACATTCATCCAGAACTCCTCTTTCTTTCTTTCAAGTATATCCTCTGTCGGGGCATACACGCATACAATCACCCACGTTTGTATTCCTACTTTCATTCTAACCCACACAATCCTTGAACCCACAGACCCATACTCTCTTACACATTCCTTCCATTTGCTACTTACAAACAAACATGCACCTTCTCTCGCTGTTCCTTCACTCACTCCAGCACACACACCCATTCCACACTCCCACTCTCTCACATCTGAACCTTTCCATTTGGTCTCTGTCATGCCACATACATCCAGCCTGGCATTCACTAACACTTCCAGAACCTCTCTCTCTTTTGTGCCATCATTCATGCCACTAACATTCCACATAGCCATTCTCAGAATGTCCGAAGGTATGTCCTTAGTCGGTCGTGGTTCGTCAACGTAGGTTCCGTCCGCATCCGAGGCTATTCGTTCGTTTTTCTTTGCTTAGATATTTTTTCCAGGTGGGGGTCGCAAGCCCACCGACCCAACCTCTTTAGTCGCCTCTTACGACACGCAGAAGGCACGTGGAGCATATTCTATTCCCTAACCCCCAGGGGGGGTTATATAATGATAAAATAATATATACAGTACTTATGTTCCCCACAATCATATAATGCCAAGCACAAATATTCAATCTTTCGTTGTTTGTATTACCGTAAGAAATCTACCGAACGCCTGAAATAATACTCAAATAAAATGCTTGCAATCAAACTCTCAATCAATTTCAAGGTCACATGCAATTATAAAAAGGTATATTGTAGACCACAATCTTCGCCAAGCTTTGTTGTTGCTTGTATTATCGTGAGAAATGTACCGTACACCCTGGTTATCGTGAGAAATCTACCGAACGCCTGAAATAATACGCTATAAAATGCTTGCAATCAAACTTTCAAGCAATTTCAAGGTCACATACAATTATAAAAGGGTATATTGTAGACCACAATCTTCGCCAAGCTTCGTTGTTGCTTGTATTATCGTGAGAAATGTACCGTACACCCTGGTTATCGTGAGAAATCTACCGAACGCCTGAAATAATACGCTATAAAATGCTTGCAATCAAACTTTCAAGCAATTTCAAGGTCACATACAATTATAAAAGGGTATATTGTAGACCACAATCTTCGCCAAGCTTCGTTGTTGCTTGTATTATCGTGAGAAATGTACCGTACACCCTGGTTATCGTGAGAAATCTACCGAACGCCTGAAATAATACGCTATAAAATGCTTGCAATCAAACTTTCAAGCAATTTCTAGGTCACATGCAATTATAAAAAGGTATATTGTAGACCACAATCTTCACCAAGCTTCGTTGTTGCTTGTATTATCGTGAGAAATGTACCGTACACCCTGGTTATCATGAGAAATCTACCGAACGCCTGAAATAATACGCTATAAAATGCTTGCAATCAAACTTTCAAGCAATTTCAAGGTCACATGCAATTATAAATGTATAGAGAGATAGAGAGAGAGAGAGAGAGAGAGAGGGAGAGAGAAAGAGAGGAGGAGGAGGAGGTCAAGGACATCTGTTAGGTGTGATTTTGCCTGGGGATAAGATTAGATAGGGAGTGCCCTGGCCTATATCAGACAAAGAGAGAGAGAGAGAATGTCGTGATAATATAACTATTTTACATATGTATCATATATATGATAAAATAATATATACGGTACATATGTTCCCCACAATCATATAATGCCAAGCACAAATATTCAATCTTTCGTTGTTTGTATTACCGTAAGAAATCTACCGAACGCCTGAAATAATACGCAAATAAAATGCTTGCAATCAAACTCTCAATCAATTTCAAGGTCACATGCAATTATAAAAAGGTATATTGTAGACCACAATCTTCGCCAAGCTTCGTTGTTGCTTGTATTATCGTGAGAAATGTACCGTACACCCTGGTTATCGTGAGAAATCTACCGAACGCCTGAAATAATACGCTATAAAATGCTTGCAATCAAACTTTCAAGCAATTTCAAGGTCACATGCAATTATAAAAAGGTATATTGTAGACCACAATCTTCACCAAGCTTCGTTGTTGCTTGTATTATCGTGAGAAATGTACCGTACACCCTGGTTATCATGAGAAATCTACCGAACGCCTGAAATAATACGCTATAAAATGCTTGCAATCAAACTTTCAAGCAATTTCAAGGTCACATGCAATTATAAATGTATAGGTAGAGGAAGAGAGAGAGAGAGAGAGAGAGAGAGAGAGGGAGAGAGAAAGAGAGGAGGAGGAGGAGGTCAAGGACATCTGTTAGGTGTGATTTTGCCTGGGGATAAGATTAGATAGGGAGTGCCCTGGCCTATATCAGACAAAGAGAGAGAGAGAGAGAGAGTGTCGTGATAATATAACTATTTTACATATGTATCATATAATTATATGATAAAATAATATATACGGTACATAATTATGTTCCCCACAATCATATAATGCCAAGCACAAATATTCAATCTTTCGTTGTTTGTATTACCGTAAGAAATCTACCGAACGCCTGAAATAATACGCAAATAAAATGCTTGCAATCAAACTCTCAATCAATTTCAAGGTCACATGCAATTATAAAAAGGTATATTGTAGACCACAATCTTCGCCAAGCTTCGTTGTTGCTTGTATTATCGTGAGAAATGTACCGTACACCCTGGTTATCGTGAGAAATCTACCGAACGCCTGAAATAATACGCTATAAAATGCTTGCAATCAAACTTTCAAGCAATTTCAAGGTCACATGCAATTATAAAAAGGTATATTGTAGACCACAATCTTCACCAAGCTTCGTTGTTGCTTGTATTATCGTGAGAAATGTACCGTACACCCTGGTTATCATGAGAAATGTACCGTACACCCTGGTTATCGTGAGAAATCTACCGAACGCCTGAAATAATACACTATAAAATGCTTGCAATCAAACTCTCAAGCAATTATAAAATGTAAATTGTACTTACCAACACCCACACCAATATGTTCTTCGTCAGGAACGTCTCCATCTTGCTCAACGTCCTCTGCAGCATCAACCTCAACTTTTGAGGCACGCAAATTATGCCTGGGGTGAAAGCTATGATCGGCATATTTTCGTCTTCCGAGTCTTCCTCACTATCAAAACTATCACCCAGACCTTCCATGGTGTCATTCAACAGCCTATTAGAAAGTTCTGAAGAGTTCATCATGATATCTAGGTCCTGGGCAGTGAGCGGGGCCTGATGAGTAGGGTGGCGCGATGCACTAGGGGTGGCGGCCACCGAATCGGACACTGGCAAATCTTGACCTTCCATCACGGCTGCTTGAGGGTTACTGAGTCATGGTCATGCAGTGGAGATATGTGGGTGGGACCTTGTAGTACACCGCCTGACCACCAGGTTTCGCTTTCCACTTAAATTAGGGCGGGAATTAGCCCACGGACTTAAGGCGGGCCCCGCCACATAGTCCAATTTTTTCGATACGGACTTAAGTCGGGCCCCGCTAAACAAGGGTTAACACTCAAGCCGCGGGTCTCGACATATGTCGAGTGAGAGAACCATGGCCTATCCAGCGGGTCCCGACAATATTCGGGTGGGATTTTGAGCACATTATCGGCTCTGAGAGAGAGTCCACGTGTTGGCAGGACCGCAGGCCGGCTCTGATCGCTCGTCATGAGCCTAGCGAGGCAACTGAGGTCCCCACCACACACCTCCACCTCCCTGGCCTCGCGCGGAAAGGTAAAATCTCAGGGAATTTACCGTATTTTAGGGTTTTTGCACGCGTGTTGCAACATCGTTGCAAGCGAACCCGTGGTCGTACAAGGATGATTCAGGTGTCATTGGAAAGCTCTATTATCGCCCTTTCACGGATCATAATTGTATTACGCTCTGGCTCTTGTTTATGCATGAAAAAGAGCATGGAATGAACCTCGTTTAGGGTAAATATGCCCACCTGGCAGGTAGTAGAAGTTACAAATATCCCCGTCCGTAAGGGGTTAACTCGGGGAAATGGAATGAAATTAAAAACCAGGAGGGCGAATCTCGATGTCACAAAGCACTTCTTCACCTACAGTGTGGTCAATGAGTGGAACAAACTGCCAAAGAAAGTGGTACAATGTAAGACAATTGACACATTCTAAAAGAGTCTAGACATCCATTTTGAGGAAATTGGAATAATATAGGTAAAAAAATAAAAATAGGTTAAGCATCAGTAGTATATAATATTTCTCAACTCCATTCTTTACTATGAATTTCCCAGTAGAAATTGTTTGTTGTCATTCTGCCGGGGGACTTGTTTCCTCAACTATAATTTCATGCCGACCAATGGTCGGAGGGAGTGGTGATTTGGGGAGAGAGTCTTCTGCTTTGCTATCCTTGCCTTCCACTTTGTAGTAGATTCTATTTTATTTTAGCATTAAGTCCGGACTTCCTAGTAGGGACCACAAGGTCTGTGTAGTCTGTGTCAGGATATATTCAGGTCCCACACTCAGCGTCCATGTCCTGCTCGCAACTACAAGGAATAAACTCCTCCATTATTACCATGAGAGAGAGTGTGTGAGAGAGAGAGAGAGTGAGTGTGTGTGTGTGTGAGAGAGAGAGAGTGTGTCTATGAGAGAGAGCGAGAGAGACGAAAGTGGACATGATAGATATGTCCAGGTATTTAATTAAGGTCTTTATTCCCCTCTCTTTTGCCTGGTTCTCTTTTCATATTACTTACACGATCCTTTTTGCTTACTATTCATCTCTCTCTCTCTCTCTCTCTCTCTCTCTCTCTCTCTCTCTCTCTCTCTCTCTCTCTCTCTCCCTCTCTCTCTCTCTCTCTCTCTCTCTCTCTCTCTCTCTCTCTCTCTCTCTCTCTCTCTCTCTCTCTCTCTCTCTGCCCCCATACGATTGCATTCAAGTAATGAAAGGCCTGTCAGAGTTACTTGATTAATTGAACTATTCATAAATGTTGTTATTCTTATAATATTATGTTCTTCCTATGTGAAGGGGGGATGGGCAGGGTTTTCTGGTCCTCCGTCTCCCTCATGTTTAGCATATTAGTTTTGAGATTTTAAGACGTTCGTTCTATTAGTTTGACGATTTTGATACCTTTCCCTCCATTTCTTTGTCAATATTCAGACCTTGCGTGCCATTTAGGTGTCTATTTTTTCCTGGCGAGCGAAAGCGAGCCTGCAATTTTAGAAGGAACTGGCCTTGAGCCGGGACATTTTTGTTGTTTTTGTACAAATTTATCTTGAAAGGGGTTCTTGGGGGTGTGAACCATCCCCCCTTAAGTAAAATCCTCTTGATGTAGCATTAATAAAATACATACTAAGCGTCAGAATGAAGGTATTATTCAAAGGTTAATCGTTTCTATCCTTGTACCAAATGAAAGTACAATTGGCCTCATAAGTTCCGTTCCCCGTCGTGATCTTATGCATGAAAGATAAATAGTATGAATGAGTTATGAGAGTGTGGTTTCTTTTAATTATCAGTTGAGTAATCAGATGAGTTAACCACTGCAAAAGAAACTACTACACTCGTCCTTCAATCCTGCGCATTATAAATATTATTCCAAGTATAAGATCACGGCGAGAAACAGAAGTAATGCGGGCCACTGTGTAACAAAGATCACGGCGAGAAACAGAAGTAATGCGGGCCACTGTGTAACAAAGATCACGGCGAGAAACAGAAGTAATGCGGGCCACTGTGTAACAAAGATCACGGCGAGGAACAGAAGTAATGCGGGCCACTGTGTAACAAAGGCCAAGATCACGGCGAGGAACAGAAGTAATGCGGGCCACTGTGTAACAAAGGCCAAGATCACGGCGAGGAACAGAAGTAATGCGGGCCACTGTGTAACAAAGATCACGGCGAGGAACAGAAGTAATGCGGGCCACTGTGTAACAAAGGCCAAGATCACGGCGAGGAACAGAAGTAATGCGGGCCACTGTGTAACAAAGATCACGGCGAGGAACAGAAGTAATGCGGGCCACTGTGTAACAAAGATCACGGCGAGGAACAGAAGTAATGCGGGCCACTGTGTAACAAAGATCACGGCGAGGAACAGAAGTAATGCGGGCCACTGTGTAACAAAGATCACGGCGAGGAACAGAAGTAATGCGGGCCACTGTGTAACAAAGGCCAAGATCACGGCGAGGAACAGAAGTAATGCGGGCCACTGTGTAACAAAGGCCAAGATCACGGCGAGGAACAGAAGTAATGCGGGCCACTGTGTAACAAAGGCCAAGATCACGGCGAGGAACAGAAGTAATGCGGGCCACTGTGTAACAAAGATCACGGCGAGGAACAGAAGTAATGCGGGCCACTGTGTAACAAAGGCCAAGATCACGGCGAGGAACAGAAGTAATGCGGGCCACTGTGTAACAAAGATCCGGCGAGGAACAGAAGTAATGCGGGCCACTGTGTAACAAAGATCACGGCGAGGAACAGAAGTAATGCGGGCCACTGTGTAACAAAGATCACGGCGAGGAACAGAAGTAATGCGGGCCACTGTGTAACAAAGGCCAAGATCACGGCGAGGAACAGAAGTAATGCGGGCCACTGTGTAACAAAGGCCAAGAACACGGCGAGGAACAGAAGTAATGTGGGCCACTGTGTAACAAAGGCCAAGATCACGGCGAGAAACAGAAGTAATGCGGGCCACTGTGTAACAAAGGCCAAGATCACGGCGAGGAACAGAAGTAATGCGGGCCACTGTGTAACAAAGATCACGGCGAGGAACAGAAGTAATGTGGGCCACTGTGTAACAAAGGCCAAGATCACGGCGAGAAACAGAAGTAATGCGGGCCACTGTGTAACAAAGGCCAAGATCACGGCGAGGAACAGAAGTAATGCGGGCCACTGTGTAACAAAGATCACGGCGAGGAACAGAAGTAATGCGGGCCACTGTGTAACAAAGATCACGGCGAGGAACAGAAGTAATGCGGGCCACTGTGTAATAAAGATCACGGCGAGGAACAGAAGTAATGCGGGCCACTGTGTAACAAAGGCCAAGATCACGGCGAGGAACAGAAGTAATGCGGGCCACTGTGTAACAAAGATCACGGCGAGGAACAGAAGTAATGCGGGCCACTGTGTAACAAAGATCACGGCGAGGAACAGAAGTAATGCGGGCCACTGTGTAACAAAGATCACGGCGAGGAACAGAAGTAATGCGGGCCACTGTGTAACAAAGATCACGGCGAGGAACAGAAGTAATGCGGGCCACTGTGTAACAAAGGCCAAGATCACGGCGAGGAACAGAAGTAATGCGGGCCACTGTGTAACAAAGATCACGGCGAGGAACAGAAGTAATGCAGGCCACTGTGTAACAAAGGCCAAGATTACGGCGAGGAACAGAAGTAATGCGGGCCAATGTGTAACAAAGATCACGGCGAGGAACAGAAGTAATGCCACTGTGTAACAAAGATCACGGCGAGGAACAGAAGTAATGCGGGCCACTGTGTAACAAAGATCACGGCGAGGAACAGAAGTAATGCGGGCCACTGTGTAACAAAGGCCAAGATCACGGCGAGGAACAGAAGTAATGCGGGCCACTGTGTAACAAGGCCAAGATCACGGCGAGGAACAGAAGTAATGCGGGCCACTGTGTAACAAAGATCACGGCGAGGAACAGAAGTAATGCGGGCCACTGTGTAACAAAGATCACGGCGAGGAACAGAAGTAATGCGGGCCACTGTGTAACAAAGGCCAAGATCACGGCGAGGAACAGAAGTAATGCGGGCCACTGTGTAACAAAGGCCAAGATCACGGCGAGGAACAGAAGTAATGCGGGCCACTGTGTAACAAAGGCCAAGATCACGGCGAGGAACAGAAGTAATGCGGGCCACTGTGTAACAAAGGCCAAGATCACGGCGAGGAACAGAAGTAATACGGGCCACTGTGTAACAAAGGCCAAGATCACGGCGAGGAACAGAAGTAATGCGGGCCACTGTGTAACAAAGATCACGGCGAGGAACAGAAGTATTGCGGGCCACTGTGTAACAAAGGCCAAGATCACGGCGAGGAACAGAAGTAATGCGGGCCACTGTGTAACAAAGATCACGGCGAGGAACAGAAGTAATGCGGGCCACTGTGTAACAAAGATCACGGCGAGGAACAGAAGTAATGCGGGCCACTGTGTAACAAAGATCACGGCGAGGAACAGAAGTAATGCGGGCCACTGTGTAACAAAGGCCAAGATTGGAAACTGCTGTACTTAGGGGGTAATGGTTATTTTTTGGTCTATTTATTTATTCGTTCATATATTTTTTTAGACCTCAATCAAGTTTTTTTAAAAACACCCCTTAAACCCCCCTTCAAGATAAATTTTACATTTTTCAGTAAAAATATGTCCCGACTGAAGGCCTATTCCTCTTACAGGCTCGCTATCGCTCGCCAGGAAAAAGTCGACACCTGAATGGCACGAAGGGTCTTAAAATTGACAACGAAATGGGGCGAAAGATGTTAAAATCGCCAAACTAATGGGTCTAACGTCTTGAAATCTCAAATCTAATGGGGCTAAACACGAGGGAGAAGGGGATGCAGAAAAAACTCTCCCCCTTTGACCCCCATGTGAGACTAAAGGGTACATCACACAGTCAGGAATGCGAGCTAGAATCACTAGGAGTAATGATTCCTGGTGATTCCTGGGAATACACCACGAATGTCTGCAATTCCCCGTGGACTCACAACACCGTAGGAACCACTGGGAGTGTACCTGCGAATCACTGGGAGTCACTGGGAATCACCTGGATAAAACCAGGAATGAAGTGCGAGTGACTGAAAATTTGAAAATGTTTGATTTTTACTGTAATATACGAGTCGATAGGAGTAATATAGGTATCACTGGGAATTAGATAGGAGTCACTGAGAATCACCGAGCATCACTGGGATTTGTTTGGAATGAGATGCGAGGCAAGGCCCCCATTGTGAAGAGCCCCTATATAAGGGGCCCCCAAGCTGTACCAAGCCACATGCACACTCACCACCGACCCACGGACACTATAACTACAGTCCTCTAATATCGTCATTAAGTATTATGACTGTATTCATACATCATTACAGACATTAATATAATAGATAAGTCTGTATTATTATGTACCGTAAGTTCATAATATCAATGCTTATTATACTTTAAGAAACAAATATATTTAAACTATTGTCTAAATAGTGGATAGTTAATCATTCCCACCTTGTTGTTTTCATTCGTTACCGAGTTCTGTAATATTTCATACGATTACCTAAAATAGGTAACACTTATAGGTTGTGTTCGTTTGCTTAAGTTAGGTCAGGGGAGTTGCAGAACTTCTAGATTATTAACCGGCGACTACAACGGCCCCTAAATAACCAAGTCATGATTCCACTGGCTCAAAGTTTACCCCGGCGACTACAATGCCCCTCGAAGTAGTAATCCAAATTCCACTCTCCACCTCCAAGCGAACTTGACATTTCAAAACACATACAAACATGTATCCACCATTCTCGTTATGTTAGGTAAGGGGAGTTGCAGAACTTGTAGACTACAAGTAGGGTATTGTAACATTGACCATACATTGTTCACATTATTAATTACCTGAACTACCGTAATTTCCTTCTCTACACACAATCACTGGGTGAATACAATGTCTTGTGGGAAATTGTACTTACACAGGTTAATACTAGGCCTATTTATAATGTTTGACCATGAAAAGTTAACTACCTGTATAATGTATATTATACTTTCACGTGAGAAGTATTACAGGTTTATATGAATAATATATTTATTAAAGGGTACTTCACACAGTCAGGAATGCGAGCTAGAATCACTAGGAGTAGCTGAAAATTCGGATTCCTGGCCCTATTCGCGGTGAAAATTCGATGACTCCTAGTGACTCTAGCGATATCCTAGTGATTCCTGTTAGACTCCCAGTGACTCCAAACCACTCGCGGCCGATTCGCCCTGTCCGACAAAATGTTCACCGTGTTTAACTCTTGTCTAGCGGGGTGTTTTGGGCTCATTTGGGCATATTCAGGCCCTCCTGAATGATCAATCAAGTATCTGCATGAAAAGAAATGTATTCAGCAAAAAACTAGGCGCTAAAAACTTCAAAATGAGACCAGAACGAGCTACGTAGCACTCGTGGTTCTCTTGCAGTGGTGCCACGAACATGGGAGTTTAGCGTATAACGGTATATTTTTCCCAGCTATGCTCACTACTGGCTACACTGCCGGCCTCTCGAGAACACAGGGAACATGAGTTAATGGGTGGCGGTAAGCCCTGGGAGTCGGCTGTCTGGCCCGCTGCGCTCCCGGCCATTTGCACTCGATTTTAACCCTTTAAAAGCCTTAATAATGCTCCTAACTTGCTGCAAATTGGTGCACGACTTAAGTCGAGCGCCGCCAATAAGGGTTTAAAGTTCTAGCCACGAATCGGACCATTCCCAGTGACTCCCAGTTGATTCCCAGTGATCCCCAGTGATTCCCCAGTGACTCCCAGTGAGCCCTGGTGATGCTCAGTGTTTCGTATCTGATTCGCGGACAGCTTTTGGTTTCAGTTCCAGTTCACACCAGAATCACCAGGACTCACTGGGAGTCACTGGGAAATCACTGGGCATCACTGGGAATCACTGGGAGTGGTCCGATTCGCGGCGAGAACCTTAAACACGGTGAACATTTTGTCGGACAGGGGCAATCGGCCGGGACTGGTTTGGAGTCACTGGGAGTGTACCAGGAATCACTAGGATATCGCTAGTCACTTGGAGTATAGATTTTCACCGCGAATAGGCCCAGGAATCCGAATTTTCAGCTATTCCTAGTGGTTCTAGCTCGCATTCTTGACTGTGTGAAGTACCCTTTAGGCATAATATTAACACTATCTGGTCTGACGTCTTGAGGCTTGTTATGATATTTTGTTTAATTAGTATTGAGGATTACGCCTGTTTTTTGCCATTTTCGAGCAACGTATTTTAGCTTGTCCTCTAGGCTAACAAAAACACCTTCCCAAACTTCCTTCAAACTAAAAAAAAATGCCGGTATGTTTAGGAGTAGTGGGCGTACACATTTTTGCCATTATGTGTATTGTAATTCCATATTTAAACCCACTATCTTGTAGTTTGAAAGATCCTCTACACCTTGATATACAATTAAGTATCTGGCAGAATATGAATAAGTGTACATATACCTGTAAATACAGTCCTCCTCTACCACTCTTCTCTTCGCCAACATGTAAACAAATCCCAGAGTCGATATACGCTTCAAGTCGCTGTGCAGACATCCGAACACAGGGTTTATCGTGACGTCATCTAGAATATAAGTGCTAGTATGCGAATAATATCTATAGTCACGGTTTGCGCATTTGAGTGATTATTATTGATGTTCTTTTGTTTGCCAATCCTGCTCATCATAGCATCCAGTCATTTATTATTTTTTGGTCAGTTCAAGTTGGTTGCCATCTTGAACGAGTGTGGAATGGGTGTGTTAAGATTATTGTCTTACGATTCGCGAAGTTATTGTATTTTCTGAGGACATCAACTTATCACAACATTTGGTAAAGGTTAGTAGCTGTTAGATATAGGCGGCAGCCCCCACCTATAATACTTGGATAAGTTAGGTAAGGTTGCTAGGTTAGGCTAATGTCTCCTCAAAGTTGACTATTTGTATAACATAGGTTTATAATAATAATAATAATAATAATATTATTTATTCAGTTACCAATTTACAGAGTTGGTACCACATAGTATGTTACAAATATGACATGTACCAGCTTTGCATAATTCCAACTAAGGATAGCCCAATAAGGCCGTTAGGCGTATTTCCATTGGGGTCCTTGTGGGATTAGGTTAGCTGGGGAAAAAGGGAGGATAAAATAAATAGATACTTTAGAGAAAGAATTTCTATTGGGTTATTTTAAGATACCTTACATCCTATAGTAAATATCAGTAATCCGTAATCAGTAATCATTTCAGTTTGGTTTGCCTATCTCTTATGTCGTATTTAGTAGTAGACATAAGCTTGGTGCTCCCTTCTCGCAGATGTCCGGTTCAGGTGTTCCTTCAGGCTACATCTGAAGGAATACAATGTTCTCTTTTCACGGACTGACTGGGGTAGGTCGTTCTAGTCTTTGATGGCAGTGAAGAAGAATGTTTGCTTACCCTGTCCTTGGATTCTCGGGACCTTAAAATTAAACATACTGTTTCTTGTATTATGTCCACTCCTCTCATTTGCTTTAAGAAAATCACTCCTTAGATACTCTGGAGCTCTGTCATAGAAAATTTTGAAGGCATTAGTGAGCCTGATTTGTTTGGCCCTGTCAGAGACATTGAGCATACCTAGTGACTGAAGTTGTTCCTGGCCAACATGTGATCTGGGTTCAGCATGAACCTAACCATTTTATTTTGAGTGACCTGAAGTTTGTGCTGTGCTGATTTAGATGATGCAGAGTACCAGGATGACACAGAATAGTCAAAATGACATTGAACAAGCGCTTGGGAAAGGGTCTTTTTGGTCGCCGCTGGCAAGCATCCCACCTGTCTATACAGGTATTTTATACGTGCTCTACACTTACTCAGGATAGATTCCAAAATTGTTTCCCCTGACAAACTCGAGTCCAGTTTTAGTCCGAGATATTTAACTTGTGACACTGTTGTTATAGGAATATCATTACAGTTGACCGAGTAGCCCACAATGTCTTTCAGTTTGCGTTTTGTTCCACATAAGATGGCTTCCGTCTTGCCCAGGTGAAGAGATAGTCTATTGTCCACTAGCCATTCACTACATGATTCTAGTTCTTTGGAAAGTGAAGCGGCAATACTTATTGGGTCTTTTCCTGAAACCAGAAGCACGCTGTCGTCAGCATACAGTAATAATTTACATGAGACGCTCAGTTCCATGTCGTTCACATAACAGAGAAAGAGTAAGGGACCAAGGATGCTTCCCTGCGGGACCCCACAGTTAATTGGCATAGGATCAGATATATTATCATCAATTTTGACTCTTTGTTGTTCTAACACTAAGATAAGATTTAAACCAGTTCACTGACCCAATGTCCATTGCTTGTAGTTTATTACATAGGATATCATGGTCTACTGTGTCAAACGCTTTTTGTAGATCAAGAAGAACCATACCGGTGTAGTTACCTTTAGACATTTCTTTACGAATGTGATCTGTTAAATGGATGAGACAGGAGTCTGTCGAGTACATGCATCTGAAACCTGATTGAAGCTTATAGAATAGATCATTTTCTTTGAGGTAGTGTTCAATTTGGGTGTACACCGCTCTTTCAATGATTTTAGATACAATACATAATATGCTAACTGGTCTGTAGTTGCCAACTTCTAGTTTATTTCCTTTCTTGAATAGAGGGGTTACAATAGCTTCCTTCAGTTCAGCAGGTACAGTGTTGGTGTTAATTGACAGGTTGATGATGGGGGTTAGGGGACCTGCTATACCAATGGCTCCATCTCGTAGAAATTTGGCAGGAATTTTGTCTGGCCCTGTGCTTTTATGTACATTTAGGTTAGAGAGCTCGTCAAAAGTGTATTTTGGTGTATCATTTTGCAATCCAAATGTGTTCGGGTGTATGCCTTTATCTCTGTAGAAATTTCGATAGGTGGCCGTTGTTATCGTGTATTTATTGAGAGGTTGCGGTTGGTTCTGTGCAAGTGTGTTTGCTATGGAGGTGAAGAAGGTGTTGAAGTAGGTTGAAATTTGTCATTTATCGTGGCAAACCTGATCATTAATGTTGAGAGCAATATTAGTGTTAGACGAATCCCTTGCCTTGTTGCTGTAGCCTGTTGTTTTTAGGTGCCTCCATAGTTTCTTTGGGTTATTCTGATATTCCTCTGCCTTATTGTGGAAATAATTAGTTTTCGCTGATTTTATTTTTCTACTTAGTTTATTCCTGGCCCTGTTGAACTCATGTTTCAGACCTTGATCCTGTCTATGTTTCACTAGCCTTTTTAACAGATTGTCTCTGTGTTCCAGATGGTGTAGTATGTCATTGTTGATCCATGGGTCTGACCTTGCTTTAATTCGTATGTCTTTCAGAGGAGCTATTTCGTCTAGGATGTTTGTGATGATGGTTCTGAAGCCAACCCATGCGTCATTAACGTTTGTACTTCCAAACACTGGAGACCAGTCTGTATTCCATAAAATGTCCAGAAATGTTTCTTTGTTGTAGTTTCTGAGTGACCTTGTTTTGATAACCTTGTGATTGTCTAAGGTATTTTTTGTGGTTTTCCGTGTGCAATATGTGACGAAGTGATCACTTATCCCAGTCTGTATAACCCCAGATTGGGATATTTTGTCCTCTCTGTTACAGTTTATGTGGTCTAATATTGTGGCAGTGTTCTCAGAGATACGTGTGGGGGTTGTGATGAGTTGTTTGTGATTGTGCATTGTCAGTATGTGACTATATTCTCGTACAAGCCTATTATTTCGTTGTTTGTAACACAGGTTAAAATCCCCTAGTATAATGGATTCATTCCGAGGGTCTAGCGATGACAAAGTTCGTTCAAATTTGGTGAAGAATTGTGTGTCGTCTGGTGGCCTATAGCACAGCCCAATTGTGATGGGTCTTGTCCTCGGCAGGTGTAGGTCGATCCACAGAGCTTCGTGATTTTCTACATGGAGGTCGGTTCTAGTTGTCTGTGTGAGGTTGTTTTTTACATACAGACATACTCCTCCCCCTTGCCTATTGTGATCATTCCTAACCATGTTGAAACCTTGAATGTTTATTTCACCATCGTTTATACTTGAATCCAGCCAGGTTTCTGTGATTGCAATTATTGAAGCTTTGGCCTTATTAGCTAACAAGTTTAGTTCTGACAATTTATGGTACATTGATCTGGCGTTAATGTGGATAAGATGGAGCCCTTTGTTGGTGAACATTCTGTATTCATCTTTGATTTTGAATGTGTCCTGGCTGGATTCTGAGTTGTTAATACTTGGTTCATTTACATTAATATTCGGTAATGAATGGATAGGTTTAGTAGGCCTACCCACTCCACCCCGTAGCTGGCATGCAAGGGCTAGTTTTATATCCCACGTACCTAGGTACTAGAAACTCGCAGTAGCTGGCATGCAAGGGCTAGTTTTATATCCCACGTACCTAGGTACTAGCAACTCGCAGTAGCTGGCATGCAAGGGCTAGTTTTATATCCCACGTACCTAGGTACTAGCAACTCGCAGTAGCTGGCATGCAAGGGCTAGTTTTATATCCCACGTACCTAGGTACTAGCAACTCGCAGTAGCTGGCATGCAAGGGCTAGTTTTATATCCCACGTACTATGTACTAGCAACTCGCAGTAGCTGGCATGCAAGGGCTAGTTTTATATCCCACGTACCTAGGTACTAGCAACTCGCAGTAGCTGGCATGCAAGGGCTAGTTTTATATCCCACGTACCTAGGTACTAGCAACTCGCAGTAGCTGGTATGCAAGGGCTAGTTTTATATCCCACGTACCTAGGTACTAGCAACTCGCAGTAGCTGGCACGCAAGGGCTAGTTTTATATCCCACGTACTATGTACTAGCAACTCGCAGTAGCTGGCATGCAAGGGCTAGTTTTATATCCCACGTACTAGGTACTAGCAACTCGCAGTAGCTGGTATGCAGGGTTGTTTTATAGGGGTCTAGAGGTTTGGTTAGGTTAATATACTAGGTCTCAGAAACAACAATCGTAGTAGCGGTAGTAAAGTTCAAATAGGCTAGCGGTCGCACCACTATTGACAGCACACATATAGTAATGGATGCACTATTTTGAGTTTTCACTAGCATTTCCCATTAATTTTCTTTGTTGCAAGTGGGTTTTGCCTTCACATTATTGTTTGCCTCAACAATATCAAACTCGGTAGGTGATCAGGATTATTTAAATACGCCCGCCACTCATAGTGGGCGTGACGTCACGATACTCATTCCTTCCAGCCAATCACAGACGCTTTCTCGACTGTGAATGTGTTCGGATACACACGACCACCACCCTTGGCCACCACAGGTTTTTCTATCCATAGAGTTTTTCAACCCCTCTCTTTCCCTGATATATTTCATGCCCTCCCCACCTATCGGGGTAAATATTTTAATATTGTTTAGGCAAACAACATAATGTGAAGTTAAAAGACACTTGTAACAAAGAATAATAATGGAAAACACTAGTGAAAACTCTAAATAGTGCGCCCGTATGTGTCCTGTCAATAGTGGTACGCCCACTACTCCTAATCTTACCAAAATGCCCACCCAGACCCTCTTAAATTTGTACATTTTTCGATAGAAAAATGTTTAGGTCGAAGGGCGATTAAATTATAGGCTCGCTATCGCTTGCCCAGTAAAAGAAAATAGACACCTGAACGGGATGAAGCGTCTTATCGCCAAACTAATTGGGTGAAGCGTCTTAAAATCTCCAACCTAATGGAGCGAATCATGGGACGTTCATAAAGCCCCCCCTCGTACCAGATAGGCTTGAGGGGATAGTGCTTGGTTTTTGGTCTGTATATTTATTTATTAATTTATTTTGAGTTTCCTCGCTAGACCTCCATCAAGCTTAGAAAAAAAACTCCTAGACCCCCTTTCAAGATAAATTTGTACATTTTTCGTTAGAAAAATTTACCGGCCAAAGGCCGATTCCTTCTAAAATTAGAGGCTCGCTATCGCCTGCCAGGAAAAAATCGACACCTAAAGGGCACGAAAGGTCTTAATATTGATACAAAAATGAGGCGAAAGGTTTCAAAATCGCCAAACTAACGGAACGAACTTCTTAAAACCTCAAAATTAATATGCTAAACATGAGGGAGAAGGGGGGGGGGGTCCATAAAAAGCAAGTACTACCCCCTTAACAAATCAGCGGACCGATCACATTGCCATAGACCAATTACGACTCTTAATATCCAGCTAATAATTTCACCATCAGATTAAATTAAGTTGATACAACCGAATGAGTCCCAATATATGATGCCGTGGACAGCAATAATATGGCAGAGGTATTTCAGTTAAGGGGCTAGTGCTTGTATTTCAGTTAAGGGGCTAGTGCTTGTATTTCAGTTAAGGGGCTAGTGCTTGTATTTCAGTTAAGGGGCTAGTGCTTGTATTTCAGTTAAGGGGCTAGTGCTTGTATTTCAGTTAAGGGGCTAGTGCTTGTATTTCAGTTAAGGGGCTAGTGCTTGTATTTCAGTTAAGGGGCTAGTGCTTGTATTTCAGTTAAGGGGCTAGTGCTTGTATTTCAGTTAAGGGGCTAGTGCTTGTATTTCAGTTAAGGGGCTAGTGCTTGTATTTCAGTTAAGGGGCTAGTGCTTGTATTTCAGTTAAGGGGCTAGTGCTTGTATTTCAGTTAAGGGGCTAGTGCTTGTATTTCAGTTAAGGGGCTAGTGCTTGTATTTCAGTTAAGGGGCTAGTGCTTGTATTTCAGTTAAGGGGCTAGTGCTTGTATTTCAGTTAAGGGGCTAGTGCTTGTATTTTGGGGGGCCACTTATTAATTTATTTATTTAATTTTGAGTTTCCTCGCTAAACCTCCATCAAGCTTAAAAAAACACCCCCTATACCCCCTTTCAAGATAAATTTGTAAATTTTTCGGTAGAAAAAATTCCTGGCTGAGGGCCGGTTCCTTCAAAAATTACAGGCTCGCTATCGCTCGCCAGGAAAAAATCGACACCTAAACGGCACAAAAAGGTCTTAATATTGACAAAGTAATGGGGCGAAAGGTCTCATAATCGCCAAACTAGAGAACGAACGTCCTAAAATTGCAAAACTAATGGGTCTAAACATGAGGGAGAAGGGGGTCCAGAAAAAGCGAGTACCTCCCCCTTAATGGTTTAATACCATTAACCCAAATTATAGGTTTGACTCCTGTAAGGAGATAAAGAAAACCTAATATTTAGTAGTGGCCCCTCCATCATTGACGAACATGCCTATTACATAAGGCATCCTCTTCAAACACTAATCCGCCTTAGTTTTGAATCTGCCGCGCAGAGCATTTAAAATCTGAGGAGCCTTCATCATGAGTGCATGCGACCTCACTCATGGCTTCAGTCATTATGAATTGGGTTCTCACTACGAAAAAACTTCGTAAAAAATAAAAACAAAAAGAAAATAAGAATAACTATCCAATAAGCTTTCCATCATATCGTGGATGGACTTGTGTGGATCTTTGACCAGACGCTGATTCAGGCGTCATTCTTCCTTCACTGACATATCAAGTAAACCAAAATCCTTAATACATCAACGAATGGGAAGGGGATGGTCGGGAGGGCCCCAGTCGTCAATGATTACGGGGCCACTACTAAATATTAGGTTTTCTTTATCTCCTTACAGGAGTCAAACCTATAATTTATTAGTGGCCCCTCCATCATTGACGAACATGCCTGATTTCTAAGACTGGAGGGGGACATTCGTAATCATATCATAACTCTAGAAAAGCAGATAATCAAACAACCACATAGTATTCTTACTTTGAAAATATATTTACACATGGCGCAGCCCATATATATACAAAAAAGGGGTTCAAGCAGGTGCGTGCTTCAAAGAAGCCTGCTTGACAAAAAGGGGTAACTCAGGAGATTCTGTGAACAGATCTGTAGTTACAAAGGCACCCCACTCAACGAGTGGTGACAAAAATAATAAGTTATAAGTTTACATGTGCACATATAACCCCATAATATTCGTGGAAACATCTTGCAAAACATCTCCACTGATTAATACTAAATTGCTTTCACAGCTAAAACTACTATAACAACCCTGTTGTTTGTACTAACATTGTACTAGCACAATTTCTCGCCCTGAATAGAACAGAGAAATTTTCATATCACATTATCCATAATTTGTATCACAGCTCTTACACTCCGGCGGGGTCTAGGGTGTCCTATGTTACACTGACTGCACCCCCCCCCCCCATTTTCCTTGAAAGTAAACAAAAGTGACTGAAGGGCCACCTAGACCCTCTGCCTTAAAGCTATACATGGTAAGGAAGGTTTGTCTAGAGCAACTGACAAGTATCTAGTCAAAAACGTATGATTAGAAGCCCACAAATGTGTGGACGTAATATCTTCTACTGAAAAGTTCTTCAGGAAGCGTAAAGAGGCCGCCCATTTGCGTAAGTCGTGGGCCCTACCCACAACGCCGGGATTACTCTCTTTAATGACTTCGACCAAAAGAGAAGCCAATCTCCGTTTCAGTAAGCGTTTACCCGTACTTGCTACCCACAAAGCACCTTGGGGGTTTAGAGGAGCTACTCTCAAATATTTGGTTAGAGCTTGCACTGGACATAGATTATGGTGCACCTTTCCCCTTTTTAACGCCGGCACAGTGAACTCCGAAAACAAGTGTGCACTGTGCTCATTTTGGCTACAAATCCTGGGGAAGGTGCAATGTGAATACATTCATTAAGTCTACCAAACCTAAGGCAATTAGGTGTGTTGCTCATCGCCGCCAGCTCAGACACTCTGTTCCCGGTGGCCAAAGCCAAGAGGAATACAGCCTTTTTTAAGAGTAATGCAAAATCTGCAGTATTTTGGTACAGACGAGAGTGAAGTAAAGACAATGCCTTGTCCAGAGACCAAGTAGGCATGAGCTGACGGGGAGGTGGGCGGAGTTTAAAACATGCTCTCATAAAACCTGTTTCCTCCGCTACCGGTATGGAGAGACCTGTAAGGTCTAAAAAGGGCACTCTAATCGCAGTTAAGTGATTTTTTAACGTTACCACAGATAAACGTTTCTGCTCAAACAGATAATTCAAATAATTAAAAACTAATGCTACTGAGGGCACAGTCTGTTCTGTTCTAATGATCCAAGAAGTAAAGGCTTGCCAATGTGATTGATACTGTCGTTTCGTAGACTGAGTATATTGATTTAATAATTTATTGGTCACATCTCTACCATATGGTGCTAGCCACTTGGCCTCCTGAATGTCCATAATGCAAAAGTCAGCGAGGTCGCTAGGTTGCCAATCGTGTCTAAGTGGAAATACCCGACCGGGAGCGACACCGGGTGCGGGCACCACGTCTTTAATTGCTGGTACCATAACTGCGCCGGCCACAGGGGCGCGATTAGCGAGACTAAGCCTCGATAATCTCGTAGTTTGTTCACTACGTGGCACATTAGTGACGCGTCTGGCGGCGGAAACAGATAGAAGGAGCTCCATCTGTTCCAGTCTGTCACTAGGGCGTCTGGCCCCCATGCCGGCGTTCTCGTCCGGCGGGTGAGGTAAAGAGGGAGTTTGTGAGTCTCCTCGGACGCAAACAGATCCACTTGTGGATGGTAGAGCTCTGCAATCATTAGGTTGAAAATGGGTTGCTTGAGCTCCCATTCTACTGTCATGCTCTGTCTCCGGGACAGAGCGTCTGCCCAGACGTTTGCTACGCCTGGGAGATAAGATGCGTGAAGATAAATGTCTAGCCTGTTGGCAAGAGTAAAAATCTCTTCCGACACGTTTAGCAACTTCCGTGATCTCGTTGACCCCTGTTTCTGAATACAGTGAACTGCATTCAGATTGTCCATTCTGAAGGCCACCGACTTGCCCCGTAAAGTAGAGCCGTGAGCCTGAAGGAAATACAAAGGGACTAGTAATTCTTTGACATTGATGTGGGAGATTTCTAAGTGGGACCAAAGCCCCTGACCCTGGTGCCCCTGGTTTGACTGAAAACCCCAACCTATTGTGCCTGACACATCCGTGTCTACCCATACCGTTGGCGGAGGAGAGGTCCATGACATTACTGAGTGCAACATTTCCCTCTTCGCCCAGACCGCTAGTAAGGTGTGGATTAATTTTGGTATGGGCCATAATTTTCCCGCCGGTAAGAGTGGGAAATATTTGTTGCCCTCCAATATTAAACGTTTTACTTTCAACCGGCCCAACATTACAGTTAGTTGAATCCAGTTGAGAGAGCCGACCAGAGACTCCCAGATCCTCCGTGTCGTAGTCAGACTGTGAAGAAACCTGAACAGTTTCCTGCGAAACCTGTTTCGATTGTCCACACTCTGACTCAGAGTGAGAGCAGCTGTGTCCCAAACCAGCCCTATCCACTGAACTACTCGTGAGGGAACAAGGTTTGACTTTACCAGATTTAACTTGAACCCTAGAGTTTTGACGTGATTTAAAGTTATGTTGACATGTTTGATGCATAATTGCTCTGTCTCTGCCACCACCAGCCAGTCGTCTAGGTACCACAAAATCCTGATCCCTTGCTTTAACAATGGCATCAGTGCTTGCCGGACTAATTTCGTGAATAAACGAGGTGCCAGGTTCAAACCGAATGGCATCCTCTGAAAAAAAATTTTTTGATGCCTGATCCGTAAGGCCAGAAACCTTTGAAATCTTTTGTTTACCGATACGTGCCAATAAGCGTCTGTCAGGTCTAGGGAACACATCCATCCTCCCGGCGGAAGTGTTAGCCTGATTTAGTGTACTGTTAACATTCGGAATGACTCGTTGTGAATGTGAAGGTTCAGATACGACAGGTCTACGACCGGTCTCATCTGAACACTGTCCCTTTTGGGAACCAAAAATAGCTTGGACGTGAATACTGGGTAATTTGGAGGGACCGGGATGATGACATTCTTGGCAATCATTTCCTGGACCAGTGACTCCACCTCTAAAGAAACAAGATTCGCCGTTGTCAGCTGACGTAAGCGAGGTCGCCGGAGCCACTGCCAAGTGATGCCTTTGCGTGCCACCATCCGTGCCCAAGTGTTTAACGGCCATGCTTGGTGACACGTACGGAACGACCCAGTTAGCAGACAAGGGTTCGCCGGCTGTACTACCCTCGGATCCACCGGCCTTGAGACTGGCACCGGGAGTGAGAGAGACTTTAGTTTTTTTATGGTGGTGGAGTTGGAGGTGGTGGACGCTTCGCCGGCTGGCTGGCGTTGGCAGAAGACGGGCCCTGACCTGGCTTATTATAGCCGCGTCCTCTCTGACCTGAAAACCTACCCTGTCTATGCCTGTACTGACCTTGAGGGGAGGAGGACTTAGGTGGATGAAAGGGCTTAGATCCCCCCGGCTGAGCTTTAGCGACTGGCTTGGGTTTGGGGAAGTTAAAGGCAGGTTTCTTAGAAGGGGTGGGACTATGTTTAAAGGCCTGAGCCATATTAAAAACTGTTCGCCACACTTCAGGGGACATTAAAGAGGGAGTGAGCACTGGTGACATGACCACCTGATTCGCAATGCGATCAGGCAGCTTCCGTACCAAGGACATTCTGAGATCTTGTCTCGCCCGCACCGCCTCAAGCAAGGCTGTGCGTATGTCACCCAATGATTGGATTGACGACTGCAGAAGCAGTCGCCGGGACAGTTCGACCGACCTTCTGGCATCCGCGTCTGCGATTGCCTGAGTGGACCGGAGCAATGACTTTGCAACCTGTTGTGACACTATGTATTGGGAGAACAGGCGAAAAGCTTTCCCCCGTAGCCTAAATTCTCGGTCTAGGTGAGTTAGGGTAGGGGTAGTGAAAGGGTCTTTTAGTTCACAAAGATTTATTTTAGGGGCAGCCAAGAAAGCAAACAAGGCTGAAGGGACTCCGCCGGCAGAACACACTGGCATGGAGAACCAAGAATGAGTATCTTGAGGGATCTGGTGGGAAGTTTTGGAAGTAAATGTGGTCGCAAAGTTTTGAGCCTCTGTCTCCCATTCCACCCAAGGTCCTGGACCCAACTGCCCCACCTTCAAGACTGGATTAGCGGCTGCGTCTGTGACGGTTTGCAAATCGAGTTCTGGAGTGAGAGCTGACAGTGTCTTAATGTCATTAAACCCATCATGCTTAGACCAGTCAGAAAACAATTTTGAAGCTGAGGCAGAGAGTAAAGCAGGCTTAGCAGCATAAACAAAATAGTCCTGGTGATAATAACTAGGTATCGCCTTTACATTGACATCTAGTACATTCCCCAAAGTATCCAAGGCCCTTAATTTCTTAGATTTATTGCCTTGGATGACCCACTCTTGCGGCACTGGGAGTTCCCCTGACAAGGTAGGTTGGGCGAGCTCTGGCTTAGTGGGGGTCAAAAGGACCCATGACTCGTCTGGTCCGTAAAGCAAGGGCATAGCTACCTTTCTGAGAGGAGCTTTGTCTAACGGGGACGGATTGACATCCGTTATAACCCTTACATTCGAAGTGGTCAATGCCACCGTAGCAGGCCTAGTGACCACCGATGGTGACAGAGAGGGAGGGTGAGGGATCTGAGTCAAAGCAATAGAAGTCATCAGAGGCCGTACCGTAGAGCTTGTCGTGGGAGCTCCCAGGTCCACTGTAGGAGTTTCCGGCTGTTGGCCAAAAAATTTAGATAAAGCATTAACTAGCAGCCCATCAATTTCCTGTGCTGTGACAAATTTATTAGATGATGTACTCAATGGTGAATCAATAAGATCTTGTGCGGTGTCTAAGCCTGAACCTGACTCTTGCACTTCCATATCTGATATAATTGAAACCTCGTCTTTATCATCCTGTCCCTCCTGAGAGGATACTGCCGAAGCTGGGGTACCATCTTGTCGCCAAGATAAGTCAGGAATAGAGGATGGGATCGCCGCGTCCCGGTGGACGTCAGCCACTGTGTGAGTAGTTTGAGCCAGAAGTGGGTTGTCAGGTACTGGTCGAGAATATCGCCAAACACCGAGGCCTTGGCCTACACTCCCTTGGGAGTCCGAAACACTCTCAACCACTGAGCTCCCTGAACACTCCAAATCCAGGGTTAAAATGTTAATAGATAGAATATCTTTAGGTACAGGTACTACACTGGACCCCTGAGACCGAACACTAGCTCTGTCTGGGGTAGAGGTATGACGAGAAGTACTAGATTCCGGCGAATGTCGGGAGGCCTTACTATCATGGGAATCCTTTCTCGAAGATTTATGGCTGCGGTGTGACCGTGAACTACTCTTTGATTTGGAGGATTTATCGCCGTGACCACTGGTGGAACTCTCCGTCTTACTCTTCTTACTCGATGGTGAAGATGCAAGACTGGGAGGCTGGTGTCTAAGTGGGGACCTAGACCTAGATCTCGCCCGAGACGAGGAGGCTGCCGCCGGGGGTGTAGGCTCACGTTGACGTTTCGAAGTAGCTGGGGCAGGAGATGACACAGAACCCTGTCCAGTCTCTGCCGGCTTACTGATAGTTACTCGAGAGGAACGTTTAGGGGGAGGGTGCTCAATAAGAAGCCTATCCCAAAGTGGGACGTTGTCACATTGAAGTGACTTATGAGCCACAATAGTAGTATAAGCCGCCATTTGTTGCCGAACTTCTCGTAAGGCGACCGCTGCGGTCTTATCATTGTCCTTTAATACTTTTACACTGAGTTGGGAGCAAAAGGAACAGTTGCGCATCACCCACAGACCCCTTGAACGGTCTAGACATTTAACACACTTGATACAAAGAGTGTGCGCAAAAAGAGGGATACCAGCACAGGTTGGAGTAATGCATAAAGCAAAAACTGGGGCAAAGGTAGCCATGACAGAGACTGGTGGGGAAACTACTGCAGGTTCTGTATTGGTCCGCCGGAGCCCATCCCTGGAAAAAAAGCAAATTTCCAGGAATTAATGCTCATAAGGTTAACCCAACATGTTCGCACACAAGTGTTAATAACCCGCCGGGTAACGAGACGTAATGTCACAACGATCACAGCTCGTTACGCGGCGGGGTTCAATAAAGATTTCCGAATATCTAGACATGTCTTAAGAAAGTTAAGAATACCCTCTGACATAATATAAAATACCAGTATGGCGTTTATAAACATAGTCTTTCTGGTGGTGACTGTTTCAAGATTCAATTTTGGAAAACAACCCCCACAAAGACGCCGGCCCCTGAAATATCTTGCAGATTAACACTGGGCAGGCTGATACGAGATCTGACTTCTAACGAATTGTCATAGAGATCGCCGTATGTTGAAGGCGGCGATACACTAACGTATCTCCCAATTATTCGGTTAACTAAATTGAATTGTAAATTCCTTATTTCCTCCTCCCAGGAGCACCCGCCGGGTGTGAAAAACTTATGAAAAGATGTTAACCCGAATTGAGCCTTCGATCGCAGTATGTGTGAAGGCGGCGATACATAATTATAGTATCACTAAATGGACCGGTTAACTAAACTGAATTACCAATTCGTTCATCCCACCCTACCAAGGTGCACCCGCCGGGTGAGATCTGATGTATAAACGTTAACCCCATAAGTTCCTATCCCCACTTCTTTGTAAAAGATCGCCAGGGAGGAAAGCCCACAACAACAGCTAGGTTTTTCCTTTGGTTTGTAAAACCGGGTAGAAAAACTTCATAACATATGTCCGCATGAACACTGTTAGATGGGTACAGCCATTCCGCCGGGAATCACAGGGAGCCTGAAACAGGCACCATCACAGAGACGCAGTCCTGGAGAGCCCCAGACACCTACTTGTCGGGGACACAAGCCTGTTTTTGAAACCACGCGTGGCCAAAACTCGGCTCTCGGCCGGGGTTTTCATGGTGTAACCGAGAAAAACCCGCCGGAAAATAACCCACCCCGTCCAGAAACCATCTGAACGCACATAGGACCCGAGGGATAGCCAAAACACAACTAACCGAGGGCCCACAAACATAATCCGTGGAATTAGCCAATACACAACTAATCCAGGAAACATAAATAGTCCGTGGAATTAGCCCATACACAACTAAACCAGGATACACATGACACAGTAGTACATATTTATAAATAAATCAATAACACTTGTACATGTGGCAAAGCTACGAGCGGCTGGCTAGGCCTAGGCAAACGGCACAAAAACGTTGAAATATAAACAAAAGCACTGGAAATATCTCAACAGGAAACACCGCCAACACACCACTGTAGCAATTACTTCCGGCAAAGGGAAGACTGACTCGGGACCCAGAAAAAACTTCACTAAGTGAAGAAAATACGCTGGGAACGTCAGCAAAACAAACGCTACCTCATCAGAAAGATAGAAGGCAGCAAAAAGCGCGTAAAGAAAGCCGCCTGCAACACAAGCTAACTAACTGTGAAAAAGTTCACACGTCCAAAACAGGACCACGAGGGTACATCCGAAATAGATGCCCCAAACACACGACCCAAAATACACTGCACTGCGGGCAACCAGCCCAGGACACTCCTGCTACGCATATCCTAACCTTACTCGATACATCCCGGAGTAAACAAATGAGAAAAAACTCACTAGGGACGCAGCAAATGCGGAACCAGCGGAGCGTGGGGAGACACGTCCGGGCGGGGTGAGCGCAGAGCAGAGAAGGAAGAATGACGCCTGAATCAGCGTCTGGTCAAAGATCCACACAAGTACATCCACGATATGATGGAAAGCTTATTGGATAGTTATTCTTATTTTCTTTTTGTTTTTATTTTTTACGAAGTTTTTTCGTAGTGAGAACCCAATTCATAATGACTGAAGCCATGAGTGAGGTCGCGTGCGCTCATGATGAAGGCTCCTCAGATTTTAAATGCTCTGCGCGGTAGATTCAAAACTACGGCGGATTAGTGTTTGAAGAGGATGCCTTATGTAATAGGCATGTTCGTCAATGATGGAGGGGCCACTAATAAATACTGTAACTCATGCCATATTATTGATTTCCATTTTTCACCCTGTTTAGTCCGAGGGGGGCCTTATTGGACTTTCTTTGTTTCGCTCCATTACATTGGAGATTTTTAAATGTTTCACCCCATTAGTTTGGTGATAATACGACGCTTCACTCCATTTACTATGGGTTTCAGAGGCCGTGTTACATCGTTTTTCGGGAATAACTTATTAACAAACAGTTGGATCAGTATGATATTTTGCCAGAGCTTGTTTCACACCGTCCCCTAATTTTCGTCAATATAGTGCATTACCAAAAGTTGAGAATTAAGCCACTTGTCCCTGTGTCATGAGGTTAAAGTCACACCTGAATGACTAAGAAATGGACAAGGCTAACGTGGAGTACCTGTGGAAACCACCAAAACATTATTGCTCCTCCATCAAACAGGTAGTTATCACCCACCACCTAACCCTACTATCGCCTTTACATTCAAGTTATCTGTCAATATCAAATAAATATATACGAAACGTATGTATTTTTGTTTATATCAGCGACCGGGTTACAGCAGGGAGATCCAGGTGGTCCTGCTCTTTTCTCAATAGGGGTGGATGCAGCAGCTAACAAAGTAAGGTCAGAACTGAATGTATGGTACCTGGACGATGCAACCTTGGGTGGGTCAGTAGAGAACGTTCTAACCGACCTAAATAACATCGTAACTGACCTCGGCCAGGCTGGGCTAGTGATAAATGACACCAAATGTGAACTTGTCCTCCTCAACCACACACGTGAACAAGGAGAAGAGACTCAGGCCCTGTTTCGAGACATATTGCCAGATGTAAAGATCCTTCAGGAGCACCAGCAAACCCTATTAGGTTCCCCACTAACTCTGGCAGCAATCCCACCAGCACTTCAAGTTAAAAAGGAGGAGCTTCAACGTCTCGTGAGTCGCCTGATACACATCGATGCCCACTCAGCTCTGGCCCTGCTCAAGAACTGTTTCTCCATCCCAAAACTCCAATACCTCCTGCGCACATCGATGACTTACACGAACAATGGTGGCCTCCAAGAATTAGACAGCATAATCCGAGAAGCAGTGACCAGCATCACCAACGTGGAATTTAAAGAACGGGCCTGGACACAAGCCACCCTTCCTGTCCGCCTCGGGGGCTTGGGCATACGGAGAGCCTCGGATATTGCCTCCCCAGCCTTTATCTCTTCCCTTATCGCGACCAACGACCTTGTAGTGTCCATCCTTTCTTCTCAACCCGGAATGACACTTAATGGGGACGTAACAGCAGCGATTAACACCTGGAAGGGAAGTACAGGAGTAGAGGAGGAGCCTCTGGGTACCTCCAGGAGCAAGCAGAAAGCGTGGGATACCATCTCAGCGAAGAAAACTCAAGAAAATCTCCTAACCAATGCAGACCAGGTTGCAAAAGCACGCCTCCAGGCAGCCGCCCGTTCGGAGAGTGGCTTGTGGTTACACGCCATCCCCATCCCACCTCTTGGAACTCACTTGGATGCTGAAGCGCTCCGGGTTGCCATCGCGCTCAGAGTGGGTGCGGCAGTTTGTCACCCACACACTTGCAAGTGTGGTGGGGGGATGGATGCTCAAGGTCACCATGCCTTGTCATGTAATTACAACGCAGGCCGCCTGCCAAGACACTCTGCACTAAATGATGTCATAAAACGGGCCCTGCAGAGTGCTAACCGTGCATCAATCGTCGAACCACATGGACTTCACAGAGAAGATGGCAAACGGCCAGATGGGATGACCACTTTCCCTTACAAGAATGGTCGGTGCCTCGTGTGGGATGCCACATGTGTTCACACTTTCTCCACAACCAACATCGCCAGAAACGCCGACGAAGCAGGTGAAGCCGCCCGGATAGCAGAAAATAAAAAGCGAGAAAAATATCAAGCCATTGCCAGAAATCATCAGTTCGAGCCCCTGGCATTCGAAACTTCAGGAGTCTTCGGCCCTACCACCCTTAAGATGGTGAATGAAATAGGCCGTAAAATCAGAGAAGTTTCAGGAGAACCCCGGGAAACCCTCTGGCTCAAGCAAAGACTAGGGATGGCTATCCTCCGGGGCAATGCCACCAGCGTCATTAGCTCAGTTCGACAGGACTGGGTCATGCCACTGTGTGAGGCCCGGGCAGGAGTGGTGTATCCGTAGTCTTTCCACAGTAGGGTAAAACAAAACATAAACTTTATTTGTATGTAACATGTGTGATGCACATAAATAAAAGGGGATGTGTCGGATGGTTGAAAGCCACAGTTGCTCGCGCGTTTGGGGCTAGCAACACGTATTATGAAAAACATGTATCCTCCTTCATTCACTGTCCCCCCCTTCACTCACTCAACCCCACAATTTGCCGGAGGATAGCAGGTTTTTCACAATACGTAGACGGAGGTCTTTTTAAAAAAAAATACAAACTACAAAGTTCTTTTTGAAGACAAACATTCTGATATGTTCATGTATGTAAAATAGGAGTAGGGTAAAGACCGTATAACCAGTTTTGCCCTTTTGAGACCATGTACAGGTATATGTACTATTGTGGGCATAAGTCCTGCTACACATGCCTGGCAGAGAATCGCGAATTGTGTTGGTAACATTGTGCCCCCCCCCTTCCCCATTCCATCCCTGCTTATCCACCCTCTCTCAGCTAAGCCCCTCCTTCCCTTTCTATACTTCTTTCTTGTTTTACGTCTGCAAGCCCCTTCCCTTGGATCACTTTCCACCACTAGATCCACGGAATGGCGATTATCTCCCTTCTTTCTCTCTATTTCTCTGTCTCTCATCAAATCATTGTATTTTTATGAATGCACGAATTAATAAGTCGAACATAAGGCGGTTAGAATGTGTAAGACAAAACAGACTATAATTTGTTAAATATGATACATGCATAATATCAATATGTCTATAGCTATAACCACGTGTGAAGTAGCTTAAGGGATGTCGTTGCGTAGTAGGAAAATGTCTATATCATAGAGCAGAGGAGCTTGGTGAACCTTAGCTAGGCCATGAATGGAGACTTTTTACTTCCTCTTTTGGTACCGGGGACATATACTATATTTCATTATAGCTATATTCAAACTATTTTATGTAGATTAGAAACGGTCTGTGGTAGGTAAGGTTATATTTACAATAGGCTGTAGCATTCTAAATCGTAGCCCTTCTTAATCTAAATAAAATCGACTATTATTTGCCAGAATATTTTGAAAAGGATATCATCGGTATTTAATGAGTTAACATCTCATAATCGTAGCGTTAATAGGACGAAGATATGCATGCCCACACCATAATTATACATAAACACCAATCAAGTAAAATATTCAAGAAACCAACAACCTCGTGTATCATGAAATAGGACTGTGGTGTGAACTGTGAATAATAATAATTATATCATATTTCGTAGGGTTAGTGTAGTAAGCATTCGTAGTCACATTCCTAACTTATTATGTTAGGTTTGTGATTACGAATGTAAGCTTGGCTATATGTGTGTCGTATTATATATTGCCCTAAACCTTCATTTTCGCTTGAAAGACCACTATATTTATCAATAAATACTACCTACGAAGTATAATAAAGTTGTGATTACGAAATATAGTTGTGTTTTGCCCATTTTGGGCAATTTTTTATGCCCAATTTGGGCAATTTTTGAGTGAATACACAGTTTTATTTGAGTGAAGTGTGGACAATTATAAACTAATTTTTTATACAAAAATGTCACGGTAAGTAAAAATATGTCACGGTAAGTAAAATAAAAGCTAGCCTGACAAAGAACAGACAAGTCTTTTATGCGACACTCTACACTACATACAGCTGAGGACGACCCCACAGATGTCTGGTTAAAATACTAATCCCATAATTACTTGACCGCGGATCGTCACTCCTTGAATGTTTCGTCCAGTGCTATGGTATATTTTATATGTTTATTTTATTTATTTTATAGCCTATATAATTATATATATACTGTATATATATATTTTTTTTTTATTCCTGTTCCCCAGGGTGTCTAGCGGATCAGCCCCAAGGTCCCGAGCAAGGCCAAGGCCCATAATCGAGTATTTATATTATTGGATTTTTTATTTTATTTATATATTATTTATTTGATTTATTATTGTTTTTATTTATTTTATTTTATTTATTTCATTTTATTTATATATTTTTTTTTTTTATATACAGTATATATACCGTATATATATATATATATATATATATATATATATATATATTATATATATATATATATATATTTTTTTTTTCCTGTTCCCCAGGGTGTCTAGCGGGTCAGCCCCAAAGTCCCGAGCAAGGCCAAGGCCCATAATCGAGTATTTATATTATTTTATTTTTTTATTTTATTTATATTTATATTTATTTGATTTATAATTGTTTTTATTTATTTTATTTTATTTATTTCATTTTATTCATATTTGTTTTTATTTCTATCTATCTATCTATATGCTCAGGCCCAATCCCCATTTTGGGGGTAGCCGACTCAAGACAGAGCAAGAACAGGGAAAGCACAAAAACAACATAAAACAACAAATAAACACAGATAAAAAACACAAACTCACACACATCCAGGTCACCCAGGAGAAGACCCAGAGACCAGGGTCACCAAGGTTGCTCCAGCACTCCCCCGGCCCCCGACCACCCGGAGAGGTTCCGATCTCGGCAGGCAGACATGCAGCGGAGCCAAAGCCACAAGCCCTCCCACCACACTTCCAGGCGCACCCTTCATATTAATCGTCTCCCCGGGCCAGGCGCCTGATGGACTATTATCTAGGCCAACTTGCGCCCGACCCCTTACTCCAAATGACCACGTGTTCACTCAACTATTCACAAGCATTCTCCATTCACTCCTGTCCACCACCACTTCCCCTGCCTGATCTGTAGTCATTCCTCTATCATCCAAAGCCTTTCTTACACAGTCTCTCCATCTCAATGGGGGTATTCCTGCCCTTCTATCTCCCCTTGTACCTGACTCACATATTCTCTTTGTAAGCCTTTCATCTCCCATTCGTTCAACATGACCATACCAGCTCAGCACCCTTCTGTCCACTCTGGCTGACAAATGTTCCTGCTGCCCCACTCTCCTACGTATCTCTTCATTCCTCAATCTGTCTCTACGAGTAACTCCACACATACTCCTCAAGCAGCTCATCTCCATCACATCCAGCCCTCTTTTCTCCTTTTTCTTCAGAGCCCATGTCTCAGCCCCATACATCACTGTTGGCACAACAATTCCTTGATACAGTGCACTTTTTACTTTCACTCCGAGATTTCTCGTCTTCCACATACTTCCCATTGCTCTGAAAACCTTCCTTCCTTCACACACTCTCTGTTTTACCTCCACTTCCATACCTCCACTCCTGCTTATCATTCCTCCTAGATATTTAAAACACTCTACTTGTTCCAATATTTCCCCATCCAGCCTCACATCTAGATTCACCCTATGCTCTCCCCTATTGCACACCATTACTTTACTTTTATTGACGTTCACCTTCAGTTTCCTCCTTCCACAAACCACACCAAACTCTTTGACTACCCACTGCAGTTTCTCATCAGAATCCGCCACCAATGCTGTGTCATCAGCGAACAGCAACTGATTCAACTCCCAATCTCTACCATTCTTTCCTACTAAACCCAATCCTCTTCCCATAGTTCTTCTTTTCACCTCCCTCACCACACCATCCATAAACATATTAAACAGCCATGGTGACATTACACAACCCTGTCGCAAACCTACCTTTACCTCAAACCATTCACTCAACTCACCATTTCCTACTCTCACACATGCTCTGCTCCCTTCATAAAAACTCTTAACTGCTTCTAACAAATTTCCTCCTATTTCATAAATCCTTAACACCTTCCACATTGCTTCACGGTCCACACGATCATACGCTTTTTCCAAGTCCATAAAAGCCCTAAATATCTCCTTATGCTTCTCTAAATACTTCTCGCATAACTGTCTTACTGCAAACATCTGATCCACGCACCCTCTTCCCCTCCTAAAACTGCACTGTTCTTCTCCTATTGCAACTTCCGTACACTTTATTATCCTCTCTATCAACACCCTGCCATACAGCTTTCCAACCACTGACAATAAACTAATACCTCTATAACTTGAACACTCCTGCCGATCTCCCTTCCCCTTGTACAACGGCACAATACATGCACTCTTCCAGTCTATTGGTACCATTGACACAGCAAAGCACACATTGAAAAGTCTCACCAACCAATCTATTATCACATCTCCACCCTTCTTTATACACTCCACAGCAATACCATCCAAACCTTCTGCTTTTCCCGCTCTCATTTGTTTCACTGCTTCTTTCACCTAATTTTCCTCAATCCTTTCATTCATTCCCTGCCACCTTGGTGGCCTATGTAACCTATCTCCATCCACCTCTGCTTCAATCACTGCTTCTCTTCCATCTCTTGTATTTAACAAAGATTCAAAATACTCGGCATATCTTTTCCTCACTTCAACTGGTTCCACTAGTAATTCTCCATTTTCATCTTTCACTGACTCTTCCCTCTTTTGTCCTCCTTTCCTTACTTTATTTACCTCCTTCCAGAACATCTTCTTTCGTTCTTCAAATTTCTCACTCAGCTTTTGACCCCACCTTTCGTTTGCATCTTTTTTCGCTTCTCTAATTTTCCGTTTTGCCTCTCTCCTTTTCTCCTTGTACCTCTCCCATACCTCAACTCTACCATCCTGTAAAACCCTCTCAAAACACTGTCTCTTCTCCTCAACTACCTTTCTCACCGTATCATTCCACCACTCGCTTCGCTTCCTGATACCTCTGCCTCCTACTTTCCTTTTGCCGCATACTACCTCTGCACTTGCTTTCACTCCTTCCTTAAACTGTTGCCATTCAACCTCTACTTCTCTCTCTTCCATCTCTCTCACTTCCATCCACTTTTCATTTAGTCTTTCCTTGTACTCCCTCTCTTTTTCACTCTTCTCTAACTCACTAACTTTTATTACCTCTCTTACTTCACGCTTGTCTCTTATTCTCCTGTAACTCTTAACTCTTAGCTTTCCCTCCACCAGGTAATGATCTGACATACCCTCCGCCTCACCTCTCATCACATTCACATCCAGCAGTCTACACAATCTTTCCCTTGTCACCAGCACATAATCCATCAATGCCCTCTCTACAATCTCTCCCCTCACAAGTCTATGCCAGGTGTACTTGTGTATACGCCTTTTTTTTAAGAATGTATTACCTACACTCAATCTACACTCTTCACATACATTTTTCAGTCTTTCTCCACTCTCGTTTACACCATCCACACCAAAATTACCGATGACTCCCTCAACAGGCTCATTTCCTACCCTAGCATTTAGGTCCCCTAAAACTATAACATTTTCATTTTCATCAAACCCTTGTAGACAATCTCTCAAATCCTCCCAGAAACCCTCTACCTCGTCTAACTCTCTTTCACTTCCTGGTCCATGCGCACTTACAAAAACCCACCTTTCACCCTTAAACCGCATTCTCACCCACATTAGCCTTGATGACACCTCTTTCCACTCTTTTATAAACTCTCTCAACTCCTCCTTCACAATAATAGCCACTCCTTCTTTCCCCCTGACTCCCTCGTCTACTCCAGACTTTCTACCTATCACGTTTCCAAAATCCACTTCTCCCTCTCCTTTCATCTTTGTTTCATTCAGTGCAAGGACATCATACATTCTTCTTTCAAATAACCTTCCAATATCCTCTCGCTTCTCATTCGTACTACATCCACGCACATTCAAAGCTCCTATTCTTAGGGTCCCGGACCATGAACGCATTCCCTCGCCCCTATCTCTGTCTCGTTTTTTTGGTAGATTTATTTAAGGGGAGAAGGATACCAGGCCCCCCGCCCCCAATCCCCTTTAGCCGACTTCTACGTCTCGCCGGAGAAAAGCGGTGGTGGAAATTTCTCACCCCTCCACCACAGAGGAGGCTACCTGCACCAGAAAGTGGCGGGCGTTGGGGTCGCCGCATCCCTACGCCATTGATTTTATTTATTTTATATATATATACCGTATATATATATATATATATATATATACAGTATATATTGTTTTTTTATTCCTGTTTCCCAGGGTGTCTAGCGGATCAGCCCCAAGGTCCCGAGCAAGGCCAAGGCCCATAATCGAGTATTTTTATTATTATTATTATATTTTCTATTTTATTTATATATTATTTATTTGATTTATTAGTTTTATTTGTTATTTTATTTACTTAATTTTATTTATATATTTTTTTATTCATTTTATATATACTGTATATACCGTATATATATATATATATATATATATGTTTCTAGTCTCTCAGTGTGGATCGAACCATCGACCATCAGAACGATAGCTGACGCTTAATCAATTACACCACGGCAGTCTAAAAGACACTCAGCCTTCTATCCTATTTATGTTAGGGAGAAGGGAAACCCACTAGGCGAATATATTTCAATTCAAACCTAGTTGTAGGATCCATATTTCCAGAATACCATACACGGATTTTTGAGTGTCCCGACGCAACTCGACTGCCGTGGTGTAATTGATTAAGCGTCGGCTATCGTTCTGATGGTCGATGGTTCGATCCCCACTGAGAGACTAGAAACATTTAGTGGCTCACGTGTATTTGTGATATATTCTCAATATTTGTAACTCTCATGCTTTGTGGGTTAGAATTAAATGAAATCAATTTCAACCCGAGTTGCGTCGGGACACTCAAAAATCCGTGTATGGTATTCTGGAAATATGGATCCTACAACTAGGTTTGAATTGAAATATATTCGCCTAGTGGGTTTCCCTTCTCCCTAACATAAATAGGATAGAAGGCTGAGTGTCTTTTAGACTGCCGTGGTGTAATTGATTAAGCGTCGGCTATCGTTCTGATGGTCGATGGTTCGATCCCCACTGAGAGACTAGAAACATTTAGTGGCTCACGTGTATTTGTGATATATTCTCAATATTTGTAACTCTCATGGTTTGTGGGTTAGAATTAAATGAAATCAATTTCAACCCGAGTTGCGTCGGGACACTCAAAAATCCGTGTATGGTATTCTGGAAATATGGATCCTACAACTAGGTTTGAATTGAAATATATTCGCCTAGTGGGTTTCCCTTCTCCCTAACATAAATAGGATAGAAGGCTGAGTGTCTTTTAGACTGCCGTGGTGTAATTGATTAAGCGTCGGCTATCGTTCTGATGGTCGATGGTTCGATCCCCACTGAGAGACTAGAAACATTTAGTGGCTCACGTGTATTTGTGATATATTCTCAATATATATATATATATATTTTTTTTTTTTTTTTTTTTTATTTATTGTATTTTTTTTTTTTTTTTATTATATTTTTTTTTCATTTATTTTATATACCGGTATACAGTATATATACCGTATATATGTATATATTTTTTTTCTCGTCCCCTTCCCTGTTGTGTTGTTCCTGTTCCCCAGGGTGTCTGGCCAAACAGCCCCAAGGTATAAATATATTCTTATAATGCCAAACTATGACTACGTCATGGTGTTCCCCCATTTGAATTACAAAATGCGGAACTATACCGTCATGAATCCATTATACTCACGTCATCTGGAATCGGACAATGCCAAACTATGACTAGGACATGGTGAACTATGCCAACGTCATATGGATCCAGTGATGGCGAACTTTATACGTGTCATGATCGGATAATGCAAAACTATGACTACGTCATGGTGAACTATACCAACGTCATATGGATCCAGTGATGGTGAACTTGTGTCATGACAACTATCAACGTCAAATACATTTTTTCCTTTATTTCCTTTTCTTGGTTTCAGCATCATAAGCCAACTCCTGCCTGCCGCCATACGCCATACGCCAACCCCTGCCTGCCGCCATACGCCATACGCCAGCCTGCCGCCAGCCGCCAGCTGCCAGCCTGCCATCAGCCATGTCGAGGGACAGAGACCCCAAGAAACGCCGTTTGCTGGACGCCGAGCTGGAGGATGTGGTCAACGAGGTGCTGGACCAGTCGACGGACAGCGAGAGTGAGTCGGACGAGTGGTTGACCGAGGACGATGAAGATTGGGCTTCACCTCCGCCCAAGCGACTCCGGCCACTCCGCGACGACGCCCACGCCTCAGCCGATTTACCACCAGCCAAACCAGCCCCAGCAACGGCGGATCCACCACCACCACCACCACCACCACCACCATCCATCCCATCCACTACATCCCATCCCATTACATCCCATCCCTTCTACATCTACATCTTTACCAGTCCCTAACATCACCGATTAACTCCTACCATCACCCAACTTCCCCCAACTTCACAATTCACCTCTTCCATCCACCTCGCGTGGCGGTGCCTCATCCCTGCTTCCAGCAGGATCACCAGCCAGCAGCCCACACATGTTTGCTACGCTACTTGCAGTGGGCACTTTAGATACCCCGCCTTCCTTGGGAACGGTTTGCACCCCCGCAGTGTCCCCCATCAGCGAAACACCCTTGACCCCCTCGGCATTCGTTCTGCCTGAGCATCGAGCCGCAATGCATGCTGAGGTTGCTGAAGTCGCAATGCGTGCTCAGGTTGTTGCTGAGGTGCCACGCACAGCATTGAATCCTCCAGCAGCAATCGAGGAACTTCTTCCCCAAAGGCTTCCTCTGCACCATTCACCAACTGGTACAGTTGCACCAGGTTCACCAGCTTCTCCACACCTTTCACCAACTGGTACAGCTGCACCAGGTTCACCAGCTTCTCCACATCTTTCACCAGCTGGTGCAGCTGCACCAGGTTCACCGGCTCATGCATCATCTGATGCAGAAGCCCCCCCCACTCCCCCCCTCGACCTACCACCTTGGCCACGCCGGAGGCCAGGGCCCCGTAGGGGGGCAGGTGGTAGGCCCAGGGGCCGCAGAGGTGGTCCTCGCGGTGGTCGTGGTCGTGGCCGTGCTCCTCCACGTGATCCTGCCCCCGACCGTGATGCCGGTTGGACCGACGCCCGCTTCCTCCCCCAGGTTGGTCCGTTCACAGGGACCCCTGGCATGCAGGTTCCACTGCCGGTGACTCCTCTCCAGTTCTTCCAGCTCTTCTTCACAAGAGAGATGCTGCAATTCCTGGTAGAGGAGACAAATGCCTACGCCAAGTTCGTTGACGGAGCAGCCGCTGTTTGGAACTTGTTTGGTGAGGAGGACTTGGCCAAATTCCTTGGCCTGTACTTCCTCATGGGCATTTTAACCCTTATTTAGCGGCGAGCAACATAAGTCGAGTTAAATAAAGCTGGACTATGTGGCGGCGCTCGACATAACTCGAGTGGCAATTTCAGCACGTAATGTGGCTGAGAGAGAGAGACAAGTGGTGGCAGGAGACTAGCGAGCGTATGACTGCTCCAGACCACCGCGGCGAACCTACTGACACAAATCTCAGCTCCCTCCTCCCTCTCTCACTCGCTACATACTCAATTATGTACTGAAAGTACCGAATTACCTGCTTTTTGCACTCGCGTTGCACGGTTATTGCAAGAAAACTATCCATCATACAAGGATCGTTATGGTGTCATTCGAAAGCTCTGTTTATGCCCTTTCAGGGATAGGTACTTGTTTTACGTTCTGGGTCTTATTTAGGCATGAAAATGATCACGTAAACAGCCCTATTTTGGCTAAAAACACCCCGCTGTGCGGTACACATAAATAAACCGCATAGGCCGCTCGTAAGGTGTTAAAGCTTCCTTCTCTGAGTCACTACTGGCGTTCAACTCCCCTTCACGACTACCCAGTATTTCGGAGCGCGATGAGTAGGAATAAGTTTCTAGCCTTGTTGAAGTATTTCCATGCTTTCAACAACAAGGCCGTCAGCAGGCAGAACACGGACAGGCTTCTGAAGGTTCGGACGGTGATGGAATACCTACTTGAAGGCTTCAAGCTAGCTTACATCCCTGAAGAAAAGCTGTGCCTTGACGAAGGCAGCCTTGGATGGAAGGGTCGCCTTTCATTCAAGGTTTACAACCCAATGAAGCCGACGAAGTACGGTATCAAGCTGTACATCCTGGCAGAGGCGTTGACTGGCTATGTGTGGGACTTTCGAGTCTACACCGGTCCGGGTCGATCTCTCCGGGAGACGGTGGAGGGTCTCACAGAGTCCTTCAGAGGCCAGGGGTACAAGCTGTACATGGACAACTTCTACAACTTCTACAACTCAGTTGACCTGTGCCAGCAAATGCTCATACACAACATCTATGTGTGTGGCACCCTGCGCCTTGCACGAGTAGCTCCTAAGCGGTTGTGCGACCTTGCTAAAGCAAACGAGCTTGAATGCGATGCGACAGTAGCAATGAACAACGGCTTAACCATGGTCCAACTTTGGCGAGACAAGCACGTCGTCGGCATGGTGTCCACCTTCAACCAACAGGACACCATCCCAAAGCTTGTCAATTTCAAAGAGAAGGACCAACAGGGCAGGTGGCGTCGTGGACAGGAGGTCTTCAAACCTGTTTGTGTTGAAGACTACAACATCCACATGGGTGGGGTGGATCATTTCGACCAGATGGTCCAGTACTACCCCATCCAGCGAAGGACGGTCAAGTGGACGAAGAAGATCACCTTCTACTTCATCCAAATGACCCTCTTCAACACCCATGTCCTGTTCAAGAAGTGCTACCCAAGGACGAAAATGACCTTGCTCGACTTCCAGGAGCATATCTGTTTGTCCTTGCTGCGCTTCAACCCTGCAGAGTGGCCTATGTCGGAGAGGCCAATCCACCGAGCACAAGATTTGCCGCCTGACCAGCATGAGCCACAGAGGCATGCACGCAGGCAACGCAGGCAACGGCAATCCAGTGGATCATCTGGGCCGTCCGACTACGACCATCCATACTCCCCAGCCCCTGCTGCTCCTGACAACACTCCACCCTCTCCTGTTGCTGCTCCTGGTGGAGGCGTTGAGAGGGCACCACTTCTCGATGTCCCCTCCCCACCACCAGTACCAGATGATGCTGCTGCTGATGCTGCTGCCCCGGGGGGAAACTATGTCCTGGTTCAACCCCCCGTGGTACTAGCACCTGATGCAGCTGCTGCTGGTGACGATGGGGAAGCAGCTCTTGAAGCTGCCAACCAACCACCACCAGTACTGGAAGCAGCAAGAGCGGTGCGAGTCCGGAGACCTCAACCTGGAGTGGTCCCAAGACCCCGTCCTATTGTTCTGAACCATGTCCGGTTGAACAAGGGCTTGGACCATTCTCGGGAGAGGATTCCGACCAAGAAGCGACTCCGTTGCTATTACTGCAAAGTAATGAAAGGCGTTCGCAAGGACACAAGCTTCCGCTGCACGACTTGCACGGTTGCCCTCTGCATTGACATCAACAACTGCTTCAACCTTTTCCATAGCCACAATGCAGGTGTCCTATAGTCAGGAGCTATGTGCAATCATTCATTCATTGATTCATTCATTCATTCATTCATTCATTCATTCATTCATTTCTCTTCTCCATTTCTCTTCTTCATTCACCCAGCTTCATTCACCCACCTTCATTCACCCACCTTCGTTCACCCACCGACATTCACCCACCGGCATTCACCCACCTTCATTCACCCACCGACATTCACCCACCGATATTCACCCACCTTCATCATCAAAGTGGATGTAGGCCTCCTGGGGAAACCACTAAAAAAATAACAAGTCAAGTGCAGTACCTCCTTGGGTGGCTTGGAAATCTGTGCATGTTTCTCTGGTTTGACACCTTGTATATATATATATATATATATGTATATATATATATATATATATGTATATATATATATACTATATATTTATATATATATATATATATATATATATATATATATATATATATATATATATATATATATATATATATATATATATATATATATATATATATATATTTATGACACCTTGTATATATATATATATATATATATATATGTAACAGCGCATTTTGAGCGACTGTACACTTCTAAGATAAACCATATAATCACATATATAACTCACACCATTATAACAACCTTTTAAAAAGAACTGTAAGTGTGTTGGTGTGATCTCCCTATAGAAGCTCACACCATCACAATAGAAGCTGGTAACTTTCCACTCTGCTAAGGCAAGCACGGATCCCACGATCACCAAATGGTATCACACATCCGTTGCCAAGATATCAAGAAGTAATTGCTAGAAACTTTGTCACACACAGTTGTCACATGGTGTTGCTGAACCGCGCCCCTCCCTCAAGAGGCAGAGGGCGAGTCAGTCAGCACACCACCACACCCTAAGGAGGGTATCTCTCTCCAGCCCTCTGGGTAAGACTAGTGACCTGTATAAGTGTAGAAGTACCTTATAAGTGACATACAAGTATGCAGTGACATACAAGTGTTCTAGTGATTCCCTTCTAATCATTTGTTCTCTCTCTTTACAGGAAGATCATTATTACTTGGAAAACAGCTCATAGTTCTAGGTTGCTATTATTGGGTGTTATTATTAACACCTTACGAGCGGCCTATGCGGTTTATTTATGTGTACCGCCCAGCGGGGTGTTTTTAGCCAAAATAGGGCTGTTTACGTGATCATTTTCATGCCTAAATAAGACCCAGAACGTAAAACAAGTATCTATCCCTGAAAGGGCATAAACAGAGCTTTCGAATGACACCATAACAATCCTTGTATGATGGATAGTTTTCTTGCAATAACCGTGCAACGCGAGTGCAAAAAGCAGGTAATTCGGTACTTTCGGTACATAATTGAGTATGTAGCGAGTGAGAGAGGGAGGAGGGAGCTGAGATTTGTGTCAGTAGGTTCGCCGCGGTGGTCTGGAGCAGTCATACGCTCGCTAGTCTCCTGCCACCACTTGTCTCTCTCTCTCAGCCACATTACGTGCTGAAATTGCCACTCGAGTTATGTCGAGCGCCGCCACATAGTCCAGCTTTATTTAACTCGACTTAAGTGGTGAGCCGCTTTTTAAGGGTTAAGTAGTAAGTAGAGTACTTATCTCGGTACACACTCAACATCGAGTATACACCACATTAAGAAGTACTTTATAATTGCATTGCCCCAACGCAAGGGACGTTTAGTGCAATATATTCTAATATCTCAAAATTAGGATTAAGGGTTAAAGACATATATTTTGCTGATAAAATAAACCAAACAGAAAGCCCCGTGCTTGTTTATTTAAGACCTCCCTACATATTTCCAGATTCCTACAGAGTTCATTACAAAATATTGAGGTAATATAATAAGTTAACCCTAACCATTTCACTCAGTGCCTACACCATAAACCGCCCGCTACATATTGGTTGGCAGCTTAAAAGGGATACGATTAACCCCTAAAGTAAAACGAACCATTAAAGTAAAAAAATAAGCCTCCGAAGAACAATTAATTAGACACTTAATAACCGCATAGCAACCTAGAAAACAACTATAGACAATATATAATACATGAGCTAAAAGGAAATAGCAAAGAAAAAAGTAGTGTACAAAGACAAAAGTATTCAGTGAAGAAAGATGTACAGTGAAAATCAGAGTGAAGTGGTACTGGAGGAGTAGATTACAGATGTTAGCTACAATAATCGCTGACCAGACACTCCCCACTAGGCCCCGCGCATCAACAGGCAAACTCTCACCCGACTCACCCCGCTGACTCACCCGAGTCACTCACTGAGTCACCCTACTGAGTCACCCACTCACCCCTCAGACCTCAGCTCACGCGATCTTCAAGGTCTGACGTGGCGGTGACGTCACAGCAGAGAAGGGAAAGAAAGAGAGAGAGAGGCCATAGAATAAAATCACTCTACGGATATTTAACTACAATCTTCAATCAACACAGCTGATAGAAGTCTTCAAGCAACACAACCTACAAGCAGTACCAATTATTGTATTAGGTTAGTGATTAGTGTTACACTACAAACACACTTAATAATACTAGTGAATTAATAGCCTACTAGTAAACTTACAACACAGCAATGCCACAGTGAATTATTTTTCTTGATATCTAACTACTAATTGCTTAACAAATTTTAAAGTGTTACTGTACGTAAATTTTTAGTCAATTCAAGTATTGTTTCAAGAACTTTAATCTCACACTAAGAGAAAATATACTTACTTCCTTAAAATAATTCGCTCTTAGACGTTTTTCATTTGAAGGTCTCACACTAATATATTTTATTTGCAGTAACAGTACAATATTAACCCGCTGGATCCCAGCATCGCACGTGTTGCGTCGGCAATGTTCGATCACCAGAACCCAGCGACGCAACAGTTACGTCGGTCCCAATTACTTCGGTCCTATGGCACCTAGAGGGCTCAGATTTGTATGGGAACTGTGTAAGTATCCCACGCAACCATGCCGATGGTTGAAAACTCTCAAAGTCCAACCGCGTGCACGTGAGCACGCAAAAACATGTTTTTTGGGGGAAATTGCCTTCAATTTTTTACTCTTGTAAAATCCGTTTTCGGGGCTCTGTAGGACCATTTTTTGAGCTTTTTGATCGGTTTTTCGTGGTTTTTCCTTCATTCCTAACCCATTCGCTATTGTTTCTGGAAAAAAACAAAATTTCAAAACCTGCTGGGCCCTGGTGGTACATTTATTAATAACTAGCTGGGGCTCAGCGGGTTAAGAGGTTTTCTAACAAGTGATCAAACCCTTCTTTTCTGTTATTTCGTGTTGTGTGTGTCTTTTTCAATTTCATAGTAAGAGAGTATCCCTATACAGTGCCTTGCTAACTTGAATTTTCCTAGACTTCCTTGTATAATTTGTTTTGCTGAACTCATCAGACTAACAACCATCATTCATCCATACAAACTAGAGTACGGGTGTGTGGTTAAGAGAAATCCCTACTACCAAAAATATTGTACCAGTGCTAACATTTTTGTGGGATTATTTGTCAATGACATTCAGCCCAGGTATCTTTACCAAAATTGTCATTTGCCCCCCCCCCCCCCCCATGTCCTTAATTCTCTTAGCAACACAGAAGAGGAATTAGGAGGAACAGGAATTGAGCCTCAGTCAGACACAGAGTTTGAGAAAAGAAGTAGGGACAAAACTTGCTTTTGACATTGACGACTTGACTGAACGACTAGCTAACTTTTTCAAGGAGACATCGGGCCACCCTGATACATCCTTAGCGCAAGCGAACTTCTAACATATTTGCACATCAAATATAAGGCCCTTCGTGTCGCCCAGGCACCAAGGTTATGTTTTTCTGAGACTGTGCCAAGCACTTATCAGAATTTTTCCCCTACGAACGTCCGACACTTTAAAATATTTGCACAAACGATAGTGTACAATACCTGCATTCCAAAGGTAAGTTTAATATTTATAAATTTCCAGGACTAAGGGTAAGTTAGATAGAGGCAAGTGTAGAGAAGTTTTCAGAAGAACTTAGTACACTTACAGCTATGACAGCTACAACTACAGCTACAGCTATGACAGCTACGGCTATGCCAGCTATCACTACAGCTACAGCCAGAGGCAACATTCACGTGGATGCTCAGTCACAGCATAAAGTCCACTTGCCTATGTTGTTTGGGAAGAATTGTCCTAACTACCCAGCTGGACCGTTTTCTTTCCTACACAGAATAGACGAGTACATGAAATCCCGAAACATCAAAAAGGCCGTAAACAAAATTGCCTTTGTCCGGTTACATCTGAAACCAGGAAGTCCTATCGACCTCGCTCAAGCAACCACTCCATTTCAGACACCAAGCTACGAGGATTTATGGGTAAAACTCGCTAACTTCGCTAGCACTGGCAGTTACGATGGTCACCGATCAAAGAAATCCATCACCCCAGTCGCTAAACAAACTCCAACTTCTCCCGCAAAAACCTCCAACACGAGTTTAGAGACTATCCCGGAGTCCCCGGAGTCACCTTCGGACACTGATGCGAGCATTGCTGCGGACACAGATACTGCTTCTGAGACCTCGTCGGACCCAGCTCCCGAGATTCCAGGCGCCACAGCAGAGACTGTTCCCGCATCTCTTCTCAAGTTGGTTCCAAGGCTCCACCCCAACAAAAAGCCCGAGCTAATTCCTCTTGCCAATCCAAGAAGAGCTCGTGAGATAGTGACAGTATCACAAAAAGTATGTACCTACTGCAATCATAATGCAAGGAGAAACCATTCTTGCGTGGCGAGTCGCAGGCCTAGTCCGACGCCTTCGCCTCCGAGAAGAACTGGTACAATTCCTAAGAAGTGTGGCCACTGCCATAAAGTTGGTCATAAAAGAGAGAATTGCTGGACACGCCATCCACAGTTACTCCCAAAGCAGAAACAAACGTCACTACGCAAATCCCGAGTGCAGACAAGACCTCCCAGAGCAGGAAAACCACAATGGAACCCTCGCCATAAGCATCAAGAAAGACCTGCACGAAGGGGATACTGCATCGTTTGTGAAACTCCGTATGGACACAACACAAAGGATTGCCCTCGTATAGACACACCACGTAGACCAAAAGATGAGTCGCCTCCTTCGCGATTCTGGTTCCTACCAGCGTGTCAAATCCTGTAGTCCCAAATCTACAATCGCCAGAATCTCTGCAGTACAAACTCCCCGGAGTCGCAGAGGATGAGACCCCTCCACGGTCGACATTTTGCGTCACAATCAACACCTTACACTAAGGTTATATGTGACTAAGCCAGTTTTACGTGGTGGATTAAGCCTCACACCAAGGTCCCACACGTAGTTCCCAATACATTCTTGTGGCGGCAGACACCTTTTGACACAGGTATCCTACGAAACTCACACATAGTTTGCGTAGCAGAAGCACCTAAGCAAATACAAGGTTCCGCACAAGTCTAAATTATCTATGTCCAAGACATAATAAATCTGAAGGATAACCACATCAACATGAAGTCTCACAGATTGAGCTTCACCCATAGTTGTTCCGGTACTCAGTACTGTGTTCGATCCGATTTATCCCCAGCACTGATTTAGTAACAGCTGTTAAAACAAACATGGGCAGTTAGTTTATGCATCCTTGGAATCTGTTCCAAGTCAATGGTGCATAGGTCTCAGTTGGGTCAACACTCTCGAAGTACATACACAACACGCATTACGCGTTCTTTCCTGCATTCGATCATTATAGCAGCGACTGTGTCAACAAGCATGACCAGTTTCACCTGCAAGATCCTAAGAGTGCTAGGATCAAGAGCCGTATTGCGAAACAAGATTACTCTCGCTCGCATCCACAGCTCAGAAGGATTCGTACTAGAGAAGGTGCATACCTTCCAATTGGGTTTCATGGATAGTTTCCCTTAGTAGTATCCGGAAGAAAAAGGAAGTATGAGAAGAATAGGGTATGTCTCTCCGAACACTACCCGAAAGTTATAGCAAATGTGGAACGATCTTTTACAGCACAAGTAAGTACATTATCAACGGCATCCAGACCTACTTTGTACTAAGACATCCTGCAGGAAAACCCTGTAGAGGATATGAACCGCCGTAGAGTTATAGAATGATTTGCGCATCTACTCAAGTATTTTCAGCGCATAGGTAAACATTCTCCTGAAGCTATAAAGACCTAGACTTAGGCTTGTAGTCGCCTTCCGGAGTGTACGACTAACAACACTAAAGAATTTAACCAAAGCACTACATAGCCCTAAAAGTAATCCTAGGTAAGTCTAAAACACACATCCTTCCTTTGGTAGTCACCAACCCGGTTGGTAACCAAGTATGGAATAGTTTTAGGTAGTTGATCACCACAAAGACAACCATGCAGCATATTCTAGCCAAGTTAAGGAAATACTTCCCACAACCTGATCCATCAGAAATCCTACACGCCATAGGAATAAGGGGAACAAAGTTTTTCAAAGTAACTCAAAAGTCTAAGTTTTTCTTAAGTGGAACTCCATCACCTCATGGATAGACACCGGAATACTTGACTGTACCTTCACGATCGGTATCTGAGATGTCCAAGTAAGCCAATCTCGAGTCGAGCAGAAAGGATTCTCATCGAATAGTACGATCTGTGCAGTTATTTACCTTCTAAAGTCGCACTTAAAATACCCAAACTTAAGGTTAGAATAAGAACAAGATGTTTCCAAGTCTTACGAGGCAGAGCTCATCCAAATGCTTGCCTAAATTCCAGTCAAAACATGCTCAACATTCACACTCGTACACACAACTCTTCTCACAAGAGCTCAGTACAACATTCAATATGCCAAGTGACCTAGTCAAGATGCTAGTCATTGGTTACATAAGGAAAGTGTTGAATAAACGTAGAGACTAGATATCACAAAATGGAAAGGTTAACCCTTGTAACATCTTGGGAGTAGTAACCTTTGTGAAATATTAGCCTTGAGCCTTCCTTTGACCTCTACTCAGACAGACAGGCAAGGACAAAAAGGTACTCAAAGGTGATAACTTCTCACTGGCAGACTAAAGCGGTGGTAAGAGACATTCCTACAGCTAACCCGACACGTGATGGAACCGCACCAATCTTGGAGTATCCAATGCCTTCACTTCCATTCGACACTGTATAAGTGGATTTGCTGAAGTTTCCGCGGAGTCACCAGGATTAACCGGTATCTTCTAGTATTATGGGTAAGAGCTAACGTAGCAGCCAACGCACTCTCCAGAATTGTGCAAGTTGCCCCGGTGTTCTCGTTACCGACCTAAAAAGACGCCAAGTGAAAGACGAGCAAGATTAGAACCACTACATATCCAATAAGTAAGCTATTTCTGGAATCGGAGAAGATGATGTCTTTTCCAGAAACCAAGTTCATCCGTCGCAGTTCCGATTGCACTAAGAACTTCTGGTTAGACTCTTCCCGTTGACAACAACACATACAGCCATGTATATGTCATTCCAGATAAGATAGTAGTACTCCCGAAACATCATATTGCCATCAATTTGTTACCTAGTACAGCAACTGTACCAACAGGTGTGGACAGTTCATATGTGCAGACAGGAAACAACTCTTGAGGCCGATAAATAGAAGTACTACTGGAAAACTATTAAGAAGGATAGTAAACAACACCTTGCCAAAAGACTCTCTTGTGCTAGCACAAGGTACTTGAGAAGTAACCAAACCTGTGACACTCCTGGAATACCCGAAGGCTTCACATCCATTTGAAAGTGTTTCTTTGGAATTGCTGAATTTCCCCAGGGGACGCCAGACGTAAGCAGTACCAGTTGATTTGTGTTGAATTTAATCTTTCAGACTAGTTTGTCCTATTCCTGCTTAAAGACGGATACAAAAGACCGAATTACCAACAGGCTCGTCCATTACTCACTTGTTCGTTATTCCTCTCCTAGGCACCTCTTCGCCAAAAACAGGATGGAAACCAAGCACAGAGTGAAAGAATCAATGGGTGATATCTATTTGAGAAAGCATGTATTTGCACAACAGATCCCATTTTCAATTGGGTTAGTTGACTGCAAAGTACCTCAGCTAACATAGCTATCTTTGAAATCTTGGAACATCATGTAAACCTTCATATAATCTAGACTTAAAGGAAAACCTAGATGGCCTTACATTACCTTGAGGAGTCTTCACAAGCCTACAGACAGGTATAAAAGACTAGCTTCTGAGGGTAAAGACAAGCTTCTGACGTGATTTCTGGCTACAGCTAAGCTACGCAGAAATCTATATTCCTCTAGATTATTCTTATCAAGCCAAATAAGATGCTAAGAGACACTTGAAAGTCTTTAGCAAGATCCACCAGCAAATGCGAGATAATTTACAGACATTCCGGGCTGAAATGATAAGGAACCAGCATAAAAGGACACACCAAACTGTCCTGACATAGGTCACAAAGTTATGTGCCTAGATCCGACGAGAATGTCTAAACTCTCGCCGAAGTATAATGGACCCTATGTCGTTACGGACACAGCATCCGGTAACTAGTTTGAGGTTCGAGACCCTACCACCAACAAGGTAGAAGTAATTCAGAGGATGACAGGTTAAAACGGGTGAGCCCAGAACTCTCCGTAGATGGCCATATTATACCTGATCCATCACCTTCGGCGGTGCAACCGAATGCACCGACCAAGACTGACTCCGCAAAGACAAACGAGTATAGGCGAAAGCTTCGTTATGCAAGAAGAGCATTCTAAGTCCACTCTAGTCAGAGAGTGAAGTACTCAATAAGAACTGAGCAAGTAAGACTACTCTAGTAAGAGAGTGAAGTGAGACCACTCAAGTCAGACCACTCTAGTCAGTGAGTGAAGTATTCTATGCAAATCATCGTTCTGTTCACGTCACATAACTAACAGAGCAAGCCACTCCCCACGTACATCCTACTGGGCGTGTGAAGTATTCTATTAGTAACCCTACGAGTAGACTATTACCCTTTCTCCCGAGAAAAATGACCTGGTTAGTGTGTTCCCTACTAACTAATCAGATGATGCCTGGTGATTTTTTTTTTTTTTTTTTTTTTTGCGACTTACACTTACGTTTCACGTTTTAACGTAGCTTGTATTAAATCGTAATCTCCGGATGATTCATTTTGGTACTACCTGATGACTTTACCCAGGTAACCAGACTCGCACTCACACACGTGCGAAGAGAGGACTGTTATATTTGCTGACCTACTCTCCTATGAGCTCTTTAGAACAGCCCACGCTTCTGAAGTACAAACGCTAAGAAAGAGACTCACTGTCCTGGAGACTGCAGCAAAAGCTCTATAGAGTCTAGAATTCTAGATGTAAGACTCACAAGTATAGATGTACGACTCACAAGTACGACGAATGTGATGAATTCATTGAGTACGGTGATATCAGAGATGGATCATCATTGATCTACTGCCTGTTGCTCATCTCCGTACAGCATCAGCCATAGAGAAGGAACAGTTTGCCCTGTTTCCGCTTTTTGAGTAAGACAATTGTATACTCTATTTCTCATAAATAGATACAGTTATTCCACTCACCATTTTAGTCCACATTCAGTTCCAGTCCTCACATTTAACAATGACTGAAGAATTATGCCGTTCCCGTTTCTTTTACACGGATGATTACTGACCTTTACTGATACAGCAGACATGTTGCTCGTCCCCGACGAACTTCAACTTGTGACTGTGACAAACAAAGACGCCTTTATTCATGTAGGTCCTCGTATCTTCCCCTGTTTATGCGTCCTGAGTATGTGTTTTCCCTCTGTCCCCGGACATAAATGCATGCGACCTTACCTTGACTCAAGCATCTGTGACTGACTGGTTCTTAGTCTAGATTTAGAATAATAGTTAATAATCATGGGATGTGTCGGGCACCTGTTTACTGCGAAGTACGGATTTCACTAATCTTCACGCTTCCTTTTCGTCAACTTATTGCCTTGATAACTAACCTCTCAGAGTTCATTCCTATTAACATATTCTTTCACAGGTAATTCTTTGGACCTCATCATCATCTCTTACGAGCACTCTCAAACCTCATGAATATCATAAATTCTTCATAGTACAACTAACCTAGTTAGTTTTCTTAGTTAATCAGGAAACAATTTTTCCTACTACACTAACCCCCTTCCATGACTCTCGTCAACAACCTTGTCCTAGTAAGTCTCTTCCTTCGTCTTCCGTTCAGGGTTGATCACCTATTGCTTTGGCGTGAGGAAAATTTTAAGCACCTGTTAATGCTAACATGTAAGTTTTGGTCCTCACCTTTATCACACTTTCATTGGCATTGCTATACACTGGGTACAGGGTTAGATAAGTCATAGGGATGATTCAATGTGTATCTAGATATATGTGAGTTATTCTTTCCTAAACCTTAGGAGGGCCTCAGCATACGTGGCCGAGCGGTGTAACAGCGCATTTTGAGCGACTGTACACTTCTAAGATAAACCATATAATCACATATATAACTCACCATTATAACAACCTTTTAAAAAGAACTGTAAGTGTGTTGGTGTGATCTCCCTATAGAAGCTCACACCATCACAATAGAAGCTGGTAACTTTCCACTCTGCTAAGGCAAGCACGGATCCCACGATCACCAAATGGTATCACACATCCGTTGCCAAGATATCAAGAAGTAATTGCTAGAAACTTTGTCACACACAATTGTCACATGGTGTTGCTGAACCGCGCCCCTCCCTCAAGAGGCAGAGGGCGAGTCAGTCAGCACACCACCACACCCTAAGGAGGGTATCTCTCTCCAGCCCTCTGGGTAAGACTAGTGACCTGTATAAGTGTAGAAGTACCTTATAAGTGACATACAAGTACGCAGTGACATACAAGTGTTCTAGTGATTCCCTTCTAATCATTTGTTCTCTCTCTTTACAGGAAGATCATTATTACTTGGAAAACAGCTCATAGTTCTAGGTTGCTATTATTGGGTGTTATTATTAAGTAGTAAGTAGAGTACTTATCTCGGTACACACTCAACATCGAGTATACACCACATTAACCCTTCTTTAGCGGCCTATGCGGTTTATTTATATGTACCGCCCAGCGGGGTGTTTTTAGCCAAAATAGGGCTGTTTACGTGATCATTTTCATGCCTAAATAAGACCCAGAACGTAAAACAAGTATCTATCCCTGAAAGGGCATAAACAGAGCTTTCGAATGACACCATAACGATCCTTGTATGATGGATAGTTTTCTTGCAATAACCGTGCAACGCGAGTGCAAAAAGCATGTAATTCGGTACTTTCCCCATATAATTCAGTATGTAGCGAGTGAGAGAGGGAGGAGGGAGCTGAGATTCGTGTCAGTAGGTTCGCCGCGGTGGTCTGGAGCAGTCATACGCTCGCTAGTCTCCTGCCACCACTTATCTCTCTCTCTCAGCAACATTACGTGCTGAAATTGCCACTCGACCTATGTCGAGCGCCGCCACATAGTCCAGCTTTATTAAAAACGACTTATGTGGTGAGCCGCTTTTTAAGGGTTAAGAAGTACTTTATAATTGCATTGCCCCAACGCAAGGGACGTTAAGTGCAATATATTCTAATATCTCAAAATTAGGATTAAGGGTTAAAGACATATATTTTGCTGATAAAATAAACCAAACAGAAAGCCCCGTGCTTGTTTATTTAAGACCTCCCTACATATTTCCAGATTCCTACAGAGTTCATTACAACTACAGGAAATATTGAGGTAAGATAATAAGTTCCGCCCGCTACATATATATATATATATATATATATATATATATATATATATATATATATATATATACTGTATATATATAAATGCCCACACACACATACACACATTTTTGTTACCATTCATTATATTTTGTTTGACACCTTGTATATATATATATATATATATATATATATATATATATATATATATATATATAATATATATATATATATATATATATATATATATATATATATATATATATATTTATATTTATATATTTATATATTACTTTATTTGCGTGTACAATAGAATTATTTCTGAGTTTATTACTTGAAGATAACCTGGCTTTCTTGTTTTGTGTTTTCAGTGTCAACCCAGGAGCCTTCTCGTTGGAAAGGGTTGTGGCCCTACCAGGTTGTTGTTGTTGTTGTTGTTCCCCAAGCTGCCTGGCCGAACAGCCCCAAGGCCCCGAGCAAGGCCAAGGCCATAACCGAGCGCCCCCACAGAACCCTCCCTGCCTACCACAATAAAGCCTGGGTAACCGAAGCCACTCCATGGCGGGGAGCTGAGGAGGGTGCGGAAACGCCCGGGAAACCAAAGACCCACCCAGGGCCCTGTGCCCCTCAGCAATTATGAAGAGAAAGTTGAGGGGCAAAGGAAGAATGTGACGCTTTGGCTTCCAATCTTGGTAGATTGGGAGGTCAATCCATGGAAGAGACTTGAGACTAGAAAATATATAAGTAAAAGGAACAGTCAGAGTAAGCTATGGGTATGGCAGAGATCGCTCAGTTCTCGATCTGGTAGACCAGCCCATCACCACCAGGTATGAAGACAGTTGCCCGGGAAATACTTTTATTCCGGAGTCGTTTACACTTTCAGATTGCGATTTATTTATTTTTATTTTTTTATAATGTAGTATAGTTATTCCTCTTTCCATTAACATATGATACATCACAGTAAACAGCATTCTGGTGGATGGAAATACAGAAAAACATAAGGCTTCGAAAACTCGCCCGGCCGGAATATTTCAGGGCAAATTTAAAAAAATCTTACCATTTTCAAGTAAAAAACTAAGCCGGATGCGAGAGTGTTAATAACATGCAATAATGTGTAATGTGAATCACATTTAATGTCTGTGGCCGTCTGTTTAAGTCCACTAGTTACTAAACATGATTAGATAAGTATGCGTGTACTGTAGTTAAGGGGGAGGTGGGTTGACAAGCAAATGCGCACGTAACTAAATTTTATTACTTTTGATATTCAATTAAGTGAATCAAGGAACATATTATATGTGTGTGTCACTGATCTCTCTTAATAATATATAGACATGAATGATAAACAACATATGAGGACGAGCACTTTATTGACAACGTTTATTATGTTCTATCCAACAACCATCTCTACTCCTAAAATCGATTAATGAAATATTACAAACACATGTGGCAGTCCGTGGATTCGCAGATAGCTTCTTCAGGTCACTGCGAAACGTTCTCAATAAAGTGCTCCTCCTCATATGGTGTATATATTCATTCTGTCAACTTTTCAAAGATATTTCAACTATGAAATCCATTCTTACTCAAGATAGTGGGTTATATGGGCTTATATAATTATAACTGAATTGAGATATGAGAATGTAAAAGTAAATTCAAATAACAATTGTATCCGACTTAAATACACATATGTTTAATACACTTCCACCTTTGAATGGATGATAAATCTATATATTGTGCTAGTTTTGTATATAATGGCTAATATGAGCATGAACTATGTAACGTAATGATAATTTAACGATATGATATTTCATGATAGGAAGAAACTTTGGAAAACATGCATAAAAATGCAATGATTCGATAACATGGAATAATAGAGAGACAGAAGGGAGAGAGAGGTTAGGAGGCGCTTGGCTGAGAGACGGTGGAGTAGTGGGGTTGAGTGGGGGGGGAGGGGGGGCGGCAATGTTACCAACACAATTCGCGATTCTCTGCCAGGCAGGTGTAGCAGGACTTATTTCCATAATAGTACCTACAGTATATATATATGTACAGTATACTGTGTATAATGTATATATAATTTAATGCACTTATACTATCTGTTAATAACCCTTCCTAATAACCCTCTTAACCCATTCAGTACCGAGTGACATCCTTTTTCATTATGTTCTGGCAATTACTAGACGACTATATTCAGCTTAGGAAGGACGTCTACCCATGAAAAGGTTGCAGGCTATCTCGATCAATCTTCATAGCTACCAAACATCATTCCTAAGCTTCATAAGATCGTCTAAAAATAGCTGAAATCGAATATAAATGACGTCACCGGACGGAACGGGTAAATAACCGTGAATGGAGAGGAGGGTGTTGTGGGTTATTGGTTGTTACGTATTGTGGACTGGTAGATTTTCTAGTATAACGTGCAATACTATCTCAATAAAGAAAGTCAAATAAAATAAAATCGATCCCACTCTACTCTGGACCAAGATAAAGCTAAAAATAACACACACACACACACACACACACACACACATACACACAAGGGGTATCGAACCCCCTCTTACACACGACCACCTCCCGGGGCGGTCCGTCCTCGCTTACTGAGGCACTTAATTGAGCTTCCCCTCACAATCTTCAATGTCGGGGCCGCAGTTATCGAAAGTGGATGATATTACCTTCAGAGAGAGAGAGAGAGAGATAGGGAGGGAGGGTCGAGAGATGGCGGGCGGAGATGATGAGAATGTGAGCAAATGATTACCCCCCCCCCCACCGTTGATTCCTTCAAAGTTCGCCTAGACAAGCACCTTGCCCTGAACCTAAGGTTGACTGCATTTTGTAATTGAATAAATAATTTCTTTAGTAGTGTTCGTTCAATAACCTAATAGATCTTAATATAATTTCCCCTGCCATGGACTAAGCCCCAGGGCAGCATTTCCTTCTCACATCTTTCCCACATTCTCTTCGTAATACTGTTGTAACACTTGGAACAGCAGTGTTGTGGAGGGCAAGTAACCTCGAAGGGTCGCATGATCTGTGGTTGCTTGTTTTATGTTGTACTTCTTTGTGCTCCCCCCCCCCCCCTTCTCTCTCCCCATGCTGTCTTTATCTCTCCCCCCATCCCACCCCTCCTTCCTCCAACTCTCCAAACCCTCCTCCACCCCTCATCCTTTCGACCTCTCCATCTTCCCATCCTTCTATATCTTACTGTCCATCCTTCTATATCTTACTGTCCATCCTTCTATATCTTACTGTCCATCCTTCTATATCCTACTATCTTACTGTCGATCCTTCTATATCTTACTGTCCATCCTCCTATATCTTACTGTCCATCCTTCTATATCTTACTGTCCATCCTTCTATATCCTACTATCTTACTGTCGATCCTTCTATATCTTACTGTTCATCCTCCTATATCTTACTGTCCATCCTTCTATATCTTAATGTCTATCCTTCTATATCTTACTGTCTATCCTTATATATCTTACTGTCCATCCTTCTATATCTTACTGTCCATCCTTCTATATCCTACTATCTTACTGTCCATCCTTCTATATCTTACTGTCCATCCTTCTATATCTTACTGTCCATCCTTCTATATCTTACTGTCTATCCTTCTATATCTTAATGTCCATCCTTCTATATCTTACTGTCCATCCTTCTGTATCTTACTGTCCATCCTTCTATATCTTACTGTCCATCCTTCTATATCTTACTGTCCATCCTTCTATATCCTACTGTCCATCCTTCTATATCTTACTGTCCATCCTTCTAGATCTTACTGTCCATCCTTCTATATCTTACTGTCCATCCTTCTATATCCTACTATCTTACTGTCCATCCTTCTATATCTTACTGTCCATCCTTCTATATCTTACTGTCCATCCTTCTATATCTTACTGTCCATCATTCTATATATTACTGTCCATCCTTCTAAATCTTACTGTCCATCCTTCTATATCTTACTGTCTATCCTTATATATCTTACTAGCTATTCTTCTCTATCTTACTGTCCATCCTTATATATCTTACTGTCCATCCTTCTATATCTTACTGTCCATCCTTCTATATCCTACTGTCCATCCTTCTATATCTTACTGTCCATCCTTCTATAACTTACTGTCTATCCTTATATATCTTACTGTCCATCCTTCTATATCTTACTGTCCATCCTTCTATATCTTACTGTCTATCCTTATATATCTTACTGTCCATCCTTCTATATCTTACTGTCTATCCTTATATATCTTACTGTCCATCCTTCTATATCTTACTGTCCATCCTTCTATATCCTACTATCTTACTATCCATCCTTCTATATCTTACTGTCCATCCTTCTATATCTGACTGTCCATCCTTCTATATCTTACTGTCCATCCTTTTATATCTTACTGTCCATCCTTCTATATCTTACTGTCCATCATTCTATATATTACTGTCCATCCTTCTATATCTTACTGTCCACCCTTCTATATCTTACTGTCCATCCTTCTAGATCTTACTGTCCATCCTTCTATATCTTACTGTCCATCCTTCTAGATCTTACTGTCCATCCTTCTATATCTTACTGTCCATCCTTCTATATCTTACTGTCCATCCTTCTATATCTTACTCTCCATCCTTCTATATCTTACTGTCCATCTTTCTATATCTTACTGTCCATCCTTCTATATCTTACTGTCCATCCTTCTATATCTTACTCTCCATCCTTCTATATCTTACTGTCCATCCTTCTATATCTTACTATCCATCCTTCTATATCTTACTATCTTACTGTCCATCCTTCTACATCCATCATTCCATTTTTCATCACCTCTCTCTTCCCTCCCCCTCTATACAAGAATGAAGGGGTGATAGGCCGTTTTCTGGTCCCCCTCCTTCCTCATGTTTATCCCCATTAGTTTCAGCTTTTAAGACGTTCGGCCCATTAGTTTGGCGATTATAAGACCTTTCGTCCCATTTTTATATCAATATTCAGAATTTTCATGTCATTTAGGTGTCGATTGTTTCCTAGCGAGCGATAACGAGCTGTAATTTAAGAGGAACCAGGCCGGGAAATTTTTCTATCGAAAAATGTACAAATATATCTTGAAGGAGGGTCTTGGGCAGGTGTTTTCTTTAAAAGGGGAGGCTGAACCTTAAACCCCCAATTCACCCTGTATAAGAGAATTTGTTTCTGGTATTATACTATCTTAATACCAATGGGAATACTGAGACTCGCTGAAAAAATCAGCTTTCTATGTGCGTGCGCGCGCACGCGCGCGCGAATTTCATTGCACTATATGAAAAATCTATCTTGTCATTGAAAATTGTTCAAATCTCCCGCAATTTTATTCTGGCGTATCCTACAAGCATCCCCTACAACGGTGCGTTCTCGTTTTCCCATATTGAATAAGAGAAGGTGCTGAAAAAAAATATATAATATTTGTTTTTATTTTTTGGGTAGCGCAAATTTTGACATGAAAAAGGTCGAATCTTGGAAAATATCGGAGATGCGGCCATTATCTAAACACTCTGCCATTGCTATATAGTCCTATATATAGTGTGTAGAAGGGGAACGAAGCAGAGCAATATACAAAAATTTAGTTACACTTGGGAGTTGCCAATATATGATCTCTGGAAATCACAAAACTATTATAATCATTGCTTTAGTCCCATAATTTTTGGTAAAATAGCTTAGTTTCTCCTACCAGAGACGTTTTCTAAGCTGTTAGAGAGAACTGAGATGTATGGGATACTAATGTATAAATCTTGTATTCTAGCATCACACAGACTAATTCCCAAGATTTTGTTTATATAAATCCATGATTTTGGGGGCCACAGGGCCCCCAAGGGGGGGGAGCCTAGGGATGTCATATGGGTGTTTATGCCCTCATATGATAGTTTCTATTGTTTACAGAAGCCTTTTAGACAAACAACACAAAAAAAATGGGCTGAAGGAGAAACATTTTGTTGATTGGGGGGTGTGGGTGAACCCCCGTTGGGGGGGTTATGGATGCGATATGTTTTTTTTTGCCCTCCTATGCTATTCTCCTATGTTGAAAGAAGCATTTTAGAAGAAGAAAACAAAAATGTGAAATTTTGACTGAATTGGGGGTGTAAGGTTCAGCCTTGATGGAGGTCTACAGAGGAAACAAAAAAGTTGTAATAAGATGCATAAATAAGCAAATAAATACGGCCCTCCTCCCTTAACAATACAGCTAATGTCAGCATCATACAGTATTTTAGGACATTGTAAATCAGGACAACGTTCTACGGAGAGCAACCCAAATGATTCCTGGAGTTGGTAATAAGCCATACGAGGACCAACTCAAAGAACTACAGTAGACTTATTCAGCTTGGCGATGGACATAATAGGAGGGGACTATAATGAAGTTGTTTAACCCCTTCAGTACGAAGACGCATATTTGCCCTAATATTCTGGCTATAATTTGACGTTTTTATGCAGTTAAGAGTGTTCTGTTTTAGTCAAAGGGTTTATTGAGATAGTATTTACCCCTTCAAGTCCCTCAGGTATATTATAAGCTAAGCAAAATCATTAAATGATAACCAGAATAAGATGAAAATTACATCATCTTACTGAAAGGGTAAAAATATCGAGGGCCATGATAACATGGATATTAATAAGAACCGGTATTATATAATAGATGCTTCGAGGTTCACGAAAAGTAATGGTTACAATATCATCGGAAAGGATTTTCGTTCCCATGAAGCAAAGTTGACAGAGTGGTCAACTTGTGGAACAAATGGTCAACAATGTTGTAGGACACCTCGACAACGTATACAGACTAATAAACACACACAACAAAGCCGCTCCAACAGCTTCCAGTATCTACAACACCCCTTCTCTGTTATCTACACTTTCCCAACCGTACGGTCCTAGTGTACTGTCTGCTGGCGTAATGGGATTCGAAATATAAGAGATAAGAGTGTTGCTTGTTTTAAGCATTTAAAAGTCACATGGATAAATATGTTATCCAGAACCCCACACTGATGTGCGTTTGTACCCGAATAATGCCTCTTTCTCCCGTACGTCTATTGAGTTGTAGGTTTCAAACTGATATTAAGGGGACAGTGGATATTTTGGGGTCTATTTATTTATATATATATATATATATATATATATATATATATATACCGGTATATATATATATACTGTATATATATATATATATATACATATATATATATATATATATATATATATACTGTATAATATAATAATTACCGGTATATATATATATATATATATATATATATATATATATATATAATATACAGTATATATATATATTCATTTATTTTTTAGTTTCCTCGCTAGACCTTCAAGCTTAAAAAAACACTCCCTATACCCCCCTTCAAGCTAAATATGCAAATTGTTCGATAGAAAAAAAATCCGGCCAAAGGCCGACTTCTCTTTAAATTACTGGCTCGCTATCGCTCGCCAAGAAAAAATCGACACCTAAATGACACGAATGGTCTTGATATTGATATAGAAATGGGATGAAAGGGTTAAAATCGACAAACTAATGGGGCGAACGTCTAAAAATCTGAAAACTAATGGGGCTAAACATGAGGAAGCAGGGGAACCAGAAAAACGGCCCATCTCCCCTTACTGAAATCCACTTCTTATCAGCTCCTTTCCCAAATTCCTAACCTCCAAGAAGCGCCAGAGTGAAGATTGGTAGATCTGTTGTTGTTTGCTTTCTCTTGCATTCGTTTAACATCTTCTTTACCGGACTACCACAGATACTTCTTAAATTGCGCAAAATCATCTAAATATAGCTAGAATATATTAAAACGACGTCGCCGGTACAGAAGGGGTTAAATCAATTTATCTATCTATTGTCTGACGCCGTGATCCCCGAAGGGGTGCACTTTTGTCCCCAGTCAGAGGGGGGGGGGGGGGAAATAACAGTATATACTTAGATAGGGAGAGTTGCTATTTGGAGATACAGTAAAGGATAATAAATATAACGGAAATGTACGTACAAAGAACAGTGTGGAAATTATTTTTGTTTTTTTTCATCTTACTGTATATTATAAAATAGGGAAAATGTGTGGGATGTATTATATTGGCGCAAGTATTAGTGTGTTAATCAAACCGAATGTCCACCGCAATCTCTACCTCCTCTCTCTCTCTTTCCTCGTCTTTCTTGTGATTCGCTCCGGAGAAACCTGATCACGCACCAATTAACCGGTGTTCTTGTATGTGGAATATGGTGGTGCTAATGATGATAGTGGTAGACATGATATGGGGTAGATATATTACTGTTTTGGAAATAGTGATAGTGGTGATGATGGTGATAATAGTGGTACACATTATATAGGGTAGATATAATACTGTTCTGAAAGATAATGATGGTGGTGGTGGTGATGATAGTTCGGCAAATATAGTAAATGTAATCGGCAAATATAGTAAATGTAATCGACAAATGTAAATATAATCGGCAAATATTGTAAATGTAATCAGCAAATATAGTAAATGTACGGTAATCGGGAAATATAGTAAATGTAATCAGCAAATATAGTAAATGTAATCAGCAAATATAGTAAATGTAATCAGCAAATATAGTAAATGTAATCAGCAAATATAGTAAATGTAATCAGCAAATATAGTAAATGTAATCTGCAAATATAGTAAATGTAATCAGCAAATATAGTAAATGTAAACAGCAAATATAGTAAATGTAATCTGCAAATATAGTAAATGTAATCAGCAAATATAGTAAATGTAAACAGCAAATATAGTAAATGTAATCTGCAAATATAGTAAATGTAATCTGCAAATATAGTAAATGTAAACAGCAGATATAGTAAATGTAATCAGTAAATATAGTAAATGTAATCGGGAAATATAGTAAATGTGAACAGCAGATATAGTAAATGTAATCAGCAAATATAGTAAATGTAATCAGCAAATATAGTAAATGTAATTGGGAAATATAGTAAATGTGAACAGCAGATATAGTAAATGTAATCAGCAAATATAGTAAATGTAATCAGCAAATATAGTAAATGTAATCAGCAAATATAGTAAATGTTATCTGCAAATATTGTTAATATAATCGGCAAATATTGCAAATATAATCGTCAAATATTGTAAATATAATCGGCATATATAGTGAATGTGATTTCACTTGGGGGAACATTGAAGGGGAGATGGTTCAATTTTCTGGCCTCCCTTCTCCCTCGTGTTTAGCCCCACTAGTTTTTAGATTTTGAGACGTTCGTTCCATTAGTTTGGCGATAATAACACCTTTCACCCCATTTCTTTGTTAATAATAGGACCTTGCATGCCATTTAGGTCTCTATTTTTTTTCCCTGGCGAGCAATAGCGAGCCTGTATGTATATATATATATATATATATATATATATATATATATATATATATATATTCTCTTTTAAACAGACGAGGTTAAAAGCAATAGCAGTTTCAGCATTCAGGATTTTATTGTTATAACTTTCAATAGTTCTAACAATTTTCCTCTGGGGTTCAGAGATGAGGTACAACAGGTTAGCAAAATTCATGGTGGATCCAACGTTTCACAAGTAAACATCTTGCATCTTCAGGGAATGGAGAGTTAATGATTAGAATAGGGACAAAGCATCATATTTATACAAAATTCGAGGATCAAGAATAGGGAGGTGGGCGGAGCTACTGGGTGTGTGGTGGCTGTTCATTGGTGGAAGGCAGTCTATTCGCGAGACGGGCACTAAATCTTATCGGTGGTTGGTTGTTGGCTGTGGGTGGCTGTGATTGGTTGGTGTTGTCAGTTGTGTGCTGAGCGCGGAAGCATACGGGAGGGGGGCACAGGGCTAGAGGAAGGGGGGCAGTATGCCTGTAGCGCTTGCCTGAAGGAAGAATTTGAAGGTCTTGTGTTTGGTTGTTGATGCTGGGGTTGAGTGTTTGGATGTATAGAGCTTCTAAAATAGCTAGTCTTCTGGGGTCTGATTCTTTGTCGAGTATGGTGGTTTGTTTGTCTAGGTCGGCGCGAGTTAGGGCAAGATGGTGGGGGGCTTGATAGTGATCTTTTATAGCGCCAGATTGAAGGTGGAGGGTTAGTCGACGGGAAAGGCGAGTCTGTGTCATTCCAACATAGGATAGGGGTCCACAGTCCCCAGAGGTGCAAATATGCTGGTATATCACATGATCGTCTTTCGGTTGGTTGGTGGAAATGGGGCGGTTACGGAGGACAAGGTTGGAGGTCTTAGGAGATTTATAGTAAATAATTAGTTTTATTTTATTGTCAGGGTTGGTGGAGAGGACGTTTTTGTGAATTATTTCTTTCATAATGGATTCGTCTGTTGTGTGGTCGGAAGACATGTAGTTTCTGTAGAAAAATGTAATGTTATTGGCCGGGCAATCACTTTCCCCATTAAGACATTGGCCATTGTTAGTAGGTTTGGTGTACACTGTAGTTTTGAAGCCGTGGTCGTGGAGGGAGACAAGGAGGTCGAGGAAGGGTAGATGTCCATCGGTGGTTTCTTCGTATGTGAAGTTGAGTCCGGAGGCGGCCATGAAGCGCTGCTGGAGGTCCCTGAGTTCGCCCAGGTCCTTCACCCGCACGAAGATATCATCGATGTACCTGCAGTAGACAGTGGGCCGGTGGGCAGCCAGGAGTTCCTCTTCGATAGTTCCCATGAAGAAATTGGCGAACAGGACCCTCCGGACTCAACTTCACATACGAAGAAACCACCGATGGACATCTACCCTTCCTCGACCTCCTTGTCTCCCTCCACGACCACGGCTTCAAAACTACAGTGTACACCAAACCTACTAACAATGGCCAATGTCTTAATGGGGAAAGTGAATGCCCTAAACGATACCATCAGTCCACCATCGCCGCCTATGTCAGGAGAGCCCTCACCCATTGCACCACCTGGAATGACACACACAATGAACTGGAAAGGCTCACCCAGGTCCTAGTCAACAATGGGTATTCCAACACTGACGTCACCAATGCCATCAACCACCACCTAGAAAAATGGTACAAACAAGACCCCCCTAGCACCAACCCGGCCAATAACATTACATTTTTCTACAGAAACTACATGTCTTCCGACCACACAACAGACGAATCCATTATGAAAGAAATAATTCACAAAAACGTCCTCCCCACCAACCCTGACAATAAAATAAAACTAATTATTTACTACAAATCTCCTAAGACCTCCAACCTTGTCCTCCGTAACTGCCCCATTTCCACCAACCAACCGAAAGACGATCATGTGATATACCAGCATATTTGCACCTCTGGGGACTGTGGACCCCTATCCTATGTTGGAATGACACAGACTCGCCTTTCCCGTCGACTAACCCTCCACCTTCAATCTGGCGCTATAAAAGATCACTATCAAGCCCCCCACCATCTTGCCCTAACTCGCGCCGACCTAGACAAACAAACCACCATACTCGACAAAGAATCAGACCCCAGAAGACTAGCTATTTTAGAAGCTCTATACATCCAAACACTCAACCCCAGCATCAACAACCAAACACAAGACCTTCAAATTCTTCCTTCAGGCAAGCGCTACAGGCATACTGCCCCCCTTCCTCTAGCCCTGTGCCCCCCTCCCGTACGCTTCCGCGCTCAGCACACAACTGACAACACCAACCAATCACAGCCACCCACAGCCAACAACCAACCACCGATAAGATTTAGTGCCCGTCTCGCGAATAGACTGCCTTCCACCAATGAACAGCCACCACACACCCAGTAGCTCCGCCCACCTCCCTATTCTTGATCCTCGAATTTTGTATAAATATGATGCTTTGTCCCTATTCTAATCATTAACTCTCCATTCCCTGAAGATGCAAGATGTTTACTTGTGAAACGTTGGATCCACCATGAATTTTGCTAACCTGTTGTACCTCATCTCTGAACCCCAGAGGAAAATTGTTAGAACTATTGAAAGCTATAACAATAAAATCCTGAATGCTGAAACTGCTATTGCTTTTAACCTCGTCTGTTTAAAAGAGAATCTATTACCTGGCTATACTAACATATATATATATATATATATATATATATATATATATATAACATATATATTGTTGTGCCGGGTTCTCATAATTTAGTTCCCTTGATACAGTCCGTAAAACAATCCAAATATGGTTTGATGGACTTAAATATACTTGACAGGAACGTACTGAGTAGGTTCTATATGCAGTAAAAATAGTATTCAATAGTTCAATGTAGTACTTAATAACAACACAAGGAAGAACATATATGAAGGTTTTATTGAACAAGCACAAGATGAGAATAATAATGAGGATCATCAATGAGGATCCGAAATAGTAACAGGGTAAATGTATTGTTCTTGCTTCAGAACAAAGTTACTGATACTAGAATAACTCAATAGTGAGAGTCTAGTATCAAATCAGGTAATATGAGAAAGTACACATAAGGGCATTATACACGTAAATAATCATTAACCTTCAATGCAATAATCAATGAGGGTCCCGTATCTTCCGTAATCAGGAAGAGACTTCAACACCCCAGGTAATGATCCTAGAGTTACTATTTAGAGAGTTGAGGTTGTAACGACGTTGTCACAAGGTTTTAGGGGAGTCACACGTACAGCTCAGTTGAGCCTTAAATCTGACCGTGTGAACTTGCCTTTAGGTCAGGTCACTGGGAAGGTCACTAGTCGAACTGAGATAGTGATAAATACTTTTTCTAGTTAGTGCAACTATATTCTTAGGCGGAATGCAATGTTAATTTAAATTACAGGAAAGGACTGAGATTATTATTTATAATTAATGAGAAGTATCAAAATTACTCAAAAAGGGCATTTATATCTTATCACAGAATTATATTACTTGAACATATGCTACGATAACGAACCAAGCTTAGGAATTCGTGTTTCTATATTTTTCTTAGGTAAAGCAAAGTAATAACGTGAATTTAATAAGAGTGAAAATGTGGTTTAATACATCTACTGGTTGGTATTAATTACTTCAAAATGTAATCTTCAATATTCGCAACTAAGACAACACTCGAAGATAAACAAAATAACTAACTGAGTTCTAATAGACTCAGACTTGAATGGACACTATAAATTAATCTTAATAAGTTAGATCTGAACTGGTTAACAGATATCGATCGATAGATCGCACTTAGTAATTAAATTGGCGCTAGTGAGGAAGTTTAGCTCATTGATATTTAAACCAATATCAGACTCGTTTCTGAACGGGTTAACAGAGCGAGGGGAATAAAATGTACAGGCACAATTAGTACATGGACGTAGGCGACGAAGTCCTACTCATTGATACTTAACCCGGCAAGTGCAGATCTCATCATAAGAGTTTTACTGGTGCTCTGCGGATCTCTTCATATAATCCAAGGCCTATTTTTTGTTTTTTTAAATCAGCCCAGTATTTTTTTTTTTTTTTTTTTATTTTTTTTGTTATTGCCCCTTGGCCATGCCAAATATCACTCCTCCACATCTCCTCCTTCCACCCTCCCCCCCCCCCTTCAATTATCTCCTATTCTCCCTGTTATTCCCTTATTCTTAGGTATATTTTCGTGCTAACATTAGCGAGTTGATAGCAGGGCGTGGTCATCTGTGTTACCAAGCGTGGGAAAGAGCGAGAGAGAGACTACCACGCAACAGTGTCTCTCCAGCCGTCATGATGGCTGGCTGGCTGGCAGGCTGCCTCAGCCATAAGTTATGTAACTCCCGGCCTCTATCGCCGATTTTGACCATCCAAACGCTGTTTCCACTTGTTTTATTGTTGTAACAGTTTAATACCTTTAAAATCAACGCAAAATAGGAGCATATGGATAAGTATTTTAATTATATTTATGGTACGATGACGATTTGAGTTTAGGAAACAGTCTAAATGCCTCCGCACAGGGAGGGGTGGCCAATACCCCACCTACGCAGCGGAGAGGTTAAAACAGGCAGTATCAGACTCGGGTCTGAACGGGTTAACAGAGCGAGGTGAATAAAATACACAGGTATAGTTAGTGTATGGTGGATGAAAGTGAGACGAAACACAGAGGAAAGAATTCCTAAACACGGTATTCGAAATATCACAACATCAATATTTACAAGCACATAAAAGCACGTCTATAAGATATATTTCATATGCGATTAATTAGCGAAAGGTTAAAGGAATTACACTATGCACTCGTTGGAAAATTGAGCGTAGGTTCTAAGTAAAGAGCGAGTATATAAATGGATTGATTACGGAATATACTAAGACTTCAACTCACAAAGAATAAATCAACATACACGTAGGTGGGTGCCCAACCCCGAAAGGGGTTGAAATAGGGGAGCTATCCCCCCGCCAAAGGCGGCTTTCTAGGGCCTTTCCTAGCTGATGCTGAGAGGATTGGGTTCTAGTCATGTGGTGATGGGCTGGTCTATCAGAGTGAGAACTGAGCGATCTCTGCCATACCCATAGCTTAATCTGACTGTTCCTTTTACTTATATATTTTCTAAATCTCAAGTGATGGCATCTCTTCCGTGGAAGATCTACCAAGATTGGAAGCCAAAGCGTCACATTTTTCCTTTGCCCCTCAACTTTCTCTTCATAATTGCTGAGAGGCACAGGGCCCGGGGTGGGGCTTTGGTTTCCCGGGCGTTTCCGCACCCTCCTCAGCTCCCCGCCATGGAGTGGCTTCGGTCACCCAGGCTTTATTGTGGTAGGCAGGGAGGGTTCTGTGGGGGCGCTCGGTTATGGCCTTGGTCTTGCTCGGGGCCTTGGGGCTGTTCGGCCAGGCAGCCTGGGGAACAGCAACAACAACAACAACATACACGTAGTCAGTAAATCTGCGAGCGTGGGGGCCTGGATATATATTAGTAACACTGGTATGTAACGTATGCATAAGTTATGAATTAGTGAATTAGTCTTGAATAAGGATCAAGGTTTAAAGGCAAAATTAACACAGAATAACACAGGTTCAGAAGGATGAAGCTATTATGCACGTACGTGATCTAGGGCACAGATCACAATTAAATCAGGGCACAACACGTTTCACATAGTTACACAATCAATACCTCACAACAATAACCAACAATGAGAGACACGGAAACACTTAGGTATTTGGGAGGGCAGGGGACGAGACTACTGGTCTGGCCGACGTAGAGGGTAGTGGCCAATACTGCAGGGCTGGTTACCTCCTCGAGCAGGGCTCCTAGGTTCAGGCCTGCTTACGTAACTTGAACAGGGGTCCTAGGTTCGGGCCTGCTTACGTAACTCGAGCAGGGGTCCTAGGTTCAGGCCTGCTTACGTAACTCGAGCAGAGGTCCTAGGTTCAGGGCGCCAGGCAGCAGACGGGTTGCCCTTCAGTAATCCGGCAGGTGCTACGTCAGGAGGCACTCTCGAGGAGCAGGGGGAGGAGGCTGAGGCAGACCGAAACACTTTGCCATGGAGCCCGGGCCCGAAGGTTTTAGACTGTTAGGGAGGTGATGGTTTGCATACTTTCCTCAGGTTTTCCTGAGGTCCTATGCTAAATTATTCTTGATTCAAGTGTCAATGAACTCGGAGTAATAGGGGTATTAAGAAAAGAGGAAAAGTGGTTGTTGTGAAGTACATATACATTCTAGCCTTGGAATTCAGGTATTATAACATGGGCCTGGTTCCAAGGTATTATTACAATATTCATTGGGACAACTGGAAGGTCCAGGGTTGCTGTGAAAAATGTTATCGTAGTACATATATATAGATGATTGTGCCTGTATCCTCGTATGCAGAGGTTTGTAAGGCACTGTTCAGGTCCATTTGCCCCTGTAATATTCTGGGCGCTGGTGAGTAGATTGCATAAACATATTCTCTGAGTAATCTAACTCTTGGTGGAGGTGATGGAGAAATGTCCTTTTCGATAGTGAGGACCAGGGGGATGTCCTGAGGATCCAGGGGGAGGGTCCTGAAGGATTAGAGAAATGTCCTTTTTGATAGTGAGGACCAGGGGGAGGGCCCTGAAGGACTTAGTGGAAGGGTCCTTAATGACCAGGGAGAGTTCTTCTGTTTTCTTTGAAGGAGGTGGGCGATAGAAAACTTCTTACTGGTGTGGTTAACTGGTGTAAAGATGTGGCCTGTGTGGTTATGCCATTCAATGTACCGTTTGTTTTGGGCCCGTCATCTCATATATATATATATATATATATATATATATATAAATATATATATATATATATATATATATATATATATATATATATACTGCATATATATATATATATATATATATATATATATATATATATATATATATAATTATATTATATATATATATATATATATATATATATATATATATATTATATTATATATATATATATATATATATATATATATATATATATATATATATATATACTGCATATATATATATATATATATATATATATATATATATATATATATATATATATATATATATATATATATATATATATACAGTATATACAGTATATATATATATATATGTGTGTGGTAACCACCGAGGAATATGTCTTCTAAGTGTAGTAGGGAAGGTATACAGTAGGGTAGTGATTGAGAGAGTGAGAGTGAGAACGGAGAAATGGATAGGCGACGAGCAGGGAGGTTTTAGGAAGGGAAGAGGATGTGTCAATCAGATTTTACCCTGAATTGTGTTGTGGAGAAATATCTGGAGAAGAAACAAAAGGTGTATGTTGCCTTTATGGACTTGGAGAAGGCCTATGACAGAGTGGATAGAGAAGGTTTGTGGAAAGTACTTAGAATATACGGAGTAGATGGCAAGTTGCTGAAAGCAGTGAAGAGCATGTATGAGGGTGCAAAGGCGGCAGTACGTGATGAGAGTGAGCAGAGCGAGTTCTTTGACCTGAATGTTGGTTTGAAACAGGGGTGTGTGTGATGTCCCCGTGGTTGTTTACTGTATATATGGATGGAGTCATGAAAGAAATACTATCAAGAGCAGTGGATGTTGGTGTATCGCTGAAAAGGGAGGGAATTGAGTGGAAGCTGCCTATACTGCTGTTTGCGGATGATACAGTTCTGATGAGTGATAATGAATGGGAGTTGCAGGGTCTGGTAAATGAGTTTGGAACAGTGTGCGAAAAACGGAATTTGAAGGTAAATGCGGGGAAGAGCAAGGTTATGGTCTTCGAAAGGGGTGAAGTCACAGAGTGTGAGGTGAAGCTGAACGGTCAGGCTATGGAGATCGTCAACTCTTTTAAATATCTGAGCAGTGTGTTGAGTAAAGTATGGATGAAGAAGTGCGGGAGAGGGTACAACAGGGGAAGAGGGTTGTAGGAACGCTGAAAGCAGTAACAAGAAATAGGGTGGTCAGTATGGAAGTGAAGAAGTCCTTGCATGACAGTGTGGTAATCCCGACACTGACTTACGGAAGCGAAGCATGGACGTTGGTTGAGAGACTCAGACCAAGAGTGAGAGCAGTGGAAATGAATTACTTAAGAAGTGCGTGCGGAGTTACATGGAGGGATAGACAGATTAATGAGGAAGTAAGAAGGAGGTGTAGTGTGGAGGTAGATGTGCTGGAAAGTGTGAAAAGGAACAACTTGAGATGGTTCGGCCATATGGAACGTATGGAAAGCGAGAGAATGACTAAGAGGGTGTACGAGAGCGAGGTGGAGGGACAGAGAGGGAGAGGTAGACCGAAAGAGAGGTGGAAGGATGGAGTGAGGAAGTATATGAACGAAGGCGGTGCTGGTTGGGGGAAGGGGCGTCGACTGACTGGGGACAGAAGTGCATGGGGGCGGTTCGTTCGTGGCCACCCCTTCGGGGATCGCGGCGTCGGGCAATAGATAGATAGATATATATATATAATTATATACTGTGTATATATATATATATATATATATATATATATATATATATATACTGGTATATAAATAGGCCAAAAGGTACACCATACCCCCTTGAATCCTTTTGCAGCTGATTGTTTAATACTTAACCCCTTGAGGATTATGGCGTATTTTGATTGTTTATTCTGGCTATTATTGGACGATTGTTTTCAGATTAGGAAGGGCATACGATACTCAGAAGGTTAATTGAGATAATAAAGCATTTTGAGAACCCCTCTCGCTTTCTCTCTTTCTCTCTCTCTCTCTCTCTCTCTCTCTCTCTCTCTCTCTCTCTCTCTCTCTCTCTCTCTCTCTAAGCAGAAAGTTGTAGCCCAGTTGTGACCATTGATATAATTATGTGGTATCATCGCGTCTTACCTGATTGACTCTCTACATACATACATACATACAACACATCTCTAATGATTTGTTATACTGTATTTTTATTGATGTTTAATAATTGTGTATACTTCATATTATGATGGAGTGTGTATTTTTACTACTAACCTTAATGACTGAAAAGGGACTAGAGCAATCGAGCTAATATTTTTACCATTTGGGAAGAGTCAGCCAGGGTAAATGTGTGGAGAGTTAAAACCCATTTGCTCTAGCCTTTATTTTTTCAGTTACATAGGATAGAGGTAATTTTGTTTTGCCTACTCGTAATTAATAGATTAGGTATCATTAGTTGAGGCCATTTTGACAAATATACAGTAGGGTGTTGTCATACGTTTGGTGGCAAAAGTCCTGCTTATTCTTTGACCCCAAAAAAGAGAGAATGTGTTTAGCAGTGCACCTGATAATATAATTCAATTATATTGCTGTACGACACTACAGAAATGGTGGCAACAAATGTTGTTGAGTGCCATACAGTCCAGGCATCGCCGTGAAAAATATCTCGCCATGAATCTCCGACTGACTGCGTTTGTGTCCGAGTAATGGGGCCATATCAATATCGTTCATATTACTTCAATTTTCTTCCCTGGATTACAGTCCTTCTGGAACTGGAGCACTTCAGTTAATTGTTGTGGCAATATTTTGTTTTAACAAATAGCCTATATTAGTAAGAAGCATTAGGTCTGTTGTTGCTTTGCCTTCCCTTGTACTCCTTTAAGCCCCTTTCACACATTCACGATGTTGGTCCCGATATGCCACAAGGTACACAAATTGGTACATCGGCAGAGACAGTGACACGAAGTACGCATTTGACGATGAAGCCACGACGGGCCAGATGGTACCACGGTTGCAACACGAGAGCGGCACGTCAATGCCCTAACGGTCCAGATTCCAGTAAAAACCGTACCCCGACGTGGCACGAGGGGAACACGACGAGGGGTGATGGACTTACGATGGTGTTACGTGTGCGACACGACGAACACGACGCCACAACGACAGACGGGGTGACAGACACAATTCGATATAAAAGGGGCCAGTTCTGGTACCTGCACCTCACTCTACACACCTCCCAAGCCACGGCCACACGTCAGCACCACTCGCCCTACACCATGGATGAACTCGAGGTCTGCAGCTGCAGGTAGATCAGGCAGCACTTCAGGCAAGACTAAATGTTGACCTCTACAAGGCCTTGCAGGATGCCCAGGAGCCACCCAGGAGACGGAGAAGGCAGGTATGGACCCGGAAGTGGCTGTTGAGGCGAGGGCAGTACGGCCACTATGACAACCTGCTGAAGGAGTTGGCTCTGGAAGACACCACCTCCTACAAAAACTTCCTGCGGGTGGATAGAGTCATGTTCCGAGAGCTGCTTGAACGTGTTGGCCCACTGGTGGAGAAGCACGACACATTTTGGAGGAAAGCCGTCCCACCTGGTATGCGCCTGGCCATCACCCTACGTTGCCTGGCTACACGGGAGTCATACAAATCACTCTCGTATGGCTTCAGAGTGGCGCACAACACCATCTCCCTCATTGTTCCGGCCACCTGTGAGGCCATCTACGCCACCTACAAGGATGAGGTCCTCTCGTGCCTCAATGCGCCAGCAGAGTGCAGGGCGGTTGCTGACCTCTTCTCAAAGAGGTGGAACTTCCACCATGCTGTAGGGGCACAGGATGGGAAGCCTGTGGCCATCAGGTGTCCCCCCAATGGAGGTTCCCACTACTACAGCTATAAGGGCTTCCACTCCATTGTCCTCATGGCCCTTGTCGATGCTGACTACAAGTTCCTCTATGTGGATGTTGGTTCACGGGGCTGCTCGTCTGATGGGGGCATATTTGCTGCAACACCACTGAGGGATGCACTGGAGACTGGCAGCCTTGGACTCCCACCAGCAGAGTCAATCCCAAGCGACGTTCGGCCAGTGCCCTACTACATCATCGGTGACCAAAGGTACACAAATTGGTACATCGGCAGAGACAGTGACACGAAGTACGCATTTGACGATGAAGCCACGACGGGCCAGATGGTACCACGGTTGCAACACGAGAGCGGCACGTCAATGCCCTAACGGTCCAGATTCCAGTAAAAACCGTACCCCGACGTGGCACGAGGGGAACACGACGAGGGGTGATGGACTTACGATGGTGTTACGTGTGCGACACGACGAACACGACGCCACAACGACAGACGGGGTGACAGACACAATTCGATATAAAAGGGGCCGGTTCTGGTACCTGCACGTCACTCTACACACCTCCCAAGCCACGGCCACACGTCAGCACCACTCGCCCTACACCATGGATGAACTCGAGGTCTGCAGCTGCAGGTAGATCAGGCAGCACATCAGGCAAGACTAAATGTTGACCTCTACAAGGCCTTGCAGGATGCCCAGGAGCCACCCAGGAGACGGAGAAGGCAGGTATGGACCCGGAAGTGGCTGTTGAGGCGAGGGCAGTACGGCCACTATGACAACCTGCTAAAGGAGTTGGCTCTGGAAGACACCACCTCCTACAAAAACTTCCTGCGGGTGGATAGAGTCATGTTCCGAGAGCTGCTTGAACGTGTTGGCCCACTGGTGGAGAAGCACGACACATTTTGGAGGAAAGCCGTCCCACCTGGTATGCGCCTGGCCATCACCCTACGTTGCCTGGCTACACGGGAGTCATACAAATCACTCTCGTATGGCTTCAGAGTGGCGCACAACACCATCTCCCTCATTGTTCCGGCCACCTGTGAGGCCATCTACGCCACCTACAAGGATGAGGTCCTCTCGTGCCTCAATGCGCCAGCAGAGTGCAGGGCGGTTGCTGACCTCTTCTCAAAGAGGTGGAACTTCCACCATGCTGTAGGGGCACTGGATGGGAAGCCTGTGGCCATCAGGTGTCCCCCCAATGGAGGTTCCCACTACTACAGCTATAAGGGCTTCCACTCCATTGTCCTCATGGCCCTTGTCGATGCTGACTACAAGTTCCTCTATGTGGATGTTGGTTCACGGGGCTGCTCGTCTGATGGGGGCATATTTGCTGCAACACCACTGAGGGATGCACTGGAGACTGGCAGCCTTGGACTCCCACCAGCAGAGTCAATCCCAAGCGACGTTCGGCCAGTGCCCTACTACATCATCGGTGACCAGGCTTTTCCCATGAGGACATGGATGATGAAGCCCTTCCCCCACCACAACATGACAAGGCAAGAGAGGATATTCAACTACAGGCTGTCGAGGGCACGTCGGGTGGTGGAGAATGCCTTCGGTATCGTTGCTAACAGGTATATATATATTTCGTGTTTTTTACGCCTACAGATATTATAGAACTTATACCGTATTATTAAGTTTCCTATGATTTCCATCATTATATATATATATATGTTCCCCAACTAATATAGTATAACTATTTATACCAACACAGATTCCGTTGTCTCCTCACCACCATCCCACTCCACCCCAAACGTGTGGAGTCTGTTTTGCTGGCCTGCTGCTGCCTACACATCCTCATGAGAGTGCGGTATCCAGCCGCCGATGTTGCACTCGTAGATGTTGAGGACCCAGACACCCATGTCGTGACACCAGGTGCGTGCGTTATTAACTATATTTAATAGGGCTATTAAAAATTGTACCATCTCTCAATACCTCAGATATTAAACAACACATATCCTATTATTAATAATTGTTGCATTACTGTAAGTTGTGTCTGTCATTTGTAAATTTTAGATATCCCTTTATTTAGCATATTATTCCATACTTATTTTATTCGTCAATTCATATTATTTTTTTAGGTTTTATCTGTCAGTTTCTAGTTTGAGATCTTCCTTCATTATCATATTATTAAAATAGTTGTTTTAATCGTCAAATCATAGTAAGTTTTTTACTTTTTTCTGTATCAGTATAGTTTGTGATCTTTCTGTATTAACCATATTATTCTATATATATCTTTTTACGTCAAATCATATTAAGTTTTAAAGTTTTGTATGTGACTTTATAGTTTGACTTTTCCTTTTCTTTTCCATATTAATCCTTACTTGTGTTATTCATAAAATCATGTTAAGTTTGACATTCACGTCTCTTTTTATCCAAATTACTTTTTCAGTATATCAGCATATTAATTAATATAGTTATCTCAGGATATTCATATATATATTTTTCTATATAGTCAGCAGTGCCATCATTATTGTTGACCTTCAGTATTAGTTTATATACCATTATACATATTATTTCTTTCAGACTTTTATTACCCCCATATTTATTTCTATACCTTATGTATAGTTATATAGTCATTATACTGCATTTTCATCGCAGGTTACATTCGTTATTCCTTTGATTGACATTCACGCATACATGTTGGATATAATAAACAATCATGATTATAACAGTTTTATTGAAAATACATAGAAAAATAGCTTGCCTTAAACCTTAAACCTACCTTTGGCAAAATTATATTGCTCCATAGCCCAGTACAAAAACATATTCTTAAACATATTAATTTATTATATTATATTGCCACAGAACCCTGGTCAACATATTTAAGCCCATCATTATCTCCCAAATCATTACATAGGATTGTGGCGCGAGGACACTGCCCTGCATGGTGTGCAGCCCCTGACCCGTAACCATGCAACCCTGGTCGCCAAGGACCTCAGGGTGTAGGCTACCTGCGGGCTACTACAACTCACCCAGGGGAAGTGTCCACTGGCAGGATACTATGATCTGAAGGTAATGAAAGTTTATGGCCCCTCTTGTCTAGTAATGGACTTCTCTGGGCTCAGCATGAGTGTGATGGGTGGTGGCGTTCCTGCCAGGCCACCAAGACCGGCCATAACCGAGCCCAGGGAGAGGTTATGTAGAATGGTGGAGGGTGTGGGTGGGGCACTACCGGTCACTGACATGGCTTGGGGTGGCATGTATGAGGGCGTGCTCGATGCCTAGGTAGCATCCTCAGGTCTGCTGGGCGTGTTGAGGTAGGATGGGTAGGCTGGGTAGTAGAGGGGCATCTGTTGACTGGGACCAGGAAGTGCCATGAGGTGGTACATCTGCTGTGGAGGTGCCTGCTGCTGTGGAGGTGCCTACTGCTGTTGTGGTTGTGGAGGCGGCTGCTGCTGTGGTGCCTGTCGCTTGTTGGCCAATATCTTGACCCTATTTGACTCGACCTTCCACCGCACCAGCAGGTTGATCTGCTCCAGGACGTATGCGTCCCAGCAGGAGTCATCCAGGCCCTAAAGCTCCACCTCCAGATAACGGGCCCAATTGTGAGCCCGAGGACACTTAGGCTGGACAAGGGAAGCAACCCGGTTCTTGAGCTCCTCAGTCTCATCAGCATGCAGGAGGATCTGTCAAAGATAAAAAACAGGTATTTAAGTACACTGTGCAGTCATAATGGGAATATTTACATAAAAACATGCATATTTATTTCGGTATACAATATTGAGGTGGTTGAGAAGGTAGGCTTTCTTTGATAATTAATATGTATAGTATTATATGATATGTTAATTGCTTATAGATATTAATGGATTACAGAATTCAAAAGTATTTTAATATACAGTATATTGTATGTGGGTCAATATACTTCTAAATATCAATAACATAGTTAAATTAACAATGACACCATATACAAATCATTCAACGTTTAAACAGCAATTATTAACTTGAATATGTTACATTTCCTTGATTCACACACATATCCAAAGGCACCTATATTGCCTGTTTCGACAATTGCAATAACAGATAATTATTATTTTACGTTGAATGCTTACCTTCTTAAGTACACCATCTCCACCAGGGACTGAGGTGTCAGGGCTGGTCTTCTTTTTCTTTTCCGGCGGAGGTCTTGTCGTTTCTGCTTCCGCCTCATCGTCCGTGCTGAGGGTGACAGTGGGTGGGGCCGTAGCGGGGTTGTCGAGTTTTGTAGAGAACTATTTGGGAGAGATATAGAGTATTAGAATAGTACTGTTCAGAGATTTGATATAACATTCACTAATATTACATCTTTTATTTCTATTCACATTGGTGTGACCTCTGTGGACTCCAATTATGGCTATGGGTGTGGCAGCATGGTCGCTGGTTTGTTCTTGATCACGAGAGAACTTTACATAATACTTTAAGAGCAAATTTTATATTATTATAATGTGTCGATTAAATTTAAGTTTATTAGCAATGTCAATCTCATATGTTAAGGTTATTCAAGCATATTTAATTATGTGTGTGCAACATACTGAGCCTTTAATAAAATTGTATTTGAAAGTTACCTGTAGTATTAATTACATATAACACAATCTTATATGCATATAACTAACCGTGCTAGACTGCCTGGTTGGTTGACGAACAATGTGTTGGTCCAGAAAACCAAATATCTGGAAGATCCAGACATCTCGCTCAGTCATGGGTGGCGGCTGCCCAGCACCACTGGCAACCAGCTTGAGCCTGCCGACACGTGTCCTCATGGACTCGAACCATGTGCGCAACTGCACCACTGTGGAAATATGTGAAAAGCATAATTAATATACAATAACAAGTTATTATATGAAGGTCATACGAAGCTTTAACATATATTTTATGCACGTAACGTGACCTGCGTATGATTTTTAATGTTTCCAATGCTATGAGAGTACAGTTGGCAACATATTCTACGCCATTAAAATAATAAAATCGTAGAATGAATGTCTGGATAAACTGGGTAGACACGTATTTCATAATGTGTCTCGATTTAAATATGCTCGCACCAATGTGGTGGTAACGTCTATACTGTATATGGTAATGACGGGGTGGCAATGATATATATTATGAAGATTGCACATGTTACACATTTATGAAATTGGCTTACATGTTACTGGAGGTTTCAGGGCGGCGGCCTTCTCCTCCATCAAGCGGGTCTTCTTGTCCGCGTTCTTGAAGTCTCGAAGTCCCTTGTTGTAGAACAGGGCATTATCCCGATACCACTCCCCAAGGTCCTTCTCCACCTCCTCAGAAAACATGGCGTACTCCTTCGTCTTGCGGAACCTCTTGCCTTTGTTGGTTATTGGCTGTTGTTGTGGTGGTGTCTCGGCCTCATCGTTGCTGGATTCATGCCCTGCTTGGTCCTGCATTGCTTCAGGGGCGTTGGGTGTGTCAGCGTGTGGTAGGGACAGGTCGGGCACCTCATCATCTTCAACGACGTTGGTTTGCACCGCTGCCTTCCTACACTTCTTCACAGGGGTGGTCAACTTCTTCGGACGGGGCATGGCGTGGTGTGGAGTGGTGGGATAGGTGGAGAGATGTTGACTGTTTGCTGGGGCGAGAGCGAGTGAGGCAGCGTCCCTGCTAGTGGCTGCTTTTATGGTCGCGTGTGGGGCTCGTGGAGGCAGCTTGGGGCTCGTGGAGGCAGCGTGGGATGCGCGGCAGGCGGCGTGGCCTGCGCGTGGTGCGCAGTTGCCACATCGTCCCGCCATCGTGCACCTCGTGTTGTTGCCGTGTTGCCAGCGTGTTGTTGCCGTGGTGCTGACGTGTTGCCATGGTGCTTCCAAATTTTGTATGACACATGGACTCACGTGGACCACACGTCAATACCCGATAATAGTGGGTGCAGCGTGGTGGCGTCGGGTGTACACGTGGCAACATCGGGGCCTGTCATGGGGGCGGCGGGGGATTTGAAAATGGCCGTTATCTTTCACGACGTACCCCGACGCCACCACATCGATGCCGATGCTACCCGATGCCGACACGCCAGACACACGTTATCGACACGATGTACCCAATGTTACCACGCCAAAATTCCCTCGTGCGATTTGTTTGGACACCCCCAAACACATCGTCCCCAAGCACGATTTGCCACGTCCCGCCCCGTGGGTAACCCGCCGCTCCCCAATGACCCCGACACACATTGGCGATTGCACCACGTTGTGTCCCGATATTCAAATCGGGGTACGTCGTGCTCAACATCGTGAATGTGTGAAAGGGGCTTAAATTGTAGAGAATGCTAGATGTCTTTTTCAGCAGAGGACTTCGAATGGCTGCTGATGATGGTGAGTACAATATTTGTGCCAGTTCTTACGTTACCCTCATTAACCCTTTCAGATTCGCTATCGCTCGCCCAGAAAAAAACTGACACCTAATGCCCCTTTCCCACTGATGCGATTTCATACGATTTTCGTCGCCGAGGACGTAGTCTTGTCAATTCGCAACGAATGTGTGCGACGTCAACGATTTTTACCGTTAAAAACCGTTGACAAGTTTACACTCGGCGACGATGACGCCGATGAGTAAGACGTAATCGGCGACATTATGCGACAACATCGGAAAATTGAGCGATGGTTCGCCGATGGCCTCGGCGAGAACTGTCACATTTGAATAAAATATTGCGAAATAATGCGAAGGATGAACGAATCCTCGGCGTATGTTCTGCGACGTCTTCGGCGAATTAAGCAATGGTTCGGCGAATACCTCGGGGAGATTATCCGAAAACTTTTTGCATATATTTCATGGCACAAACATAAGAACATAAGAAAACGGGAGTCGGCAAAAAGCCGATCAGCCCACACAAGGCAGATCCCTGTCACACCCAACCCCAATTACAAGGCCTAATTATAGACCCAACCCACTAATGCCTTGAGGACTGACCTCACCAAAACGGTCAGAGATCAACACAAGATTACGGGGTCTGCAGAGCGCCGATTGGCCCACACCAAGCAGATCCCCCTCATACCCAACCCAAATCGTCGAAAATGTACAAATTTATCTTAAAATCGCCAAACTAATGGGCCGAACGTCATAAAATATGAAAACTAATGGGGTTAACCATGAGGAAGAAAGGGGACCAGAAAAACGACCCATCTCCCCTTAATTCGGAGATTGGCAATGTCCGGCTTTGCCGGACACATTTTTCTATCAAATAATGTACAACTTTAGCTTGCTCTCAAAACAAAAAATATATACAGTATGTTGGCTCGCTACCGCTCACCAGGAAAATATTGAAACCTGGATGGGGGTAAACGTCTTAAAGCATTAGGCTGAACGGGGCCGAACGGATACAAGGCAAAGAGAGAGGGAGAGAAATAGGAAACAAACAAAAACGAGGAGAGAGGGAGAGAAAGAGAAAACAAAAAACAGCGAGGTGGGCTCAATGTTTGCGTTAAGGCTTAAAAACTGAGCCCACCTCGCCTTTTTTTGTTTTCTCTTTCTCTCTCTCTCTCCTTGTTTTTTGTTTGTTTTCTATTTCTCTCCCTCTCTCTTTGCCTTGTATCCGTTCGGTCCCGTTCAGCCTACTGTTTTAAGACGTTTACCCACATCCAGGTTTCAATATTTTCCTGGTGAGCGGTAGCGAGCCAACATATATATATTTTTGTTTTGAGAGCAAGCTAAATTTGTACATTTTTCGATAGAAAAATGTCTCCAGCGAAGCCGGATTTCTCCATATAATGCTGGTTCGCTATCACTTGCCAGGAAGATATCGATACTTGGATGGGGATAAACGTCTTAAAACAGTTGGCTGAATGGGGCTGAATGGATACAAACCAGAGAAAGAGAGAAAAGGAGAGAAAGAGAACAAAAAAACAGGTGAAACCCCCACGAGAGGTGCATAGAAAAGAGGGTTGACAGGTTCACTATACAGTACGTAGGCCTAATCTTTTTTTTTTACCCACCTCGCCGAAGGTGCTCTTTTCTCCTCGGCAGGTGTGTCTTGAGCATTCCGCGACGTCGCAAGGCCCTTCGCATGCCTCGTGCGGAGCATACCCCTGGCGGGTATACTCTCGGCGAGTACTCGTGCGCACGTCAACGAATAATCGACGAGGAAATCGCCGATGACTCTTGTGCATCGTCGATGTTCTCAGAACATCTGAGAGCATCGGCGAGCCGCCGTGCAGCGTTGCAAAGTTTTTTTTGTGCGAAGTGTTTCGCCGATGATCTTCGAGGGCCTCGCATATCCATCTGCGATGTTCGACGATGCTTGCGAGGGCTATGAACCCTCGTGACTTCCTCGTCCAAAATTTTGAACAATCCGAAAATTTGCGAGGGCCCTTGCGAGGTCTTGCGAGTCAAACGATTAAAGGGTTTAAGATTTTGTTGCAGATTTTGTTGCGACATGTCACGAATGTGCCAATTTATTGGTGTCGGCGATGAAAATCGTGAGAAGTCGCATCAGTGGGAAAGTGGCATAAATGGGGTGAAGCATCTTAATATCTCCATACAAATGGAGCGAACATGTGGAGGCCCAAAAAGACCTCTCACGCACCAAATAGTGTTAACCCTATCGCCTTCATCTCATTTTGGTTAGTATTAGACATTTGTATATCTTCTTTGCCATTAGGATTTGTGTTCACATTTTCTGGCTTACGCCAAGCGATATTAATTGGCTTAGGAATGCTATCTCAGGTAGAATAAACCCCACTTCAAGAGGCTAAAGGTCTTTATCAGATTACAAGAGATTAATATTAGACATCAGACATACTTGATATAACATTTGAAAAAGCGTTTCTTAAAATATTGCTTGCACTTAGTTTAATTTGAATTGACTTAAAGTTTTCTAATACCATTAAAAACGACGGGAGCTATGCAGATTCATTTGATAACACACACACACACTGTAGGGGAGGTGTGGTGGAGTGGTCTTGCCACTGGACTGGTAATCCAATGGACCCGGGTTCGAATCCCGATATGTCAATGGAAATATAATATTGGGGTGGAATTCGTGCTGTATCTAGTATCAGTGCATTACCACAAAGCCCACCGAAACGCCAAATAAATACCCTCATTGTTCCGTGATAATATAGCACTGTATGAATATTCCCATATTCAAAATATGCTATAGGGGGCAATGCCCAGTGAGTTCATTGCTCAATAGGTGGCATTCTGAGAGTGAGGATCTGAGTCTAGGAGGTGAGACAGTGAAGCACTGGAGTGAGGCATCTTCAGAGATGGGGCTGCTTCGAGCCGTGAGTGAGCAATTAAGCTCCTGCATCCTGCGAAGGCAAGATGGCAGGGGCTGGTTGCCGCTAAAAAAAGTGCTACACATTATAGGTTTGAGTCCCGAAGGGAAGAAGGAAAACCTAATATTTAGTAGTGGCCCCGGAATCATTGACGATGCGCCTTAGCATTGTTTATGGCCAATCTTTGAACTCAAGCTTGCCTTTCAAACTTCCCGCCCAGGAGAGAACAAAATACGATTGCCACACATCGTGAGCGAAACGCTCTAAAAAAACACTCACAGACTCGTCCTATATGATGTGGGTACCACTACTAGAAAAAACTAGTAAAAAATAATAGAAAAATACAAATTAAACTTGATCTAGACTTGAGCTTCTCATGCGTCTGCTGTCTCCACACCCTTCGCCCTGCCCATCAGAGTGATCTCTCGTCCTTCACTGATCATATACCATGACTTTAAAAATACAGCAGATAAATGGGAAGGGGATGGAAGGGAGGGCCAAAATCGTCATGATTCTGGGGCCACTACTAAATATTAGGTTTTCCTTCTTCCCTTCGGGATTCAAACCTATAATTTATTAGTGGCCCCTTCATCATTGACGATGCACCTGATATCTCAAGTCTGGAGGAGGACATTCATCAGGAATATCATAACCACTAACAAATTACTAAGGTTAAAAGAGAAACACATACGAAAACAGATCTTTGTTTAATACTATAAAAATAAGAAAGAGTTTACAGGCGGCGTTTATTAAAGGTTTGCCTGTTGTGTAGCACCTTTACGTTTGATAGAACAGTAGGATTATACACACATAAACTATACATTTTAGCTTATGACTAAATAAATAAATAAATATCTTGTCTCTTAGAAAATACTGATAACTTTGGTGGCATATATAAATATATTGCCTAACAGGTACTCTATTACAAATAGATTTGTACGATGCCCCTATAAATAGCCTTAAGACTATTGAGCATAAATTAATACTCTATTGCCATACATAAAGTATACAAAATTAAAAAATTCCTGACTAGACTTACTTTAGTCTAAGGAATGGGTTATCACATGACCCTAATTCTCGTCATCATGTTGTATCACATAGGAGGCAGGTAGGAGGCCCTAGTTAGGACATTCCCCCCTCCTCCCCCCCCCCCCTTTCTGTGTACAAAAATAGCTTAAAACTAGACTCTCTGCCTTAATGCTACACATGTGCGAGAAGGTTTCATGAGATTAACGGACATGTAACGTGTTGGGAATGTATGATTGGACGGCCAAAACTTGGTCTGCTGAATATCATCTACGGAATAATTATAAGAACATAAGAAAATGGGAGTCTGCAGGAAGCCGATTGGCCAACACAAGGCAGATCCCTGTCACACCCGACCCTAATGATAAGCCTAGCTTAAAGACATCATTAGGACTGACCTCACCGAAACAGTCAGAGGTCAGAAAAACCGGGGTCTGCAGAGCCCCACACCTAGCCCACACCTGACAGCTCCCCCTCACACCCAACCCATCTCGTCCATATGCCTATCTAATTTTATCTTAAAGCTCCCTATCGTTCTTGATCCCACTTTAGCACTTGGCAGCCTATTCCACCTATCCACAACTCTGTTACCAAACCAATATTTGCCTATATCTTTCTTGAAACGAAATTTATCTAATTTGAAACCATTTGTACGAGTTCTTTCGCTATCACTGAGCTTTAGTACATTTTTCATGTCCCCCTTTATTAATCCCACTAACCCACTTGAATACCTCTATCATGTCCCCTCTAACTCTGCGTCTCTCTAACGAATGTAAGCCTAATTTCTTCAACGTTTCTTCATACGGAAGATTTCTAATATTATGGATCATTTTTGTCATTCTACGTTGTACTCTCTCCAATGAATCTATGTCCATTCTGTAATAAGGACACCAAAATTGAACAGCATAATCCTTATGGGGTCTCACTAATGACAAGTAAAGTTTTAAGATAACATCAGCAGTTCTGTTACTCACACTCCTAGAGATGAATCCGAGAATCCTATTTGCCTTGTTACGAACGCTTATACACTGTGTTCTAGGCTTCAAATCATTGCTAACAAACACACCTAGATCTTTCTCACAATCTGAGTTTTCTAATTCCATATTAGCTAGTTTATATTTTACATTTGTATGTATCTTCCCTATCTTTAATACCTTGCATTTGTCAATGTTAAACTTCATCTGCCAATTTACTGACCATTCGTGTAAGGTATCTAGATCCCTTTAGAGGCACTCTATATCTCTATCTGAATCCATTTTTCTCCCCATTTTGGTATCGTCTGCAAATTTACTTATCCTACTAGTTATACCTAAATCAAGGTCATTTATGTATATAACAAACAACAGAGGACCTAATACCGATCCCTGGGGGACACCACTTTTGACTGCTCCCCATTCTGACTTGGTACCATTTATGCTGACTGTCTGCTTCCTGCCAATTAGCCATGACCTAATCCATCCCAACAACGCCCCACCTATTCCATGTGCCTCAACCTTTCTCATCAATCTCTCATGGGGGACTCTGTCGAAAGCTTTACTGAAATCTAAATATATTATAACATATGACTTGTCATTATCTACTGCTTCATATACCTCTGAGAAAAAAACTAAGCAAATTAGTAAGGCAAGAACGTCCCTGAGTGAATCCATGCTGAGAAGAATTTATTAAATTTAATGTGTCTAAGTGGTTTCTAAATTTATAAGCAATAATTGACTCTAGTAGCTTTCCTATGATTGATGTAAGACTAATGGGACGGTAATTGGATGCTATTGATTTATCACCTTTTTTGAAGATCGGAACTACATTTGCAAGCTTCCATGCATCTGGAACTATACCTGTCTCTAATGACTTGTTGTTATTGTTGTTGTTGTTCCCCAAGCTGCCTGGCCGAACAGCCCCAAGGCCCCGAGTAAGGCCAAGGCCATAAACGAGCGCCCCCACAGAACCCTCCCTGCCGACCACAATAAAGCCTGGGTGACCGAAGCCACTCCATGGCGGGGGCTGAGAGGGTGCGTAAACGCCCGGGAAACCAAAGCCCCACCCAGGGCCCTGTGCCCCTCAGCAATTATGAAGAGAAAGTTGAGGGGCAAAGGAATAATGTGACGCTTTAGCTTCCAATCTTGGTAGATTGGGAGGTCAATCCACGGAAGAGACGCCGTCACTCGAGATCTAGAAAATATATAAGTAAAAAGAACAGTCAGAGTAAGCTATGGGTATGGCAGAGATCGCTCAGGTCTCACTCTGATAGACCAGCCCATCACCAGTTTAATGATTTGTTAAATAGAAATGTTAGCGGGTAACTTAATTTATCTCTGCATTCTTTTAATACTCTAGCATATACCTCATCAGGACCTGGCGATTTATGAGGTTTCAATCTGTCAGTTTCCTTAAGCACATCATTTCTACTTATAATTATGTAAGAACCTGAGTGAGGCAGCCCACTTCCGTATATCGTGTGATCTAGCAAGAACGCCCGGATTACTCTCCCTGAAAACTTCCACTAATAAAGCCGCCAGCTGCCGCTTTTGAAGACGTTTACCTGTCCGTGAAACCCAGAGGGACCCTGCCTGAGATGGCTGAGACTCCCGCATATACAAAATGAGCGATTGCACTGGGCAAAGAAAATGTTGTTTATCGCCCTGTTTCAGAGCTGGCACTTCAAACTCTGTAAATACATGGTTACTATGTTCATTCTTAGCGATAAAATTAGGAGCAGGTGCAATATGGACACTCATGTTGCGCCTCGAGAATCTCAAGCAAGATGGCCCCGAACTCATCGCCGCCAACTCAGACACCCTGTCACCCGTGGCCAGTACCATCAGAAAAATGGCTTTCTTAAGTCTTAACTCATAAGGAGGATTTCGAAAATATTTACGGGAATGAAACATTTCTAGGGTTAAATCAGGAGTCCAGGTGGGTGTGAGTGGACGTGGTGGAGGGCGAAGCCGGAAGCAAGACCGCATGAACCCCTTCACCTCCGCCTCTGGCACGGACAGACCAGTTAAATAAAAAAAAAGGTGTCCGAATTGCTGTGAGGTGATTCCTTAATGTGACAACTGACAACTTTCCCATTGCAAAAAGATAATTTAAGTATTTAAATATCAGTGACACCGAGGACTGCTGTTGGTCAGTTTCTTTGATCCAGGTAGTAAAGGCTTTCCAATGAGATTGATACTGTCTTTGTGTTGATAATGTATACTGATTGATCAACTTTTGAGTTACGCTTTCCCCAAATGGGCCTAGCCACTTGGCCTTCTGAATATCCACAAGGCAAAAGTCAGCGAGGTCTTGAGGTTTCCAATTGTGTCTAAGTGGAAGCACGAGATCGGGAGCGACACCGGGTTCTCGCACCACGTCTTCAACTGATTGTACCAAACTTGAGCTGGCCACATCGGCGTGATCATCGAGACCATGCCCCTATAACCCCGTAGTTTATGAACTACTTTGCACATTAAGGATGCGTCTGGAGGTGGAAATAGATAAATGGAGATCCATTTGTTCCAGTCTACCAGAAATGCGTCCAGACCTCCCGCCGGAGTCTGACTCCAGCGTGTGAGGTACTGAGGCAATTTGTGATTTGCCTCTGATGCGAACAAGTCCACTTGTGGATGGTATGGCTCCGCAATCATCTCTTGAAAGACGGTTTGCTTGAGAGCCCATTCTACTAGAGTGCTCTGTCTCTGAGACAGAGCGTCTGCCCATACGTTCGCTACGCCGGGCAGATATGTTGCATGAAGATAAATCTCTAGCCTTGCAGCCAGACGATAGATCTTTTCCGACAACCCTTGTAACACTCGAGATCTCGCTGACCCTTGCTTCTGAATGCATGTGACTGCAGTCAGATTGTCCATTCTGAAGGCTAAGGACTTTCCCGCCAGGCTCAAGCCGTGCTCCTGTACAAAGGAAATCAAGCAACAACAGATCTAGTGACCCTTCTAAGTTGCTTGTCCTCCAAAACACTGAGGATCAAGTGTCCAAACAGTGGTTTAGAGTGGGTAAGGGAACATTGGAAAGGGAATTACTGCCCTGGAACTAATGTCCGTGGCAGGATTAGGAAGTTAGTAGGGGACAGATGGGTTAGTAACTGAGGGGGGGATAAAATAAAGTTATTCATTTACAAACGCAGTCAGTCGCGGGTTTGATGCGAGATATTTGTCTAGGCGGAGTTTAAATGAATCAACGGTGATGCAGTCTATAACGTTTCGGGGAAGCCCATTCCACAAGTTGACAACTCGATTGAAGAAGAAATTCTTAGATTCGTGTGAGTTAAAAGATTTACCAATAATTTTGCAACCGTTTCCCTGCGTGTAATTAGGTTGGTCGATAGTGAAGTACTTACTACAGTTCATATTGTCGATGCCTTTGATGATTTTGAACACTTGAATTAAGTCCCCTCTTAATCTGCGCTGGGTTAAAGGAAATATATTTAATTCTCTAAGACGCTCTTCGTATGGTTTGTTCTTTAGGCTAGGTATCATTTTGGTAACTCTACGTTGAACTCGTTCTAGCTTGTTTATATCTTTTTGGTAATAAGGGCACCAGGATTGAACGCAGTATTCCAGAAGAGGGCGGACTAATGAATTGTAAAGGGTTAGGATAACTTCTTTGGATTTATGCTCAAATGACCTGCCTATAAAGCCAATTATTTTGTTTGCCTTCTTAACAACTTCTGAACATTGTTGACTCGGTTTTAGGTTACTCGATATTGTTACTCCCAGATCGGTTTCTCTGTTTACATTCTTAAGCTGAGTGCCATTCATCGAATAGTTTGCTTTCTCATTTAGGTATCCGATATGTAGTACTTTACATTTATCCGCATTGAAACTCATTTGCCAAATTTGGGCCCAACATGACAATTTATCTAGATTGTGTTGCATATCGTCAACTTGTTCTTTTGAGAGTACGCTATTTGCAATTTTTGTATCGTCAGCAAATTTTGAGATTGTACAGGTGAGACCCTCATCTATGTCGTTGATGTAAATTAGAAAGAGAATTGGTCCTAGTACCGATCCCTGGGGTACCCCGCTACTTACATTGGTCCATTTTGATGCCTTACCGTTTATGACTACTCTTTGCTTTCTGTCGCTGAGCCAATTTTCTATCCATTTCAACACACCGTCTTGTATTCCATGCGCTTTTAGTTTTAGCAGTAAACGTTTGTGGGGAACTTTGTCAAAGGCCTTTTGAAAATCAAGGTATATAATATCTACAGCTTTACTCTCATCGTAGAGGTTGAGGATATCGTGGAAGAAGTCTAAGAGGTTTGTTAAACAGGAACATTTTTTACGAAAGCCGTGTTGAGTATCTTTAAGTATGTTATTTTCCTCTAAGTGATTTACGAGTCTGTCTCGTATGACCGTTTCTAGCATTTTACATACAACTGAGGTTAAGCTAATTGGACGATAGTTACTGGGTAGGGATTTGCTGCCTTTTTTTAATATCGGTGTTACGTTGGCTAGCTTCCACTGATCGGCCATAGTTCCAGACTGCAAGGATTTATTGAATAGTAATGTCAGTGGTTTAGAGAGCTCATCCTTAGCTTCCTTTAGAACTCTAGGCGAGATTGTATCAGGTCCAGGCGTTTTATTTACCTTGAGTTTATCTAAACAATTCAATACTTCTCTCTCTGTAACGGTGATATTGCTTAGAACATCTGAATTATCAATCTGAATCGGCGATGGTGTAGGGATATCACTGAGGTCTTCTGTTGTAAAAACTGATGCAAAGAAGGTATTGAGGGCATTACTCATTTGTTCTTCGTCTTTGGTGTATTCTCCATTTTCATCGACTAACGGTCCAACAGTTGAAGTAACGACTTTTTTCTTTCTGATATAACTATAGAATTCTTTCGGGTTTGTTTTACTTTGATTCGCAATATGTAACTCTAAGGTCTTTTTACTTTGCTTAATTAACTTTTTGGCTTTGCGTCGTAGCTCTACAAATTTCAGCCGTTCTTCGTCATTTTGTGAGGATTTTAATCTATCATTAGCAAATTTTTTAGCAAGCAGGCAGTTTGAAATATCTTTATTCCACCATTTGGGCTTATTATTATGGCCTGGACGCCGAGTTTTCGATGGTATGCAGTCTTGCACTGCTTTTAGGTAAGTGGCTTCGAATAACTTCCAAGATGTATTTATGCCGTTATTGTGAATTAAAAAGCTCCAGTCAGTTTCTTTAAACATAGCTCTAAGTTTATGGAAGTTTGCTTTCTTGAAATTAGGGACTTTTTCGATGCTACTATTTGGTTCGTTACTAGTAAACTTTAAAGTGAAAGTTATCGTACGATGGTCGCTGTTACTGAATTCATCACCAACATTCAAATTCTCTATTAATTCTTCTTTTGTTGCAAGTACAATGTCAAGAACGTTATTACCACGGGTCGGCGTTCCAACAAATTGATAAAGCGAACTCTCTTGCAAGTTCGTATACAAGTCATGTCCGGAGTGTGAAGTAAGAGTATCGCCCAACTTGGTCACAGGTAAATTAAAGTCACCAAAAATTACGGTATCTTGTGAGTTACTTACATCTGCAATTTGTTCGTAAATTTCTCGGTCAGTTTGCACTGATTGAGCTGGAGGTCTGTATATTAATGCAAGTATTATTTTGGTACCTTTATTATTCTTTATTAGCACAAAAGATGCGTCGACGTTCACAATTTGAGGTTTTGACAAGAGGGTAGGGTTAAGACTTTCTTTGATATAAAGTAAAACGCCACCTCCATTTCGATTTATTCGGCTTTTCTCAAACATTACATAACCGGGAAGTGAATACTCTGCTAAAAAGTCTCTATCTTCTGTATTGAGCCAAGATTCTGTTATGCCAATCACATCATAATTTTCTGTAAACACTAGCTCCTCTAAATCTGAAAATTTATTGCGTATGCTACGAGCGTTTGCATAGAAAACCTTTAAATTTGTTATTTTAGAACTCACGGAACGCTCTTTAATAATATTTTTGGTTCTTGTCGGATCTACATTTATGTTCATGGCTGTCCTCGGTCCTCGCTGTCTTCGGTCCTTATCGCTGGTGGTCCTCGGTTGCCTCTGTTTTTTTTCTTGGCGTTGGATGATTTATGTCACTGCTGCTTCTTCTCGGATGGCGTTTTTTGATCCATGGCTGCGGACTGCTTCGTGTAGGAGACGACCCATGCGTGCTGAACCCACAGGGTTTAGATGAGTGCCATCCTTGCGGAACAGAGTAGGCTGGTTGTAGAAGTTGTCCCAGAGGTTGATGAATTCAACTTCTTCCCTCAGACACAAATGTTTTAGTCGGCTATTTGTGCTGAAAGCCTTGTCGTAGAATTTGTCAGGTGCGTCGATCTTGGGGAGAATGCCTGAGATGATGATATTCCTTGACTTGTTTTTATAGTGCTGGATCATCTTGCGATATTTCTCCATCAACTCTTCGGATCTGGTGCGCATGACGTCATTTGAACCAGCATGGATGACAAAAAGGGTATTTTCATTTGCATCCTTTGTGGTATCTTCTGTAGAAAGAATAGAGGGAATAACAACTCCTTGGCATTGATGTGAAGATGATTTAACCTGGACAATAGACCCTGACCCTGATTTCCTAGGTTCGACTGGTACCCCAAACCCAGGGTACCTGACGCGTCTTTATCTATCCAGACTGTCGCAGGAGGAGCTGTCCATGTCAAGGAGGAGTGAATTACTTCTGGCTTCGCCGAAGCCACCAGTAGGTTGTGGATTAACTTTGGAATTTTCCGCAGCGTTTCCGCTGGCAACAGCGGAGAGCACATGTTTCCTTCCAAAATAGTTTGTTTTACCTTCAACCGACCTAATGGGACCGTCAGCTGTATCCAATTGAGTGAACCCACCAGAGACTCCCAGATTCTCCTCGTGGTAGTCAGAGCATGAAGAAACCGAAAGAGTTTCCTCCGAAACCTCTGACGTTTGTCCTCGCTCTGACTCAGAGTGAGTAAATCGGTATCCTAGATAAGGCCCACCCATTGGATCGTTCTTGTGGGGTTCAAGGTGGACTTTGCCAAGTTCACCTTGAATCCCAAGGCAGCTACATGAGTTAATACCTGATTTACATGTTGGAGGCAAATTATTTTGGATTGAGCTACTATCAACCAGTCGTCGAGACACCATAGAACCAGGATTCCCTGATTTAGCAATGGTAGCAAAGCCTGTCGGACTAATTTGTGAAAGTTCGGGGTACTAGATTTAAACCAAAGGGCATTATTTGAAAGACAAACGTTTGATCCCCATTTCGCAAAGCTAGGTATTTTTGAAAACGCTTGTTTATAGGGACATGCCAATAGGCATCTGTGAGATCGATGGAACACATCTAACCCTGCGGCGGGAGTGTCAATCTGATCTGATTCACAGTCAGCATCCTGAACGACTGATTGTGAATGTGAGTGTTCAGATAGGACAGGTCGATCACTGGCCTCATCTGAAGACTGTCCCTCTTTGGCACCAGGAATATCCGGGACGTGAACACAGGTTGAGATAAAGGACTGGGGATAATAATATGTTTGAGGGCCATCTCGTTGACGACGGATCCCACCTCTAAAGAAACTCGATTGAATTCTGTGGGGATACGTAAACGAGGTCGCCGGGACCATTGCCATGAGAGGCCCTTCTGGACCACTGTCCTTGCCCATGTTCGCCGGGGCCATGCCCTGTGAAAATCCCGGAAACTGCCAGTCACATGACTGGTATTGTCCGGCAGAACTACTCTCGGATCCGGCTCGCCTTGCCTTGGCACTGGGAGTGAGAGAGTTGCGTGGTGTCTCAGTTTTTTGGATTGAAGGGTTGTGACACTGACTTAGGATTGGGGGGATGAGAGGCCTTGCTATCATTGCTATCGGGTTTACCCCTAGACTGCCCCCCGAACCATCTCCCTCTACCTCTGGGCTGACCGCGTCCTCGAGACGTACCGCTGCTTCTAGGGGTTGTGTAAGTCTTTGGTGACTGAAATGACTGTGATTGACCACGAAATGAACTCTTAGTATTAGCTTTAGTTTTAAATGATGGCTCACCCTTCAGCTTGGAAGCAGTGGCATTCTGAGAGTCTAACAGGAAGTTAATGGTGCGCCAGGCATCCTCAGAGGCAAGGGTTTTAGTGAAGACATTAGATAAAATCAATCTCCTACCGATCTCTACAGGGAGTCTCCGGACCAGGTAAACCCTCAGAGAGAGCCGTGCGAATATCACCAAGGGACCGAATGGAATTCTGGAGTAAGAGGCGCCTAGTAAGAGAAAGAGCCTTCTGGGTGCCAGCGTCCGTGACCGGCTCAGTCGTCCTAGCCAGAGAGGCCGCAAGCTGGCGGCTGAGCAGGTATTTTGGGACGCTAACCTCCAGGCCTTCTGCCTCATTTTGAAATCTTTATCTATCTACACCTGTGTGGGGGAGCAAAAGGGTGCAGATAACTGACAAGTAGACAACTTAGGGGCCCCCAAAAAATCAAAAATATGTTGTGGGATCCCTTCCGCCTTGCCTACCGGCATAGAGAACCATTGATGATCCTCTTGCAGGAGCTGATGACTGCTCTTATTAGTAATGGTGCTGACAAACAGCTGGGCTTCCTGCCCCCATCCGCCCATGGCCCTGATTCCCCCCACTAATATGAACTACGGACGTACCAGCGTCGTCCCGAAAAGGTACTGACTTTGACTCTGGGGTCATTCCCTGTAACAGTTTTATATCATTTAACCCATCTGATTTAGTCCAATCTGAAAATAGTTTCCCAGATGACGTGGGAGGCAAGGCAGGGGATGGCATGTAGACAAAATAATCAGGATGATAAATGGTGGGAATAGCTTTAACAATCACATCTAATACCTCACCTAGTTGTTTCTTGCCCCTTAAGTTCTTAGCTTCACTCACCTCCATAACCCAATGTTCTAGCACAGGTGTCTCACCTGTAACTGTGGGCTGCGCGACCTTGGGGCGAATGGCGTTAAGAACAGACCAGGACATGTCAGGTCCATATAACAGGGGCATAGGGCCCTCCTTAAAAGGAAGTGAACGGTCAAGGGGAGGTGGAATAAGATCTGAGAACAACTTTAGATTGGAAGGTAAAATTGCGGCGGTGTGGGGGGAGGAATAGTTACATCAACTTGAGTCTGAACCGGCATCTGGCCTAGAGGTCGCACCGCCGGGGCCACAGGTGCTGATACTTTAACCTGTCGCTCTCCCTTCATTTGTCTCATAAAGTCAAACCACTCCTGCAACTTCTCATTCGAAATAAACACTCCACTTTCCTGGTCTGATTGGGACACAGACTGAGACATATCTGAGCCCTGCGTTCCAGAATGCCGAGAGATTGGTCGCTGGCCAGGCGGCAACCCCTCTGTGTCTACTCCTTGTTGGCGTATGGTGAATCCCGGTGACCGGACTGGGGGGGCTGGTAAAGCCTCTAACCGAGACTCGCCAGCTCGGGCAGCGGTATCGTGTGTTTCTGTCTGTGTTAGGGGAACGCCGAGCTGAGATAGGTCCCTCAGGTTTAGGTCCGGTATCTCATAGTCATGGGTTCCTGAAACGAGTCGAGCTGGTCAGAGGAGCACTCATCCTCCTGACGGCTAGACACAACACTCCGATCCCAATACCGGAAGGGCTTTAGGTTCGGGCTGCACTCGGTGCGGGATCATAAACCGATGTGATTGGCCGGAGACATTGCTAGCTGTGTCTCTAGGTGCCTCCTGGTGCGACGAAGAAGTACGTTCCGGCTTGGGTGGCAGTAACTGCGCCGCCTTCTTCGAGGAGGAGGATCTTTTGGAGTGCTTCCTTCTGTCTTTTCTATCATTGCCTGATGAGAGTGCGGCAGAAAAGTCAGAGCGGTGTCTCTTGGGCTCCTGTTGAACAAGGGGCGAAGAGGACCTGGGAGCAGCTACGGGAGAGCGGGACCGATCTCGCCTAGAAGATGACAAAGGCACTTCCGGCGGATTCTTGGTGGTCCTTGGTCGCTTGGATTGGCGGGAGGGAGCATCGCGAGTATCTGCCAAAGGAGGCGGAGTAGCTGTTTGCTTTACATTAGAACTACCGGAAACATAGGCGGAAGGCTCTGGTTTAAGAAAATCATCTAATAACTGGTCCTCCAACTGTAAAGATTTATGAGCAACTGTCTTACAGTATGTTAAAAATACTGACTTAATATGGAGCAAAATTGTCTTACACTGTCCATCAGAAAGAGTGAGGTAGGCATTACGTAGTACAGAACACTTGGGGCAATGATTTGGATAACCACCGGCCACGAGACCTGTCCAAACACGGCACACATTTAACGCACAAAAGATGACCAATGACCGCTAAATTTTGTACCCCAAGGCGGAGCAAAACGCAAAGGCACTCTTATTCATGGCTCCCTCCCGCCAGGGAGATGCAGATCCTCCTAGGTGACCGGACTGCGAACCTGAGGGTGAGAAAATTCCAAGAATCAATGCTCATAAGGACACGCTAGGCTGGAAAAGCTAAAATTAAAAAATATTTCCAACAATAAAGAAAAAAAGACTTGAATAACACTATACAAACTTAATTCCCTTTACGTTATTTACATTCCCCAAAAAGATAATTTAAGTATTTAAATATCAGTGACACAGAGGACTGCTGTTAGTCAGTTTCTTTGATCCAGGTAGTAAAGGCTTTCCAATGAGATTGATACTGTCTTTGTGTTGATAATGTATACTGATTGATCAACTTTTGAGTCACGCTTTCCCCAAATGGGCATAGCCACTTGGCCTTCTGAATATCCTCAAGGCAAAAGTCAGCGAGGTCTTGAGGTTTCCAATTGTGTCTAAGTGGAAGCACGAGATCGGGAGCGACACCGGGTTCTCGCACCACGTCTTCAACTGATTGTACCAAACTTGAGCTGGCCACATCGGCGTGATCATCGAGACCATGCCCCTATAACCCCGTAGTTTGTGAACTACTTTGCACATTAAGGATGCGTCTGGAGGTGGAAATAGATAAATGGAGATCCATTTGTTCCAGTCTACCAGAAATGCGTCCAGACCTCCCGCCGGAGTCTGACTCCAGCGTGTGAGATATTGAGGCAATTTGTGATTTGCCTCTGATGCGAACAAGTCCACTTGTGGAGGGTATGGCTCTGCAATCATCTCTTGAAAGACGGTTTGCTTGAGAGCCCATTCCACTAGAGTGCTCTGTCTCTGAGACAGAGCGTCTGCCCATACGTTCGCCACGCCGGGCAGATATGTTGCATGAAGATAAATCTCTAGCCTTGCAGCCAGACGATAGATTTTTGACTGCAGTCAGATTGTCCATTCTGAAGGCTAAGGACTTTCCCGCCAGGCTCAAGCCGTGCTCCTGTAGAAAGAATAGAGGGAATAACAACTCCTTGGCATTGATGTGAAGATGATTTAACCTGGACAATAGACCCTGACCCTGATGTCCTAGGTTCGACGGGTACCCCCAACCCAGGGTACCTGACACGTCATTATCTATCCAGACTGTCGCAGGAGGAGCTGTCCATGTCAAGGAGGAGTGAATTACTTCTGGCTTCGCCGAAGCCACCAGTAGGTTGTGGATTACTTTGGAATTTTCCGCAGCATTTCCGCTGGCAACAGCGGAGAGCACATGTTTCCTTCCAAAATAGTTTGTTTTACCTTCAACCGACCTAATGGGACCGTCAGCTGTATCCAATTGAGTGAACCCACCAGAGACTCCCAGATTCTCCTCGTGGTAGTCAGAGCATGAAGAAACCGAAAGAGTTTCCTCCGAAACCTCTGACGGTTGTCCTCTCTCTGACTCAGAGTGAGTAAATCGGTATCCTAGATAAGGCCCACCCATTGGGTCGTTCTTGTGGGGTTCAAGGTGGACTTTGCCAAGTTCACCTTGAATCCCAAGGCAGCTACATGAGTTAATACCTGATTTACATGTTGGAGGCAAATTATTTTGGATTGAGCTACTATCAACCAGTCGTCGAGACACCATAGAACCAGGATTCCCTGATTTAGCAATGGTAGCAAAGCCTGTCGGACTAATTTTGTGAAAGTTCGGGGTGCTAGATTTAAACCAAAGGGCATTATTTGAAAGACAAACGTTTGATCCCCATTTCGCAAAGCTAGGTATTTTTGAAAACGCTTGTTTATAGGGACATGCCAATAGGCATCTGTGAGATCGATGGAACACATCCAACCCTGCGGTGGGAGTGTCAATCTGATCTGATTCACAGTCAGCATCCTGAACGACTGATTGTGAATGTGAGTGTTCAGATAGGACAGGTCAATCACTGGCCTCCTCTGAACACTGTCCCTCTTTGGCACCAGAAATATCCGGGACGTGAACACGGGTTGAGATAAAGGACTGGGGATAATGATATGTTTGAGGGCCATCTTGTTGACGACGGATCCCACCTCTAAAGAAACTCGATTGAATTCTGTGGGGATACGTAAACGAGGTCGCCGGGACCATCGCCATGAGAGGCCCTTCTGGACCACTGTCCTTGCCCATGTTCGCCGGGGCCATGCCCTGTGACAATCCCGGAAACTGCCAGTCACATGACTGGTATTGTCTGGCAGAACTACCCTCGGATCCGGCTCGCCTTGCCTTGGCACTGGGAGTGAGAGAGTTGCGTGGTGTCTCAGTTTTTTGGATTGGAGGGTTGTGACTCTGACTTAGGATTGGGGGGATGAGAGGCCTTGCTATCATTGCTACCAGGTTTACCCCAAGTCTGCCCCCCGAACCCTCTCCCTCTACCCCTGGGCTGAGGGAGTAGAGCCAACTGCCAACCTAGAAGTTGGCAGATTGGGAGAAAAAACGTCACATTTTTCCCTTACCCCTCAACTTTCCCTTCATAATTGCTGAGGGGCACAGGGCCTTGGGTGGGGCTTTGGTTTCCCGGGCGTTTCCGCACCTTCCTCAGCTCCCTGCCTTGGAGTGGCTTCGGTCACCCAGGCTTTGTTAGTGGTAAGCAGGGAGGATTTAGTGGGGGCGCTCGTTTATGGCCTTGGCCTTGCTCGAGACCTTGGGGCTGTTTGGCCAGACAGCCTGGGGAACAACAACAACCCCTGGGCTGACCGCGTCCTCGAGACGTACCGCTGCTTCTAGGGGTTGTGTAAGTCTTTGGTGACTTAATTGACTGTGATTGACCACGAAATGAACTCTTAGTATTAGCTTTAGTTTTAAATGATGGCTCGCTCTTCAGCTTGGAAGCAGTGGCATTCTGAGAGTCTAACAGGAAGTTAACGGTGCGCCAGGCATCTTCAGAGGCAAAGGTTTTAGTGAAGACATTAGATAAAATCAATCTCCTACCGATCTCTACAGGGAGTCTCCGGACCAGGTAAACCCTCAGAGAGAGCCGTGCGAATATCACCAAGGGACCGAATGGAATTCTGGAGTAAGAGGCGCCTAGTAAGAGAAAGAGCCTTCTGGGTGCCAGTGTCCGTGACCGGCTCAGTCGTCCTGGCCAGAGAGGCCGCAAGCTGGCGGCTGAGTAGGTATTGGGACGCTAACCTCCAGGCCTTCTGCCTCATTTTGAAATCTTTATCTATCTACACCTGTGTGGGGGAGCAAAAGGGTGCAGATAACTGACAAGTAGACAACTTAGGGGCCCCCAAAAAATAAAAAATATGTTGTGGGATCCCTTCCGCCTTGCCTACCGGCATAGAGAACCATTGATGATCCTCTTGCGGGAGCTGATGACTGCTCTTATTAGTAATGGTGCTGGCAAACAGCTGGGCTTCCTGCCCCCATGCCGCCCATGGCCCTGATTCCCCCCACTAATATGAACTACGGACGTACCAGCGTCGTCCCGAAAAGGTACTGACTTTGACTCTGGGGTCATTCCCTGTAACAGTTTTATATCATTTAACCCATCTGATTTAGTCCAATCTGAAAATAGTTTCCCAGATGACACGGGAGGCAAGGCAGGGGATGGCATGTAGACAAAATAATCAGGATGATAAATGGTGGGAATAGCTTTAACAATCACATCTAATACCTCACCTAGTTGGTTCTTGCCCCTTAAGTTCTTAGCTTCACTCACCTCCATAACCCAATGTTCTAGCACAGGTGTCTCACCTGTAACTGTGGGCTGCGCGACCTTGGGGCGAATGGCGTTAAGAACAGACCAGGACATGTCAGGTCCATATAACAGGGGCATAGGGCCCTCCTTAAAAGGAAGTGAACGGTCAAGGGGAGGTGGAATAAGATCTGAGAACAACTTTAGATTGGAAGGTAAAATTGCGGCGGTGTGGGGGGAGAAATAGTTACATCAACTTGAGTCTGAACCGGCATCTGGCCTAGAGGTCGCACCGCCGGGGCCACAGGTGCTGATACTTTAACCTGTCGCTCTCCCTTCATTTGTCTCATAAAGTCAAACCACTCCTGCAACTTCTCATTCGAAATAAACACTCCACTTTCCTGGTCTGATTGGGACGCAGACTGAGACATATCTGAGCCCTGCGTTCCAGAATGCCGAGAGATTGGTCGCTGGCCAGGCGGCAACCCCTCTGTGTTGGCGTATGGTGAATCCCGGTGACCGGACTGGGGGGGCTGGTAAAGCCTCTAACCGAGACTCGCCAGCCCGGGCAGCGGTATCGTGTGTTTCTGTCTGTGTTAGGGGAACGCCGAGCTGAGATAGGTCCCTCAGGTTTAGGTCCGGTATCTCATAGTCATGGGTTCCTGAAACGAGTCGAGCTGGTCAGAGGAGCACTCATCCTCCTGACGGCTAGACAGAACACTCCGATCCCAATACCGGAAGGGCTTTAGGTTCGGGCTGCACTCGGTGCGGGATCATAAACCGATGTGATTGGCCGGAGACATTGCTAGCTGTGTCTCTAGGTGCCTCCTGGTGCGACGAAGAAGTACGTTCCGGCTTGGGTGGCAGTAACTGCGCCGCCTTCTTCGAGGAGGAGGATCTTTTGGAGTGCTTCCTTCTGTCTTTTCTATCATCGCCTGATGAGAGTGCGGCGGAAAAGTCAGAGCGGTGTCTCTTGGGCTCCTGTTGAACAAGGGGCGAAGAGGACCTGGGAGCAGTTACGGGAGAGCGGGACCGATCTCGCCTAGAAGATGACGAAGGCACTTCCGGCGGATTCTTGGTGGTCCTTGGTCGCTTGGATTGGCGGGAGGGAGCATCGTGAGTATCTGCCAAAGGAGGCGGAGTAGCTGTTTGCTTTACATTAGAACTACCGGAAACATAGGCGGAAGGCTCTGGTTTAAGAAAATCATCTAATAATTGGTCCTCCAACTGTAAAGATTTATGAGCAACTGTCTTACAGTATGTTAAAAATACTGACTTAATATGGAGCAAAATTGTCTTACACTGTCCATCAGAAAGAGTGAGGTAGGCATTACGTAGTACAGAACACTTGGGGCAATGATTTGGATAACCACCGGCCACGAGACCTGTCCAAACACGGCACACATTTAACGCACAAAAGATGACCAATGACCGCTAAATTTTGTACCCCAAGCCTAGCAAAACGCAAAGGCACTCTTATTCATGGCTCCCTCCCACCAGGGAGATGCAGATCCTCCTAGGTGACCGGACTGCGAACCTGAGGGTGAGAAAATTCCAAGAATCAATGCTCATAAGGACACGCTAGGCTGGAAAAGCTAAAATTAAAAAATATTTCCAACAATAAAGAAAAAAGACTTGAATAACACTATACAAACTTAATTCCCTTTACGTTATTTACATTCCCAAAAAAGATAATTTAAGTATTTAAATATCAGTGACACAGAGGACTGCTGTTAGTCAGTTTCTTTGATCCAGGTAGTAAAGGCTTTCCAATGAGATTGATACTGTCTTTGTGTTGATAATGTATACTGATTGATCAACTTTTGAGTCACGCTTTCCCCAAATGGGCCTAGCCACTTGGCCTTCTGAATATCCTCAAGGCAAAAGTCAGCGAGGTCTTGAGGTTTCCAATTGTGTCTAAGTGGAAGCACGAGATCGGGAGCGACACCGGGTTCTCGCACCACGTCTTCAACTGATTGTACCAAACTTGAGCTGGCCACATCGGCGTGATCATCGAGACCATGCCCCTATAACCCCGTAGTTTGTGAACTACTTTGCACATTAAGGATGCGTCTGGAGGTGGAAATAGATAAATGGAGATCCATTTGTTCCAGTCTACCAGAAATGCGTCCAGACCTCCCGCCGGAGTCTGACTCCAGCGTGTGAGATATTGAGGCAATTTGTGATTTGCCTCTGATGCGAACAAGTCCACTTGTGGATGGTATGGCTCTGCAATCATCTCTTGAAAGACGGTTTGCTTGAGAGCCCATTCCACTAGAGTGCTCTGTCTCTGAGACAGAGCGTCTGCCCATATGTTCGCCACGCCGGGCAGATATGTTGCATGAAGATAAATCTCTAGCCTTACAGCCAGACGATAGATTTTTGACTGCAGTCAGATTGTCCATTCTGAAGGCTAAGGACTTTCCCGCCAGGCTCAAGCCGTGCTCCTGTAGAAAGAATAGAGGGAATAACAACTCCTTGGCATTGATGTGAAGATGATTTAACCTGGACAATAGACCCTGACCCTGATGTCCTAGGTTCGACTGGTACCCCCAACCCAGGGTACCTGACGCGTCATTATCTATCCAGACTGTCGCAGGAGGAGCTGTCCATGTCAAGGAGGAGTGAATTACTTCTGGCTTCGCCGAAGCCACCAGTAGGTTGTGGATTAACTTTGGAATTTTCCGCAGCGTTTCCGCTGGCAACAGCGGAGAGCACATGTTTCCTTCCAAAACAGTTTGTTTTACCTTCAACCGACCTAATGGGACCGTCAGCTGTATCCAATTGAGTGAACCCACCAGAGACTCCCAGATTCTCCTCGTGGTAGTCAGAGCATGAAGAAACCGAAAGAGTTTCCTCCGAAATCTCTGATGGTTGTCCTCGCTCTGACTCAGAGTGAGTAAATCGGTATCCTAGATAAGGCCCACCCATTGGATCGTTCTTGTGGGGTTCAAGGTGGACTTTGCCAAGTTCACCTTGAATCCCAAGGCAGCTACATGAGTTAATACCTGATTTACATGTTGGAGGCAAATTATTTTGGATTGAGCTACTATCAACCAGTCGTCGAGACACCATAGAACCAGGATTCCCTGATTTAGCAATGGTAGCAAAGCCTGTCGGACTAATTTTGTGAAAGTTCGGGGTGCTAGATTTAAACCAAAGGGCATTATTTGAAAGACAAACGTTTGATCCCCATTTCGCAAAGCTAGGTATTTTTGAAAACGCTTGTTTATAGGGACATGCCAATAGGCATCTGTGAGATCGATGGAACACATCCAACCCTGCGGTGGGAGTGTCAATCTGATCTGATTCACAGTCAGCATCCTGAACGACTGATTGTGAATGTGAGTGTTCAGATAGGACAGGTCAATCACTGGCCTCCTCTGAACACTGTCCCTCTTTGGCACCAGGAATATCCGGGACGTGAACACGGGTTGAGATAAAGGACTGGGGATAATGATATGTTTGAGGGCCATCTCGTTGACAACGGATCCCACCTCTAAAGAAACTCGATTGAATTCTGTGGGGATACGTAAACGAGGTCGCCGGGACCATCGCCATGAGAGGCCCTTCTGGACCACTGTCCTTGCCCATGTTCGCCGGGGCCATGCCCTGTGACAATCCCGGAAACTGCCAGTCACATGACTGGTATTGTCTGGCAGAACTACCCTCGGATCCGGCTCGCCTTGCCTTGGCACTGGGAGTGAGAGAGTTGCGTGGTGTCTCAGTTTTTTGGATTGGAGGGTTGTGACTCTGACTTAGGATTGGGGGGATGAGAGGCCTTGCTATCATTGCTACCAGGTTTACCCCAAGTCTGCCCCCCGAACCCTCTCCCTCTACCCCTGGGCTGAGGGAGTAGAGCCAACTGCCAACCGAGAAGTTGGCAGATTGGGAGCCAAAACGTCACATTTTTCCCTTACCCCTCAACTTTCCCTTCATAATTGCTGAGGGGCACAGGGCCTTGGGTGGGGCTTTGGTTTCCCGGGCGTTTCCGCACCTTCCTCAGCTCCCTGCCTTGGAGTGGCTTCGGTCACCCAGGCTTTGTTAGTGGTAAGCAGGGAGGATTTAGTGGGGGTGCTCGTTTATGGCCTTGGCCTTGCTCGAGACCTTGGGGCTGTTTGGCCAGACAGCATGGGAAACAACAACAACAACAACCCCTGGGCTGACCGCGTCCTCGAGACGTACCGCTGCTTCTAGGGGTTGTGTAAGTCTTTGGTGACTGAAATGACTGTGATTGACCACGAAATGAACTCTTAGTATTAGCTTTAGTTTTAAATGATGGCTCGCTCTTCAGCTTGGAAGCAGTGGCATTCTGAGAGTCTAACAGGAAGTTAACGGTGCGCCAGGCATCTTCAGAGGCAAAGGTTTTAGTGAAGACATTAGATAAAATCAATCTCCTACCGATCTCTACAGGGAGTCTCCAGACCAGGTAAACCCTCAGAGAGAGCCGTGCGAATATCACCAAGGGACCGAATGGAATTCTGGAGTAAGAGGCGCCTAGTAAGAGAAAGAGCCTTCTGGGTGCCAGTGTCCGTGACCGGCTCAGTCGTCCTGGCCAGAGAGGCCGCAAGCTGGCGGCTGAGTAGGTATTGGGACGCTAACCTCCAGGCCTTCTGCCTCATTTTGAAATCTGTATTTATCTACACCTGTGTGGGGGAGCAAAAGGGTACAGATAACTGACAAGTAGACAACTTAGGGGCCCCAAAAAAATCAAAAATATGTTGTGGGATCCCTTCCGCCTTGCCTACCGGCATAGAGAACCATTGATGATCCTCTTGCGGGAGCTGATGACTGCTCTTATTAGTAATGGTGCTGGCAAACAGCTGGGCTTCCTGCCCCCATGCCGCCCATGGCCCTGATTCCCCCCACTAATATGAACCACGGACGTACCAGCGTCGTCCCGAAAAGGTACTGACTTTGACTCTGGGGTCATTCCCTGTAACAGTTTTATATCATTTAACCCATCTGATTTAGTCCAATCTGAAAATAGTTTCCCAGATGACACGGGAGGCAAGGCAGGGGATGGCATGTAGACAAAATAATCAGGATGATAAATGGTGGGAATAGCTTTAACAATCACATCTAATACATCACCTAGTTGGTTCTTAGCCCTTAAGTTCTTAGCTTCACTCACCTCCATAACCCAATGTTCTAGCACAGGTGTCTCACCTGTAACTGTGGGCTGCGCGACCTCGGGGCGAATGGCGTTAACCCGAACAGCCCCAGCGACGCGCATGACGCGTCGGCGATGTATGTAACGCACAGCCCCAGAGACGCGCCTGGCGCGTCACCCTAATTGCGCCGACCGTAACCTCAGGTGTAGCCACTCAAGAGGGCTCAGATTTGTATGGGAACTGTGTACGTATCCCACGCAACCGTGCCGATGGTTGAAAACTTTCAAAGTCCACGTGCGTGCGCGTGAGCGCGCAATAACCTGTTTTTTGGGGGTAATTGCCTTAAATTTTTTACTCTTGTAAAATACGTTTTGGGGGGCTCTGTAGGACCATTTTTTGAGCGGTTTTTCGTGGTTTTTCCTTCATTCCTAACCCATTCGCTATTGTTTCTGGAATAAAAAAAAAAAAATGAAAACCGGCCGGGTTCTGGTGAACAAACATTACAAAACTAGCCGGGGCTGGACGGGTTAAGAACAGACCAGGACATATCAGGTCCATATAACAGGTGCATAGGGCCCTTCTTAAAAGGAAGTGAACGGTCAAGGGGAGGTGGAATAAGATCTGAGAACAACTTCAGATTGGAAGGTAAAATTGCGGCGGCTCCCGAAGTGGTACCCGCTGGAGTGACAGTGGGGAGAGGAATAGTTACATCAACTTGAGTCTAGAAGATGACGAAGGCACTTCCGGCGGATTCTTGGTGGTCCTTGGTCGCTTGGATTGGCGGGAGGGAGCATCGCGAGTATCTGCCAAAGGAGGCGGAGTAACTGTTTGCATTACATTAGAACTACCGGAAACATAGGCGGAAGGCTCTGGTTTAAGAAAATCATCTAATAACTGGTCATCCAACTGTAAAGATTTATGAGCAACTGTCTTACAGTATGTTAAAAATACTGACTTAATATGGAGCAAAATTGTCTTACACTGTCCATCAGACTCATATGATGCCGAGGTTGCCAGATTAGCAATAATAAATAGAGTTCTCTCACTCTTATAATTACCTCTCCAAAATTAGTTTTCTGCCCACAGCTAACTCAAAAACAACTGCAGAGGTTGACGTAACTAAACTAAAGGTTTCTAAATACCCCTGATGGTAACAAAGGCTTTAAAGTATCCCTAATAGGCTCAAAATTGCGTCATATGTCGGAGAGGGTTAACCTGCGGCGGACCAACGCCCCGATATAAGCTACACAGATTACTGAGATGCTCAAGATAGGAATGGGTGAGTTCGTTTCTCGGCTCAGCCGTTTTGATTCCCGGCGGAAGTGACTCCCCACTGTTTAACCACCAGGAGAACGTTCTGACAGTATCAAGCAACGAACGTTTTCTCTGTTAAGTTTATGAGGCGGAAAATTTGTTTTAAGGGAGGCGGGTAGCCGGGCTCTCCTAAAAAGTCATGTTTAGTCAAATGTCGGTCAACCGAAATTAAACTAGACGCCGTAAACAAAACAGACAAAATCCAACCTATCCAGTGCCAAACAAGGATAATCTGAATTTAACATATCTCTAGATATTTCCTGAAGTTTCCCGGCAGGGAAACCGCTTGAAGCAACTAGAGGCACGTTGACTAAGTCTCACTTTAATACATCCCGTCGGAAGTGCCATACCTCCCAGAATAGATAACCCAACGTGCGCATATTATGGCATAGTTATACATGAATAATACATCAATAAATAACACTTCCTAGCCATAAGAATAAAACCTACATGAGGCCAACTAGATGGGGGCAGATGTCGATGATATCAATAATAATAGCACAAACCTGCACTCCAGCGAAGACCAATCTCAACGCGAAGCGATCAAGAAGCGTAGCTTGAAGAGCAGCATGGCTCCGTGCAATACCCCTCAACTAAGTGAGAAAATCTGAAAATGCACTAGCCCACGTGTAGAGCATACTGTTGCACACCCAAATTGGACCGAATAACAGGCCCCGGTTCACTAAAAGAAGCCTCATGACTAACAAGCGAACTAAATGTCAGCTAGGGTAATGAAACAAGCACATGGGAGCCTCGCCTTATCACAACGAGGACTCTGTCTAACACACTCGCCTTTACTAAGTACCCGGAAATCAGTCTCCAGGGCCAGTGAAAGGACGTAAACAGCCTACTCCTAGTCTATAAGCTACCTATCCTCAGCACTTAGCATGTACATACGAGCAAAAGACTCACCATGTCCGAGGGTAGGTGAAGAATAAAGGAGAGCTGGAACGCCCTCGAGACACGTCCAACTCGTCCAGGCCCAGGAGAAATAAGGACGAGAGATCGCTTTGATGGGCGGGGCGAAGCGTGCGGAGACAGCAGACGCATGAGAAGCGCAAGGCTAGATCAAGTCTAATTTTTATTTTTCTATTATTTTTTGCTAGTTTTTTCTAGTAGTGGTACCCAAATCATATAGGATGAGTCTGTGAGTTTTTTTTTTTTTTTTTAAGAGACAATGAACGGAGGAAGGAAAAACACAGATAAAACAAAAAGGTCCATGTGCCTAAAGGCATCCTCCATTCATAAAATGTTTGTAACAACTGGATTTAAACATTTGTAGATTGTAAGTTTGTGGAAAGCAATTCGAGGGAAGTGAATTCCAAAGAGTAGTAGCTCTGGGGATAAATGAATTCTGATAAGCAGAAGTTCTGCATTGTGGAGGAGAAAGTGTAAATTCATGGGCGCTCTCAGCTGCCCTAGTTCTACGGGGAAAGATGTGGAGAGGCGGCACAATTGAAGCAAGTTCCTCGGAACAATTGCTGTGAAAATATCTGTAGAATAATGCAAGGGATGCAACGTTTCTTCGTATGGATAATGTAGGAAGGTCCTGTGTGATTGCAGGGTTATTGATTAATCTAATAGCTTTATTTTGAATTTTGTCCAACTGCCTCAATGCAACCACTCCACTTCCACCCCACAGAGGTGAACAGTAATCCATCTGAGAACGCACATGACTTTTATATATTACGGCCAACTGCTCGTCAGTGAAGAATTCTCGAACTCTGTACAGGAGTCCCAGTTTTTTAGAGGCATTCTTAGCAATGCTTCTAACATAATGTGTCCAGCTCAAGTTAGTAGTTAATGTTACACCAAGAATGTCAATACTAGGGGAAGTGGGAATATTTACATCATTACAAAATATATGGGAGTCGGTGAGATTCTGTCGGTTAGAAAATTGAATGTACTTGGTTTTCTGTGCATGAAAGGAAACTAGATTCTCTTGTCCCCATTCATTAATTCTAGAAAGGTCCTGGTTCAGAGAAATTGCAGTGTTTATTTTTGAATTTATAAGATCGGGTTGGGTGAAAGAATTGGTAAATGTGAAGGAACTGTGGAGTGTTGAGTCATCTGTGTAGGAATGTATTGGATTATGAGTGGTAGATATGAGATCATTGATATGAATGAGGAATAGAGTTGGGGCCAAAACTGATCCCTGGGGAACACCAGCATTTATTGAGTGAAATTGAGAATAAAGGCCATCTACCATTACACGTATTTTTCTGTTATGAAGATAAGAAGAAATTAGTGGAACTAATGGTAGTGTGACATCTTCGACAATAAGGATTGATGCCAGACTCTATCAAATGCCATTGATATATCCAGTGCTATTGTATGTGTTTCACCATGTTGGTCTGTAGCTTGGTTGATTTGATGCGTAAGAAGGCAAAGAATGTCTGCAGTTGATCGATATCGTCTAAAACCATATTGCCTATCACTGATTAATTTATTATTCTCCAGATGCTTAATTATGTGATTATTTAATATAATTTCAAAGACTTTGCCAAGAGTGGAAGTTATAGCTATTGGTCTGTAGTTTGATGGATCTGAAGAGGCACCTTTTTTAGGAACTGGATGGATGTTTGCTTCTTTCCAGGGTACTGGGAAGCATCAGGTATGAGTACACAGACGGAAAAATTTTGCCAATACAGGAGCGAGCACCAAGGAGCAATTCTTAAGTACTATTGGAGGAATTTCATCTGGACCAGGAGCCTTATCTACTGAGAGATTCTGCAAAATAGTTTTGACATGTCTGGTGTGGATCTTAAGTGAGGGAATTTCAGGCGAATTAAAATTAAGTACAGGGACATCTTGATTTATTTCATCTAAGGTCGAGTTGGTGGAGAAAATATCCGCAAGAAGGTTAGCTTTACCTCGTGGGTCACTTACAAGATTGCCAGTCGGAGATTTTAATGGTGGAATGGATGAAGCAGTAGTGAAGTTGGATTTGAATGAGTTAAGAGTAGACCAAAATATTTTGTTGTCATTTGGATTATTTAGAAGTTTATTTGCCTGCTTATGGAGAAAGTTTGATTTAGTTAGGTTTAATACAGTTTTGGCATGATTTCTGATGTTTCTAAAGTAATTAAAGGCTTCATGTGTTTTTGATCTTGTGTATGTATTGTAGGCTATTGCTTTTTGTTCAGTTACTCTAGCACAATTATGGTCAAACCATTTAGGTGAATTAGATCTTTTACTGTACTTTTGATGAGGAATAAAAGTTTCCATTCCAATTTTTACAAAATCTTGTATGTAGCTCAAGGTGGAGTGTGCATCATTAGAAAAGAAAGAGGTCCAGGGAATATCAATAAAGAAACCCTGAAGACCCTCCCAGTCTGCCCTATCGTAATGCCATTTAGTCACCAAAACAGGTTCAGAGTGGGAAGGTGTGGTAGGTGATAGACAGGTGGCCTGTATCAGACAGTGATCAGAAGATCCAAACGTTTTTTTAGAGCGTTTCGCTCAAGATGTGTGGCAATCGTATTTTGTTCGCTCCTGGGCGGGAGTTTGAAAGGCAAGCTTGAGTTCACAGATTGGCCATAAACAATCTTAAGGCACATCGTCAATTATGAAGGGGCCACTAATAAATATCTCATCCCCTAGACTGGAACGAGACCTCACGGGCTTCACCGTTCACTGTAAAATGGTTGAATATGTACAGGCTCTCAGCCTATGCCCGAGAGGAAGTAGTTGGAATATAAAAAAATACAAAAATAAAAAAAAAACACACACACACACACACACACACAAAGTTAGGAGATAACAATGTTGTATACCTACAGATACTTATATTTACTATATGTTAGTAGTGTAATATGCACACTACAGAGCATACCTACACATACAGTATATTGTATGTTTATGATATTGTATACACTAGCATCCTGCTAGTTTAGACCAATCAGAACTGTCAATGCACCTACCTCATCTACTCTAACGACCACTATAGTTTGTTTGGAATCCATCACCACCACCATCACCACTACCACTATCACCACCACCACCACTACCACTACCACCACCACTATCACCACTACCACTACGACCATCACTATCACCACCACTACCACTATCACCACCACTATCACTACCACCACCACTATCACCACTACCATCACCACCACCAATACCACCATCACTACCACTACCGCTACAACCACCACTACCACGACCACTATCACCACCACTATCACTATCACTACCACCACCACCACCACTACCACTACCACTATCACCACCAGCACCACCACTACCACCATCAACACCACCACCACTACCACTACCACCAGCACTATCACCACTACCACCACCACCACCACTACCACTACCACTACCACTACCACCACCAATACCACTACCACCACCACTACCACTACCACCACCACTATCAGCACTACACCACCACCACCACTACCACCACCACTACCACTATCACCACCACTACCACCACCACTACCACTAACACCACCACCACTAACACCACCACCACCACTACCACTACCACCACCACTATCACCATTATACCACCACCACTACCACTATCACCACCACCACCACCAATATCACCACCACTACCACCACCATTACCACTATCACCACCACCACTACTACCACTACTATCACCACTACCACCACCACTTCCACTACCACCACCACTAACAACGCTCAACACTCAATGACTGTAAACGTAACGAACAAAGAGAAATTTGCAATTCAATCACGGACAAATTTCTATATAAAAACAAAGCTGAATTTTGAAGTTAAAAGAAAACGGGGATTTAAGAAATTAGCAAATGTAATTAATGGTCAAAGTGGCAAGTCTAATAATACTAAAGTATTTGCAGATAAATGTTTACCTAGTCTAATTTCTGATAATAATGAGTCGGAAGAAAATATATGAAATGAATTGAAACAAGCCTGGTCTGGTGGTAGAAAAATATATCTAACTATTTCTAGTCACACTCTTAAAAAACTTATACCTCGTCTTAACTCTGGCCAAGGTCATGACCAGATCCATACAACGTTTTTAAGGAATGCTTCATAATTATTCTTAGAAAACCTTGCTTGTTTTTTTAATATGTGTTTTACTTACTGTTATCTCCCTGAAGACTTACTAAAGGGTACTATTACTCCAATTATTAAGGACGTTAGAAAAAATGTAACAGAGGCAGATAACTACCGGCCTGTAATGCAGTCCTCATGCCTTTTAAAACTCTTTGAACTATTGATGTTAGATATATTGTCTGAAAAACTGATTATTAATTATAGACAATTTGGATTCAAATCTGGTTCTTCAACAACAGATACATGCTGTATCCTGAAAGCAATTATGAAAAAGTACACAGACTGTAAGAACACTTCTGTTGCTACATGTATTGATCTAAGCAAAGCTTTTGATAGGTTGGATCATTTTATTCTAGGTAAGAAATTGTTAGAATCTTCTGTACCAGTAGATATTACTCTTATTATCCTTCATTATTTAAGAAATCAAAAAGCTAACATTAAATGGCAAGATTCCTATAGTAAGTATCATTATATTGAAAAGGGAGTAAGACAAGGGGGAGTTCTCTCCCCCTTTCTATTTATTTTTTATATGAACAAAATTATACTTGATGTGGTAAGAACCAATGTTGGATGCAGATATAGTGAAGTAAGCAGCAACATTTTAGCATACGCAGATGATTTGGTTTTACTTGCGGATTCTATTTCGAATATGGATATATTATATAATCAATTATGCACTTTTATTGACTCACACCTACTTACGATTAACAAAGATAAATCTAAATGTATGATTTTTACTATGAAACCAGATCAGCAGGTACAAAGCATCGAGCTGAATGGTGATAGACTGCAGGTTGTAAAGGCATTCAAGTACCTTGGGCATAACATACTTTTTAATTTTAAAGATACAGATGACACAATTTTTAGAATAACAAATTGTATGCTTCTTTTAACAGCATTTTTAGACATTTTAAACAGGTGAATACAGATACTTTTATATTTCTTTTTAACTCATACTGTCTACCAGACTATGGTATTCCCCTCTGGAATCGTAATTCTTCTTTTAAGTCTAATATTTTTTAAACTTTTAAAATCGCTTTTAGTAAATCACTTAAATGCATATGTAAGGTGCCAGCCTACGCCAGCAGTCATATCACGGCAGCTCGATGCAAGCAGTTGCTTCTTGACCATCGCACAGCATTGGTTCAAGCCCGGTATTGTAAGAGAGTATTAACCCTCCAGCCCCGGCTATTGTATTCTATAATTTGCCAAAAACCCGGGGGTTTTGGCCGAAAAACGTCTACGCCTAGGCTACCGTATGTTTGTTATTTTGACTGCTTCCGCATTCCCGCGCATCCTTAAGCGTAGATGTGTTTCGTACCTGTAGAATGGCGTTAAGTAGAGCTCTGTAAGTCAACTGGTTCAGTTGTGATGATGATTTCATTGGAGATAACTTTGTGGCAAAAACAGCCACTTTACACTACTTTTCGATACTTAACAATAACATACAGGCACACACGAACAAGCGACGCACTCCTTCTTGTGGTCGGAGATGCGCGGCGTCGGTCCAGCCGGCTGTTGTTTACATGCGTCGGACGGACGCCTCGCACACCAAGCTTACAGGCTTTCAAGCTGCCGGAGCCTCAGAGCCCTACCGGGTAGCGCGGGGTGTGTTTTTTATGGAGGCCTCAGAGCCCAACTGGGTCTGGAGGGTTAAGGTTGGAAAATCCTATCATTAAGTGCAATATGCCTAATATTAATGAAGGGTTCATGATGAAGCATGTAATAAATCTCTTTAGAAATGTATGCAATGTTACTATACTGGGAGAAGAGGTAGATGTACTGAAAGCCAGGATAGAGTGGGATCAAAGGCATGAGGACAGACGAGGACCTTGTTTTTTATTATGGGTACTAGTTCTTCAAAATTGTCATAGGTTCTGCTGTTTAGGTTTTATTAGATTTTATTTTTATATTATTTTATTTTCATATTTTTAAAAATGTCTAACAATATTCAGATACTCTTGTAGCTTCTTTAACCAATGATCACTTTTAATAATTTGTTTTGCTATGATAGTTATTATTATTTTTTTAATATAGTTGGAATTTGCTTTTGTAATATAGCCTACGTACCATGCAAGTTAAATAGTATTGATTATGTTTATAATTATGTCATAATTATATTGTTTACCTTTACTTTACATTTATGATAGATTTTTTGTATATTTATTTTAACTTAACAATCTGCTTTGGTTTAAACCATTTTATTTGTTTTATAATTTTCAAAATATTATTATAGTTAAACTTATAATGGTACCTTCGTAATTCGTATATGCACTTTTATACGTACTTTTAATATAAATATTTCTTAAATTATTTGTATATCGTAATTATTTTAATTATTATACAAATATTCTTCTTAGTACCGTATGCTAAAGTGATATATTATTTTATTATTAGAGATTGTTTTTAAATTTAGGAGTAAGCGTCATTTACTGTACAGTATATGCGATTATTTTACAGCTTTATACTACTAGTGTTATTTTTTATTGATCATGTATATTTGTACTTTCGACTAAAATTAAGCTACTGTAAAAAAACGTAAATGCTTATTGGAGTTAAGATTAGTACAAACCAATTTATTGAGAAGTACCGGTACCAGAATTAAGTACATCAATTATTTTAAAATAGCAAATTCTATATTATGAAGATATGAATTATTATTGTGAATTATTATTGGATGTATCACATCACACTTTTTAAAACTTATCTATTTCAAATGCATATGTAATGTATATAATCTTATGTATATTACGAAATAAAGTTATTGAATTGAATTGAATTGAACTACCACTACCACCACCACTACTACTCTACCCCCTCAACACCACTGCCACCACCACTATCACCACTACCACTACCACCACCACTACCACCACCACTACCACCACTATCACCACCACTACCACTACCACCACCACTACCACTACCACTACCACCATCACCACCACTACCACCACTACTACTCTACCCCCTCAACACCACTGTCACCAGCACTATCACCACCACCACCACTATCACCACTATCGCCACCACCACCACTATCACCACTACCACCAACACCACTATCACCACTACTCTACCCTCTCAACACCACTGCCACCATCACCGCCGCGACTACCACTACTTCCGCCGCCGCCGCAGCAAGAAGTTGTCTGTGAGAGCTCCGCTAAACTTCCCGGTTTATACGGCCTACCCCGTTGATGTGTTACCCAAGAATGTGTGTAATAATGTGTAACACACCACATATATTATGAACAAATTAACACTGTGACTGTGAATGCAATAGTGAAAGATTAATAGGATATATTTAATCAGATTCCGGTGATATAACTCAAACATGGCGGCCGAGTGGAAGGTAAACAACATTACTTGAGCCAGGGACAGCACTGTGTTTTAAAGTTGTGAACAAAAAGTGCCATAACGTTTGTGGTAACCACAATAGCCGTATATAAACACTTGTAAGTGACAATACAATATTGTTTGAATAACTTTGTAATTGAACTACTTTTGTTCATTCGAAAACATGGAAGAACCGGATATTGTGATTAACTGTATGCTGTGCTTCATAAATTCGGCAAGACTGTATTACTCAAAACAAACTCTTGAAGATGTGACTCGCTCGTTTTACGCTCACGAGGAAATAAAAAGTGCTAAGGAAGTGTTAAATAATGTGCTAAAGAAGAATATTCCATGGAGGCGGGACCCGGAGAAAAAAAAGGAAGGATCTTTGTGATGTTCTGGATCTACATGAACAAGTATTGGAAGCTAAACTTAAGGTGAAATTTGTGAGTAATTCTTACAAGAAAATGCCACCTATTGGGATGGAGATTTTTGCACCTCTGTTAACCAAACTCAGTGACGAGGTCAATAAACTTAACACATTTGTTCCTCAGATACTGGAGATCAAAACAGAAGTGCTTAATACGGCAGATACTGTTAGACAGGTGAGGATTGACCTGGGAGAGGTTAAGCAAAAGTTTTCATCTGCTGTAGCTGGACTTCATGAGGCTTCACAAGATGTATCAAGGTGTGAATCATGTACGGTAGCTGATTTAGAAACCCTCAGACAAGATCTTCTTTCTACTAATTTGGAAAATGCAGACAATTTTGGCACAACATACGAGGAATTTTTGAATGAAGCAACTGGGGTTCGAAGCAGTGTGCCGGAGGGGCTGGGCGTTGATCCGGAGTGCATACCGCCGCAGGTCTCTGACTCACCTGTCATACACTCCAACCATGTCAATAGACACACGGGTTGTGTGTGAGAGCACACGGGTTGGTTGAGCTCCTCAAAAGAGGGGATTTTTGGAGAGGTATAGTGGGGCTAAGTGACCGATATACGTATCAAAAGATCGGCGATGATACGGTGTTTCGGCACATAGTAAACAGAACGTGGTTTCTTGTTTCAACATCACCCACAAAGCATCTTTAGTATAATCTTGAGTGTTATTACCAGTGTCAGTGAGGGGACAAGGGAGCCATTAGGTACTGTTGATATGGGTATATATATATCGGGTTCATAATGAGACACACTGGATAGGAGTTCTACATATATTGGGTGTGGCTGATTACATAACAACAAAAGCCTTGTTGTCAAGGGAGGTTTTAGGAAGCCCTGCCTTGATATCGCCTCGCCTGTAGATTATATATTTAGATAATAATATTGATACCAATATTGTAACATCCTCTCTCTTTTGAGATGATAGCTACCAGTGAAGTTGGTATTAGAAGAATATTGATATGAGAAAATTGTATTAATTTATTTTGAGACTTTTGATATTCGTGAAATGATTTTTGACATTTTGTAGTCTCCTAGGATTATTAAGTAATATTGATCCTATTATGGCACATGAGCTAGAGTAATAATAGTACCAATATTATTTATAAAATTGTACAGTACTATGATTTGATAGTTACTGGTACTGTACTGTATACAGTATGTTACCGGTACAGTAATTAGTATTTTTAATACAGTATGGAATGTGATTAATTTTGTTAGAATATTAATCTATTAGTATGTAAATATGAGACATGAAGTAGATGAGGTATATCAGTCAAATCTATTGATATGGTATTACAAGACTAGGTGAGGTAGGTTAATTATTAGTTGATAATATTGTTTTACATGAGAATATCCAAAAATAGTGAATATATATGATATAAAAATATATTGTATACCCTTGTGCCAACTTAACATAAAAATATATTTTATGAGATTATATGGGATTAGTAATTGTTGGTCTATTAGTAAAGTTAGTACATTAGAACATTAATATTCAATGTTCTGAATATGACAAAATGTTGCATGCAAAGTTATTGGTTATATCATGCAGGATTAGTAAATTAGTAATAAAGGTTATATGATTGACTTAAAATTATAGATTCTGATACCCAGTACCTTACTCAAAATCATCCAATCTCTTTCCTTTCGCATTACAATTTCTTTGCATTCCGATCTGCATTATAATATCCTTTCACTCCCATTCACATTACAAAACCTTTATCATTCAGACTGAAATGTTAGGTTACTCCTCATTCAGTGGCTTCAGTCATATTCTCACTCACTTACTCCATTCAGATAAATCTTTCTCATCTCGTAACATTCTCATCCAGCATTTCCATTTCTGCCAGTGCAGTGGGTCTTTTCCTGAAACCAGAAGCACGCTGTCGTCAGCATACAGTAATAATTTACACAAGACGCTCAGTTTTATGTGAACGACATGGAACTGAGCGTCTCGTGTAAATTATTACTGTATGCTGACGACAGCGTGCTTCTGGTTTCAGGAAAAGACCCAATAAGTATTGCCGCTTCACTTTCCAAAGAACTAGAATCATGTAGTGAATGGCTAGTGGACAATAGACTATCTCTTCACCTGGGCAAGACGGAAGCCATCTTATGTGGGACAAAACGCAAACTGAAAGACATTGTGGGCTTCTCGGTCAACTGTAATGATATTCCTATAACAACAGTGTCACAAGTTAAATATCTCGGACTAAAACTGGACTCGAGTTTGTCAGGTGAAACAATTTTGGAATCTATCCTGTGTAAGTGTAGAGCACGTATAAAATACTTGTATAGACAGGTGGGATGCTTGCCAGCGGCGACCAAAAAGACCCTTTCCCAAGCGCTAGTTCAATGTCATTTTGACTATTCTGTGTCATCCTGGTACTCTGCATCATCTAATTCAGCACAGCACAAACTTCAGGTCACTCAAAATAAAATGGTTAAGTTCATGCTGAACCTAGGACCCAGATCACATGTTGGCCAGGAACAACTTCAGTCACTAGGTATGCTCAATGTCTCTGACAGGGCCAAACAAATCAGGCTCACTAATGCCTTCAAAATTTTCTATGACAGAGCTCCAGAGTATCTTAAGAGTGATTATGATGTTACAGTGAGGTCCCCGCTTGGATCTTCTGATCACTGTCTGATACAGGCCACCTGTCTATCACCTACCACACCTTCCCACTCTGAACCTGTTTTGGTGACTAAATGGCATTATGATAGGGCAGACTGGGAGGGTCTTCAAGGTTTCTTTATTGATATTCCCTGGACCTCTTTCTTTTCTAATGATGCACACTCCACCTTGAGCCACATACAAGATTTTGTAAAAATTGGAATGGAAACATTTATTCCTCATCAAAAGTACAGTAAAAGATCTAATTCACCTAAATGGTTTGACCATAATTGTGCTAGAGTAACTGAACAAAAAGCAATAGCCTACAATGCATACACAAGATCAAAAACACATGAAGCCTTTAATTACTTTAGAAACATCAGAAATCATGCCAAAACTGTATTAAACCTAACTAAATCAAACTTTCTCCACAAGCAGGCAAATAAACTTCTAAATAATCCAAATGATAACAAAATATTTTGGTCTACTCTTAACTCATTTAAATCCAACTTCACTACTGCTTCATCCATTCCACCATTAAAATCTCCGACTGGCAATCTTGTAAGTGACCCACGAGGTAAAGCTAACCTTCTTGCGGATATTTTCTCCACCAACTCAACCTTAGATGAAATAAATCAAGATGTCCCTGTACTTAATTTTAATTCGCCTGAAATTCCCTCACTTAAGATCCACACCAGACATGTCAAAACTATTTTGCAGAATCTCTCAGTAGATAAGGCTCCTGGTCCAGATGAAATTCCTCCAATAGTACTTAAGAATTGCTCCTTGGTGCTCGCTCCTGTATTGGCAAAATTTTTCCGTCTGTGTACTCATACCTCATGTTTCCCAGTACCCTGGAAAGAAGCAAACATCCATCCAGTTCCTAAAAAAGGTGCCTCTTCAGATCCATCAAACTACAGACCAATAGCTATAACTTCCACTCTTGGTAAAGTCTTTGAAATTATATTAAATAATCACATAATTAAGCATCTTGAGAATAATAAATTAATCAGTGATAGGCAATATGGTTTTAGACGATGTCGATCAACTGCAGACATGCTTTGCCTTCTTACGCATCAAATCAACCAAGCTACAGACCAACGTGGTGAAACACATACAATAGCACTGGATATATCAAAGGCATTTGATAGAGTCTGGCATCAATCCTTATTGTCGAAGATGTCACACTACGGCCTTGCATCATTAGTTCCACTAATTTCTTCTTATCTTCATAACAGAAAAATACGTGTAATGGTAGATGGCCTTTATTCTCAATTTCACTCAATAAATGCTGGTGTTCCCCAGGGATCAGTTTTGGCCCCAACTCTGTTCCTCATTCATATCAATGATCTCATATCTACCACTCATAATCCAATACATTCCTACGCAGATGACTCAACACTCCACAGTTCCTTCACATTTACCAATTCTTTCACCCAACCCGATCTTACAAATTCAAAAATAAATACTGCAATTTCTCTGAACCAGGACCTTTCTAGAATTAATGGATGGGGACAAAAGAATCTAATTTCCTTTAATGCACAGAAAACCAAGTACATTCAATTTTCTAACCGACAGAATCTCACTGACTCCCTTATATTTTTTAATGATGTAAATATTCCCACTTCCCCTAGTATTGACATTCTCGGTGTAACATTAACTACTAACTTGAGCTGGACACATTATGTTAGAAGCATTGCTAAGAATGCCTCTAAAAAACTGGGACTCCTGTACAGAGTTCGAGAATTCTTCACTGACGAGCAGTTGGCCGTAATATAAAAAGTCATGTGCGTTCTCAGATGGATTACTGTTCACCTCTGTGGGGTGGAAGTGGAGTGGTTGCATTGAGGCAGTTGGACAAAATTCAAAATAAAGCTATTAGATTAATCAATAACCCTGCAATCACACAGGACCTTCCTACATTATCCATACGAAGAAACGTTGCATCCCTTGCATTATTCTACAGATATTTTCACAGCAATTGTTCCGAGGAACTTGCTTCAATTGTGCCGCCTCTCCACATCTTTCCCCGTAGAACTAGGGCAGCTGAGAGCGCCCATGAATTTACACTTTCTCCTCCACAATGCAGAACTTCTGCATATCAGAATTAATTTATCCCCAGAGCTACTACTCTTTGGAATTCACTTCCCTCGAATTGCTTTCCACAAACTTACAATCTACAAATGTTTAAATCCAGTTGTTACAAACATTTTATGAATGGAGGATGCCTTTAGGCACATGGACCTTTTTGTTTTATCTGTGTTTTTCCTTCCTCCGTTCATTGTCTCTTAAAAAAAAAAAAAAAAAAAAAGCAAATGAGAGGAGTGGACATAATACAAGAAACAGGTTGTTTAATTTTAAGGTCCCGAGAATCCAAGGACAGGGTAAGCAAACATTCTTCTTCACTGCCATCAAAGACTGGAACGACCTACCCAAGTCAGTCCGTGAAAAGAGAACACTGTATTCCTTCAGACGTAGCCTGAAGGAACACCTGAACCGGACAGCTGTGAGAAGGGAGCACCAAGCTTATGTCTACTACTAAATACGACATAAGAGATAGGCAAACCAAACTGAAATGATTACTGATTACGGATTACTGATATTTACCATAGGATGTAAGGTATCTTAAAATAACCCCATAGAAATACTTTCTCCAAAGTATCTATTTCTTTTATCCTCCCCTTTTCCCCAGCTAACCTAATCCCACAAGGACCCCAATGGAAATACGCCTAACGGCCTTATTGGGCTATCCTTAGTTGGAATTATGCAAAGCTGATACATGTCATATTTGTAACATACTATGTGGTACCAACTCTGTAAATTGCTAACTGAATAAATATTATTATTATTATTATTATTATTATGCCTCATCTCATACCAGTATTGGACTGTTAGTCAGACATGCAATCAGTCATACCAGTACTGTACTCTTACCTGGTCATGTCAAACTCTCTGTACCTGGTAGGTAATACGTTCCTATTCCATCTCACGCTTGTCCTGTTCTCATGTGTCGTGACAGGTTCATCAAGTCTACTGTGTGTGTCTCTCACATGTCTGTTGTTTGTGTCTGGAATACATATGTCTGTAGATCTAATGGTTGTGGTGTTGTCTGTATTAGTGACTTTTCCATTATTTCTTATGTCAGCGTTTTCACTTGTCATCCGTAAATGACCTTGATTTCGTCTTATCGCTCCATTTTCTGTCTCCACTTCATACGATCGCTCGTCTAATCTCCTGGTTACAACTCCTCATTCCCACTTCTTGCCTAGTGATGTTGGCTTGATTCGCACCACGTCGCCTTCAACCAATGGTTCCAAAACTCTCGAACCTTTGTCGTAGTACTTCTTGCTTTTGAGATCTTTCAGCATCTTCTTTCGCTTCACTCGCTCCAACATGATTCCTTTCGGCTCCAACAACTTGCTAGTAGGTCCTGTCAGGTCAGGTATTCCTGCTATCAGTAACATGTAATCTGATACTACCTGTTTCATGGTCGGATTGTCGGCGACTAAACCGGCTCCCCCTCCGGGTCCTCACTTGGAGGGTGGGTGGCTAGACACCCTGCAGGACTAAAAGCAATACCTGTCAAAGGGCGGATGAACTACTACATTGATGGGTGTCATTCCCCTTCTGTTACTGTTGTTTCTGGTGTTCCACAAGGCAGTGTCCTTGGGCCTTTGCTTTTTATTATTTTTACTGCTAACCTGTGTTCCGAGCTTGAAAATAAACTAATCTCCTATGCTGATGATACAACTTTATATGCGTCAATTCCATCACCAATAGATCGACACGTAATTGCTACTGCTCTGAATAGGGATTTAGCCAAAATTACATCATGGTGTGAACTTTGGGGCATGAAACTTAATGCTAGTAAAACACACTCCATTATCATCAGCAGATCTCGTACCTTGGATCCTCCCCATCCTTATCTACAAGTTTCTGGCGAGCAAATTGAGAATGTGGATACTCTGCATTTGTTAGGAGTTACTCTTGATCCCAAACTTACTTTTGAAAGGCATATTCGTTCTTTCTCCTCTTCCATTTCCCAAAAAATTGGTCTGCTTCGCAAGGTTTATAAAACATTTGCTTGTGACGCCACAGTTATCAAGCCTTTTTATGCTTTTATTTTGCCACATTTCGAGTACTGCTCACCTGTTTGGTTGTCAGCAGCTGACTGCCATCTCAAGTTGCTTGACAGGTCGCTAAATTCCATCAGTTTTATTCTACCTCATTTGTCTCTTGATCTGTGTCATCGACGTAAAGTTGGTGCCCTTAGTCTTTTATTTAAAGTTTTTAACAACCCTCAGCATCCCTTACATGGGGTTCTGCCTGGGCCCTATGTCCGGGCTCGTGCAACTAGATTCACAAGCAATCTTAATGATCTTGCCATAAGCCGTGTTAGTTTTTCTACTACACAGTTTTCACGGTGTTTTGTGCCGGCCATGGTTGACTTGTGGAATAAGTTGCCAAATGAGCTAGTCAATTCAGCTAATATCTCCATTTTTAAGTCTAGAGTTAATGCTTTTTTGCAGCATTAATTCTAATTTTTAAACTTATTTTATTCTATTTTATTGTATTATATTTATACTTGATATCCTCCACTGCATAATATGTTATCTGTGTTTAGTATGTGTATATGTACAGTACAGTATACAGTATATGTTTTTATTTTTTCCTAAGTCGCCGTAGTCTCTCTCCAGTGCCTCCGGGTGTTTTGTGTGGATTGATCTTGATGGTGTTTCTGCACCCAGGTTGGAGACTTCGGCATCTCATATAATAATAATAATAGTAGTCGGCAGTAACGTCCTCGTACGTCGACCAAAGTTGAGTTGCGCTGGACTCTCTTCCAAATCTTACATAGGCGTATTTCTGTAGTCTAGAATCGCCAAAAACGGATCTTCTCCACTCTCGACAGCTTTCTTGATTAGCTTCTTCGCCGTCTTGACTGCTGATTCTGCTTTACCGTTAGACTGGGGATGATGTGGGCTGCTCGTTCGATGTTCAAAGTCATACTTCTCCGCAAATTCTTGAAAGTCTTCACTGCTGAACTGCGGACCATTGTCACTAACTAGTACATTTGGCAGTCCATATCTTGCAAAGTGCGCCTTCAACTTCCTGATTACAGCGCTTGACTTGGTGCTTTCCAGGTAGTCAACTTCCCAGAAATTACTGAAATAGTCCACTGTAACAAGATAGTTGTGACTCTTGATTGTCATAAGGTCTACACCTACTTTCTCCCATGGTCGGCTGGTTTGCTCATGAGTCATCAGAGGTTCTTTTTGTTGAGCTGTAGAGTATGTTTCACACTCTGAAATGAATTTCTTCATCTCTGCATTCATTCCTGGCCAAAACAAACATTCTCTTGCGCGTCGTAGACAACCTTCAACTCCCATATGTGACGAATGTATAGCGGACTTCATCTTCTGACGTAGACTGGTAGGAATTACAACACGTTCTCCCTTGAAGATCAATCCATCTTGAAATGACAGTTCTGCTCGTACATTAAAGTATGGTTTCAGTATGGTCTCTACTGCACTCTTGTCTTCTGGCCATCGTTTGAGAATTATCTCCTTCAATAGTTGCAATGCTTCATCTTCCTCGGTTACTCAACGGATTTCTTGCAATCGTTCACTTCGTATGGGTACGTAGTCTGTCATGTTGATCTGTTCAAACACCTCTTCCTGCATATCTCTTGTGTTTTGCAGATAAGCTCTTGATAGAGTGTCGGCTAGATACATTTCTTTGCCCTTCTTGTGAACAATCTCGACATCATACTGTAGTATCCTCATCAACATCCCTTGCAGTCATCTTGGTACACTTGACAACGGCTTAATTTATTAGTGGCCCCTCCATCATTGACGAACATGCCTATTACATAAGGCATCCTCTTCAAACACTAATCCGCCGTAGTTTGAATCTACCGCGCAGAGCATTTAAAAACTGAGGAGCCTACATCATGAGCGCACGCGACCTCACTCATGGCTTTAGTCATTATGAATTGGGTTCTCACTACGAAAAAACTTCGTAAAAAATAAAAACAAAAAGAAAATAAGAATAACTATCTAATAAGCTTTCCATCATATCGTGGATGTACTTGTGTGGATCTTTGACCAGACGCTGATTCAGGCGTCATTCTTCCTTCTCTGCTCTGCGCTCAGCCTGCCCGGACGTGTCTCCCCACGCTCCGCTGGTTCCGCATTTGCTGCGTCCCTAGTGAGTTTTTTCTCATTTGTTTACTCCGGGATGTATCGAGTAAGGTTAGGATATGCGTAGCAGGAGTGTCCTGGGCTGGTTGCCCGCAGTGCAGTGTATTTTGGGTCGTGTGTTTGGGGCATCTATTTCGGATGTACCCTCGTGGTCCTGTTGTGGACTTGTGATCGTTTCACAGTTGAGTTAGCTTGTGATGCAGGCGGCTTTCATTACGCGTTAATTATTGCTGCCTTTTATCTTTCTGATGAGGTAAGCTTTGCTTACTGACGTTCCCAGCGTTTTTTTCTTCACTTAGTGAAGTTTTTTCTGGGTCCCGAGTCAGTCTTCCCTTTGCCGGAAGTATTTGCTACAGTGGTGTGTTGGCGGTGGTTCCTGTTGTTATATTTCCAGTGTTTTTGTGTATATTTCAACATTTCTTATGCCGTCTACTTAGGCCTAGCCAGCCGCTCGTAGCTTTGCCACATGTACAAGTGTTATTGTTTATTTTTATAAATATGCCCTACTGTGTCATGTGTATCCGGGTTTTAGTTGTGTATTGGCTAATTCCTCGGACTATGTTTGTTTCCTGGTTTAGTTGTGTATTGGCTAATTCCACGGATTATTGTGTGGACTTAGGCTAGTTGTGCGTGGCTTTCCTTCGTGTCCGTTGTATGTTCAGATGGTGTCTGATCGGGGTGGGTTTCCTTCCGGCGGGTTTTTTCTCGGTTTCACCATGAAAAAAACCCGGCCGAGAGCCGTGTTGGGCCACACGTGGTTTCAACACAGGCTTGTGTCCCTGGCGATGAGGTGTCTGTGGCTCTCCAGGACTGCGTCTCTGTGTTGGTGCCTGTTTTCAGGCTCCCTTTGATTCCCGGCGGAATGGCTGTACCCATCTAAAACATTGTTCATGCGAACATGTGTTATGAAGTTTTTCTACCCGGTTTTACAAACCACAGGAAAAACCTAGCTGTTGTTAAGGGCTTTCCTCCCCGGCGATCTTTTACAAAGAAGTGGGGACAGGAACTTATGGGGTTAATGTTTTGACATCTCACCCGGCGGGTGTACCTTGGTAGGGTGGGATGAACAACTAAGTCATTCAGTTAGTTAACCGATCCATTTTAAGTGATACTTTGTGTATCGCCGCCTTTACACTTACGGCGATTGAAGGATCAATTAGGGTTAACATCGTTTTTTACACCCGGCGGGTGCTCCTGGGTGGAGGAAATAAGGAATTTACAATTCAATTTCGATTTAACCACTTAATTAAGTGACACGTTTAGGTATCGCCGCCTTCATACTTACGGCGATCTTTTTGTGACAATTCGTTAGAAATCAGATCTCGTATCAGCCTGCCCTGTGTTATTCTACTAAAATATTTCAAGGGCCGGCGTCTTTATGGGGGGTTGTTTTTGTTCCAAAATTGAATCTTGAGACAGTCACCACCAGAAAGACTATAAACGCCATGCTGGACCGTTATATTATGTCAGAGGGTATTCTTCACTTTCTTAAAAAGATATGTTTAGATATTCTGAGTCCCGCCGCGTAGCGAGCTGTGATCGTTGTGTTATTACATCTCGTTACCCGGTGGGTTATTAACACTTGTGTGCGAACATGTTGGGTTAACCTTATGAGCATTAATTCCTGGAAATTTTCTTTTTTTCCAGAGCTGGGCTCCGGCGGACCAATACAGACCCGGCAGTAGTTTTCCCCACCAGTCTCTGTCATGGCTACCTTGGCCCCAGTCTTTGCTTTATGCACTACCCCTACCTGTGCCGGTATCCCTATTTTTGCGCATACTCTTTGCATAAAGTGTGTTAAATGTCTAGACCGTTCAAGGGGTCTGTGGGTTATGCGTAATTGTTCCTTTTGCTCCCAATTAGCTGTCAAGGTCCTATGCGACAATGATAAGACTGCAGCGGTCGCGTTAAGAGAAGTTAGGCAACAGATGTCAGCATACACTATGATTGTAGCTCATAAGTCACTTCAATGTGACAACGTCCCTCTTTGGGATAGACTGCTTTTTGAACACCCTCCCCCTAAACGTTCCTCTCGAGTAACTAGTCATAAGCCGGCGGAGACTGGTCAGGGTTCTGTGTCTTCTGCTGCTACTCCGAAACGTCCAAGAGAGCCTACACCCCCGGCGTCCGCCTCCTCGTCTCGGGCGAGATCTCGGTCTAGGTCACCTCTCAGACGCCAGTCATCTAGTCTTGCCTCTTCACCATCGAGTAAGAAGAGTAGGACGGAAAGTTCCACCAGTGGTCACGGCGATGAATCCTCCAAATCAAAGAGTAGTTCACGGTCACACCGTAGCCATAAATCTTCCAAAAAGGATTCCCATAAACGAAAGACCTCCCTACATTCGCCAGCTTCTAGTGCTTCTCATCGTACCTCTACCCCAGACAGAGTTTGTGTTAGGTCTCAAGGGTCCAGTACGGTGCCTGTCCCTAAAGAGGATTTACCCATTAATATTTTAACCCTGGAATTGGAGAGTTCAGGGGGATCAGTGATTGAGAGTGTTTCAGACTCCCAAGAGAGTGTAGGCCAGGGCCTCGGTGTTTGGCGATTTTCTCGGCCAGGGTCTGACCACCCACTTCCGACTCAAACTAGTCACACAGTAGCTGACATCCACAGGGACGCGGCGATCCCATCCTCTATTCCTGACTTATCTTGGCAGCAAGGTACCCCAGCTTCGGCGGGATCTTCTCAGGAGGATCAGGAGGAGAAAGACGAGGTTTCAATAATTTCGGAGATGGAAGGGCAAGAGTCAGGTTCAGGCTTAGATGCCGCGCAGGATATTAATGATTCACCAGTAAGTTCATCATCAACTCAATTTGTAACTGCGCAGGAAATTGATGGGCTATTTAGTCATGCTTTATCTAAATGTTTTGGCCAACAACAGGAAACTCCCACAGTGGACTTGGGGGCTCCCACGACAAGTTCTACGGTACGGCCTCTGATGACTTCTATTGCTTTATCTAAGATCCCTAACCCCCCCACTCTGTCACCATCAGTGGTTACTAGGCCTGCTACGGCGGCATTGACCACTTCGAATGTAAGGGTTATAACGGATGTCAATCCACCCCCTCTAGACAAGGCGCCTCTCAGAAAGGTAGCTATGCCCTTGCTTTACGGACCAGACGAGTCATGGGTCCTTTTGACCCCCACTAAACCAGAGCTCGCCCAACCTACCTTGTCAGGGGAACTCCCAGTACCGCGTGAGTGGGTCATCCAGGGCAATAAATCAAAGAAATTAAGGGCCTTGGATATTTTGGGAAATGTACTAGACGTAAATATAAAGGCTATACCTAGTTATTATCACCAAGACTATTTTGTGTATGCTACTAAGCCAGCTTTACCCCCTGCCTCAGCTTCAAAATTGTTTTCAGACTGGTCTAAGCTGGATGGGTTTAATGACATTAAGACTCTGTCAGCTCTCACTCCTGAACTTGATTTACAAACCGTCACAGACGAAGCAGCTAATCCAGTCTTGAAGGTGGGGCAGTTGGGTCCAGGACCTTGGGTAGATTGGGAGACAGAGGCTCAAAAACTTTGCAACCACATTTACTTCCAAATCTTCCCACCAGATCCCTCAAGATACTCATTCGTGGTTCTCCATGCCGGTATGTTCTGCCGGCGGAGTCCCGTCAGCTTTGTTTTCTTTCCTAGCTGCCCCTATTAATCTTTGTGAGCTAAAAGACCCTTTCACTACCCCTACCCCAACTCACCTAGACCGAGAATTTAGGCTAAGGGGGAAAGCTTTTCGCCTGTTCTCTCAATACATAGTGTCTCAACAGGTAGCTAAGTCTTTACTTCGGTCCACTCAGGCAATCGCAGACGCGGATGCCAGAAGATCGGTTGAATTATCCCGGCGACTGCTTCTCCAGTCGTCAATCCAATCTCTGGGTGACATACGCACCGCCTTGCTTGAGGCGGTACGAGCAAGACAAGATCTCAGAATGTCTTTAGTTCGCAAACTGCCTGATCGCATTGCGAATCAGGTGGTCATGTCACCAGTGCTTACTCCCTCTTTAATGTCCCCTGAAGTGTGGCGAACGGTGTTTAATATGGTGCAGGCCTTTAAACACAGTCCCACCCCTTCTAAGAAACCTGCCTTTAACTTCCCCAAACCCAGGCCAACCGCTAAAGCTCAGCCGGGGGGATCTAAGCCCTTTCTTCCGCCTAAGTCCTCCCACTCCCCCCAAGGTCAGTACAGGCATAGACAGAGTAGGTTTTCAGGTCAGAGAGGATGCGGCCATAATAAGCCAGGTCAGGGCCAGTCTTCGGCCAACACCAGCCAGCCGGCGAAGCGTCCAGCACCACAAACCCCACCATCAAAAAACTAAAGTCTCTCTCACTCCCGGTGCCAACCTGAAGGCCGGCGGACCCGAGGGTAGTACAGCCGGCGAACCCTTGTCTGCTAACTGGGTCGTTCCGAACGTGTCACCAAGCATGGCCGTTAAACACTTGGGCACGGATGGTGGCACGCAAAGGCATCACTTGGCAGTGGCTCCGGCGACCTCGCTTACGTCAGCCGACAACGGCGAATTTTGTTTCTTTAGAGGTGGAGTCACTGGTCAAGGAAATGATTGCCAAGAATGTCATCATCCCGTTCCCCCCAAATCACCCTGTATTCACGTCCAAACTATTTTTGGTTCCCAAAAGGGACAGTGTTCAGATGAGACCGGTCGTAGACCTGTCTTATCTGAACCTTCACATTCACAACGAGTCTTTCCGAATGTTAACAGTACACCAATTCAGGTAACACTTCCGCCGGGAGGTTGGATGTGTTCACTAGACCTGACAGACGCCTATTGGCACGTATCGGTCAACAAAAGATTTCAAAGGTTTTTGGCCTTACGGATCAGGCACCAAAATTTTGTTTTTCAAAGGATGCCATTCGGTTTGAACCTAGCACCTCCATTATTCACGAAATTAGTCCGGCAAGCCCTGATGCCGTTGTTAAAACAAGGAATCAGAGTGTTGTGATACCTAGACGACTGGCTGGTGGTGGCAGAGACACAACAATTATGCATCAAACATGTCAACATCATTTTAAATCATGTCAAAACTCTAGGGTTCAAGGTAAATCTGGTAAAGTCAAACCTTGTTCCCTCACGAGTAATTCAGTGGATAGGGCTGGTCTGGGACACGGCCGCTCTCACTCTGAGTCAGAGTGTGGACAATCGCAACAGGTTTCGCAGAAAACTGTTCATGTTTCTTCACAGTCTGACTACGACGCGGAGGGTCTGGGAGTCTCTGGTCGGCTCTCTCAACTGGATTCAACTAACTGTCATGTTGGGCCGGTTGAAAGTAAAACGTTTAATATTGGAAGGCAACAAATATTTCCCACTCTTACCGGCGGGAAAATTATGGCCCATCCCGAAATTAATCCACACCTTACTAGCGGTCTGGGCAAAGAGGGAAACGTTGCACTCAATAATGTCATGGACCTCTCCTCCACCAACGGTATGGGTAGACACGGATGCGTCAGGCACAATAGGGTGGGGATTTCAGTCAAATCAGGGGCACCAGGGTCAGGGGCTTTGGTCCCACTTAGAAATCTCTCACATCAATGTCAAAGAATTACTAGTCCCCTTGTATTTCCTTCAGGCTCACGGCCCTGCGTTACGGGGCAAGTCGGTGGCCTTCAGAATGGACAATCTGAACGCAGTTCACTGTATTCAGAAACAGGGATCAACGAGGTCAAGGAGGTTGCTAAACGTGTCGGAAGAGATTTTTTCTCTAGCCAACAGACTAGACATTTATCTTCACGCATCTTATCTCCCAGGCGTAGCGAACGTCTGGGCAGACGCTCTGTCCCGGAGACAGAGCACGACAGTAGAATGGGAGCTCAAGCAACCCATTTTCAACCTAATGATTGCAGAGCTCTCCCATCCACAAGTGGATCTGTTTGCGTCCGAGGAGACTCACAAACTCCCTCTATACCTCACCCGCCGGACGAAAACGCCGGCAGGGGGGCCAGACGCCCTAGTGACAGACTGGAACAGATGGAGCTCCATCTATCTGTTTCCGCCGCCAGATGCGTCACTAATGTGCCACGTAGTGAACAAACTACGAGATTATCGAGGCTTAGTCTCACTAATCGCGCCCCTGTGGCCGACGCAGTTGTGGTACCAGCAATTGAAAACGTGGTGCCCGCACCCGGTGTCGCTCCCGGTCGGGTATTTCCACTTAGACACGATTGGCAACCTAGCGACCTCGCTGACTTTTGCATTATGGACATTCAGGAGGCCAAGTGGCTAGCACCATACGGTAGAGATGTGACCAATAAATTATTAAATCAATATACTCAGTCTACGAAACGACAGTATCACTCACATTGGCAAGCCTATACTTCTTGGATCATCAGAACAGAACAGACTGTGCCATCAGTAGCTTTAGTTTTCAATTATTTAAATTATCTGTTTGAGCAGAAACATTTATCTGTGGTAACGTTAAAAAATCACTTAACTGCGATTAGAGTGCCCTTTTTAGACCTTACAGGTCTCTCGATACCGGTGGCGGAGGAAACAGGTTTTATGAGAGCTTGTTTTAAACTCCGCCCACCTCCCCGTCAGCTCATGCCTACTTGGTCTCTGGACAAAGCTTTGTCTTTACTTCACTCTCGTCTGTACCAAAATACTGCAGATTTTGCATTACTCTTAAAAAAGGCTGTTTTCCTTTTGGCTTTGGCCACCGGGAACAGAGTGTCTGAGCTGGCGGCGATGAGCAACACACCTAATTGCCTTAGGTTTGGTAGACTTAATGAATGTATTTACATTGCACCTTCCCCGGGATTTGTAGCCAAGAATGAGCACAGTGCACACGTGTTTTCTGAGTTCACGGTGCCGGCGTTAAAAAGGGGAAAGGTGCATCATAATCTATGTCCAGTGCAAGCTCTATCCAAATATTTGAGAGTAGCTCCTCTAAACCCCCAAGGTGCTTTATGGGTAGCAAGTACGGGTAAACGCTTACTGAAACGGCGATTAGCCTCTCTTCTGGTCGAAGTCATTAAAGAGAGTAATCCCGGCGTTGTGGGTCGGACCCACGATTTACGCAAATGGGCAGCCTCTTTACGTTTCCTGAAAATTTGTCAGTAGAAGATATTGCGTCCACTCAGTTGTGGGCGTCTAATCATACGTTTTTGTCTAGATACTTGTCAGTTGCTCTAGATAAACCTTCCTTACCATGTATAGCTTTAAGGCAGAGGGTCTAGGTGGCCCTGCAGTCACTTTTGTTTACTTTCAAGGGAAAGGGGGGGGGGGGGGTGCAGTCAGTTGACATAGGACACCCTAGACCCCGCCGGAGTGTGAGAGCTGTGATACAATTTATGGTTAATGTGATATGAAAATTTCTCAGCGAGAAATTGTGCTAGTACAATGTTAGTACAAAACAACGGGGTTGTTATAGTAGTTTTAGCTGCGAAAGCAATTTAATATTAAAACAGTGAAGATCTTTTGCAATTTATCTCCACGATTATTTTGGGGTTTATGATGTGCACATATAAACTGATAACTTGTTATTTTTGTCACCACTCGTTGAGTGGGGTGCCTTTGTAACTACAGATCTGTTCACAGAATCTTCAGAGTTACCCATTTTTTTGTCAGGCAGGCTTCTTTGAAGCACGCACCTGCCTGAACCCCTTTCTTGTATATATCCGGCCTACGCCTTATTAAATATATTTTCAAAAGTAAGAATACTATGTGGTTGTTTTTATTATCTACTTTTCTAGAGTTATGATATGATTACGAATGTCCCCCTCCAGTCTTAGAAATCAGGCATGTTCGTCAATGATGGAGGGGCCACTAATAAATTATAGGTTTGACTCCTGTAAGGAGATAAAGAAAACCTAATATTTAGTAGTGGCCCCGTAATCATTGACGACTGGGGCCCTCCCGACCATCCCCTTCCCATTCGTTGATGTATTGAGGATTTTGGTTTACTTGATATGTCAGTGAAGGAAGAATGACGCCTGAATCAGCGTCTGGTCAAAGCTCCACACAAGTACATCCACGATATGATGGAAAGCTTATTAGATAGTTATTCTTATTTTCTTTTTGTTTTTATTTTTTACGAAGTTTTTTCGTAGTGAGAACCCAATTCATAATGACTGAAGCCATGAGTGAGGTCGCGTGCGCTCATGATGAAGGCTCCTCAGTTTTTAAATGCTCTGCGCGGTAGATTCAAACTACGGCGGATTAGTGTTTGAAGAGGATGCCTTATGTAATAGGCATGTTCGTCAATGATTACGGGGCCACTACTAAATATTAGGTTTTCTTTATCTCCTTACAGGAGTCAAACCTATATTTTGGATAGCTTCTAGAGGTTTATGGTCGCTATGGATTGTCGTCTTCCTCCCAAAACAATACTGATGAAACTTGTTCAGTGCAAAGACGATTGCCAAAGTCTCCTTCTCTATCTGCGCATATCTTGTCTCCGTGTCAGTCAGTGCTCGACTTGCAAAAGCGATTGGTTTACCCTCTTGAAGTAACGCTGCTCCTAAGCCTTTCTGAGATGCATCACATTGAATCTCCAACTTTTGCTCTGGGTTGTAGTACTGTAAGATGGGTGTTTGGGTCATCATCTTCTTGAACCTCTTGAACGCCTCATCATGTTCTCTTGTCCACTTCCACTCGGTGTCCTTATGGGTCAGCTTCCTCATAGGCTCCATGACATCCGATAGACTGGGTACAAATTTACTCAAGTAGTTCACCATTCCAGCCAGTCGTCGTACTGCAGTCACATCCTCTGGTGCTTGCATCTTCACGATTGCTTCAATCTTCTTTGGGTTAGCCATCAGACCATCCCACGAGATCTTGTGACCTAGGAATGTGATCTCTGTACTACCAAGCTCAGTCTTTGCTCTGTTCAGCCTCAGACCCTTTGCTCGGCATCTGTCCAGTAGGTTTCTCAGCTTTGAGTCATGATCCCTTGCAGCATCTTCATCAGTGTCACCAACTCCAAAGACCAAAATGTCATCAGCAACACAAATTACGCCTTGTAGATCATCCAGAACCAGTTGTAACTTCTTCTGAAAAATTTCGCTGCTTACAGCCAGACCAAAAGGAAGTCTGTTCCACCTGTATCTCCCATACAGTGTTTGAAATGTTGTCAGCTTGCGTGATTCTTCATCCAACACACAGTGCCAGTAGCCATTCTTGAGGTCAAACTTGGAGAAAACTTTGGCTTTTGCAAGGTCAGGCAGAATGTCGTCGATTACCGGTAGAGGGTGCATCTCCCTTATGAGTGCTTTGTTCAGAGCTTGAGGGTCAATGCAAATTCTCAGATCCCCCGACTTCTTGGTTCCTGCTACCATTCGACTTACCCATTCTGTAGGCTCGTCGACCTTAGTAATGAAATTTTCCTGCTCCAACTGCTCCAGTTTCTCTTTAACCTTCGACTTGATGCTCAATGGTACTCTGCATGAAGGAATTGCAATAGGTTTCACCGACTCATCCACTGTTGGATGAACATTTCCTGGTATCTTGCCAACTTCATCAGCAAATACGTCTTCATAGTCTGCTAGAATGTCAATCATTACACAGATGTTTTCATAGTTAACTGTGATGAATCTCATCTTCTCAGACGCTCGCTTACCAAGAACCAAGAATTGGTGTAACAACCTGTTTTACAACAACAAACTCAACAGAATAGTACCTTTGTGGTTGCTTGCAGTTGCGGACATCAATCCTACACTTTCCCAACGCCTGAATTGTAGTAGAGTTCCACATTTGAAGAGTTGACTCACACGGCTGTAGCTCTGCGTCCGGTACCAGATGACTTGGAATGGCATTCACACTTGCCCCGCTGTCGATCTGGAACTTCACTTTATTACCGTTGACCATGAGATTAGCCATTATGTGTTTTCCTCTGGATCCGGTCGATACGTTCATGATGTATTCCCGTCCTATTGAGTTATCTTCTGAGTCGTCGCTTTCTTCTGTGTCTCCATCTTCTACCGCATGGACTCTGCGCGATGTCTTCTTTTTGCCTCCTGTCGCTGCGCTTCTTGCTGCTCCGCCGGTCGCTGCATTACTTGGACATTTCTTGGAACAGTGTCCCGTTTTCTTGCATTTATGACATTTGGCATCAGTTGCAGGACAGTTCTTCTTACCCCAATAATGTGCTAGACCACACAAGTCGCACTGCCTGAGGTTAGGCTTAGTCTTTGTTGATTGTGGATTACTCTCCTTGGGTTTTGCACTGAGTTTGTGTTGAGACTCCTGCTTGTCACTTCGAAATGCTGTCATTGATCTCTTTGAAGTTTCATAGGCAGTACACATCTTAAGTACAACATCTAGGGTTAGGCTATCCTCCCTAAAGAATTTTTCCCGAAGTGTATCCTCTTGGCAACCAAAAACAATTTTATCCCTCAGAAGGTCGTCTTGAAGTGCTCCATATCCACAGTGTCTTACCAAAGTCTTCAGCCTAGTGATAAAAGATTCCAAGGATTCATCTTTCCTTTGCATGCTATCATGAAAGTTGTACCTCGCCATCAGCTGCTCATCTCTTGGTGAAAAATGCTTATCAAATTTCCCAATTAATGTTGCATAAGTCAGGGCATTTTCATCTTCTATGCCAAAGATTCGTAGATATCTAGCAGAATGTCACCGCCAGTCAACAATTTCGCTATTTTAATATCATCACTCTTACCCTTCAGACTGTTGCCAATGTTGTAAAGATCGAGTTTCTTCTTGTAACACCTCCACGCCACTGCTTGCTCAATCTCAGACTTGCAAACGAACAAAGGCTGTGACGACAGTGAAGTGGACGCCATGACGTCACTCATATCTTCCGACTTTTTGAGGTTAAATCCAAGGATTACTCACTAGTTCAGCTGTGGAATTTGGTCAGCAGTACTTCATTCACACGTACAATGCTTACCCAGCTGCCACCATGTTGATATGGGTATATATATATCGGGTTCATAATGAGACACACTGGATAGGAGTTCTACATATATTGGGTGTGGCTGATTACATAACAACTAAAGCCTTGTTGTCAAGGGAGGTTTTAGGAAGCCCTGCCTTGATATTGGCTCGCCTGTAGATTATATATTTAGATAACAATATTGATACCAATATTGTAACAGGTACCAGCCCAGCCCTGCTCTTCTTCTTCTTCTTCTTCTCTTGAACCCGCCCGCAGACCGCGCAGGTCCACAGGGCTGACCTTTGTATTGGTACTGGCTCAGAACGTTAGTAAGAGGGAAAGTTTAGAGTAGAAGGATAGTATTAGGGACAGTTTTTTTAGACCTACCTATCACGTCCTCCCCCCTCCCTCCTACACCTCCCCTACCCATTTCTCTTCCTCCATATCTTTTCTAGTGTCCTCTTCATCATCTCCATGTCTTGTGTTTCCATATCTTGTGTTAGTCCCAGCAATGCCCCTACCCCTCTATCGTCTCGCTGCTTTAATTCCTCCCACCTTAGCTCCCCAACTCTATTCCTCATGTATCTCTCCAACTCGATTATCTCCTCATCATATTTTGTACACTTCGTTACTATATGTGTTCTATGCCCTCGACTATTGGGTCTCCCCTAGTTCGCATTGATTACAGTGCGGTCCTAGCCCGTTCCATCTCCTTGTTCTTTCATTTTTCTCTAGGGATCCTGTCCTTGCTTTAAACAGCAATTTAGATCCCCATCCCCCATCAAAGAAGAGTTCTGTAGCTGTTTTTTCTTTCCCTCTGTAATACGACAGCGTCGGCGCTTTGTTTTCTACCCCTTCCCTCCATTTCTTTCTTCCCTCCTCTTTTATCCCTTTCTCTATCTCTCTGATCCATCCTCTCCCATTTTCCCGGATTACCCAGTTTTTACCCTTCGTTTTCTAAATTCCCCTCCCACATTATCCTGTATTATATTTATCCTTCCCAGCCTTCTTTTGCACTCTCTGTTCCATTTACTTTCCTCGCCCGCCCATCTGTATACCTTCTTTGGCCACCTATTTTCCTCCATTCCCTCTAGCCTGCCCTGGCATCATAAAATCTCCAGAAACAACAAGGTGAGTGAAGTAACCGTTTGTAGAGCAGGCAGTTTCACCCTTATGGTTCCCCACCATAGGCCTTACCTTCCACCTACCCTGAGAACCTGACCCTCGGTCTTTCAATTTCTCAAACAATGCTAACCATTATGAAGTACTTGCTATAAGGTCCATTTATATTTTTCTCTCTCTAACCATTATGAAGTACTTGTTATAAGGTCCATTTTTATTTCTCTCTATCTCTCTCTCTCTCTCTCTCTCTCTCTCTCTCTCTCTCTCTCTCTCTCTCTCTCTCTCCTTTGTATCCTGAACATCTTTCCATCCACTTTCAATCACCGTACTTAACCGTCACAAGTCGCTCTCATTGTTATTATTTTTTGTTTTTCTCTAACTTTATTCAACCATCTCAGATCGCTCTTTATAATTTTATTTTATTTGTTTTTCTCCAACTTCATTCAATACCATACTAGGCCAGCCCCCTCTCCAGCTCGCTTTCTTTCTCCCTCGCCCCCGCCCCTGCTTTCTCTCTCTCTCTCTCTCTCTCTCTTAACATGTTGTACAATTTAAGCATTTTTCCATAATTGCTGTCCTAGATTCGGTTACTCGCTCAGATCCGGGCTCTCGCTCACTCTCTGGCTCTCTCCCTATCTTGATGTTGTTGTTGTTGTTGTTGTTCCCCAAGCTGCCTGGCCGAACAGCCCCAAGGCCCCGAGCAATTCAAAGGCCATAACCGAGTGCCCCCACAGAACCCTCCCCGCCGACCACCGACGGCCTGGGTGACCGAAGCCACTCCATGGCGGGGGGCTGAGGAGGGTGCGGAAACGCCCGGGAAACCAAAGCCCCACCCAGGGCCCTGTGCCCCTCAGCAATTATAAAGAGAAAGTTGAGGGGCAAGGGAAAAATGTGACGCTTTGGCTTCCAATCTTGGTAGATTGGGAGGTCAATCCACGGAAGAGACGCCGTCACTTGAGATCTAGAAAATATATAAGTTAAAGGAAAAGTCAGAGTAAGCTATAGGTATGGCAGAGATTGCTCAGCTCTCACTCTGATAGACCAGCCCATCACCACATGACTAGAACCCAATCCTCTCCGCATCAGCTAGGAAAGGCCCTAGAAAGCCACCTTTGGCGGGGGGATAGCTCCCCTATTTTGGGCACCCGCCCATTTATTAATACTCAACATCAGGGTGGAGTCACCAGTTTAATCATAGGATAATCATAGGATATAATTGGCGTGCTTCCTTTTAATTAGTAAGATCTTTTAGTTGTACCGGTGCCCAATGCCAAGGATTTATACATTTAACCACATAGCTGTACGAGAAGCAGGCCAATTGTGTGTATGAGCCCATCAGAAAGGTTGACTATGATATGTGAATCTTATGCATACAACCAATTTTACATTAATAACAACAGCAATAATCTAGATATGTGCCAGGAAAGATTTCCCGGGGTTTCTGAAACAAGGGAGACATGGCAGAGTCGGAAGCACCACGGGAAGATCAGGAGGTCGGCTTGGTAGAAGCAGAGGAACGGATAATCTTGGAGGACTATGGCCTAGCGGATACTAAGTGTCTTACGTGCCGAAAAGCCAATGCAAGAAAGACGTCGCGAAAATGTTCCGGCTGTCTTAGATCTGTTCATTTAAGTTGTGCTAACCCCCCCCCCCGGAAGCAAACGTTCACGAGCCTTACACGAACGTTTTTCTCAGGACGCTGAAAGGCACTTATCGTGCCTTGGAAATTGGAAATCTCAGACACGTTTGACAAACGTTTTTTTCATGTTCATTGAACGTTATAAATTAATTAATGTAGATAAGACAAATTTTATTTAATAATAATTTATTTAACTCGCCTTTCGAATACGATTATAAACTCAAAACATTAAAATTAACATTTGTTTTATTATACTAGGACAGGATAATTCGTCGCTGTGCAGGCATTCGGCTATAACAGTTTTAAACAATAAATATATATATGTAGTAAAATTACCTAAATATCTAGTTTTACTTAATTTATTTTGTATATATTACTTTTGTGAAGTAAAGAAATCACAGATGTTCTTGGACATGACTAATACGATATCTCCAGGCAGCCTGTCTTGCCCCATAACCAATATTTTCGTTCGCTGCAAGAACTAGTTCCTCCTTACCCATATTTTCCAAAATCAACTTATTTTTTTTTTTTTACTTCATCAATGGAATCTTTAGGCATAATGTATTAACCCCTTTCAATCTCTGCCTTTCCAAGTCTCCTATATTCGTTGGTCAACATAATATGGTAGCGCAGCTGTATGATACAAAAGATTTTCCCGCGCCTAAGCTTCGTGTATTATTCCGCATATGTTGTTGTGATTCTCCCGACTCTCCGGCTTCGTCACTAAATACTAGTAAATAGGTATGATTAGTACTGTTCATGGCATTATATATGGTCATATATACTGTAGATGTCAGTTGTTGATGATATATAGCTGTCAGTTGATCATGAAAAAGGAAAGGTCTACCAAAATTCTCCATCGAAATCATAAAGGGTGTATTTTTTCAAATGTGCTATTTTGTGTTATTTATATAGGCTAGCCTAGATATAGCAAAATCAGCCTAGATCATAGACGATAACATTAGCCTATGTAGGCTAGCTAGGCCCTAAGAGAATAGGATAACATTCAAGACCTCTTTCGCCGCCTTATTAGAAATAATTTATTAGGGAAAATAGGGACCAATAGACTCGCCATATTTTTCTCATTATAGTCCGCATGGAGGAATTTCGTTATCGACACTTGAAAAAACCCGATTACACCGAAAAATAACACGAAAATCAGGGTCCAGAGAATATAGGGTCAACCCACGGCTGAGAGAAAACACGTCGTCTTGTGCGCATGACGTCAGTTTCACCACAGTGGGAACAGAGGCTAGGGGTCAGTGGGAGGTCGGTCAGTTCATTCACTTTGAGAACTCGATCACGAACATACGAGGTGAAGCAAATCGAGTGTTTATTTTGCTTGTGCGTGGTATAATAATTTAGTGGAAATGTGACTGCTAAGATATTTTAATTGTGTAGCGTACAATTATGCCAAACAATTGTTCAGTGTATGGTTGTTTTTCAACCCACAGGCATAAGGGACTTATTTCTTTTCACGGTTTTCCTAAAAATGAAGAGATACAAAAGAAGTGGGTCAACCTATGCAAAAGGCAAGATCATATAAATGTAAACAATGCAGTGTTATGCAGTTTACATTTTGAACCTAGTGCGTTTGAGAGACATTTGAAATACGAACTACTGAACCTACCAGTACCAAAGACACTCGTAAGACTGAAAGAAGGTTCACTCCCAACACTTCAGTTACCTACAACACAAGGTAAGGATTTTCAACAGTATGATACTATTCTTCAAGCACAGGGTAATATTCCATTTGTGTTATGTGCGTGTGTTTATGCATAGGAGAGTATTATTAAATTGGATATGGATTGTGTTGTTATGCACGTGCATGCGCAAAATTTGTGTGTGTGTGTGTGTGTGTAGCCTATACTTGTTTTTACAGTTTCATTGACAAGCGGCACAATACTGTGGGATATAAATATTATATATATATGTATATTACCAAATGAAGACACCAAATAAAAAATATATATATATATTATAGGCTATTATATATATATATATATATATATATATATATGTTTCTAGTCTCTCAGTGGGGATCGAACCATCGACCATCAGGAAGATAGCCGACGCTTTAATCAATTACACCACGGCAAGACTGCCGTGGTGTAATTGATTCCGTGGTGTAATTGATTAAAGCGTCGGCTATCATCCTGATGGTCGATGGTTCGATCCCCACTGAGAGACTAGAAACATTTAGTGGCTCACGTGTATTTGTGATATATTCTCAATATATATATATATATATATATATATATATATATATATATATATATATATATATATATATATATTATATATATATATAGTAGCCTATTTATATATATTTTTTATTGATTCACTTGCTAGTCATGAGAATATTACAAGCGTCTTCTGCTCCTATATTATTGAATAACTTATCTAACACGCAAATAATGGCCAAGTTGACATTTCTCGCTCACGCTCTCTCTCTCTCTCTCATTACTTTGCGTTACCTGTCGCTCTGTTTCTAGAAATATTAGTAATTTTAAGCAAATTTCCAGATGGGGCTGTTTCGTGTGCCAGGAACATCAGAGTTGAAAGAAGAGGACACAAACGGCTTGTGCAAGATATTATGGATATAGAATCAGCACCGGAGATACCAAGGGAGCAGCCTCTAGAAGAGGGACCAGTTTTGGAAATAGAAGAATTACAACGCCAATTGGATGAATTGAAGAAGGAGCTCCATGCAGAGAAGGCAAAGTGGGAGGAGGAGAAGACGGTGTTGCTCGCCCAGCTTAATAGCACATCTATCACTGCAACAGCTGTTGCTAGGGAAGCACTTTCTCAATATTTTTCTTCTTCCCAAGTGGAGTTTCTGCTAACCGGAAAGCCTATACATTACTGGGCTGAAGACGAAATTAGTCGGGCACTTACTCTGCACAGCTTAAGCCCGAAAGCCTATAGGTATTTGAGAGAAAAGTGCAAATTTCCTTTCCCATCTGTGTCCACTTTAAATCGCTGGGTATCAAAACTAAATGTCGAACCAGGGATATTGCACCCTGTTTTAGATTTGCTTCAATACAAAGCAGAGTCAATGAGTGAACGTGATCGCGTCTGTGTTATGTCGTTTGATGAGTGCAGTATTACAAGTGAGTGGGGTTATGATAAAGGAAGTGACACTATCTATGATCCTAAAAAAAAAGTGCAGTGTGTTTTGGTAAGAGGACTGGTGAATCCATGGAAGCAACTCATCTATTATGAATTTGACTGTAATATGAGCAAGACAATTTTGTTCAATATACTCATGAAGGTCGAAGCAGTTGGGTTTCATGTAGTTGCCATGGTGAATGATCTGTGTACTACCAATGTGAGATTATGGAATGAACTTGGTATAAATATGGAAAATACATCATTCACAAATCCTGCAGATTGTGATAGGGAAATTTGTGTGTTTGCCGATGCTCCACATCTCATTAAACTCATCAGAAATAATTTCTTGGATTCTGGCTTTGAACTTTCTGATGGTAAGTCTGTGTTGTGAATCAGTGCGTGAGATCATCAAGAGAAGCACTAGTGATCTAAAAACTGCACATAAGCTGTCAGCGAAACACATCACTGTAAGTGGTGTGCAATGCATGAATGTAAGGCTTGCAGCGCAACTGCTGTCTGAAACAACTTCAAAATCCTTAAGATACTTTGGGGAAAAAGATTTACTTCAGGATCTAGACTGGGATGCTACAAGCCATTTCATTGGTTTAGTAGACTCTTGGTTTGATTTGCTTAATTCTAGAGCCCCACATGATGTAAAGGCTTCAAGAATTGCTTATGGGCTCAATCTGAAAGAGCAAAAACAAATCTTAGACACTATGATTCATACAGCAGATACAATGAGAGTCAGGGGACATAATAAGCATTTGCCATTTCAGAAAGGATTGATCATCTCATCAAGGTCATTATCTAAATTGCATAGCATGGTGAAAGACAAGTACAATATTTCATACATCTTGACACACAGAGTAAATCAAGATGTACTGGAGCACTTCTTTGGTTGTCTCCGGCAAATGGGAGCATGCTACCAACATCCGTCAGCAGTTTCTGTGAAGTATCGAGTGAGATCACATCTTCTTGGAAAAGACAGTGCACTGATGGGATCAAAGTACAACTCTGAAAGAATATGTAATGATAGTAATATGACATCAAATTCCGTTTCTTTCATTAAAGATAGTCATTCAACTATGCCTGATAACGGAGAATCTCTTGAGCGTGAGCTGTGCCTATCTGCAATGTTGTTCTCTTTGCCTGAGGCTGAAGAAGACTCGGAGTCTAATTGCTTGAGCAATGATGAAAGTAGTACCTCTGATATTTATGATGTTGCCCTACAGCCTATTGAATTTGAACAGGCTGATGAAGAGGAAGGACTTCAGTACTTTGGAGGATTTATTGCACACAAATTTCCTAAGTATGAGTACCTTGGCTCTAAAGTACCAATAGAAGACAAAACATGGATAGGTGCAATAAGCAGAAATCCAGAGAAACTAGTTAAGCCTAGCTGTGAGTTTTTCAAGAAATTAAAGATCATGGAAAAGATTTTCAAATGCTACCATGGAGAAAAATCCCTAAAATCTGGCAAAGGTGCTATAAGCTTAGTATCATCGGATATTGCCAAGTTTGTTTCATTACCTCATGAAGTAATTACATACTTTGTCCGGTGTCGCACTTTCTTTAGAATTCGTGTGCTGAATAGAAATATTAATTCTTCCCGAAAAGTAGCAAATAAAATGTCTAGATTGATAAAGTAGCCACCCACCCCCACCCCCACATATAACAATGCACACTGAACCTATCTTAAAATATATAGCATAAAGGCAATGATGTTAAGTTACTATACACTAAACTATATATATTTATCAGATGTTGAGACAAATCCATTACATCACACACACACACCGTTTGTAAAATGTGATTGTATGTATGTGTGTGTTTTATGTGTGTGGTGTGTGCCCTCCTCCTACTTTATGTGTGTGTGCCCCCCTCCTACTTTATGTGTGTGTGCCCTCCTCCTACTTTATGTGTGTGTGCCCTCCTCCTACTTTATGTGTGTGTGCCCTCCTCCTACTTTATGTGTGTGTGCCCTCCTCCTACTTTATGTGTGTGTGCCCTCCTCCTACTTTATGTGTGTGTGCCCTCCTCCTACTTTATGTGTGTGTGCCCTCCTTCTACTTTATGTGTGTGTGCCCTCCTCCTACTTTATGTGTGTGTGCCCTCCTCCTACTTTATGTGTGTGTGCCCTCCTCCTCCTACTTTATGTGTGTGTGCCCTCCTCCTACTTTATGTGTGTGTGCCCTCCTCCTACTTTATGTGTGTGTGCCCTCCTCCTACTTTATGTGTGTGTGCCCTCCTCCTACTTTATGTGTGTGTGCCCTCCTCCTACTTTATGTGTGTGTGCCCTCCTCCTACTTTATGTGTGTGTGCCCTCCTCCTACTTTATGTGTGTGTGCCCTCCTCCTACTTTATGTGTGTGTGCCCTCCTCCTACTTTATGTGTGTGTGCCCTCCTCCTACTTTTGTTTAACAGGATATAGGCGGAAAGGTATGACATTAGGGTTAATAATCAGCTTAACATTGACAAGCTAGAAATCCCCCCCCCCCCCCCCCCCGCCCCCCAAACACACTTACACACATATACAGTATAAACACGTGTTTTTGTAAATGGTGGGTGGGTGTGTGTGTGTGTGTGTGGGTGTTCCCTCCTACTTTCCTTTAAGAGGAAATGGGCGGACATCAAATAGACATTATAAGATGCCCTTCCTTAGGATTAAGAATAGTCCCTAAATCAGGTATCAACCCCTCCCACTCTCTCTTTCTCGCTCTCGCTCTCTCACTCTCACTTTCTCTCTCTCTCTCTCTCTCTCTCTCTCTCTCTCTCTCTCTCTCTCTCTCTCTCTCTCTCTATCTCTCTCTCTCTCTCTCTCTCTCTCTCTCACTCTCTCTCTCTCTCTCATATGAAATTAATTTAAACATTTTCCTGGTGTATAATTTATATATTATTTATTGGTATGCTCGCTATTATCCATAATTTATTACCTCCTTTTTTTGCACATTTAATTGTAAAATAAACTGAGCTTGATGTATGTTAATGTTTTTTTGTTTGTCCTGTAACATTAAATAAGACTATTTACACGCATAGTTCAATATATCACAAATAACAGATGTCTTATATGAGGGGTTCAGGCTGAGCATAGTTCAATATATCACAAATAACAGATGTCTTATATGAGGGGTTCAGGCTGAGCATAGTTCAATATATCACAAATAACAGATGTCTTATATGAGGGGTTCAGGCTGAGCATAGTTCAATATATCACAAATAACAGATGTCTTATATGAGGGGTTCAGGCTGAGCATAGTTCAATATATCACAAATAACAGATGTCTTATATGAGGGGTTCAGGCTGAGCATAGTTCAATATATCACAAATAACAGATGTCTTATATGAGGGGTTCAGGCTGAGCATAGTTCAATATATCACAAATAACAGATGTCTTATATGAGGGGTTCAGGCTGAGCATAGTTCAATATATCACAAATCACAGATGTCTTATATGAGGGGTTCAGGCTGAGCGTGGTGAATGTGACGTCACTCACTCGCAGGTACCTGCGCGTGGGTAGACCCTATATTCTCTGGACCCTGACGAAAATAATGTCCCGAACGTAAACAAAGCATTGCACCCAATGAATCCTTCGACCTGGGTCCTCTTCTTCTTGTTTTGAAAGATGCGGTGAGTGCGATTCACCCAATAAATGGCTTGAACGTTACTCACAAAAACGATATTATATTATATTATATTAGGGTTAGGTTAGGTTGGGTTAGGTTAGGTTAATCTAATCTAATATAATATTTGTACATTTTGGAAGCGTGCATGGCCTCCCCACAATTGTCCTTACCTACTGTAAAAGCGTGAACCCAATAAATGGCGCCATTTGACGGAGTATCTTCAGATTAATGAATAATGGGTAAGTTAATGAAAATCCTCCACTCAAACCATGATAAACAACAATTAAACACTATATTCCCTGGAAAAAATATAAAGAAACTTGGTAAATAAGGCGGCTCTAGCTGTCTTGAATGTTACCGAGAATAGGCCTAGGCTATTTGGAAAATTTGAAGTTTTAATAGACTAAGCCAAGATTTTCTGAATTTGAGATCCTGGTATTAGTTTATGACCAACCTGATACGGGCCCCATCGATAATTATCAGTGTTTTATCACTTTCATGAACAATACTTTGTTGGATAATTATAGGGAATAGGCTCGCAGCCTTATATTAGGCTAGGCCTATAGGCCTACATAATTTATTTTATTAGGGACAATGTAGGTCTATGGAATCCTTATACTGTAGCCTACTCATGTATAATCCACTGTGGGAGAATAATTTTGATTACATTTATAAAACCCGATATTAACCTAGGCCTAATAGAAAAAACGCCCATTCTAATCAATCTCAGAGCTCTTTCGGACATCCTCACTGTTTAGGCCTAAAGCCAAGAAAAAGAAATATTTTCCGTTGGATACAAATTATATAGGCCTAACAATGAAGCATAAAATGATGGGAACCCAAAACTACCATTAAAAATGAGATCCCAGCTGTGGTGCGGCTCGTAAATATTGACCCACAACTCTTGCCCATCCCATTTCTGAATGGAGTGCAAAATACAGGCTATAGCGTACGCCACTACAATCTGTATATTTCCATTTCACTCATTCACATTGAAGTGGCGTGATGATCTTGAAGGATTTAGTGTCAAGAACTGCAATTTGTTCGGATAATTGGGTTTAATGTTATTTTAATACCACAAATTTTGTTGATATAGGCCTATTTGAAGATTAATAATGAATATATGCTCTAAAGAGTATAAGAAAATTTGTTTTAATCCTCGGCGAAACCTAATAAAAAAGTATGGTACTAAAATGTCTTTTTCGTAACAAGGTTGTCAATACGGTACTTCCAGTTATCGATAGCTCTAAAGATCATATAAAAATGTGTTAAACCCTCGGAAAAACCTAATATAAAAGTATGATACTAAAACATACGTGTCTCAACATCGAGCTTCACTTTCCTGAAGTTGCAAATACTCATGGTAGCATAGACACTGTCAGTGCCTATGCCTTTGAAAGTAAACTTGGGGAACTCAAGAAAATGGTGAGATCTAGCCATCGCCCAATTATCTCTTTAATCAATGGTATCCAAAGAAAGCAGGCAGTCGAGTGTGAAGTGAAGGCTAGAGTCATGCCGGCAGCCGCCTATCTGCATCTATACTAAAGCCCCAAACAACATCTACATCAACATTCATAATGACAAATGTTATCAGGTGATTGACATTCATGCTGAAAGAGTCTGGTGCATTGAGTATCTCGAGCCTGGCCCATTTTACACCAAGCCTATTGGTTCTAGAAAGATTGGTTGTTACCGTGTGCGAGCAAATCAATACAAATATATCATGGTGACTGAAGATTACATCATGAAATGCAGGAGGGGCATGCGAATTGATTTATGGAAGCTTGGGGCCTGAGAATGACAACACTTCCATATTTATGTCAATGCTTCATGACCAAGACCATTGTTTATTCTGATCACACCCTTTTGACTTGCATTTTCTCTTACTAGATTAATATACAAGAGAAAAAACTTATCAAGTCATTGTCATCATCTTCGACAAACCATTAGTTGTACAAATACGTTGTACAAATCACTTTACTTCCTTGTATCTTTTTTTTTTTGCATTTTGTTATCATCCACTCTTAGCACATTGCCATACCAACATAGTGCACTCCTCTTCATACATTGTAGCCAATATTATAATTAATGAAACACATTAGTACCGTCAACTGGGGCGAATTCGGACCTTAGGTCAATTAAAAGTTAATTAAATTAATAAATGGTATATACTGTACAGTAGTGTGGGATTACTTTTGTTAAGCTGGCTTTATCAGGTAAAGAAAAGAATGCATGTAAGTCTTATTATCGTTAACTTTTTTGTGCAATGTGTTACAGTTGTTTACAGTTGTTTACAATGTAACTAGAATAAGATAGATTGTACACCACTTTGTAACTATCACCTTAATAAAAAGTGTGTGTGTGTGCTATATTAAAGTTTGAAGTTATTTTCTTTTGTTGTTTTAGGCATTGTCATAACTGACTCGATATTGTGAACGTTGACATTTTTCTATTAGTAATGCTGTGCTTTTATCGGCAGGTTCCAAGACCATGTCACGATCTTCTTCCGAGTCAGAGACTGATCATCCTCCACCCAAGAAGATGTGTGCCTCATACATCTCAAAGTCTTCCACCATCAATCGTGTTTCTTCAAGGCAATCAGAAAAGGCACAAGTAAGTGTAGCATTGTGCTATATACAATTATATACCGGTACCTGTATATATTATGCATAGGCCTATATATTAGACATGTATACCATATACGACCCTCTACCCTAGTGTTAGAGGAAATAGAAATATAAGAATATGCCCCACGTGTCTACTGCGTGTTGTAACTTTTAAGTGACGACTAAAAGGAAGTTGTGGGTTGACTCTGTCAGAATGAGGGTTGTTGTTGTTCTTCCCTAAGCTGTCTGGCCGAACAGCCCCAGGGTCCCGAGCAAGGCCAAGGCCATAACTGGGCGCCCCCACAGAACACTCCCTGCTCTACCACTAAAAGAAAAAATGAGGGTTGGTGTCCTCTACTTCCAATAGCCATTGCTATCCCAGGTAATATACTAATATTCATCTTATATGTTGTGTGCAGAAACGATGGGCCGTCTTCGACTTCACTGGTGAACGTCCTAGCAGCCTAATGACTGTCCCTTCTTCGTGGGTGAGGACAAAAGCGATGAACATGACTTTCAAGGGGTCTTCTCGTTGTTATTGGCCCCGTGAAGGTTCTGAGGATGAATTACAGATAAAAAATCTGATTAGAAATTATTCAGACCCTGAACCAGAAACCTGGGTATTTTTAAGAGGAGTTTTCAAGGGCGTTTACTCGAGTATTCGATATGCAGAGGCTTATTAAAATGCCCCAGAACAAGAAGCTCACCACAGAAGCCACGAACGAACACCACACAGAAACACCCAAAGGAAAGGTCCACAGAACGAAAGGACCAGCTGACCGAGCCAGCCAATTCAGACAGGCCCAAGCCCGCAGGGCTAAGCAGCTCCAGGCCGCACCTAGATACCCCTTCTAAACTGACCATTTTTCCACACCTCACGTACACTACCCCCTCGTGTTCTACACCTAACTCTTCCCCCACCAACCCTCCGCAGTCCCCCCAACAAGCCCCATTTTCTAGCTATGCCTACCTATGTAGGCCTACCAAGACATGTTTTCCCCATAACTCTTCCCCAACCAACCCTCCGCAGTCCCCCCAACAAGCCCCGTTTTCTAGCTATGCCTACCTATGTAGGCCTACCAAAACATGTTTTCCCCATGCCCCCAGAAATGTTCAGCTATTCCACAAACAACAAAATTCCCCTTGTGACAGTTTTCCGTCAGTAGCTCCCTTCCACCCCCACACAATTCACACCCCTAGAAAACTTCAAAACCCCACACTTGACTCGCCCTCTCATGTCAAACAAACTCACCAGTCCCAGATAACCTCTAACCAGACCGAGACTGCCACCAAGAAAATTCCCCAAACTCGTCCTGTTAACAACCCCAAATCAGTACATCACTCCTCCCTCAATAACCCATGTCCTATGCCTAACTCTGCCCCACTAATCCTCCCCAGTCCCACATAACCTTTAACCAGACCGAGACGGACACCAAGAAAATTCCCCAAATTCGTCCTGTTAACAACCCCAAATCAATACATCAGTCCTCTACCAATAACCCCTGTTCTACACCTAACTCTTCCCCCACCAACCCTCCGCAGTCCCCCCAACAAATCCTGTTGTCTAACTCGCTCACCTCTCATCACCCTGACCCTCCCACACGTGCCATTAAGCCTCCCCTCACGTGTGACGACCTAGGGACCCAACCATGTTCCCCCCCTTCCCCCAGAAATGCTCAGCTATTCCCCCACCAAAAAAATTTCCCTTGTGACAGTTTTCCGTCAGTAGCTTCCTTCCACCCCCCCCCCCCCCCCCCACAATTCACACCCCTAATAAACTTCAAAACCCCACACTTGACTCACCCCCTCATGACAGACAAACCCACCAATCCCATATAACCTCAAAACAAACCGTCACTGCCACCGACACACCCCACCACTCTGATCCTCCCACACGCGCCGTTAATCCCCCCCTCACGCGTCACCCCCCCCAAAGTGATTTCCCCCCCTCATGCGTACCGAACACCTGCTCACCAATCGGTCCCCCACCATCATGAGCCCAGCTAAACTTTCAACCTCCCCCAAATCCCACTGCTGCCACCAATGTTATGCCCTGTTTTTCTACAGGATTAACTTGGGTAATGTGAGTTCTAAATGACTGGGTATATAAGGCTGCATGCACAATACAAGATATGAGGAATAGAGAACACAAAGAAACACATGGTAGCAAGTTACACGATCACGTTTATTTATATACCACTGCAGAATACTCGTGCAAGACAATATAATAGAATCGAACAACACTAGCATAAGTGGATATGGATGGAGCCTAGTCTCCCACTTCCAACGTTCAGGTATTAATCTTCTGATCACTGGCTTTAATTCAACAGGTTTATATACCGAAGACCATCAATGTTACTTATAGAATCATATTCACTGTTAGATTTATTACTGGTAGCTCTGGTGCACAAGTAGTAGTTCACAGACTAGATTAGACACGCGTATTTTAGAGCACGGGAATTCTAGTAACCTCAGGGGGTACTGATCTAAGTTTTATATTCTTGTCTCAGAAATACATAGAACGCAAATCAGTGGGCGAACATTCAGATATCACTAGGGTTTCCTTCTAGGTAATAATATCTGGGTATATGGTTGATTACGAGAGTTAGTATCGCCTGTTTATTAATGAACACTGATACGCTTAGCACTTCCTAATTGAATGGTTATATGAATTATACTGGGGCAAAGAGATAGCCACTTCGTAGAAATATTAATTAGTGAATCTCTAAACAGCACTGTAACATGTAGTACTGATAAAGGGAATCTTGGGTAGTATCTGATGGGTCTGGTCCTGGTTATCTTGCGTCCATGATGTTGGGGGCTAACGACTGGTTCCGCGGCCGTCCAGGGGGTCCATATGTGTGAAGTTCTCAAATACGTGGACAGGTCCTTCTATCCAAATCTGCCACGGAGTCTGCCGGCTCTGGAATCTCTCAACTCCGGAACAACACAAGGGCAGAGCTAGAGGTTAACTTCAGGGTAGTGACCACTGGTTGGTGTCTAGCTTTCAACTGATTTGACTGGGGGCGGGAGCTAGGTTTATAGGCTCGGTTCTGAACCCTGTAGACAGTAGGGATCTCGAGTCTTATGGACTTATTTGAGCTCTCGATAGATATGGGGACTAGGTAAGATGGTGAGTACTGTTGTGGCACATGGCTATAGGAAGCCTTTATATTTTAATATAACTGAGCCTTAGTAAGAGGTACTATGTTGGCTATACTGGAAGTATTTAGGGGAGAGAGACTGGATCTACTTTGCGAGGAGGATGGGGACAGCTGTGATAGGAGCGTCTCTCTTAGATTGTTCAATCTTCATTTTATGGTATAGCTGAGGTGCTAATTTAGTGATCAGAGTATGCAAGAAAGGAAAATGGTTTATTGTGAGTTAATAGAGGTTAGTAAAGGTGTTAGTCATGCATGGTTAGTTCATTGATAGGAAGAATTCCTGTGCTACCTGGCAATGACTCAGAAGTCAAAACAGGGGCCAGGTATACCTCCGCGGGGGTGGGGGTCTCCCTCCTCGGGTGGGTAAAAAGGGGTAGCCGGGCGCTCTCTCTCTGGGATGGTCGTCCGGCGGCTGTGGCTAGGGGCTTGCCATATCACCAGTGTTTGTAATAACTCTCTGTTTATGAGACAGATGTGGGTGTTCTTAACACCTTACGAGCGGCCTATGCGGTTTATTTATGTGTACCGCCCAGCGGGGTGTTTTTAGCCAAAATAGGGCTGTTTACGTGATCATTTTCATGCCTAAATAAGACCCAGAACGTAAAACAAGTATCTATCCCTGAAAGGGCATAAACAGAGCTTTCGAATGACACCATAACGATCCTTGTATGATGGATAGTTTTCTTGCAATAACCGTGCAACGCGAGTGCAAAAAGCAGGTAATTCGGTACTTTCGGTACATAATTGAGTATGTAGCGAGTGAGAGAGGGAGGAGGGAGCTGAGATTTGTGTCAGTAGGTTCGCCGCGGTGGTCTGGAGCAGTCATACGCTCGCTAGTCTCCTGCCACCACTTGTCTCTCTCTCTCAGCCACATTACGTGCTGAAATTGCCACTCGACCTATGTCGAGCGCCGCCAGATAGTCCAGATTTATTAAATACGACTTAAGTGGTGAGCCGCTAATAAAGGGTTAATATCAAAACCGAAGGTGCCTTGGCTAGCTGGGTGTACTCGGTTGGTTGTTAATTGCATGGCTTGCTGGATGTGGTGGAGACTGGTTGTTAACTCTGCCACATTTATCTGGAAGTATGGCAATAGAAATTAGTTACTGGCGAGCCTCGCACCGACGACCAGGGGGTGTAGGGTTGTGAATGGGTTGTAAGAGAATAGATGGCATGCAAGGGGTTAGTAAAGTTCTAATGTTGTTCTGGCCTACTAAGTGAAGGTAGGCTGGATAGGAGTATATATATAAAAGGTTGGAGAGCGTGAGCAACGGAAAATTCAAGGATCTTCAAGAGGTATGAGAGAGAGGCTAGGTCGGACAAGAGTCGAGAAGCGCGGGTGTCTTAATATGAGAGGGGAGGAGTTCAGGGGGGCTATAGGGGAATTTGACCCTAAGGTCTCTGGGCGTGGGGGTGGCATTAGGCTGCAGTTGATATTGGAGTTTGAAAAGGCAGTGGAAGTACGTTAGCCAAATGCTACCGGGGAATGCAACTATGGGGTGGTATATAAGTCTGGAAAAGATAGAATTATGTGGTCAGTCCGAGGGGTTATGGATACTATTAGTTGGCCCTGGGAACTGCGTTTTCTATGAAATATGTATACCAAACAAAGTGGCAGTTTGTAGGGGTACTTAGTTATTGTTTCGAGGTACTTATGACAGATACTGGTAACAAGGTTATCTATACAATCTCTGGTTGGGGTAAGAGGTGTATGACACGAAGCAAATTGGCGTAGTGTGGACTGTGGATACGAAGGAGGCAAGTGGAAGACGTATGACAATTGTGGAAAAGTAAATGGAAAAAGGTGAACACAATGGCGGATAAAGATACTTAACCTAAGGGTTGAATACATAGATTTATGGGGCGATGGGTCTTCAGAAAGCTTAGTCTGGCAAGACAAGATGTTAGGGAATGTTAATATTAATACTTAAACTAAGGATTGCATACATCGATGAACGACGACATTATAGTCGTCGTCCTAATAAGGTGATGAAACCTGGTTGATCTGTACTTGGCACAATACGACACAAGGACAGTGCCGCTATGTCGTATCAATACTGGTGGCAGTTAATATTATAGAGACACTTAGTTACTAGAGGAACAATGCAAGGGGGCGACTGAGCACGGGTTACATATATCTATATTCGTCATGGGAAATTATATACGAGGTCTAGGGACAGGCGTGGGTGTTTTAACTTCTAAGATATATAACATCTACTTCTCGGATGTAAGAACATACATAGATATAATTATGGCTGTCTGCTGTGTTGGCATTGGCTCAACGTCGGGACAGGGCATGGGTGTTTTTAATATGAATGTATATTTCTGTTCATCATCTTTGTAGTTAGGAGTGTAGGACACAAGGGGGTAGTGTACGTGAGGTGTGGAAAAATGGTCAGTTTAGAAGGGGTATCTAGGTGCGGCCTGGAGCTGCTTAGACCTGCGGGCTTGGGCCTGTCTGAATTGGCTGGCTCGGTCAGCTGGTCCTTTCGTTCTGTGGACCTTTCCTTTGGGTGTTTCTGTGTGGTGTTCGTTCGTGGCTTCTGTGGTGGGCTTCTTGTTCTGGGACATTTTACTTATATTAATGAAAAAATAGGTACAATGAGTACCACCACTGATGTTGAGCTTGAACATGAGCAAGTTTTAGAGATGAAGGCTGCCCAACAAGTTAAGGAAAATTATAAAGCTCAATGTCAAAGTTTTCCATCGTCAAACCATCAATCTGTTGGCACTACCAATACTCCTAATTCTGGCCCCACCACACCGAGTACCACAAAGAATTCTGCCTTACAGACCGTAGCTACCGGTACACCCAAGATTGGTTCTGATCAATATCGAACCCATCCATCTTCAAACCATCAAGCTGATGTCACACCAAGTACCAGTAGGACAGCAATCTTCAAGACTTTCTCTAGCCCCAGGATTGCTCCTAATAGCTTACCTGGTATGTACCGTAATTTAATTGCATTTACAATATCACATTAATGAACTTCAGTCTTTTGCCACTTATTAAAAGGTGCACCATACTACTACTTGGGCAGTTTAGATGTTTTAATGTATTCCTGTTGTTACGACCTGGCACTCGGGTACACAAGGGCTCTCAATCAGGACTCGAATACGGCTCGCTGCCACAACGGAAACACACGATCCCAACCCCTGAGTACTGCCAGCCGAACAAAAAACACCAATACCCTCCAGAGTTCAATCTGCTATAACGGGGTATACAAGAACTCGGTACTAGTGTTCAACAACAGACTAATAAAGAGACAGGAATTCTCTAGTCTGGTCAACAATCAAACAAAGAAGTAAGAAACAACAACACCAAAGAATAGTGTTGGCCGAAGCCGAAGTAATCCACCCTTGACTAAGAACTTAAGAAGTCCTCCACCCTCTACTTCGGATCGGCACTATTACGTTACGTTAATTAATAGTCCTTAACCCGGGAGCTGCGGGGAGACTCTTAAGAGTTCCCCCGGCGCACTGCGGGAAGACTCTTAAGAGTCAGAGAAAATAAAAATCAACTTTTGACATCGAAAAAAAAATATTTTTTTATATTTTTTTTTTTTTATTTTTTTATTTTTTTTTGGCCCCTGGGCCATGCAAAATCTCAGTCCTCTACCTCCCCTCCTTCCCCACTTTCCTCCTCTCCTTCAGTTATCACCTATTTTCCCTGTTATTCCCTTATTCTGAGGTATATTTTCGTGCTAACATTAGAAATCCGATTGGAGGTGTGGGTCATCACTGATAGCAAGCGAGAGTTGCAAGAGAGAGAGAGAGAGTATCGATCGACTGTGTCTCAGTGGCCTTGGGGGAAATTGGCGGGAAAGCAGATTGCCTCACCCATACATTATACAACTCGCGGGCTATATCTCCGATTTTGACCATCCAAACGCTGTTTTCACTCGTTTTATTGTTGTTTCAGGTTAATACCTTTATAATCAACCCATAATAGGCGCGCGTATGGATAAGTATTAATGTGCTATTAATGGCACAATGAATATTTTAGTGACGGAAACACCTCAAATACGTCAGCACAGGGGGACGTTTCCAATTACCCCCATGCGCATTTCAGAGGTTAAGCATCGAGCAAGGAATCTTCTGAAAAAAGTTAGATGCTTCTCGGATGCTCGTAAGAAGTACGTATCGGATTTTTGAACAGTAATTCAATAAGAAAAACACTGGCAATTAAATACTATTAAAGGTTTAAATTGGCATAAGAATAATTAAAAGAATATGCAATAGTAAATGGCAGACATTAAAAAGAAGTACTCCGCAAATGCAACGGCAATAGCCTACTCGGATTGTGCTCGTGGGCCACTAATCACTAAAGTAGCCAAGCTTGCAACACATGAAATCAATAGTGCATAAACAATATCATACATAAGGAAAGCTTCAATACTATTCTGTATCTACTAATCGAGTAAAGTCTAGCTGGGGTACTGTGGGCAAAAGGTAGCAGTGACTGAGCAAAAACGGCTCGTAGCCTAGCGAAGTCCTCACAACTGTTTAAAGTATTACGTTAACACTAACAAGTGCACTTTGAGAAATCCAGATCCCTTGTATCTGGTTTTCTCCCGGCTCCTTGACAAAGTAAAAACAAGCTGTTAATAAAATACAGGGTGGTTAGGCTCTTGCCCTCACGCACTGTAAATTATTAACTCAACACAGTCAGCCGCGAAGACAACCTAGGCTTCACTGAACCGAAACGAGTATGCAGGTTTATCGCTTAACCACTGCATCAAACAACAACTCGTAACACAGAAAAGCCTTACCCCAGTCTAGCATTACCTAGACTAGCAGAAAACAGGAATAATAATAATAACACACAGGGAAATGCATAGACAAGTGCAACAAACATAAATCAATCCTATTCTAAGTTAACCCTTCCAAAATAGGCTATCTAATAGGCATGTATCTCATGAGAACTCCAGCGATAATACGTTGGCTGACTAGCTCTGCACCAACGGGACCATGGAAGTTAAAAAGGGTAGGGAAAAGAGGAGATAAGAATGTAAGGTAGTAGAGAAAGTTCACATCAGTCAGAAGAATATATATAGTTAGCAAGGGAAATGAGAAGTCGCTCTGCCTAATGAGTTCTGATCAAAAAATGGCTAGACTTCCCTTTTTATACTCGGCCCTCTAGTGAGCCCAACGTGAACTACTAAGGACCGCCCACTGACAATCATTACGTAATTTCTCTCTCTCCTCTGGGATAGACAAAGGCTTTCCTAGCACTGAGGGGAGGGAGGAGGGGGGAGTGCTAGTGAGTTAGGCCCACCTCCCGCATGGCGCACCCACTGACCCCCAACGGTGGCTGCTTCTCCCCCCATCATTACAAATAAGTTTTACACACAATACTTATAACTAATGATATAAAATAGAACTCGTTGACTCAGATGAAAACAAAATACATATTCATAATACTTATAGTACAACGGCTCACATGAACTAAGTTAGGAAACTCTACATAGACTACAGCCAAAGTTCCTGCCCTGACGATCCTAGCGAGAGTGGGGCATGACTAGGCGTTCTGTACAGCATGCTCACACTGGACATGCGTCACACTGTGATAGCATTAGAACTAAGTAAAAGGTTGCTGTATTTGACCTTTTATTATAATAATTATCTTGACATATTGTACTTTCAGATGTGGATACCACAGATGCAGCGAATGTGGGGACAATTACAGACATGAGAGCCGTTAGCAGTGTGGAGACCGTTGCCTCTCCTGTTAATGGTAAGGTTATAATTTTTCTGTTTCTTTAACTATTATTGGAGTGTTGACAATTCGTTAGAAGTTATTGATAAAATAAATATCATGCCGAAAGTTACCTCGGTACATAGCTTCGACTTTTCAACTTTCTATACCAATTTGCCTTTAGATTTAGTATTTACAGAACTTTGCTTTATTATAGATTTGCATTTTGACAGATTTGAAAGTAGTCATAATCGTTACAATGCATAAATGTTAATTTATATTTTAATAATGCGTCACTTAGCTTTGATCACACTAGTTCAGTATATTTTGATAGAACTAAACTTAAATTCCTCCTTTTCAATACTTATGTTTGATTTGGGCCCTACATTTTCAAACAAATATTAGGAATTCCTATGGGTGGAAATGCTAGCCCTTTAATTGCAGACTTATTCTTGCTTGCTTTAGAATTTAAATTTATGAAAAACTTAGTTGACAGTAGCAAGAAAAATAAAATCCCAGAAAAATTAGCACTTGCTAAATTGTTAAGTAATAATATTAGATATATTGATGATATTCTCGTTTGCAATTTGTTAAATTTTAATCAAGTTGCAAAACTTATTTATCCTAATTCTATTCCCCTCACACAATGTAAAGCAAATGATGAAGTTGAAAATTTTCTTGATATGAATATAGAGATTGTTAATGAACAGTGCATACTTAAAGTATATCACAAAGTTGATGATTTTAATTTTAACGTAATAAATTTTCCTTTCCCTAATAGTAATATCGATAGTAAAATAACTTATAATTGTTTTTATTCCCAGTTAATAAGATTTTGTAAAATTTGCACTAAAGTAGATGACTTCTGGGCTAGAGCTAGGTTACTATACAGACTCTTAGTAGACAGAGGTTTTGAGGCAAGTAAATTGTTACATAAATGTAATCTTTTTAGGGTCAATTATTGTGACTGTATGCTAAAATTTGACAAATAATTTTAATCAAGCATTTTTAACTTGAAGTATAACCTCTGCTTACTTTGTGTCTGTTTGTATTGTTTATCTTTTTCTTTTTCTATTATTAATATTGATGATATATTTTTTTTAAATTGATTGTTCTTGTTAAAAGAGTACTCTTTGTTTAAATCTGTTGTTGCTTCTTCCTATTTTGCAATTATTTGTCTTTATATTATATGTATTCATTGTCGATAGTATCAATTGCTTGCTTTTGCGATTTCCTTAGTTTATGTGTACGATAAATGTAGGTTATTTGTAGGGTAGTTATTGATAGGGGTCACTTGAGGCATGCTATGCTTACAGGTACCTACCCGATAGCACTATCGTTAGTGCATGAGTGCTATATATATATAATTATATATGTTTTTGTAATATTATAGATATCTTATCAATATTTGTATTTTGTACTATTTTTAATGTCTTATCAAGTTGCAAATTTGATTTTAATAGAACATTTTAACACTAATTCTAGTTTCTTTTATTCATGCAGAGTTTAGTCAACTTTGCCAGAACGTCCCGGACTTCCCAAATTGACTAATTCCTTGAACGTGACGATAGTGCGTTGTTATATGTGCGATTAGTTTGCTTGGGAACCAGATTAACTTGATCATGTAGTAATTTTTTTAATGTACACCCTATGTGGTGGATTGTGTTCTTTCATTTCATAAATTTATTTTAGTAAGCGTTGTTTCCACATAGCGATTTTGATATGTTGTTTTGACTTTATATTGTCTTTGTCCCAGTTTTGGTTTGACTTTGTTTGCAAGTTTTAAATTTTAATTGTTAGAGAGACGCAGCGTTAGAGGGGACATGATAGAGGTATTCAAGTGGGTTAGTGGGATAAATAAAGGGGACATCAAAAATGTACTAAAGCTCATTGATAGCGAAAGAACTCGTACAAATGGCTTCAAATTAGATCAATTTTGTTTCAAGAAAGATATAGGCAAATATTGGTTTGGTAACAGAGTTGTGGATAGGTGGAATAGGCTGCCAAGTGCTATAGTGGAATCAAGAACCATAGGGAGCTTTAAGATAAAATTAGATAGGCATATGGACGAGATGGGTTGGGTGTGAGGGGGATCTGTCAGGTGTGGGGCTCTGACCGTTTAGGTGAGGTCAGTCCTAATGGTGTTTTTAAGCTGGGCTTATAATTAAGCCTTATAATTAGGGTTGGGTGTGACAGGGATCTGCCTTGTGTAGGCAAATCGGCTTTCTGCAGACTCCCATTTTCTTATGTTCTTATGTACTGGCTGTTGGTCCACAAGTCTATCGCCATCCCCCCTCCTTGTACGACACGCAGTAGGATGCTTGAGGCATATTCTTTTTTCCTCTACCATTAGATAAAAGCCCCCTTACCCCCTGGGGGTAATATGCAGATTTCAATTTCCAAGATCATCCAAAATAGCGGCCATTTAGAGACAAATGGCCACCATCAGGCTGTGACACCGAAATTGCATGTACAGTATACTGTATATACCCTCTGTGCCTAGCTATTCCGATATTTTACATTTTTTTTATTTTACTGAATTGATTGCAGGTGATGCTACCCCAAGGCCAACTGCTCGGAGTCTTTCAAAGGATTTCAACGTACGACCCACTATCTCTGACAGAGATTCCCCCTCAGCTTCCAGCAAGACCCCTAAAAATACAAGAAAGGAGAGCCAGGACATTGTTGGCTTCACAAGGGTGAGTACAAAATTATGGAATGAGCCAGGCGCCTGACGGACTATTATCTATTCCACCCGGCGCCCGACCCCCACTCCCTTCGACTGCGTTTCACTCCTCTATTCACAAGCATTCTCCATTCATAATTTTATTTTAGTAAGCATTGTTTCCACATAGCGATTTTGATAAGTTAATTTGACTTTATATTGTCTTTATCCTTCTTTTGGTTTGTTTAGTTTGCAAGTTTTACATTTTAATTCATTCCTATTTGTCACCACTTTTCTTGCCTGATCCTCAGTCATCCCTCTATCTTGCAGGATACCGATATGCAACGAGTACTCATCCTTCTTGAAGCTATGCAGAAGGACATGACAGCTATGCAGCAGGACATGACAGCTATGAAGAAGAAGATGATGACACCGACTGAAGACTGTGACACATCAATAATTAACAACCCCTTCGAGGAGCTTCAAAGTTTTGGCTATAAAGCAGAGAGCCTGGAAGATGTAAGTAAACTATATTTAGTGTGGGTGTTAAGCTTATATTAGCAATTGAAATAAGATATTTACTCCAAAATGCAATGGTTTTTGTGTAAAAATACTTGGCTGAATCAAATGTTTAATTTTTATTTGTAATACTGTAAGCTCATTGCACTATAATGCAATTTGAAATATATTTATGGTTACATAATGCAATAAGATAACATTATATTTTGTCCTGAGACAGTTGACTGAACGTCTGGTGTTGATAACAACAAATTATCGGTGAAGTATTATGATTTTGTATACTTTAGCTTGGCAAAAGTTAGTGGTGGTGGTTCTGTATACATTATAGCCCCAGCGTCGGCTATAGCCGACGTCAATGTATAACGTAACACTCAGCCTGAGCGTTGGCTATAGCTGATGGCAAAAAACTGTTATTGGAAGGGCGGGGGGGGGGGGGGGGTGTCTACCTCGGTGATCATTTTTGTAATATACAGAATAACCACATTTCTAACCCATTGCATATGTTTTCAGCAAAACAAAACAAATTCTTTGGGCTATGGGTGTCAAAAATATATTTTTGTAATGGGGCTCAACGGGTTAAACAAGCTTGGGAAGCAATTGCCTTACTTGATATCGTTAATTTTTGTTTGTTCATAAATGTCCTATGACACCATTCCTCACCTTCTATACCATAGCTGTGCCCGTATTTCATATTCAATGTGTATACATGTATAATTTTTTCCAACCTGATCGTTCACTCATTTTTAATTTCTTAATATACAGTACATATTAGTCATCATCATCCTCGTATACTATATAGCCCTACACATTGCTTATGTCTTTTGCCTTTACTTTTGTAATGACCGCCATCGCAGCGAAATAACCCGTTTTACCCCATCGCAAATACACTTGCTGTTCATTCACCTACAAGTATAATCTTGGGCATAATCTCGTCACCCATTCTTTGTGCAAGTGTGTTTTTGTGATGTTATTGCTTTCAGATGGAGTTTGTTTTTGTGTTGTGTATTTATTTTATTTGTGCATGCCTGGTGGTGGTTGTGTTGTAATTTTGTTGCATGGGTGTTCATATTTGTTGATACCGGTATCTTGGGTGTTAATATTTTTGTTGGTAATTCCATAAATTTACCCTTTGAGGGCGAGTCACATCATGTGACGCAAGGTCTTTCCCACCGCTATATCAAGGAACAGGTGGTATTGTGAGGAAGAATAGAGAGTTGATATGCCTTATTTCGTCTCAAGCTGTCATCTACATGTCTGTATTTTTTGCCTAGCTGCTTCCTATCGTAATGTACAGTATTATACGTCCTTCTACAGTAAGCAGTAAAGATATTTGCAGAACCATCCCTCCCTGCTCACACTTAATTCCATGCTTTTTAACTCGCACTTATGCTGCTTAAGAAGTAGCTAGGCAAAAAATAGAGACAGATGTAGATGACAGCTCGAGACTAAATGCGGCACATCAACCCTCTATTCTTCCTCGCAATACCACCTGTTCCTTGCTATAGTGGCGGGAAAGACCTTGCATATTATGACGTGACCCGCCCTCGATCTAAGGGTGAAGGTTGTTAATATGTTGATAATATAAAATACTGTACTCGTATACAGTATTCTTGGTTCCATGTCAACTCAGCACCCGTACATTTCAACATCCCAGTACTAAATCATCTCGGTAATATAATTGGACATAACCAATCTAATTTTCCCAAAGCTAACTTAGATTTGACGGGTGTTGAGTTGACCAGGTGTTGAACTGTACGGGCAAATGTGTTTTATATTTTTCAAATATACTACCAACACTTAAATTTTATTATTTTGTGTACATATTTTGTTTTGAGAGGGAATCCAACAAGAGGTCAACTAAGGAAAAAAACAACAAAAGTTTCCTCTCATTTGATTACCATACTCGTTCTGGCTAGGAGTAGCCCATGAATTAAAGCCTGGTGCTTAGACGGCATACAGTATTATACGTCCTTCTACAGTAAGCAGTAAAGATATTTGCAGAACCATCCCTCCCTGCTCACACTTAATTCCATGCTTTTTAACTCGCACTTAGCGCATTAGCGGCTCGCTTGGTGTAGTGACTAGCGTCTCGGACTTCCACCCAGAAGGCCCGGGTTCGCGCCCACGCTCGGCGCATTAAAGATTTTTCACAAGCACTGAGTCGTTACCATCCCTCATGAGCAAAGGGATGGGGTAGTAGTACAGGACCCCAATGGAAATACGCCTAATCGGCCTTATTGAGCTATCCTTAGCTAGCTTAGCATGCGCTAGCTTTAAGAACTATTATTATTATTATTATTATACATATATTTATTATATACAGTACTATTTTGTTTATATTTACTATAATTATCATTCACTTCCAGTGTTCCTGACATTTTTCTCATACTTAAGTGCCAACAATTAAGCCACTTTTTTTTTAGAAATGTTGTTATTGGAAATATGTATGTATGTACTCAGGCACATACCCCATAGTTTGGGGTTTGCAGGTTCAAGACAGAAACAACTATAAGTCTGTGACACTATAGCATTTCCTCGCCCCTATTTCTGTCTCTATTCGTAGGTAGAAAATGCAAGAGGTGGGGGATACCTAGCCTCCCACCCCTGAAATATACTATAATATAAACAAAAAAATAATAATTTAATTTTCCAACAGCTAATGGGACTGGAGAAGCAGTTCTCGGAAGGACATGAAAATTCCAAGAATAACAGGGCCACGTTACTGAAGATCCTCAAGGAGTTGGCCCCGAATCCTAAGAAGAATGCAAGAATAGTTGCATTGGATGTCATTAGGGCATCCATGCAACGTTTAGCTGATGACTCTATATGGCAGTATGTTAGTGCCCTCGGCCGATCGGGCACTAAAAAGGTGTCCATGAGCAAAATGATGCCCTCGATAAAGCAGATTGTGCTGGTAACATCGATAAAGGTGCTTTCAATTGACTTCAAAGAAGCATCAACAGCTCTTTCAACCTATTTAAAGAACACCAGCACAAGAGCAGCTGCTAAGAAGCACAAATCTGAAGCTGGACTTGGGAGGCAGGCACAGTCCGGTAACAGTACCGGTACTCAAAATGAAAGGGCCCGGCCTGCAAATACTGTTTGAAATGGGAGACAGGATGGTGGTGGTTTATCAGAAGCCTCTGATCCAGATGATGACACAGATTGTCATAATGATAGTGATTGGGAAATGGTTTGATAGGCGAATTCATAATCTGACGAGACCTGAATGTGTGTGGTGAAAGGATTCATTCTGTGGAGAATATGTGATTAGTGATTGAATGGATCTTTTGTCTGGGTAGGGCTTCCCCTGTGTCATACTGTGCTCTGTCTTTATGCTTTGTATAATACTTTTCTCCAAGTTGTTTGTGTTTTGCAATTGAGAGGAGCTAATTTTTATGGTATATACCTAGTATCTTATTTAATAGTTATTAGCTAAGCAGCTACACATTTTGGTATGGGCTTTTGTTACACAGGCAAGTTCAAAATTCAGTAGAGTTTATTGAGGTAGTACAAGATAGTTTTTTTATTTCAATTCATAGATACGCCGACTAGAGGTACAGAATTAATATTCTTGATTTAGTTTTCAGTAACAATGAACATATGATAAATAATGTAGAGATTGGTGACCACCTAGGAAATAGCGATCATAAATCTATTTATTTTAATATACAATGGACAGGGAATGCTAAAGAGAATATGACACTTATCCCAGATTTCAGAAAAGCCGATTATGGTGGGAAACAGAGAGTCAGCATAAATGGTACCAAGTCAGAGTGGGGAGCAGTCAAAAGTGGTGTCCCCCAGGGATCGGTATTAGGCCCCCTGTTGTTTATTATATACATAAATTACCTAGATTTAGGTATAACTAGTAGGATAAGTAAATTCGCAGATGATACTAAAATGGGGAGATCAATTGATTCAGATAGCGATATAGAGTGCCTCCAAAGGGATCTAGATACCTTACATGAATGGTCAGTAAATTGGCAGATGAAGTTTAACATTGACAATGCAAGGTATTAAAGATAGGGAAGATGCAAACAAATTTTAAATAAAAACTAGCTAATTTAGAATTAGAAAATTCAGACTGCGAGAAAGATCTAGGTGTGTTTGTTAGCAATGATTTGAAGCCTAGAAAACGGTGTATAAGCGTTCGTAATAAGGCAAACAGGATTCTCGGGTTCATCTCTAGGAGTGTGAGTAACAGAACTGCTGATGTTATCTTAAAACTTTACTTGTCATTAGTGAGACCCCCTATGGATTATGCTGTCCAATTTTGGTGTCCTTATTACAGAATGGACATAGATTCATTGGAGAGAGTACAGCGTAGAATGACAAAAATGATCCATAATATTAGAAATCTTCCGTATGAAGAAAGGTTGAAGAAATTAGGTTTACATTCGTTAGAGAGACGCAGAGTTAGAGGGGATATGATAGAGGTATTCAAGTGGGTTAGTGGGATTAACAAAGAGGACATGACAAATGTACTAAAGCTCAGTGATAGCGAAAGAACTCGTACCAATGGTTTCAAATTAGATAAATTTAGTTTCAGAAAAGATATAGGCAAATATTGGTTTGGTAACAGAGTTGTAGATGGGTGGAATGGACTACCAAGTGCTATAGTGGGATCATAAACGGTAGGGAACTTTAAGATAAAATTGGATAAGCATATGGACGAGAAGGGTTGGGTGTGAAGGGGGATCAGCCGGGTTGGGCCAATCAGTGCTCTGCAGACCCCGTAATCCTGCGTTAATCTCTAACCGTTTTGGTAAGATGATCCTCAGGGTATTAGTGTTGAGCCTATAATTGGGCTTTGTAATTGGGGTTGTGTGGGACAGGGATCTGCCTTGCTTAGGCCAATCGACTTTCTGCAGACTCCCATTTTCTTATGTTCTTATGTTATTTTTTTTTTTTTTTAACAATCATTTTAACTACCGGGTATGAGGAATCCAGTTTAGAACATTCCCAGTGGATTGTGTTCTTTCCTTTCATAAATTTTATTTTAGTAAGCATTGTTTACACATAGCGATTTTGATATGTTTCAACTTTATATTGTCTTTGTCCCAGTTTTGGTTTGACTTTGTTTGCAAGTTTTACATTTTAATATTCATATTAACTTATTATTTTCATCATCTTTTAAAATATAAACTGGCAATCTAATAATAAATAGTCTGCAAAATTGTCTCAAGCATAAGATAACTATGTCAGAATCAGATACAAATTAACAGCTAGATTGAATAGCTAAAAATGGTAGTGTAGTTAGCATCCAGTGTGCTGATTCTGTATTCCAGAATGAATGTAAGATTAAGAATGGTTTGAAAGAAAAATGCAGAACATGATATTGTACATGTCAAAAACGTAGTGTAGTGATGGTAGCATTATGAATCATGCACATCTGAACGTACAATAGTGATTATCGTAGCTAGTGAAGAAAACCCCACAATCTAAGACAAAGTTTATTCCATACACTGTTTGGAATAAACTTCTAGTCTGACATCAATTTTTTTTCTTGGCTGCATTAATTTGAACTTAGTTAATTGGAGAATTTTAATGTGTCCGTCCTCTAGTGAGGTAACCCTCTCAGGAACCTATCTGTGTTAAGGAGAATTGACAATTTACTTTTACGTATTTATATTCATGGTCAGTCCCATGAAAACTTTGTTATGAAGCTCAGTGGTTAGGTTAATTCACTGTCGGTTACTATGGTACAGTCATCGGAATAAGGTCCGTTTTATCGTTTCTGTGATGTCAGTTAGGTTTTTGTTCTGTTTCTGTCTAGAGCCGGCCACCTCCAGTTATGGGGTATGTGCCTAAGTATATAGATAGAAGTATTACATATTGCTGGGAACAGTTTAGAAATTATAGTTAAAAGTAATTCACTCAACAGTTTGCAAAACATTGCCAATGGATGTTTATTATACATTTGATTACCAGTTGTATTTGCATAATGAAAATGATGTTCTGACGACTACCAAACATTTATAATAATTACAATATTATTAGTATTATGTATTATTTTTTTGTAATACAGAATATAGCAGAATATATTTGTTTACTTAATCTGTTGAATGTGCATTATGTACAGTATATGTATATATATTCTCAAATAAAAACAAATTGAACCTTGCATATTATTTCACATTTGTAGACATTACTGTGTATAATTATATATAAGCTATATATATATATATTGTTATGCCCTGTTTTTCTACAGGTTTAACTTGGGTAATGTGAGTTCTGAATGACTGGGTATAGAAGGCTGCATGCACAATACAAGGTATGAGGAATAGAGAACACAAAATAAACACACGGTAACACGACACAAGTTCACGTTTATTGAAATAAAGAAATAAAGAGCATAGAAAGATAGTTATATTCGCACAAAACAAATGATAGAAGGGAACTGCTAGCATTTGCGGATTTGGATGGAGCCTAGTCTCCCACTTCCAACGTTCAGGTATATTCTTCTGATCACGGGTTTAATTAGCAAGTTTATATTTTACTGGAAGACCTCAATATATTCGTATAATTCAATGTCACTGATTTTACCTCTTGCTGGCTGGTCGCGTGCCCACGTAGCAACTCACAGTTAGGATTAGACGCGTATATTATAGAACACGGAAATCTCTAGCAACCTCATGGGGGTACTGAACTAAGTTTGATATTCTTAAGGCAGAAATATGTAGAACACGAATCAGTGGGCGAACGTTAGATATCACTAGAGTTTTAATATCTGAATAAGGTAATTACGAGAGTCAAGGTCGCCTGTTAATAAAAAACACTGATCGCTTAGTACGTCCCAAATGGAATGGTTAAATATGAATTACACTGGGCAAGGTCTTAGCCACTTTATAGAAAGTTAATAGGTGAGTATCAAGCTAGTACTATAACACTTAGTGCTAGTAACATGAATCTTGAATAGTATGGGTAGATCTGGTCCTGGTTATCTTGCTTCCGGTGATGTTGGGGGCTAACGACTGGTTCCTCGGCCGTCCAGATGGTCCAAAATGTAGGAAGTTCTCAAGTCGGATCTCTTGATGATCGTTGCTGGCTACACACTTATATACCCACGAATTTGTGTGAAGGTTATAAGGTGCACGTTAGGACTTGTACATGGACAGATGCTTCTATCAGTCTTCTCTGCCACGGAGTCTGCCGGATCTGGAATCTCTCAACTCCGGAACAACACAAGGGCAGAGCTAGAGGTAAACTGCAGGGTAGTGACCACTGGTTGGTGTCTAGCTTTCAACTGATTTGACTGGGGGCGGGAGTTAGATTTATAGGCTCGGTTCTGGACCCTGTAGACAGTAGGGATCTCGAGTCTTATGGACTTAATTGAGCTCTCAATAGATATGGGGACTAGGTAAGATGGTATTTACTGTTGTGGCACAGGGCGATAGGAAGCCTTTATATTTTCATATAACTGAGCCTTAGTAAGAGGTACTATTTTGGCTATACTGGACGTATTTAGGGGAGAGAGACTGGATCTACTTTGCGAGGAGGATGGGGACAGCTGTGATAGGAGCGTCTCTCTAGATTGTTCAATCTTCATTCTATGGTATAGCTGAGGTGCTAATTTAGTGATCAGAGCATGCAAGAAAGGTAAATGGTTTATTGTGAGGTAATAGAGGTTAGTAAAGGTGTTAGTCATTCATGGTTAGTTCATTGATAGGAAGAATTCCTGTGCTACCTGGCAATGACTCGAAAGTCAAAACAGGGGCCAGGTATACCTCCGCGGGGGTGGGGGTCTCCCTCCTCGGGTGGGCAAAAAGGGGGAGCTGGGCGCCCTCTCTCTGATATAGTCGTCCGGCGGCTGTGGCTAGGGGCTTGCCATATCACCAGTGTTTGTAATAACCCTCTGTGTATGAGACAGATGTGAGTGTCTTTAACCTCTGAAGTGCGCATGGGGGTAATTGGAAACGTCCCCCTGTGCTGACGTATTTGAGGTGTTTCCGTCACTAAAATATTCATTGTGCCATTAATAGCATTAATACTTATCCATATGCGCCTATTATGGGTTGATTATAAAGGTATTAACCTGAAACAACAATAAAACGAGTGAAAACAGCGTTTGGATGGTCAAAATCGGAGATTTTGCTTTCCCGCCAATTTTCCCCAAGGCCACTGAGACACAGTCGATCGATACTCTCTCTCTCTCTCTTGCACTCGCTTGCTATCAGTGATGACCACACCCTCCAATCGGATTTCTAATGTTAGCACGAAAATATACCTCAGAATAAGGGAATAACAGGGAAAATAGGTGATAACTGAAGGAGAGGAGGAAAGTGGGGAAGGAGGGGAGGTAGAGGACTGAGATTTTGCATGGCCCAGGGGCCAAAAAAAAAATAAAAAATAAAAAAAAATTTTTTTTTCGATGTCAAAAGTTGATTTTTTTTTTCTCTGACTCTTAAGAGTCTCCCCGCAGTGCGCCGGGGGAACTCTTAAGAGTCTCCCCGCAGCTCCCGGGTTAATACCAAAACCGAAGGTGCCTTAGCTAGCTGGTTTTACTCGGCTGGTTGTTAATTGTAGGGTTTGCTGGATATGGTGGAGACTGGGTTGCTAACTCTGCCACATTTCTCTGGAAGTATGACAATAGAAGTTAGTTACTGGCGGGGCGGCTAGCCTCGCACCGACGACCATTGGGTGCAGGGTTGTGAATGTGTTGTAAGAGAATAGATGGCATGCAAGGGGCTAGTAAAGTTCTAATGTTGTTCTGGCCTACTAAGTGAAGGTAGGCTGGATAGGAGTATATATATAAAAGGTTGGAGAGCGTTAGTAACGGACAATTCAAGGATCTTCAAGAGGTATGAGAGAGAGGCTAGGTCGGACAAGAGTCGAGAAGCGCGGGTGTCTTAATGAGAGGGGGGGGGGAGTGTTCAAGGGCTACAGGGAAATTTTGCCCCTAAGGTCCCTGGGCGTGGGGGTGGCATTAGGCTACAATTGATATGGAAGTTTGAAAAGGCAGTAGAATACGTTAGCCAAATGCTACCGGGGAATGCAACTATGGGGTGGTATATGAGTCTGGAAAAGATAGAGTTATGTGATCAGTCAGAGGGTTATGGATACTATTAGTTGGCCCTGGGAACTGCGTTTTCTATTAAATATAAAATACCAACCACAGCGGCAGTTCGTAGGGGTACTTAGTTATTGTTTCGGGGTACTTATGACAGATACTGGTAACCAGGTTATCTTATACAATCTCTGGTTGGGGTAAGAGGTGTAAGACACGAAATAAATTGGCGTAGTGTGGGCTGTGGATACGAAGGAGGCAAGGGGAAGACGTATGACAATTGTGGAAAGTAAATGGAAAAAGGTGAACACAATGGCGGATAAAATACTTAACCTAAGGATTGCATACATAGATTTATGGGGCGATGGGTCTTCAGAAGCCTAGTCTGGCAAGACAAGATGTTAGGGAATGTTAATATTAATACTTAGTTACTAGAGGAGCAATGCAAGGGGCGACTGAGCACGGGTTACATATATCTATACTCGTCATGGAAAATGATATACGAGGTCTAGGGACAAGCGTGGGTGTTTGAACTTCTAAGATATATAACATCTACTTCTCGGATGTAAGAACATACATAGATATATTTATGGCTGTCTGATGTGTTGGCATTGGCTCCACGTCGGGACAGGGCATGTTTTTAATATGAATGTATATTCCTGTTCATCATCTTTGTAGTTAATAAGTGTAGGACACGAGGGGGTTAGTGTACGTGAGGTGTGGAAAATGGTCGGTTTAGAAAAGGTAAATGGATGTGTCCTGGAGCTGTTTAGCCCTGCGGGCTTGGGCCTGTCTGGAATGGCGGGCTCGGTCAGCTGGTCCTTTCGTTCTGTGGACCTTTCTTGCGGGTGTTTCTGTGTGGTGTTCGCTCGTGGCTTCTGTGGTGGGCTTCTTGTTCTGGGGCATTTTACTTCCCTCTCCTTCATTATAGGCTCGTCCTCGAGCCTCAAGGGTGAAGTTAAAAGAATCATAGTAATGGTGGGTCATTTTCAGGGTATTTAGAAAGTTCCACCAAACACGAGAGCGACGGTCAGGTTTCTTTTGCAGGTCAATGTATACCTGTAAGAATGTGTCCTCTGTGTTGTGGCGGGCAGCTGCCCGGGCTTGGTGTGGGTGTGGTACACGGGCCAAGTGTCCAGTGTTTCGTATGAATGGTTTGTAGCTTTCCCCCGTGGGGGTCGGAGTGAGGTGTGTGGGGTTGACAGGAAGTCTGTTTAGTGTGGTGAATGGGTTACTAACCGAAAGGGGATTCGCGCGTGACAACAGGGCTGGGGATGAAGGGGGAATGTGAGTCTGGGTTGTATTTGGTTTTCTTAGGCGGTGTTGTAGGTTGGGAATATATAGTGAGGCAATGCGCAAAATCGGTGTAGGTAAGGTGGGTGAAGGAGGTGTGTGGGAAGGAGGGGGTGTGTGTGTGTTGTGGCTTGGGTCCTTAGTGTCAGAACGGGGTGTTATTTTTGTATCGCTGTCTTTAAATCTGATGGGTCTGTTGATTATTCTACCTCTGGCGGTCCTGGTGGGAAGGTAGATGTTTGTCGTGGGACTTGAGTCGCTCGACGATGTTTTATAGTGAGGGGAAGCATGTTTTATAGGTAAATGACATGTGGGAGTTTTCTCGGGGGTGACTTTGGGGGGGGGTTTCTTAGGGGGGGTTGGTTGGGGGTTCGGTGAGATGAGGAGGTTGGTCGGTGTGTGGGTGGGGTGGTGGGGATCGTGGAGGGGAAAGGGGCGGATGCGGGGGGGGCTAGACGGGTGGGTAAGGAGTGTAGATTTAAGTTGGAGGGTTGGGGGTAGGGGCGTGTGTTGTTTGATGAGGTTGGTGATTTGCTGGTGATTATTCGTCTTCTTTCCCTTTGTGGGGGAGAATTCGACGAAGAAGAAGAAGAGGAGGAGGAGGAGGAGGGTAGTGGTCTGGCAGCCCTACGGAACTTGGTTAGTAGGGTGTGTTTTCTGGAGGTTTTAAACGATGATTGTCGTGGGCGTAAGTTGTAGCGTGAGGTTACTGAGGTAGATTGTGTGGTGCGGTTGGGTGTGTACTTGGTTTGGGGTGGCGGTGGTGGTTTTCTCACTGTGGTGCCTGGTGGAGGTATGTCAGGGCTAGACTGGAGGGTTTCTGTTGTGGTCGGGGTTGTGGGTGGAGGTTTTTGTACTTGGATAAGTTGGGGAGGAACTTGACTATCAGAAGTGAAAGAAGGTGTCATGGTGGAAGAGGGTGTGATATTGGGGGCTTGGGGTTTGTGGAGGTTAGTTGGGGGGGTATGGTGAGAAAAGATTTGTCGGTTCGGTGCTGGAGGGCTTAGGTCCTTAGGGGTTTGTATGGGAATATTCGTAGCCTGAGTGAGGGGGTGAGTAGGGGTATTTAATTTAGGGTCGGACGTGTGGGGTGGGGTAATGTCTAGTGGCTTTAGAGGTTTAAACGCTCGGACGAATCTAGTTCGGAGCGTGCGAGTTACGCCGTGATAGTCGATGGTGACTTGAAAGGCATTTGGGACTTGTATTACGGTGTAGGGTCCGACATAGCGAGGGCCTAACTTGTTGGTGATAGGGAGGTTGGCTACCATTACGGTGTCATGGATGGCGAAAGGGTTTTTTTCATCGATGTTGTCAGTTTTGGTGTCTTGACAGATCTGGGCGGTATGGAGGGTGTTTTGCAGATGTTGCAATGGGTCAATTGTGGAGGTGGTGGAGGGAAGGTGAGCGTGGTGGTGGAATGGCAGTAACAGGGGGGGTACACCGTAAACACGTTCATGAGGGGAAATACCGTCTTCCCGAGGACAGGTGTTCATACCCCACTGTATCATCTTTAGTTGTGATGGCCAGTCTGAGGTATTAAGAGCAATCATTCTTGTACGTAACTGGTTGTTGATGGTGCGATGGCTGCGTTCGCAGATAGCATTTCCTTGAGGCCAGTACGGGGATGAGTGTTTAATCTTGATACCGCATTGTTGGGTGAATTGTTGCCAAACGTGTCCACTAAACTCGGGGGCATTGTCCGATAGAAGAGCAAGGGGAAGGCCGAATATAGGGAACACTTCGGTGGCAAGCAGTGTGGCGACTGTGGTGGCTGTGTGGTCTTTAACTGGGCAGGCTATTAGAAATTTTGAATATACGTCTACAAATGTGACGATATAGCGGTTGCCAGCGTAAGAAGGGAACGGGCCCATGATGTCGAGGGATAGGACTTGGAACGGTTTGTTGGCAGAAATGGTACCAGCTGGGCCTGGGGTGCGTGATCTATCCTTTCCCAATAAACACGGTTTGCAGGATTCTGTCACTCGTTGTGCAATTTTGGAGGGGTTGGGGGTCCAGTATTGGTCTGTGAAGATCTTTAACATTTTCTTTTGTCCAAGGTGTATGCCGTTTCCCTCGTGGATGGCAATCATGTAGTCGTGGGCTATGGTGGGGTCCAAGATTATGTGACCAGTGTCTGTGGCAAGTTGATCTCCCCAGCGAGTCAGTCTCCTGAAGACGTTTAACGGTATCCAGGGGGGTCTGATTCGTGCTTCCCAAGATTGAATTAGGGAGGGGGCTGGGGGGGCATTCTGTCGGGAGGTGGGGGTAGATACCAATTGAGTGTTTTGTAAGGCGGCTAGGTTGGTGGGGGGCTCTTTTGGTACTGGCAAACGTGACAGGGCGTCTGCATTAGTATGGAGTTTGCCGGGACGATATTGTATTGTAAAGTCGTAGTCCTCTAGTGTCTCTCCTCCAACGTACCAAAATGGCTGAGTTGGTTTCGCACCTACGCAGCCATTGTAAAGATTGATGGTCGGTAATTATTTCGAGTTTGCGCCTAACACAAATGACCGGAAGTGGCTGAGTGCCCAAATGATCCCTAAGCACTCTCTTGGTGGCTGCGTAATTCTGTTGGGGTGGGGTGAGTGTGTAGCTGGCATACGCTATCACATGTTCCTTTCCATCTCTGAATTGAGCTAATACTGCACCTATGGCGTACAGAGATACGTCGGTATAAAGACGGAAAGGTTTCTGGTAGTCAGGGAAAACGACAATAGGGGCTTGGATTAGCTTTTGCTTCAAAGTGTTAAACGCGAGGTCTCTTTCAGGTGTCCAGGCGAACGGGGTGTCTTTGTGGGTAAGTTGGTGGAGGGGTCTGGCTATGGTGGCAAAGTGGGGGACGAAACGTCTGTAGTACGTGGCTAAACCTAGAAACGAACGTATTCCTTTAACCGTGGTGGGTGGGGTTTGGTTTTGTATGGCTTGAAGTTTCTTTGGGTCTGGCGCAATACCATGTTCAGATATCACGTGTCCGAGAAAATCTACCTTATTCCGGGTAATCACGCACTTTGAGGGTTTTAATTTCAACCCGGCGGCTCGGATTCTTTGCAGGACTTGTCTCAACCTGAGGAGGTGTTCTTCCCAGGTTGGAGAGTACACAATAATATCGTCCAGATAGGCTAGGCAGGTTTCCCAGGTTAGGCCATGCAATACCGTTTCCATCAAACGGGAGAAAGTGGCGGGTCCGTTACAGAGGCCAAAAGGTAGGACGTTAAATTCATAGTGATGGCCACCACTAGTGGAAAATGCTGTTTTCTTTTGGTCCTCGGCCTTGATAGGCACTTGCCAATACCCTGCTTGCAAGTCGAGGGTAGTGAACCATTTGGATCCGTATAGGGAGTCAAGGGAATCGTCTATTCGGGGTAAGGGCGTAGCGTCTTTAATGGTTATGTCATTTAACCTCCTGTAATCGACGCAAAAACGGGTTGTCCCATCTTTCTTTTTGACTAAGACAACAGGGGAAGACCAGGGGCTAATGGACGGGGTGGCAATCCCGGCCTCTAACATTTCCTGGACTTGGCGTTCCTCTTCCTGACGTTGTATGGGGTTCTTTCTATGGGATGGTTGTCGTATGGGGGGGCCTGTGGTGTTAATGATGTGTTGTTCTACATCCGTCTGTCCGATTTCGGTGGGTTGTTGGGCAAAGACGTCACTGAATTCCATCAGTAGGTCGTACATGCCGTTCTTTGGTGGTCAGATAGTGTCTCAGGAAGAGGGGGCAATTGGAGGCTGGTAGGGGTGTCGTTACAATGTATGGGGAGGTCATCGAAAGTTTCGAGATCTCCTATAATGAGACCTTTCGGTAATGTCAGGGGTTCCTCTGAGATATTAGCCACGAGAATGTGGTTGATACGAGCGGGAATGATGGCGGGTTGTAAGAGGCAGCGATGGGGGTTGGGGGATGTGTTAGTGGGGGAAAATACCATGTGAGTTTGGGGTATGGGCCGCAGGTTCACCAATTTTTGATGGTGGGGGGGAATTTGGCATTTATCCTGAACTACCGCTGGGCTAATGATGGTGGGGGATTGACTGGCGAGCAGGTGCTTGGTACTTATAAGGGGGGCAAGGTCACTTTGGTGGGGGTCACGCATGAGGGGGGGATTAACGGCGCGTGTGAGAGGATCAGTGGGGCGCGGTGTGAGGGGGTTAGAAAACGGGATTTGTTGGAGGGACTGCGGAGGGTTGGTGGGGGAAGCGTTGTCGGTGGCAGTAACGGTTTGTTTAGAGGTTATCTGGGGTTGGTGGGTTTGTCTGTCATGAGGGGGTGAGTCAAGTGTGGGGTTTTGAAGTTTATTAGGGGTGTGAATTGTGGGGGGGTGGAAGGGAGCTACTGACGAAAAACTGTCACAAGGGGGATTGGGGGGGTGGTGGAATAGCTGGGCATTTCTGGGGGCATGGTGGGAACATGGTTGTGTCCCTCGGTCGGCACGCGTGAGGGAGGGATTAACGGCGCGTGCGGGCGGTTCAGAAGGGTGCGAGGTGAGCGAGTTAGAAAACGGGATTTGCTGGGGGGACTGCGGAGGGTTGGTGGGGAAAAAGTTAGGTGTAGAACATGGGTTATTGGTGTAGGACTGGTGTATTGATTTGGGGTTGTTAACATTTCTGGGGGCATGGGGGAAACATTGTTGGGTACATTGGTCGGCATTTTCTCTGGAAACATGTGTACATAAACATTGGATAGAATTAGGGTTACATATATCAGAGTCTGTCCTGAAAACATGGGAGGATTTATTCTGGGCAGAGTTACGAGAATTGAGGGGATTACCGAGGGGGAGTTGCTTGGACTTGTCTTCTTTCGTTTGTTGAGGCATTTTTTTACTGAATTGAGTGAGGTTTTGAGAGATCTCGGGGCAAGGGGAGGTTTTAGGAGTAACCTTAGTGCTAGCTGCAACTTGGTAACCCTGAATCAGGTTTTGTTGAGGGGGAGGTTGTTTTTTCTTTTTGGGAATGGGTTTCTGCGTGATTGGTTTGTCAGAGGCTTTGGGCTGGAATTTGTTTTTGAATGAGATCAGCCTTTGGCCGCAGTCAATCTGGGCCTCTAGTTTTTGAAGGAGGTCAAGTCCAAGGAAACCATCATAATGTTTACAGTTGGAGGAAAATACTGTAAATGTGTGATAACAACGAGCATGGGGGCCAGGAGTGGTTACTGATAGGGGTAAAGTGTCTCCTAGGAGATTTAAGTAAGTATCAGCAGCTGAGATGAGTTCTGTTTTGGTGTTTAACAAAGGGCCAAATCGTCGGGGATGTTTTTCATAGTAAGATTTGAACAAACATGACTTGGCAGCTCCCGTGTCGATTAGCAAGCGGACAGGAATGTCCTTGATTTTGGCCATGTAATAAATGGGGGCAGTGCGACTAGTTATGGCGTCCCCCGCCGAGCCCATCGTGGGCGGGGGATACTTTAAAAATCCTGGGGGTCGGTATCTACCTCTTCCAGGGTTTCCTCCGTATCGTCTGAGGTCATGGTATGGGGGGCAATTTCTTCCTCTTGTCCCACTCCTCTTCATTTACAGAAATGCGAGGAGTAGAGGGGCGAGGTTTGGCAGAGTCACGAATTTGGTGGAGGGCACACTGAGCATTACAGGCAGGGAATCCATAGGGGTTGATAATGACTAAGGTAGGATTTTTACTTTGGTAGGTGTTGTAGTTGCTGTTCCGGTTGAAGATTCTGCGTGGCTGGGACGGTTGGAACCGGGGTCTACTGGGTTGGGGCTTGCCGGAAGGGTAGGTGGGTCTGTTGTTGAAAGATGAGGCTGGGTAGGCATTCTTGGGGTTTTGGTGGTTGGTTTGCTGCGGGTGCATGGGAAACCTCTTGATTGCAGCGATTTGGGTGGGTGCTTCTGTGCGCACGGCCAAAATACGTCGGATCGTGATGAGGTCTTTTTTGTATTCGACGAAATCGTGCACCCGGAAATGGTCTTTTACTGCTGAGGGCGCGAAATTCGTTCCAGGTGAGATCAGGGCGCACTTGATAGGCCACCAGGGAAACGGCTTTTCACAGGTGTGGTAATGTTACGGCTATTTTATGTGCGTCCGTGGTATAAGTAATGTCAACTAAGGGTTTCACTATGTCCATGAATACTTCGATCCCATAATTTGTTTCATCATAATTTGGGATGAAAACGTGGTTAGGTTGCGCCATGATGTTCTCGTGTTCTAGCTGTTCCAAACTTGCAATGTAATGCAACCTTTTATCCGAATCAAGAACCACCGCTGCCGCCAATGTTATGCCCTGTTTTTCTACAGGTTTAACTTGGGTAATGTGAGTTCTGAATGACTGGGTATAGAAGGCTGCATGCACAATACAAGGTATGAGGAATAGAGAACACAAAATAAACACACGGTAACACGACACAAGTTCACTTTTATTGAAATAAAGAAATAAAGAGCATAGAAAGATAGTTATATTCGCACAAAACAAATGATAGAAGGGAACTGCTAGCATTTGCGGATTTGGATGGAGCCTAGTCTCCCACTTCCAACGTTCAGGTATATTCTTCTGATCACGGGTTTAATTAGCAAGTTTATATTTTACTGGAAGACCTCAATATATTCGTATAATTCAATGTCACTGATTTTACCTCTTGCTGGCTGGTCGCGTGCCCACGTAGCAACTCACAGTTAGGATTAGACGCGTATATTATAGAACACGGAAATCTCTAGCAACCTCATGGGGGTACTGAACTAAGTTTGATATTCTTAAGGCAGAAATATGTAGAACACGAATCAGTGGGCGAACGTTAGATATCACTAGAGTTTTAATATCTGAATAAGGTAATTACGAGAGTCAAGGTCGCCTGTTAATAAAAAACACTGATCGCTTAGTACGTCCCAAATGGAATGGTTAAATATGAATTACACTGGGCAAGGTCTTAGCCACTTTATAGAAAGTTAATAGGTGAGTATCAAGCTAGTACTATAACACTTAGTACTAGTAACATGAATCTTGAATAGTATGGGTAGATCTGGTCCTGGTTATCTTGCTTCCGGTGATGTTGGGGGCTAACGACTGGTTCCTCGGCCGTCCAGATGGTCCAAAATGTAGGAAGTTCTCAAGTCGGATCTCTTGATGATCGTTGCTGGCTACACACTTATATACCCACGAATTTGTGTGAAGGTTATAAGGTGCACGTTAGGACTTGTACATGGACAGATGCTTCTATCAGTCTTCTCTGCCACGGAGTCTGCCGGATCTGGAATCTCTCAACTCCGGAACAACACAAGGGCAGAGCTAGAGGTAAACTGCAGGGTAGTGACCACTGGTTGGTGTCTAGCTTTCAACTGATTTGACTGGGGGCGGGAGTTAGATTTATAGGCTCGGTTCTGGACCCTGTAGACAGTAGGGATCTCGAATCTTATGGACTTAATTGAGCTCTCAATAGATATGGGGACTAGGTAAGATGGTATTTACTGTTGTGGCACAGGGCGATAGGAAGCCTTTATATTTTCATATAACTGAGCCTTAGTAAGAGGTACTATTTTGGCTATACTGGACGTATTTAGGGGAGAGAGACTGGATCTACTTTGCGAGGAGGATGGGGACAGCTGTGATAGGAGCGTCTCTCTAGATTGTTCAATCTTCATTCTATGGTATAGCTGAGGTGCTAATTTAGTGATCAGAGCATGCAAGAAAGGTAAATGGTTTATTGTGAGGTAATAGAGGTTAGTAAAGGTGTTAGTCATTCATGGTTAGTTCATTGATAGGAAGAATTCCTGTGCTACCTGGCAATGACTCGAAAGTCAAAACAGGGGCCAGGTATACCTCCGCGGGGGTGGGGGTCTCCCTCCTCGGGTGGGCAAAAAGGGGGAGCTGGGCGCCCTCTCTCTGATATAGTCGTCCGGCGGCTGTGGCTAGGGGCTTGCCATATCACCAGTCTTTTAATAACCCTCTGTGTATGAGACAGATGTGAGTGTCTTTAATACCAAAACCGAAGGTGCCTTAGCTAGCTGGTTTTACTCGGCTGGTTGTTAATTGTAGGGTTTGCTGGATATGGTGGAGACTGGGTTGCTAACTCTGCCACATTTCTCTGGAAGTATGACAATAGAAGTTAGTTACTGGCGGGGCGGCTAGCCTCGCACCGACGACCATTGGGTGCAGGGTTGTGAATGTGTTGTAAGAGAATAGATGGCATGCAAGGGGCTAGTAAAGTTCTAATGTTGTTCTGGCCTACTAAGTGAAGGTAGGCTGGATAGGAGTATATATATAAAAGGTTGGAGAGCGTTAGTAACGGACAATTCAAGGATCTTCAAGAGGTATGAGAGAGAGGCTAGGTCGGACAAGAGTCGAGAAGCGCGGGTGTCTTAATGAGAGGGGGGGGGGGAGTTCAAGGGCTACAGGGAAATTTTCCCCCTAAGGTCCCTGGGCGTGGGGGTGGCATTAGGCTACAATTGATATGGAAGTTTGAAAAGGCAGTAGAATACGTTAGCCAAATGCTACCGGGGAATGCAACTATGGGGTGGTATATGAGTCTGGAAAAGATAGAGTTATGTGATCAGTCAGAGGGTTATGGATACTATTAGTTGGCCCTGGGAACTGCGTTTTCTATTAAATATAAAATACCAACCACAGCGGCAGTTCGTAGGGGTACTTAGTTATTGTTTCGGGGTACTTATGACAGATACTGGTAACCAGGTTATCTTATACAATCTCTGGTTGGGGTAAGAGGTGTAAGACACGAAATAAATTGGCGTAGTGTGGGCTGTGGATACGAAGGAGGCAAGGGGAAGACGTATGACAATTGTGGAAAGTAAATGGAAAAAGGTGAACACAATGGCGGATAAAAATACTTAACCTAAGGATTGCATACATAGATTTATGGGGCGATGGGTCTTCAGAAGCCTAGTCTGGCAAGACAAGATGTTAGGGAATGTTAATATTAATACTTAGTTACTAGAGGAGCAATGCAAGGGGCGACTGAGCACGGGTTACATATATCTATACTCGTCATGGAAAATGATATACGAGGTCTAGGGACAAGCGTGGGTGTTTGAACTTCTAAGATATATAACATCTACTTCTCGGATGTAAGAACATACATAGATATATTTATGGCTGTCTGATGTGTTGGCATTGGCTCCACGTCGGGACAGGGCATGTTTTTAATATGAATGTATATTCCTGTTCATCATCTTTGTAGTTAATAAGTGTAGGACACGAGGGGGTTAGTGTACGTGAGGTGTGGAAAATGGTCGGTTTAGAAAAGGTAAATGGGTGTGTCCTGGAGCTGTTTAGCCCTGCGGGCTTGGGCCTGTCTGGAATGGTGGGCTCGGTCAGCTGGTCCTTTCGTTCTGTGGACCTTTCTTCCGGGTGTTTCTGTGTGGTGTTCGCTCGTGGCTTCTGTGGTGGGCTTCTTGTTCTGGGGCATTTTATATATATTAACTGCACTTTATATATTTGCAATATACAAATTGTTAACAGTTAAATGTTGCAATTCTGTTTTGATTTTTCTAATTGATTCTTGTCAATGTTTTGTTTGCTGTTATGCTTACATTTCAATTAGGTTCTCGAGTTTCACATTTATATAATATACAGTAGCTTTATAATATAATGTGGTATATACTGTATATATAAAAAAAAAAAAAAATTATATTCCCAGCTTATTTGATGGCTGGTAATTATGGCCTAAATAAGGTTCATTAAGAGCTTTATTCAGGTTCCTTAAAAGCCCTTTTAAGGTTCTCTAGAAGCCGTTTTAAGGTTCATTAAAAGCTCTTTTAAGAGCTTTATTCAGGTTCCTTAAAAGTCCTTTTAAGGTTCTCTAGAAGCCGTTTTAAGGTTCATTAAAAGCTCTTTTAAGGGAAAATTCAAGGCGTATTTAATGAATGTTTATACAAAGTTTGGGCATGCCTTATAAGGTACATTAAAAAGCCTAGTTTTTTGGTTTATTAAAGGTTCACAACTCAAAGTTTGCACGCTTTAAAATAGCCTTGGAAAAACATACTATGAACGTTGAAATTCTGGGCCCCCCCCAGAATTTCAACGTTCATAGTATGTTTATGCCTAAGTTGACAAAGAAGACATCAGGAGAACAACCAAACTGGAAATGTCCCTCATGCCCAGGGCCCGCTGCAGGGCCAACCAGGGCAACACCGGACGCCGACTTGATCCAATTTGTGACCAAATGGAAAGCGCGGATCCAGGTCCTTGCCTGGGTACCTAAAGGAGCCAGAATCCAAGTGGCGGAGGCCCTTACAACCATCATAAAGCAGGCCCTACAGCTCAAGACACCCCTCGCATGGGCACGGCTCCTTGGTTTCTCTTATGGGGCCCTCCGAAAACCACCCAGAACCAACATACAAGACCATCTCCAGGTTTCACTAGCCACCAGAGTGAAACGTCAAGTAGCACAGTATATGGAGGCAATCAGGCTGGTGGACCCCCCCGAACAGCAACCAAATAGGGCGCATAAGCAACAGGACAAGGAAGAGGAAGAGGCTGAACAGCTACATAAGAGGGTCGCAGCGAAGCTGGCGGATAGTGACATCAAAGGGGCCGTCAGACTGTTGTCCTCTTCAGAAGGTTATGCTGGTCATGGCACCGAAGTTGTTGAAGCCCTACGAGGAAAGCACCCACCTACACCTCGGGACCTAAGCCTCCAAATGACCAGATATCCCAACCTTTAGTTGTCACGAAGGAGCAGGTGGTTGCCGCAGTGACTTCATTCCCAGCAGGCTCAGCCGCGGGCCCAGATGGTATCCGACCCGCCCACCTCAAAGGCCTCTTGGGTCAGGGATCAGGAGCAGCTGGGGAGGCACTCTTGGAAACCCTCACCAAATTTATCAACATGGTTTTAAGAAGGGAAGTACCCGACTGTGCCACACCCCTATTTTGGGGGGCATCACTCTGTGCACTGGCAAAAAAAGATGGCGGTGTGCGCCCAATAGCAGTAGGGAACACCTTCCGCCGCCCTGCCACAAAGGTGGGTTTGAAACCACTTTCAAATGGCCTAGGTCAACACTTAAGACCAGTTCAACTAGGTTTTGGAACTCCATGGGGATGTGAAGCTGCTGTACACGCAACCCGCACTTACCTCAGCCAAGCCCGAGATAAACGAGTGCTTCTAAAGATTGACATGCGGAACGCATTCAACAGCATTTGCAGGGATGTCTTCCTCCGTGCAGCTCGAGAGCACATCCCCACTCTGTACCCCCTACTTTGGCAGGCTTATTCCAAACCTTCAATCCTGATTTTCGGCGAGACGGTAATCTCATCAGCGACCGGGTTACAGCAGGGAGATCCAGGTGGTCCTGCTCTTTTCTCAATAGGGGTGGATGCAGCAGCTAACAAAGTAAGGTCAGAATTGAATGTATGGTACCTGGACAATGCAACCTAGGGTGGGTCTGTAGAGAATGTCCTAACCGATCTAAACATCATAACTGACCTCGGCCAGGCTGGGCTTGTGATAAATGACACCAAATGTGAACTTGTCCTCCTCAACCACACACCTGAAGAAAGAGAACACACTCAAGCCCAATTTCAAGACGCATTGCCTATGTAAAGATCCTTCAGGAGCACCAGCAAACCCTATTAGGTTCCCCACTAACTCTGGCAGCAATCCCACCAGCACTTCAAGGTAAAAAGGACGAGCTTCAATGTCTTGTGAGTCGCCTGATACACATCGATGCCCACTCAGCTCTGGCCCTTCTCAAGAATTGGTTCTCCATCCCAAAACTCCAATACCTTTTGCGCACATCGATGACTTACACGAACAATGGTGGCCTCCAAGAATTACACAACATAATCTGAGAAGCAGTGACCAGCATCACCAACGTGGAATTTCAAGATCGGACCTGGACCCAAGCCACTCTTCCTGTTCGCCTCGGGTGCTTGGGCATACGGAGAGCCTCGGATATTGCCTCCCCTGCCTTTATCTCTTCCCTTATCGCGACCAACGACCTCGTAGTGTCCATCCTTTCTTCTCAACCCGGAATGACACTTAATAGGGACGTAGCAGAAGCAATTAACACCTGGAAGGAAAGTACAGGAGCAGAGGAGGAGCCTCAGGGTACCTCCAGGAGCAAGCAGAAAGCGTGGGATACCATCTCGGCGAAGAAAACTCAAGAAAATCTCCTAACCAATGCAGACCAGGTTGCAAAAGCACGCCTCCAGGCAGCCGCCCGTTTGGAGAGTGGCTTGTGGTTACATGCCATCCCCATCCCACCTCTTGGAACTCACTTGGATGCTGAAGCGCTCCGGGTTGCCATCGCGCTCAGAGTGGGTGCGGCAGTTTGTCACCCACACACTTGTAAGTGTGGTGGGGGGATGGATGCTCAAGGTCACCATGCCTTGTCATGTAATCACAGCGGAGGCCGCCTGCCAAGACACTCTGCACTAAATGATGTCATAAAACGGGCCCTGCAGAGTGCTAACCGTGCATCAATCCTTGAACCACATGGACATCTCAGAGAGGACGGCAAACGGCCAGATGGGATGACCACTTTCCCTTACAAGAATGGCCGGTGCCTCGTGTGGGATACCACATGTGTTGACACTTTCTCCATAACCAACATCGCCAGAAACGCCAACGAAGCAGGTGAAGCCGCCCGGATAGCAGAAAGTAGAAAGCGAGAAAAATATCAAGCCATCGCCAGAAGTCATCAGTTCGAGCCTCTGGCATTCGAAACTTCAGGAGTCTTCGGCCCTACCACCCTTAATATGGTGAATGAAATAGGCCATAAAATCAGAGAAGTTTCAGGAGAACCCCGGGAAACCCTCTGGCTCAAGCAAAGACTAGGGATGGCTATCCTCCGGGCAATGCCACCAGCGTCATGAGCTCAGTACGACTGGGCCATGCCACTGTGTGAGGCCCGGGCAGGAGTGGTGTATCCGTAGTCTTTCCACGGTAGGGTATAAAAATAAACTTTATTTGTATTTAACATGTTTGATGTACATAAATAAAAGATGTGTTGGATGGTTGAAAGCAACAGTTGCTCACCATGTGCAGGCTTCAGCTGAGGCAAACTCTACACTGCTAGTGGCTCAGTCTTCTGGCTCTTACTCACCCACCTCACTCCCAACGGTTCCCAGGAGTGAGACAGCGGCTCTCAGGAGAAACGATGCAGCAACACAATTGTCTCGAACACCTTCCAAATTGTCTCATCAACCATCAGTGAGGCCCAAGAGATTCACTGCTTCAAAAATCGAGGTCACACAAGATTATCTACTAGCACCTGAACATATGGAGAACATTGAACAACGGAATGACAGCTACGCACGAGTCACATCAAAAAATTGTATCAAATGTAACTCAACAAGGAATAACATCCATACTAATGACAACAATACAACAATGAGGGTGCCAGCCGGCACCAGTGATGGAGTAAGGAGGGAGGCTGAGGCGAGCGGAGGCAGTGAGGGGGATGAGGGCGCGGCTGCGTCTTCCACTACACATCGTTTGCTGGCCCAGCACAAAAGGAATTCTCACACTGGAGATGGAAGCTCTTCACAGCATCACAACAGTGCGACAGTGGCTGCTGAAAAGGATAAAGACTAGACCAAGGTGCAGTCAAGGAATATAAAAAGGAGGGAAATGACGAGTAATGGATCTTTTTTTAAGGCTATTAAAGGTAACAGAAAGGGAGCTCAAACAACACTATTAGAGCTGCAACAAGGTATGCAGACGTGTTTGTAGGAAGAGTTGAAAATTATGTTTCCATAGATGATCTAAAACAATATATTGCTTCAAACTGTAATGTTAGTATTAACGACATTTCTAAGTTAGATATACACTCTGATGCTTTTCAGGCCTTTAAAGTCACAGTCAATGTAAATGATAGAGATAAATTATTAGACGCAAATTTATGGCCTGAAGAAATACTTATTGATAAGTTTTATAATAGAAGAAAAACTGAGGAAAGAGTTAACATTGATAAATAATTGTGTATATTTCCTACAATATCTTGCTATTTTTTGTTTTCCTTTTTCATTATCATCATGGAAAGAACATCTTTTACAGTATGTACATATAAATGTTACTCCTTGCGGAAAAACAGTGACCCAATTCGTGAACTAGCAAAAAGGAAATATGACATTATTTGTTTACAGGAAACGTTTTTAACACAAGATAAATTAGGACTTGTTGATTATGTAGATGAATGTTATGAGAGTGTTATTATAGCGGCAACTTACTCTGACCGAGCTCTGGCTGCTATGGCAGGCCGACCCCAGTAGTTAGGGAATTTTAGCAATATTTGTTTACCATCTGGGAAAAAATTTCTTACCAAAAGATTTCTTCACCATTGTGTTCCTATAGGTGTCTAGTAACACCTCTGAATTTATCCACAGCCAAATCCTTGGGGAAAATTTTGGAGAGCCAATCAAAGTTGGGGTGCCCGGCGGGCCCGGGCGAAAAAAAGTGAGAAAAATATTTTGCCAATAGTAGCTTGTGGGATGTCTAACTAGGGGTTTTTGGGGGTGCTGAATCGATTCCAACTATTAGTTTTGAGTGAAATTGACTCCTTGTCCATAAAATGTTAATATGTCATACTTAGACTAAGGGTTTTAATTAAGTGTCAAATTGATTCTAACCATTCAATTCGAGATTACTGTTGATAGTTACACACAATCTATTAATGTGGATGTCTGGACTTATTATGTATGATATGTTTGTGTTGTCAAAAAGGAAAATTGTTTACCAAATTGTCTTTTATTTCAGAACACTATGGAATATAATACCACAACTTCCCTTGGTTTGAGGTGCTTCATCTGTGGTGGCCCTGAGACTGAGATGCAAAAGCTCTCAAAAGTCACTCCCAAAGGCTATCCGCAAATATTATCATATTCAGAGAGTGTGAATGATTCAGCGATGATCAGCAGACTAAATGAGGACTGGAAAAACGGAGATGACCCCAAGCTGTCATTATGTTTGACCTGCCAATATGGCTGAAAGCAACTCAAATAGTCTTCCAGTCTGATCTGCCCATCATCACAAGACTAGGCGGATTTCATCTCCTGAAAAGCTTCCTGTGCTCTATCGGGATGATCATGGCAGATTCAGGGCTGCAGGAGCTGATACAGCTAGTTTACCCAGGCACCAACACTTCAGAACATATTCTCTCAGGAGGGGCTTATGCCAAGGCCATCCGGTTTCACCTTCTTGCATCAGCCGCAATTACCAAGTTTGCGCTGAGAGATGTTGTGTTCAGCAAGCAGGAGTACGAAGACATGGAGCACTTCATCAGGACTACAAAAGATTTAAGTTCAAAGGACACATCAAGGATAGTCACTGTGTTCAAGGAGAGGATGGAGGAGAAGTTGAAGACCTTGGCAGAGGGAGGAAGGACACCTGCACTCTGGGTCTGGTACTACAACAGAATCGACCTCATCAAGGTATTTATCAGGAGTGAGCGTGTTCCAGACCACACAAGTCACCTCAGCTGCATCATTGGCATGCTCAACACTTTTGCAGCAGCAGGTCACCATCATTACGCAAAGGGAGCAAGGCTCTATGTACAGCTGATGCAGCAGTGACAGGACAGTCTCGTGTTCCAAGAAACTCTATCCAAGTTCACTGTGTATGGCAATCATGTAGTCCGGTTCTCAGACCATGAGTGGTCAGGTACATGGACTGACATCACAATAGAAACCACACTTATGCGCGAGGCCAAATCCTCAGGCGGTTTAAACAGAGGGCGGTTCCGGAATGAATCTGCTCACAAGTCTTGGGTTCAGACTCTGAACCACTTCTCGTTCATTCACCAGAAGCTTGAGGGAGGAATCAACAAACCTGAGGTACCTATCCACACAGACGTCACAATAGCCCAGATGAAGAAAGACAATGATGCTGTTAACGCCATAGTTGGATGGTTGGACGAAGTCAACCCTTTCGATTACACACGGGACAAGAAGACCCTGGTATCTTTCTCAACTGGGTTCAGCAGCACTCATGGAGACTCAGTCAATGCTGATAAGGCAGAAGAGGTTGGTAGAGCCATGCAGGCCAAGATCGATGGGAAAACTGTTCTGGATACAATGGAAATCAAGCACAAAGTCAAGTCATTAGCAAGCCTCAGATCTGGACCCAATGTAAATGGAGAGAAGCTGGTCATTGACTCACTCAAGCTCTTCAACCGTCTCATAATCCTTAGTGAACGTGAAGTCAAAACCAAAGAATCTATGCGCTTTGAGTTGACGCCAACACCAATGTCTCTATTTGACAAAAATCAGATGTTGCGAAAGCCAGACAAGGCTGCCCTAGCAAGGTTCCTGAGGGCATTTGTGGAGCCTGTCGAAAAACCTCCCTCCACAAGCCTGGTAATTGATGGTGGTTGGCTCCTGCACAGCATCAGATGGGAGGCTAACGTCACATGGAAGGACATCGCCGAGAGCTACCTCCGGTTTGTGAAGTCAATGGGTAGCCAGCATCTCTGGATCACTGTGGTCTTTGATGGATATTGTAACTCTACCAAGGACCATGACCACCTGAGGCGTACAAAGAAAGCATGCTGTGACATTCTGATTCATCCAGACATCAAAAGCATTGTTCCAAGAGAAAAGTTCCTCGACAATACGAACAACAAGGCCCAGTTGGTTCTGCTCCTTGCTGAGACATTCAAAAGGAGTGGGATCAGTGTACAACAATGCTCCAATGATGCAGACACCTCTATCGTGCGAGTAGCTCTAGATGAGGCAAGAGAATCCCCAGTTGAGGTAAGAGCCGAGGATACAGACATCATGATTATGCTCGTCCATCATGCTGCAAACCACTCGGTCTTTCTCACTACTGCCAAAGACACATCTTGCGATATCAGAAAGATCCGGGAAGCCCTCCCGGAGAGATACCGTAAATATCTGATCTTCCTACGCAGCTTCTCTGGCTGCGATACAGTGTCAGCGATTTCCGGGTTTAGTAAACCAGCTTTGCTCACCAATCTCTGCAAGACTGACAATGCAGAGAGAGCAATGGATGTGTTTCTAGACATCAGAGCCGTGAAAGGTGACATCATCAAAGCTGGCTGTGAACTGTTCAAGCTTATTTTCCGCGGAAATCAACCTGAAGATTTGGAAGACTTAAGATTTAAAATCTTCAGCAAGCGGGCTGCTGCTGGAACCATCAAACCTGAGAGACTGCCTCCAACTACAGGAGCTGCAACACAGCACACTCTCCGGGCCTATCTCCAGACTAGAGATTGGCTACTGCTACAAACTCCATTACTGAATGTCTTGGAGTATGGATGGAAACTAGGAAAGCAAGGTTATACACCAATCCCTTCAACAGATCCCATTGCACCGGACTACCTTCTGAAGTTTGTCAGCTGCAACTGTGCAGGGGATTGTGACACACTCAGGTGCTGCTGTAAAAAGCAAGGAGTCAAGTGTATTTCTGCTTGTGGGAACTGTCATGGTTAATCTTGCCATAACATCAACCACCCAGATGATAAGAGTAGTGAGAGAGATGCAGGGGAGTTGGATGAGGATTGTTAACTTTGAAACTGATTAAGACAGATTTTGATATTGTGCAATGTGCATTTCATTTGTAATATTTCAATATAACCACTTTATATGGACAAGGAGTCAATTTCACTCAAAACTAATAGTTGGAATCGATTCAGCACCCCCAAAAAAACCTAGTTAGACATCCCACAAACTACTATTGGCAAAATATTTTTCTCACTTTTTTTCGCCCGGGCCCGCCGGGCACCCCAACTTTGATTGGCTCTCAAAAATTTGACCCAAGGATTTGGCTGTGGATAAATTCAGAGGTGTTACTAGACACCTATAGGAACACAATGGTGAAGAAATCTTTTGGTAAGAATTTTTTTCCCAGATGGTAAACAAATATTGCTAAAATTCCCTAACTACCGGGGGACATGGTCCTGTTATGGAAGAGGGACGCACTCTTTACTATTAACAAAGTTTCTTCACAAGATGGATTCATTATCATTTCTGTTAAGCTTGCCAATGTTGATATTGTTTTAGTAAATGTGTATCTTAACAGCGATGTGTGGGAAATCACTACATTGAATAAATACTTAGATTCACTTTCAAAGATGGAAAGCATCATTCAAGATTATGATTTTGATGCTTTATTCTTTGTTGGGGATTTTAATGCAGATCCCTTCTCGGGACGTGCCTGGGAAAATTAATCACGGTTTATGAATAATAACTCTCTTAGATGCTATGATGGTAATGCACTTTCAAGTGATTCATTTACCTTTGTAGGCTACGGAAATTCCCTAAGCAAATGGCTAGATCATATAATAGGTAGGTGTAACGAAAACATTATAGTTAATGATGTTAATATACTAACAACAATTACTGGTTCAGACCATTTTCCCTTGGTTACCAATATACATGTTAACTATAATATAATATCAGATACATTTGTTAGATGGAAGGACGTGAATAAGACATTGTATCGAGAATGGGTTAAATGACCTTCACTAAATCCAAGAGAATTTGGAGAGATTGATGAATTAATGTGTTGTGGCTTAACTGAAATGAAAGACCTAACTGTAATACAGTGTAATGATATTGGATGTCACAACCCTAGTCATTTGAAAGAAATTGAGTTTTATTATCATCAAATATGTTCACATTTATCTTTTGCTTTGCAAAAAATAAAGATCAAGTGTTTTAAAAGAAATACATTTAAGATTTTTCCCGGGTGGAATCAATGAATAAAAAACTTATATCATAATGCAAGAAATGCTTTTTTAACATTGGTTCGAAATGGTAGAAAACGAGGCACAAACGAACACAATGACATGCTTCATACAAGGAAAACTTTTAAAGATAGTCTGAAAATATGTAAACAAAATGAACATATAGAAGTATGCAAATAGATTGTTGAGAAATTTGAATTAACGCCCAAAGAGCGGGCCCGTCAGTAACTTCTACTACCCGCCAAGCGGGTAGTTTTACCCTAAACGACCTTGTTTCTGTGCTCTTTTTCATGCATAAACAAGAGCCAGAGCGTAATACAATTATGTATCCCTGAAAGGGCGTTAATTGAGCTTTCCAATGACACCAGAACCATCCTTGTACGGCCACTGGTTCTCTTGGAACGATCGTGCAACACGAAGGAAAAATTGCTAAAATAAGGTAATTTCCTTACATAATTCCCTGTGTAGCGAGGGTGTGGATGAGTGAGGAGGGGAGGTTAGTTGCAGCGCGGGGACCGTGCCGAGCGGTCAGAGTGAACCTACGCTCCTCCCACCGCTCGTCTCTCTCTCAGAGCCAATTATGTGCTCAAAATTGCTACCGACTTAAGGCGGGCCCCGCCACATAGTCCTTTCTTCTCTAGACCGACTTAAGTCTGGCCCTGCTAGACAAGGGTTAAAAGATAAAACAAAATTTTGGAAAGAAGTACGTAATGTTAATAGTAGTGATAAAGTTTCTAAAATAATTGATGGTAAGTCAAATGATAATGATATAGCTAATGTATTTTCAGAAAAATTCCTTGGCTCGCAAGAGACAAATGATTCGCATAATGAGAACGAGTTCATACAAACACTGAAGGCAAGCTGGAGTGATAATAACATTATGCATTTGCAAATTTCAGACGTGTCATTACGCAAAGCCATTTCAAATTTAAATAATGGGGTTGGACATGACAATATCCATTCATTGTTTCTAAAGAGGGCTTCTGATAGCTTTATTAATATCTTGACTCGTTTTTATAATGCGTGCTTTATAATGCGTGCTTTCCGTTGAAACCTTTGCCACAGGGGAAATTACTGATGCCACCACCAGCTGCTCCACACCAGGTGCCGGTGGCACCTCCTCCATCACACAGGAAGCCACAGCCATAACGAGTAGAACCAACGAGACAACCCGAGGTAGGCCTAACATCAACGTAACTTCTGCCACTGAGGAAATTAATGAAGTCAACCCTGCAGTGAGGAGCGTCGGAAGCGGTACACCCGCTATAATGAGTATAGCAACACCTGGGGCCTATAATGTAGCTGTACGTACAGGCAACGCGCAAGGCATCACTACAACACCTGCGACGGGAAGGAGCTCGACGACAACCCCTATCGACAGGATCACAACGCCTCCACCCTCAGGTGATGATAAGGGGGAGGGTACTGTTCAAGGACAATGGTTTAGGGTACATTCCACCAAAGGTAAAACTCATCACATACCTGAGGGGGAACAGAGGCTGAATGGAGGTACCGGTACTGGTACCACAAACAATGTTAGGAATTCTATGGCTGTGTAAATTCAACCTAGGAACTTTATGCATCAGGGGATTAAGGGTAAAAATAAAAGTACGGGGATAAGTACAGTTAAAAAAGTGAAAAGATCACGCATAGCCAAAGTATTCGCGACAGGTTTTAAGCCAGGAGTGACGGCATCCGACTTGAAAGAATATCTCTCCAATAAACTCAGTCTTAGTATGGATGTTGAACCAATTATTCCCTGGTCTGATAGGCACACGCCGCACACATATATTTCATTCAGAATAAACTGTGAGTGTCCAAATCCCGAGGTGTTTATGGATGAAGAACTTTGGCCAGAGGAAGCATCAGTGTACTGGTGGAGAGAACGTAGGGCACAGGTACCGGTACCGGTACCAACAAATGAGGACTCTATAACTACGGTAACCCACCCTCCCAACAACTCTTAATCATGGATATAAAGTCTACTTCATCTCCCAACAATTTGCGTATTGCTACTTATAACTGTAGGGGGCTCCCTAAAACCAACAGAGGGCTTCTCCTACGCCCTGATGTAGTAGACGTATTTAATACCAGTGTTATTGTGTGCCTGCAGGAGACTTGGTATTTTAAACAGGATTTGGGTAACCTCAGTACTATCTGTGATAATTTTCATGGGTTTGGGGTCTCGACAACCGATGCTATGGATGGTCTAGTAGCAGGTCACCCACCGGGAGGAGTAGCTATTTTGTGGAGGGACTCTTTAGACAGCCGGGTTAAACCACTTGTAACAAATTTACCATGGTGTACAGGTATAGAAATAGAAGATATCCAATGGAAAGTAGTTATTCTTAGTGTGTACTTGCCCTACCAATGTAATGAAAATGAAGAACAATACCTGGAATGCCTTGGAGCTAAGTGCTCTTTTACAAGAACTAAATACCACCTGCTACTCTGTAATAGGGGACTGGAATGCTAATCTGAAGGACATGAGTAACTCTCTGTTTACTAGTCATATGACTAACTTCTGTGGTGAGCATGATCTAATTATCTCTTCTCAGCTCATGCTCCCTCATAGTAGTTACACATGTGCCAGTGCAACATGGGGCTCAACGTCTTGGCTAGATCATACCGTAGCTAGTGCTGATTTCCATGATATGATAACAAATATGGAAATGCAGTATACATATACAGATGAAGATCATATCCCATTGACCTTAACAGCTAGTTTGGAAAGAGCGCCAGAATTAACCCAGTCAAACAATAGTGTAAATCCAAAACTGCCATGGGGTGGGCTTGACGAGGAGGAGTGTGAGCAATTTTGCACTTTAACACACACTCTCCTTTCTGAGCTTGATCCTGGCAGTGAGGATGCCATTACCTGTGAAGACCCCAATTGTGTTAATGCTAGTCATCGAGAAGAGGTCAGCAAGCTGTACAATAATATTATATCTTGTCTTACTAAGGCTAGTGACATAGTATTTCACAAGCATAAAAAAAATTACTCTTTTAACAAACCTGGGTGGAATGACCATGTTTCAGAACTATACCAGGCATCCCGAGATGCTCGTAGTGTATGGCTGGATCATAACAAACCGAGACAGGGACCCATTTTTTACATGTTCACCAGACTAAAGGCTAGATGCAAGTATGCAATCAGATATATAAAAAACAATGAAAATGTATTAAGAAGAGAAGCATTGGCCAAAAACTTTGCTAGCAAAGACACATTGGCCTTCTGGAAGGATATTAAAAAAATGCATAATAGCTGCACACCTCTACCCGTTAATGTAGATGGGATCTCTGGTACTAATAACATAGCCAATCTTTGGAAAACACATTACCAAACTTTGTTTAACTCTGTTGGGCACCAAGGAAATACCATTGCTGCTACAACAGAGTGTAACAAAGAAGAAAAATATGACACAATTAAAGTTACAAGTGAAAAAATCAAGGCTGCAATAAGTAGGCTAGATGCTAACAAATCCTGTGGTTTTGATGGTATATATGCTGAACATTTGAAGTACTCCTCCACTCTCCTCTTGGAGAAACTCAGTAGTTGCTTTACCAGCTTTCTAATCCATGGTTTCCTACCAGAATCTATGATGTCCGTTACCTTGATACCAGTAATTAAAGACAAGGCTGGCAAAATTACATCAAAAGACAACTATAGACCTATTGCCCTTGCCAGTATTGTAAGTAAGATACTAGAGTTAATCATTTTAGACAGAATCTCAGTGTATATCTCAACTAATAGTAATCAATTTGGTTTTAAAAAGAATCATGGTACGGACCAGTGCATCTACACTCTGAAGGAGCTAGTGGATGGGTACATCAAAATGAACAGCTCTATTTTTGCATGCTTTCTTGATGCTAGTAAGGCATTTGACAGAGTCTGCCACAATATCCTGTTTGATAAATTAGCAACAAGGGGAGTGCCATCCTATATACTGAGAATCTTGAAGTACTGGTACGCCAATCAAACATTTAATGTAAGATGGGGTAACATTATTTCGGATTCCTTTACAGTAACCAATGGAGTGAGACAGGGTAGTATTCTCTCACCTTACTTATTCAATGTATATATGGATGAATTAAGTGATAAATTGAATAAAGAGCAGATTGGATGTTATGGTGGGAATAAAATCATCAACCATCTCATGTATGCTGATGATCTGGTCATTATTGCACCGTCTTCTGCGGGTCTGAGCAAACTTCTTGATATATGTGAATCTTTTGGTAGTAAATATTGTGTTAAATTCAACCCACTGAAAAGTGCTGTTCTTATATTTAGATCAAAATTACTGTATAAAAGTAAACTGCCAAATTTCTCACTCAATAATCAAATTATTCAAGAAGTAAACAAAATAAAATACCTGGGACACATTATCTCAAACGATTGCTCAGATGATGCAGATATCGGCCGTCAGCACAGACAGCTATATTTACGTGGTAACACCATCTTGAGAAAATTCCACATGTGTAATTGGGAAACTAAAGTCACTTTGTTCCGGACATATTGTTCCTCTATGTACACGGCCCATTTGTGGTGGAAGTATAAGAGAGCCACCATAAATGGTCTGTGTACATCCTATCATAATATACTCAAGATGTGCATTGGTCTCTCTAAATATGAAAGCACTAGTATGGTGTGCACACTGTTGGATGTGCAGTGCTGTCGGGCTGTCATCAGGAGACTGGTGTACAGCTTTTCGCAGCGACTGCAATCCTCCAGTAACACGCTGATTGTAGCTCTTTGGTCTAGTGATCATATCTATGAATCCCGTATTATATCTCACTGGCAAAAGCTGCTGCACACATAGTATGTAATGTAATATATAGGTCTAATTGAACTATGAGCAATGATCTGTGCAATAGGTGTTAACCAACATTGAGCAATAGCCTTAGTTAGCCTATCTGTGTTATATTGTGACAAAATGTGATATGTGCTCTATTCTGTAAATAGGCCTACTGTATTTTTTATTTTATTGTGTCTTTATTAATATATCTTTGTGTATAATTATTATCTGTGCTCTGACGAGAAGTGTATGTGATATGGACCATTAGGTCGTACTGTATTTATACTGTATCTATCTTATGTGTCTGGAATAAAGAATTATTATTATTATTATTATTATTATTATTACTCATTGCTTCTTACCGAGTCAACTGCTGAAAGGTAATATTTCTCCTGTTATTAAAGATACCAAGGGAAATATAACGAACTCTGCAAATTATAGGCCTGTGATGCAGTCGTCTTGTCTATTAAAAATATTTGAAATACATATTCTAGAATCTATCCTACCCAGAGATTCTTTAGATGTAAGACAATTTGGGTTTAGGAAAAATATATCTACAACTGATGCTTGTTTTTCACAAAAGGAAATAATGTATAATTACTCTAAAAACAAAGGCAGTGGTATTATAACTTTCGTAAATCTCTCAAAAGCGTTCGATACAATTGACCATTTTATATTAGGTAACAAACTATTAGATAGAGGTATCCCTATTGATTTAGTGTATTTGATAATAAATTATCTGCGTAATCAGTATGCTAATGTCATATGGATGGGGCAACAGAGTGGTTTTTATCCTGTAAATAGAGGTATAAGGCAGGGTGGTATTTTATCACCATTCTTGTTTAATTTGTATTTAGACGAGATTATCAAAGAAATATCTAAAATGGATCATGGATGTATGCTTGGATTGACCAGGGTTAATATAATGGCCTACGCCGATGATATTGCTCTCATATCGAACGATAAAGCTGTTATGGAAAATTTATACATTAAGCTGTCTCATGATTTAGAAAAACACTGCTTGAAAATGAATAAGAACAAAACTAAATGTATGATGTTTCAAATAAACGTATCGAAACTTAATTATAACACATTAAAGTTGGGCAATGATAATCTTGAGGTCGTGGACCATTATAGGTACCTGGGTCATATCATACACAATGATTTGCAGGATAAAGGCGACATTGAATTCAGACTTAATACTTTTTACTCAAGTTTTAACACAATTTTACGGAATTTTAAACATGTAAACACTGATACTTTTGTGTTTCTATTTAAGTCTTATTGTATGCCAGAGTATGGACTTTCTTTATGGAATAATGAAACAACATTTAGATCCAAAATTTTAAAAGTATTTCAGGTTGCCTTTTCTAATTCTTTTCGGCGTATGAGCGGGGCACCCTCCTATGGCAGTAGTCATGTTGCGGCAGAGGAGTGTGGTCTATTACTGCTTCCCCATCACCTTGCACTATGGCAGTAGTCATGGTGCGGCAGAGGAGTGTGGTCTAGTACTGCTTCCCAATCTCCTTGCACTATGGCAGTAGTCATGGTGGGCAGAGAGTGTGATCTATTACTGCTTCCCCATCACCTTGCACTATGGCAGTAGTCATGGTGCGGCAGAGGAGTGTGGTCTATTACTGCTTCCCCATCACCTTGCACTATGGCAGTAGTCATGTTGCGGCAGAGGAGTGTGGTCTATTACTGCTTCCCCATCACCTTGCACTATGGCAGTAGTCATGGTGCGGCAGAGGAGTGTGGTCTATTACTGCTTCCCCATCTCCTTGCACTATGGCAGTAGTCATGGTGGACAGAGAGTGTGATCTATTACTGCTTCCCCATCACCTTGCACTATGGCAGTAGTCATGGTGCGGCAGAGGAGTGTGGTCTATTACTGCTTCCCCATCACCTTGCACTATGGCAGTAGTCATGTTGCGGCAGAGGAGTGTGGTCTATTACTGCTTCCCCATCACCTTGCACTATGGCAGTAGTCATGGTGCGGCAGAGAGTGTGGTCTATTACTGCTTCCCCATCACCTTGCACTATGGCAGTAGTCATGGTGCGGCAGAGGAGTGTGCTCTATTACTGCTTCCCCATCACCTTGCACTATGGCAGTAGTCACGTTGCGGCAGAGGAGTGTGGTCTATTACTGCTTCCCCATCACCTTGCACTATGGCAGTAGTCACGTTGCGGCAGAGGAGTTTGGTCTATTACTGCTTCCCCATCACCTTGCACTATGGCAGTAGTCATGGTGCGGCAGAGGAGTGTGGTCTATTACTGCTTCCCCATCACCTTGCACTATGGCAGTAGTCACGTTGCGGCAGAGGAGTGTGGTCTATTACTGCTTCCCCATCACCTTGCACTATGGCAGTAGTCATGGTGCGGCAGAGAGTGTGGTCTATTACTGCTTCCCCATCACCTTGCACTATGGCAGTAGTCACGTTGCGGCAGAGGAGTGTGGTCTATTACTGCTTCCCCATCACCTTGCACTATGGCAGTAGTCATGGTGCGGCAGAGAGTGTGGTCTATTACTGCTTCCCCATCACCTTGCACTATGGCAGTAGTCACGTTGCGGCAGAGGAGTGTGGTCTATTACTGCTTCCCCATCTCCTTGCACTTACACGAGTTCGATACTACTTTAGAATTAAACACTCTAGATGCTCAATTATTTCTTTAAATCTTCCATATTTACAGGAAGGATATTTTTACTCTTATATGTATAAACGTTTTGCAGATAAATACAATATCGTGCTACATTTATATGATTTTAATACAGTTAAATCCAGGATTCAGTGGGTGCAAGGCCATGAGGAACGTAGGGCGCCCGTGCACCTATTGCCCAGAACATGAATGACTTTTTTAAATCAGTATTATCAATTATGTGCTCACATACTGAACATTTATGCATATATTTTATCTTATTTTTCTTTCTCTCGCGCTTATATTCGTTGGGAGATATGTCTATGTAATATATGTTATTGTGTAATGTATATTATGAAATAAAGTGAACTGAACTGAACTGAACTATCACCACCACCACCACCACCACTACTACTACTCTATCCCCTCAACGTCGTCACTGCCACCATCATCATCACCACCACCACCACCATTATCACTGCCACCACCACCACTATCACCACTACTACTCTACCCCCTCAACATCACTGCCACCACCACCACCACCATCATCACCACCACCACCACTACTATCACCACTACCACCACCACTAATCTACCCCCTCAACATCACTGCCATCACCACTATCACCACCACTATCACCACCACTACCACCACCACCACCACCAATACTATCACCACTACCACCACCACCACTAACACCACCACCACTATTACCACTACCACCACCACCACCACTATCACCACCACCACCACTATCACCACCACCACCACTATCACCAGTACCACCACCACCACTACTCTACCCCCTCAACACCACTACTACCACCACCACCACTAACACTACCACCACCACCACCACTACCACTATCACCACCACCACCACTATCACCACCACTATCCCCAGTACCACCACCACCACTACCACCACCACCACTACTCTACCCCCTCAACACCACTACTACCACCACCACCACCACTACTGTACTACCCCCTCACCACCACCACCACCACCACCACTAGTCTACCCCCTCAACACCACTACTACCATCACCACCACCACCACCACCACTACTACTGTACTAACCCCTCACCACCACCACCACCACCACCACTACTCTACCCCCTCAACACCACTACTACCACCACCACCATCACCACCACTACTGTACTACCCCCTCAACATCACTACCACTACTACCACCAACAACGACAACACCATCATCATTATCATCATCATCATGAACGTCCCACCTCCACACCTCTATTTTTCAACCTCGTAAAATCGTAAACCATTTCGAGTGGCATTTTTCACTTGGTGTGTTTTATGTTTATGATGCGAAGCTCTGGAGAGAGAGAGAGAGAGAGATGAAGGGAGAGACAAAGAGGGAGTCATGGAGAGAGAGAGAGAGAGAGAAAGAGAGGGAGTTACACTGAGGGAGAAATGGAAAGAGTGAGAGTAAGAAGAGTGAGAGAGATGAAGAGAGAGAGAGAGAGAGTGATGAAGGGAGAGACAAAGAGGGAGTCATGGAGAGAGAGAGAGAGAGAGAGAGAGAGAGAGAGAGAGAGAGAAATAGAGAAAGCGAGGGAGATACACTGAGGGAGAAATGGAAAGAGTGAGAGTAAGAGTGAGAGAGATGAAGAGAGAGAGAGAGATGAGCGTATGCCTCCCACACCACACGTCATAAACCAGTGTCGTTATGGAACTGGAAATTATCGGAGGTTTTGCCACTCAGAATAATATGGTGCCCCGAATGTTAGTGATGATTCAATTTGTATTCTAGGGATATTGTATGATAGTAATGTGCTCTATGTTCATGAGAAAGAAACGGACAACACCACAAATATTAACTATAATAATGTATATGTCTCTGTTATACAAACATAAGAAGGGTCTGCTAAAGGGGGGATGGCCGTATTTATTTTCTTATTTATACAGTATGTCTTGTTATAATTTGTTTAGTATCCTCCCTAGACCTCCATCAAGAAAAATGTCCCGGCTTATTTCTGGGTATCAGTTGACAATTTAAATCAGCTTAGAAAGAACGTCATTGTGGGAGGCAGGGAACGAGTGGAGATTAATACCAAGGGAGGGGGGGGGGGGGGAATGGGCTATTTTTTCTGGCCCCCTTCTCCCTCTTGTTAAGCCTCATTGGTTTTTAAATTTACAGACGTTCGGCCCATTAGTTAGGCGATTTTATTACCTTTCGTCCCATTTGTTTTCAATATTAAGACCTTTCGTGCCATTTAGGTGTTATTTTTTCCTGGCGAGAGATAGCGAGTCTGTAATTTTAAGAGTAACCGGCCTTCGGCCAGGACATTCTTCTACCGAAAAGATTACAAATTTATCTTGAAGGGGGGTCTAGGGGGTGTTTTTAACAGGTTCATAGAGGTCTAGGGATGAAACTAAAAATGCTAAAAAGATAAAACAATAAGCAAATAAATACGCCCATCTCCCCCACGTAGGATTCATAGTGGCCCTTTTATAATACGCCCATCTCCCCCACGTAGGATTCATAGTGGCCCTTTTATAATACGCCCATCTCCCCCACGTAGGATTCATAGTGGCCCTTTTATAATACGCCCATCTCCCCCACGTAGGATTCATAGTGGCCCTTTTATAATACGCCCATCTCCCCCACGTAGGATTCATAGTGGCCCTTTTATAATACGCCCATCTCCCCCACGTAGGATTCATAGTGGCCCTTTTATAATACGCCCATCTCCCCCACGTAGGATTCATAGTGGCCCTTTTATAATACGCCCATCTCCCCCACGTAGGATTCATAGTGGCCCTTTTATAATACGCCCATCTCCCCCACGTAGGATTCATAGTGGCCCTTTTATAATACGCCCATCTCCCCCACGTAGGATTCATAGTGGCCCTTTTATAATACGCCCATCTCCCCCACGTAGGATTCATAGTGGCCCTTTTATAATACGCCCATCTCCCCCACGTAGGATTCATAGTGGCCCTTTTATAATACGCCCATCTCCCCCACGTAGGATTCATAGTGGCCCTTTTATAATACGCCCATCTCCCCCACGTAGGATTCATAGTGGCCCTTTTATAATACGCCCATCTCCCCCACGTAGGATTCATAGTGGCCCTTTTATAATACGCCCATCTCCCCCACGTAGGATTCATAGTGGCCCTTTTATAATTGGGGAAAATCGTCTATTGTTATCCAAAATGAGGTGAAAAGAGTCCTCCAAGACTGAAAAGAGTTGGCAGCAATGTTGACCCCTTGAGGATCATGACGAGTTTTGACAGTTAATTTTAGACGATTATGTACAGCTTAGGAAGGATCTGTGGGAATTAAAAGGGTAAAGACAGTCTCATGTAACCCTCTGACTTCCATTTACCCTTCCGAATATGAATAAAATTGTCAAATAACACAGAAAAAAAGTGCGTGATCGATCCTCAGAGGGTTAAGTTACGGGCACCTGTCCTTAGCAGTCGTAGAAGTGTCCAGTAATTAAGGGGGGTCACCTGCTTTTTTTCGCTCCTTTTCTCTCTTTCTCAGGCTTGTATCCATTCGGTCCCGTTCAGCTTACTGTTGTAAGAGGTTTTGTCCCCATCCAGGTGTCGATTTAATCCTGGCGAGCGATAGCGAGCCAGCATTGTATGACGAAATCCAGCTTCACCGGAGACATTTTTCTAACGAAAAATGTACAAATTTATCCTGCTGACAAAAAACATTATAAAAGATATGCTGGCTCGCTACTGCTCGCCAGGAAAAAATCGACACCTGGTTGGGGGTAAACGTCTTAAAACAGTAGGCTGACCTGGGAGTGTTAATGCCTGAAAATATGGAATTAAAAAAATATAACCAGGTCAAAGTTACAGCTGCGAAACGGCTAACGGGTTGGATTCTGTGTACATTTAAAACACGCGGTGAATTGCCTATGATAATGCTCTTCAAATCTCTAGTGCTACCGAGGCTTGAATACTGTAACGTATTTATCATCCCCATACAAAGCAGGCGAAATAAATTATCTAGAGAGTTTACAAAGGAATTTCACCTCGCGTATAAACTTGGTAAAACATTTACACTATTGGGAGCGCTTAAGATCACTGAAACTGTACTCGTTGGACCGTAGAAGAGAACGTTACCTAATAATATACACGTGGAAAATCACAAAGGGTTTTGAAATGTCGGGTTGGTATTTCAACTCGACTTAGTATTATCTCGTCAACAATCCTGTAATAGGATATAGTGAGATAGAATATGCCTGACAGGGTCACATCTAGCTTTATAAATCTTGCTATAACTTCTCACACTAAGGCAGCATTCACACAATAAGAACACAGGTTACTTTACACATTTATTTATTCAATTGCATGGAAATGGAATATCAATTTTACCTATCTGTCATATCCGGCAAAAGGTAATAGAAATCAGTGACGTATCAGAATAGAGTATACACTATACTAATAAATTAAATATTATAAGTCACGTTACACACAGTATCCATAATATTATAAGTCACGTTACACACAGTATCCATAATATTATAAGTCACGTTACACACAGTATCCATAATATTATAAGTCACGTTACACACAGTATCCATAATATTATAAGTCACGTTACACACAGTATCCATAATATTATAAGTCACGTTACACACAGTATCCATAATATTATAAGTCACGTTACACACAGTATCCATAATATTATAAGTCACGTTACACACAGTATCCATAATATTATAAGTCACGTTACACACAGTATCCATAATATTATAAGTCACGTTACACACAGTATCCATAATATTATAAGTCACGTTACACACAGTATCCATAATATTATAAGTCACGTTACACACAGTATCCATAATATTATAAGTCACGTTACACACAGTATCCATAATATTATAAGTCACGTTACACACAGTATCCATAATATTATAAGTCACGTTACACACAGTATCCATAATATTATAAGTCACGTTACACACAGTATCCATAATATTATAAGTCACGTTACACACAGTATCCATAATATTATAAGTCACGTTACACACAGTATCCATAATATTATAAGTCACGTTACACACAGTATCCATAATATTATAAGTCACGTTACACACAGTATCCATAATATTATAAGTCACGTTACACACAGTATCCATAATATTATAAGTCACGTTACACACAGTATCCATAATATTATAAGTCACGTTACACACAGTATCCATAATATTATAAGTCACGTTACACACAGTATCCATAATATTATAAGTCACGTTACACACAGTATCCATAATATTATAAGTCACGTTACACACAGTATCCATAATATTATAAGTCACGTTACACACAGTATCCATAATATTATAAGTCACGTTACACACAGTATCCATAATATTATAAGTCACGTTACACACAGTATCCATAATATTATAAGTCACGTTACACACAGTATCCATAATATTATAAGTCACGTTACACACAGTATCCATAATATTATAAGTCACGTTACACACAGTATCCATAATATTAAGTCACCTTACACACAGTATCCATAATATTATAAGTCACGTTACACACAGTATCCATAATATTATAAGTCACGTTACACACAGTATCCATAATATTATAAGTCACGTTACACACAGTATCCATAATATTATAAGTCACGTTACACACAGTATCCATAATATTATAAGTCACGTTACACACAGTATCCATAATATTATAAGTCACGTTACACACAGTATCCATAATATTATAAGTCACGTTACACACAGTATCCATAATATTATAAGTCACGTTACACACTGTATCCATAATATTATAAGTCACGTTACACACAGTATCCATAATATTATAAGTCACGTTACACACAGTATCCATAATATTATAAGTCACGTTACACACAGTATCCATAATATTATAAGTCACGTTACACACAGTATCAGAATAGAGTATACTATACTAATAAATTAAATATTATAAGTCACGTTACACACAGTATCCATAATATGAGTATGCAAGAAAAATAAGATTATACAAGTGCGTAGAATTTCAATGGAGATAATAATACGTATGTGAGCGAATCGCCTAACGTGAAGAATTCTGAGATTAAACGAACCTGCCTGAAAGAGCTTTCACGGGCGCGGAGCGGTAAGCGACCGCCAAGGGGATTAGTAAGGGGTCACACAGGTAAGATAGGCAGGTATACTGTGTTGGCCCTAGGTCAGATGGACTGCTTATATGCAAATTCTCAATTAACTTTAATGCGACTATTAGTCATAGATGAAAGTTAGATATTCACTTGGGGTATTATAGGCAAGGTAATTTAACTTTTAACTAGATTGTCTAAGCAGTTTTGTGAACAAGTACAAAACGAGGTACAAAAAATAATTATAGACCGGGTATGAGATCTGATCACTCGTATCTAGAATTCAAATTCAAATTAAGTTGATGAATAACTATAACAAGGTTTTGGAATAAATGCAAATTAATACTAAAAAAAAAAAAAAAATCGATTAAGATGTGACTGTAAATCACAGTAAATTAGAGTTTTGAATGAACTCAGTTGTACTAGATAAAATACTACGATTGTAGCATGAAAAGGTAATTTGAATGTATTAACAAATTCCTGTAAGCAATACGCGAATCAAGGATACGAAGTAGGCGGATTACATAACATAAGATGTAATAAAATATTTACTTTCACAATAGTAAATTAAGAGAAAATCGGTCACCTAAACGATATGGTGCAACGAATAAAATAACTTTAATGTGAGTTACTATAATGGTGTGAAAAGAATTACGAAAAACACGCACACGTAAACTAGACTAATTCACAAGCGCTGGATAACTAGACAACTTGAACACATGAATTAATAATAACTCAACGGGGGGTTCTTGACTTTTCGGTATGGAAGGATAGATAGATTAAAACTTGGTCATAGGTCCGAGGTAAATGATGGTAAAAATAGGGAGTATCTTTACGGTATACACTTTTGGCTCAACTTGGATACACAAAAGAATAATAACACATAAAGGTGAAATCTGAGAGTATTCCGTTTAAGTCTGTATAAAGGTAAGTTTATATAACGTGTGTACAAATATGAATTGTAATAAATGGTCAAGAATTACACTTTATAGGGTTCACTGGGCAATATCTGGTACTATGAAATCACTTGTACAGATCAATATTTATGAGAGGATAAACGACTATGTAACGTGTACACAAATAGGAATTACAATAATTAATTAACACAGATCCTTGGGACAGATCAAATTATCAATACTTCCGGAATACTCGCATACTCTACCTTACCTTCGACAATAGCCACAAATTGAGATACGCAGAACACTTAGGATAGCGTGGTGTGGAGAAGGGCCAGGTACGAGGGTCGGGGCGTCGTAGAGCTCCGGGCACGGCGGCTGGACATCGAGGGACCACTTCGTCAGGAGTTCAAGGGGCAGGGGGGACAGGACGGCAGGCACTTTCTCTCTCAGAGGGGGTGAACGACTCCCGGACAATAATCCAGACAGAGCACTAGTGGAACGACTCCCGGACAATAATCCAGACGGAGCGCTAGTAGGCAGTTAATACTCCCAGACAATAATCCAGACAGAGCAACCTACTGAGTGTGAACTGACTTCCTATAATTTCAGTTATGCTATATTTGGATTGTTTCTCTTGGTCAGGTTGCATTATCTCACATTAACAGGGGTATAGTAAATACATAAAAATTGGCTATGTCGAGGGTAATAATTACATGAAAAATATATGTTGGTGCTTAACAAAATCGCACTGAGATTCTCGTCTTTTCGACCTCTGTTTCTTATCTCTACTATATGGCATGATGATGTAATTCGTGATTTTCTGTTCACTGGCTGGTTTGTCTATTTGTATTGTTTATGCAATGATTTGGTTATGTGGCACTTCCGATGACCATTTCTCTTCTTTTCTCACAGGGTATTTCTTCAAGGGGGAAGAGCCCCAACGTTTTAGGTATTCCCAGGGCTCTTTATGTGTAGCTTGCATAAGTACTTTTTCATCGTAATATTCGAGGGGTAATTCCGCCTTGGCCGTTTGAGTCCCGCGCTGTGGTTGGTGGGGCCGTGCGAGGTGGTGATTGGTGGGCTTGACCTGCATTGCGGGGGCAACTCACCTGTTTGTCCGGAAATTAGAGAATGGGTTAACTGGTCTAATTTCCCGTTCTTGAATTTCCCGTTCTCTGGAGAATGGGAAATGTTGTCCATTCTATTTCTTTTCTTCTTCTGGTGTATGAATCCCTTCCTCCTGCTGTCCCTCGATTCTCTGACCACTGCTATTCTGTGCGGTTCTTCTTTGGATCCCGTCAGTTCACCACCTTCGATCAAATAAAAATCTCGACCGCGAGATCTCATTTTATACTTGCGACATGTGGGGGTGGTGAGTGTTAGTGTCAGTCGGTTCAATACTAAGCACCAGAGGGTTGTGGTTTCGTCAGAAGAGATGGCTGGGTCAATCTCCACCATTACGTCGAGGGGTACCATGGAGTTGTTGGTCACCTGAAGTAGATGGTTCGGGGAGATGATGGCTTCAGGCTGCTTCCTGTCGGAGGAGATGAAAACGCTGTTGATTTTCATCTTGGAAACGGGGTTAAGGGATGACGGAGTTGTTGCTGGTGGAGGAGTTGCTGGTGTAGTGTCCACTGTAGGAGTGTTGGAAGTGGATGGTCCAGGTGAGGGGGCCTGTTTCGTTGGTGTGAGTGTGTGAAACAGGCTGGATAGGTGACCTCGCAGTAGGTGTGGCGGCGCCTTTGATGTGCCGCGAGGTGGTGCCTTTTGAGGGAGGCCACCGCTTGTAGGTTGGCAGGAAGGTGGGAGCCCATCTCTGCGGTGGCTTCACACGACACCCGAATCTCGTACATGTTGGATTAGATAAGTGGGGTATTAAGCTGGGTGATTTAACATTCATGCTTGGCTTGGAAAAATTAGCAGGCGGAGAAATAGAGACAGATTTCTGAAGGTTGGAAGGTTTAGATGATATGGAAGTAGGCATGATGGAAGATGTTGATGGTTGTGGAGGGGGCGTAGTAGCTATAGGTAATGGAAGAACCTGATCAGGTCTCATTTGAGAAGGTGTACTGGTTATTGGGATTAAGGTGTCTGGTTGGTTATTAGATTGAGGTGAAGAGAGGGGGGTTATTTCAGAGAGTGATTGATGGTCTAAAAGAGGGATAGTTTTTAAGATTGGTGAACTAGGAAGGGTGCAGGTAGATTCAGAACAAATTTGCAGGCTGAGAGGGTGGGGGAGGAGGGAGGGATTTTCTGATGACGTTATCGTCAGTTGGAGTAGACAATTGAGGAGGGGCAGAGACAATTTGAGGAGGAATGGGAGAGGGGCTGACAGACCCGAATGATTTTGATGGAAGATTTATTTGAAGGGGGTTTGGGCGATTACATGGTTTAGGGATAGGAGGAAGAAGTTGGTGAATGAGTTTCTCTCTGAGGGGAGGTAGTGGAGAAACGGAAGGAAGAGGAGGGTGAAGAGGTTCTGAGGTCCCCAACTTCTGGTCATTAGTAGCAGGCAACATGTTATTATCTGTGGAATCTGCAAGCATAATGGTATTCTCATCTATTGATTGAAAGCTACGTACACATCTATTTCACCAAAGTAGTTTATAGTTACCTGGTAGCAATTTGGAACAGTTAGAATTTCGAAAGGGCCTTTGATATCTGGGTTTTAATTTGGACGGCACTGGCAGTTGAGACACCATCACGAGATCACCAATGTGATGTGGACTTACTTTGGCGGTTTCGTCAGGCTTTAGGTCTTGCAGATACAGGAGTTGTCGTAGGCGATTTTTCAAGTGGACTAGGGACTGATCAAAATTGGATGAGGGCTCATACGGGACAGCTAGATGGCGTAATGGAAGTAGTAGGGGTGGTACTCCAAAAATGCGCTCATGGGGTGAAATCCCGTCCTTCCGGGGACAAGTGTTAATTCCCCACTGAACGATCTTTACCTGGCTGGGCCAATCCTTGGTATTCATCTGTTGCAATCTTGTCCGGACCTGATTTGCAATAGTGCGGTGGCTCCTTTCACAGATGGAGTTTCCTTGGGGACAATATGGGGAGGAGTGGCTGATCTTAAATCCGCACATTTGAGATAACTGGGACCAGATATGGCTGGTAAATTCTGGTGCATTGTCGGAATGTATGGCTTCTGGCAAACCGAAGTAAGGGAACACATGTTGGATCATGGCTTCTGCTACTACTAACGCGGAATGCTCTTTAGCTGGACAGGCGATCACATATTTTGAGTATGTGTCCACGAAGGTGATGCTATATTTGAAGCCTTGACTTCCTTCTAACGGTCCCATCACATCAACGGCTAATAGTTGCCAAGCTTTGGTTGCCACTAATTTTCTGGAAGGTCCCGGAGTGCGGGTCCTGTCTTTACCTAGGGCACAGGCGCGACAGGCTTCAGTGATGCGTTTAGCTGTGATGTATGGAGATGGGGTCCAATACACTTGTTGAAAGGTGGCTGTCAGTTTTCGTTGGGCCAGATGGATGCCATTATGCATGTGTATGCAGTGGCGGATCCAGGGGGGGGGGGCGGCCGCCCCCCCCCCCCCCCTTAGTGACCAAAATTGCGCCCTTACATCTGATATATACTGCATTTTATCTGAAATACAATACATATACAGAATATTGTGTGAATTATGGCACCCCTCATGTATATCAGCCCCCCCCTTAAGCCTGAGCTGGATCCGCCACTGCGTGTATGGATTGCATCGTGGCCAGGGCTGCCGCCGGGATGATTACAATTCAATTTTCCCCTCGGGCGTGAACAGGTTGTCTCCTCATCTGGTGAGTTGAGAAAACATGGTTCGGGGCATCCAGTCAGGCTTTTCTTGTCGCTGAAATTGTTTTAGGAGTTCTTGTTGTTCTTAATCAGATGAGTCTTGATGGTGGACAGCTAAAATGGGGTGAACCTCAGGGGGCGGAGTGGAAGTCTCTGGAGTGGAGGTAGTGGGTAGCCGAGACAGAGCGTCAGCATTGGTGTGGAGTTTCCCAGGTCTGTAGGTGATTTCAAAATCGAATTCTTCCAAACTCTCTCTCCATCTGACAGTTAAAGCATTCTTGGTGTCGGATTTCCTTAACCATTGTAGGGCGTGGTGGTCAGTGATGATGGTGACTTTTACCCCTGCTAAATAGGCCTTAAAATGTTGAAGGGCCCAAATGATACCCAGGCATTCCCTCTTCGTCACGGGATAGTTTACCTCCGCCGTGTTTATGGTTCGACTGGCACAGGCTATTATGTGCTCCTGGCCCTCTCGTGTTTGTCCTAATACGGCACCTATTCCAGTTTGAGAGACATCTGTGTACAATCTGAAGGGTTGGGTGTAATCTGGGAACGAGACGACAGGTGAGGCAATCAATAATTCCTTTAAGGTATTGAAAGCCTGTAATCGTTGCGGCGTCCACAGGAAGGGTTCATCTTTCTTGGTTAAATCATAGAGAGGTTTAGCAATGGTGGCAATTTTTTTTACAAATCTTCTGTAATATGAGGGTAGTCCGAGAAATGCTCGAACTCCTTTAACATTAGGTCGGGGGGTGATTTTTCCAATGGCATCTAACTTGTTCGGGTCTGGTGCAATTCCCTTGTCTGACACGATGTGGCCTAGAATCTGCACTTCGGTTTTTGCCAACGTGCATTTTGAGGGTTTCAGTTTTAAATTAGCTTCTCGGATTCGTTGGAAGACTTGCTGGAGACGTTGTAAATGTTCAGCCCAGGTCTTCCCGAACACGATGATGTCGTCCAGGTAGGCCAGGCAGGTTTCCCATGTTAACCCTTGTAACACGGATTCCATTAGTCTGGAGAACGTGGCAGGACCATTGCATAGGCCGAAGGGTAATACTGTGAATTCGTAGAGCCGGCCTTGGCTGGTGGCGAACGCCGTCTTTTGCTGATGTTCGGGGAGGACTGGAACTTGCCAGTACCCTGCTTGTAAATTTAGGGTAGTGAACCATATAGCTCCAAGGAGGGAGTCTAAAGAGTAATCAATCCTGGGAAGGGGGGTGGCGTCTTTAATCGTTATAGCGTTGAGTCTGCGGTAATCTATATAGAATCGGGCGGTCCCGTTTTTCTTTCGTACAAGTACTACCAGAGATGACCAAGGGCTTGTAGAGGGGCGGATCACTCCTGTGGCCAGCATGTCTTGTACTTGGGATTCCTCCTCTTGCCTTTCAATGGGATTTTTTCTTCTAATGGGTTGCTTAATGGGGTGTCCAACTGTGTGAATAGGATGATGGAGCACGTTGGTTTTCCCCACGTCCCGATTGGAAGTGGCAAAAATATCTTGGTAGGTGGTTAGGAGAAGTTTTAGATCAGTTTGTTGTTGGGGGGTTAAATGGGAAGGAATAGGGGGTAGAGGCAAAGGAGTTTGAGAGGGAGTATCAGCGGGAATGGATAGCTCTTCCGCATAAGGCTCTAGTTCTATCTATCTATCTATTGCCTGACGCCGTGATCCCCGAAGGGGTGGCCACGAACGAACCGCCCCCATGCACCTCTGTCCCCAGTCAGTCGACGCCCCTCCCCCCAACCAGCACCACCTTCGTTCATGTACTTCCTCACTCCATCCTTCCACCTCATATTCGGTCTACCTCTCCCCCTCTGTCCCTCCACCTCGCTTTCATACACCCTCTTAGTCATTCTCTCGCTTTCCATACGTTCCATATGGCCGAACCATCTCAAGTTGTTCCTTTTCACACTTTCCAGCACATCTACCTCCACACCACACCTCCTTCTTACTTCCTCATTAGTCTGTCTATCCCTCCATGTAACTCCGCACGCACTCCTTAAGTAATTCATTTCCACTGCTCTCACTATTGGTCTGAGTCTCTCAACCAACGTCCATGCTTCGCTTCCGTAAGTCAGTGTCGGGATTACCACACTGTCATGCAAGGACTTCTTCACTTCCATACTGACCACCCTATTTCTTGTTACTGCTTTTAGCGTTCCTACAACCCTCTTCCCCTGTTGTACCCTCTCCCGCACCTCTTCAGTTCTAGTTCTCAATGGTTAAACCTTTTGGTAGGGTAATGGGCTGATCTGATATGTTGGCGATTTTAATACAATTTAATCTGTTGGAAATTATACTAGGAGCGGCTAGGCAGTCCCTATCAAAGGGGCTTTGGAGGTGAGGGGTCATAATGGCATCCCCAGACAAGGTGGGTACAATGGGGATCCATTTTTCATGATGAGGTGGGAGTGTCACGAGTTTGGCTGTGACTGCTTAAGTGATAGGCAAGAGATAGGGGATAGGAATTAAGGTTTGAGGGGAAGAATCAGGATCGTTGAGTGGTATGGTAGGAATGGTTTGGATTAAAGGTAAAGTTTTAGGTGAAGGAGGGCAGGGGTGGGGGGTATCTCTAGTCTGAGGATTATGTTGGGTGCCTCGATGAGAGGCACTAGATTTGTTTTCTTTTTCTTTTTTTTTTTGTCTGGGGGGTGAGAACGTCAGTGTTCTTCTCCCACAATCGAGGGAAGCACTCAGTTTCGTGAGTAAATCGAGACCCAAATATCCATCGTATAGGGTCTCCTTGGGGTAATAAACCACGAAAGACTGATTTGTTCCGTGGTTAGGAACAAGGGTATTGACATATAGGGGAAGTGTTTGCCCAAAGTTTTGAATAACTTTGGCATCGGCACTTACTAACACAATGGAAGAAGGTTGGATAGTGCCTAAAGCTTTCTTGTGCTGCTTAAAGAAGGGAGAGAAAAGATATGATCGAGACGCTCCCGTATCGATAAGGAGTTGGACTTTCACCCCATTCAGAGTGAGCCTCCTGTAGATGGGCAGTTTTTCTGAATCTGCTTCCTCATGAGCCCCCGCCATTTTGACAGTTATTTGTGTACGGGGGCGGTCTGAAAATCCAGATCTTGCTGTGTCAGAGCCATTTCTGGCTCTGGGTCCTCTCCGTTGTCCTCTTCGGGGTTCTTCAAACCCGGCAGTGCCATCCTCCGTGATAGTGGCGATCCACCTGGGTTTGATCCAGGGGATCTGGGCCCACCAATTTGGTGATCTGGTCCTTCTGGTCAGCTCTGTGAAGGACCTCCGCAAGGACGTCAACAGACACTGACTATTACAAGGTTTCCAATCTGCAGGGCGAATCCTGGCCCATTCTTCAGCCTTATCACTGGCTCCGGGTGCCATAAGGCTAGGGGCAGGCACGGTGGACGGGTGCATGGTGGCTTTCTGGATCACAGCTATTTTATCCTGACCCCGGGTTTGTCTTAGTGTCACAATACGCCTTACGACAGGCATGTCCGTCGTAATATGTGGGCTCGACAATGGAGAAGTGATCCGCTACTGCCAAAAGTAAAATTCTCAGTAGGGCCCTGAAAATAAAAAAAAATCTTTGGGCGGGGGTTATTTCCTCCGTGAATACAGTGACAGCGAGCTGGGTTAACTCACTGATAGTGTCGTCTAAATTCCCATGGTATTGGACTTGATGGATATGTCTGTCCGAAATTATTTGTCCTAGGACAGGGTTAATAGCTGTTTTCACATAACTCTCAAATGGTGCCCAGGTTAAACCAGGCATTTAGTCACGCACATACCCTGACACTTGTCCTGCATACTTTCCTAATTTTACTACTACTGTGTAAATCTTGGAAGCGTCTTGGTCCTGGAACATCAGATCCAGGACGGGTTTGACCATTTCCATATAAATCCCTGTCATTCTCCTCGGGCTTAAATGATGGGATGTCGAGTGATTTGGCTGCCATAGTGATTGGGGAAGTTGTGAGTGCAAGCAAGAAAAAAAATTAAGCAAGCTGATATGCCGTATCGAGACACCGCTGCCACCAGTGAAATGTCGGGTTGGTATTTCAACTCGACTTAGTATTATCTCGTCAACAATCCTGTAATAGGATATAGTGAGATAGAATATGCCTGACAGGGTCACATCTAGCTTTATAAATCTTGCTATAACTTCTCACACTAAGGCAGCATTCACACAATAAGAACACAGGTTACTTTACACATTTATTTATTCAATTACATGGAAATGGAATATCAATTTTACCTATCTCTCATATCCGGCAGAGAAATCAGTGACGTATCAGAATAGAGTATACTATACTGATAAATTAAATATTATAAGTCACGTTACACACAGTATCCATAATATGAGTATGCAGGAAAAATAAGATTATACAAGTGCATAGTATTTCAATGGAGATAATAATATGTATGTGAGCGAAGCGCCTAACGTGAAGAATTCTGAGATAGAACGAACCTGCCTGAAAGAGTGTTCACGGGCGCGGCGCGGTAAGCGACCGCCAAGGGGATTAGTAAGGGGTCACACAGGTAAGATAGGCAGGTATACTGTGTTGGCCCTAGGTCAGATGGACTGCTTATATGCAAATTCTCAATTAACTTTAATGCGACTATTAGTCATAGATGAAAGTTAGATATACACTTGGGGTATTATAGGCAAGGTAATTTAACTTTTAACTAGATTGTCTAAGCGGTTTTGTGAACGAGTCTACACACGAGGTACGAAAAATAATTATAGACCGGGTATGAGATCTGATCACTCGTATCTAGAATTCAAATTCAAATTAAGTTGATGAATAACTATAACAAGGTTTTGGAATAAATGCAAATTAATACTAAAAAAAAAAATACACTCGATTAAGATGCGACTGTAAATCACAGTAAATTAGAGTTTCGAATGAACTCAGTTGTACTAGATAAAATACTACGATTGTAGCATGAAAAGGTAATTTGAATGTATTAACAAATTCCTATAAGCAATACGCGAATCAAAGATACGAAATAGAGCGGATTACATAACATAAGATGTAATAAAATATCGACTTTGACAATAGTAAATTAAGAGAAAATCAGTCACCTAAACGATATGGTGCAACAAATAAAATATCTTTAATATGATAATAATAATAATAATAATAATAATAATAATAATAATAATAATAATATTTATTCAGTTAGCATTTTACAGTGTTGGTACCACATAATATGTTACAAATATGACATGTACCAGCCTTGCATAATTCCAACTAAGGATAGCCCAATAAGGCCGTTAGACGTATTTCCATTGGGGTCCTTGTGGGATTAGGTTAGCTGGGGAAAAAGGGGAGGATAAAAAAAAAATAGATACTTTAGAGAAAGTATTTCTAGGGGGTTATTTTAAGTTACCTTACATCCTATAGTAAATATCAGTAATCTGTAATCAGTAATCAGTAATCATTTCAGTTTGTTTTGCCTATCTCTTATGTCGTATTTAATAGTAGACATAAGCTTGGTGCTCCCTTCTCGCAGCTGTCCGGTTCAGGTGCTCCTTCAGGCTACGTCTGAAGGAATACAGTATTCTCTTTTCACGGACTGACTGGGCTAGGTCGTTCCAGTCTTTGATGGCAGTGAAGAAGAATGTTAGCTTACCCTGTCCTTGGATTCTCGGGGCCATAAAATTAAACATCCTATTTCTTGTATTATGTCCACTCCTCTCATTTGCTTTAACAAAATTACTCTTTAGATACTCTGGAGCTCTGTCATAGAATATCTTGAAGGCATTAGTGAGCCTGATTTGTCTGGCCCTGTCAGAGACATTGAGCATACCTAGTGACTGAAGTTGTTCCTGGCCAACATGCGATCTGGGTCCTAGGTTCAGCATGAACCTAACCATTTTATTTTGAGTGACCTGAAGTTTGTGCTGTACTGATTTAGATGATGCAGAGTACCAGGATGACACAAAATAGTCAAAATGACATTGAACAAGCACTTGGCATAGGGTCTTTTTGGTCGCCGCTGGCAAGCATCCCACCTGTCTATACAGGTATTTTATACGTGCTCTACATTTACTCAGGATAGATTCCAAGATTGTTTCACCTAACAGAGTCGAGTCCAGTTTTAGTCCGAGATATTTAACTTGTGACACTGTTGTTATAGGAATATCATTACAGTTGACCGAGAAGCCCACAATGTCTTTCAGTTTGCGTTTTGTTCCACATAAGATGGCTTCCGTCTTGCCCAGGTGAAGAGATAGTCTATTGTCCACTAGCCACTCACTACACGATTCTAGTTCTTTGGAAAGTGAAGCTGCAATACTTAGTGGGTCTTTTCCTGAAACCAGAAGCACGCTGTCGTCAGCATACAGTAATAATTTACACGAGACGCTCAGTTCCATGTCGTTCACATAACAGAGAAAGAGTAAGGGACCAAGGATGCTGAGATGACAGGTTTGAGACGTGTGCCAGAGCCAACGGTCCATCGAATAGCCAGCATAACCACACATTCCACACCCAAGCACCAGAGAAGACAGAGAGTACATCTACCAGAGTCCTCCCTCCGAACACATCTACCTAAGTTGGTCATACCCAGCAGTTCTCTCTCACACCAGTTCTCTCTCAAAGAGAATGGAGTGCTTTCCCAGCCAGTCACAAGCCGTGTTCCTCAGCCAACCACAACCGCCCTGGGACAGCCAATTAGAATCATCCTTCTATGTGGCCTCCACCAGGAGTGACGCCCCCTGTATTGTTCAACCAGATTTGGAGTATACAGAACACTCCCTTATGCAATCTACTCACCAGCGCCCAGAATATTACAGGGGCAAATGGACCTGAACAGTGCCTTACAAACCTCTACTTACGATGATACAAGCACAATCATCTATATATATATATGCTAAGATAACTAGAAGACCTGCAACACAGTTGTTGCATTACAGGTTTTAAGTGTTTTATATTTATCACAGCAACCCAGGACCTTACAATTGCTCCAGTGAATATTTCAATGATACCTTGGAACCAGGCCCATGTTATAATACCTGAATTCCAAGGCTAAAATGTATATGTACCTCACAACAGTCACTTTACCTCTTTTCTCAATACCCCTATAACTCCGAATTAATTGACACCTGAGTCAAGAATAATTTAGCATAGGATCTCAGGAAAACCTGAAGAAAGTATGCAAACCACACTGCACTAGAGTCTCTAGCCTCCGGGTCCGGACTTCACATGTCTACTTGCCTCCACCTTCCCACCCTCAAAAGCTGACCTGCTGCCTGTGCCTGGACCCAGGACCCCTGCTCGAGTGATGTAAACAGTCCTGGACCGAGGACCCCAGCTCGAGTGACATTAACAGCCCTGCAGTGCTGTCCACTACCCTCTACGTTAGCCAGACCAGTACTCTCGTCCCCTGCCCTCCCAGTACTTAAGTGTTTCTGTGTCTCTCTTTGTTGGTTATTGTTGTGAGGTATTGATTAAGTAAATATGTGAAACGTGTTGTGCTCTGATTTAATTGTGATCTGTGCCCTAGGGCACATACGTGCGTAATTTGATCATCCTTCTGAACCTGTGTTATTTTGTGTTAATTTTGCCTTTAAGCTTTGATCCGTGTTCAAGACTGTTTGCTAATTTATAATTTATGCATACATTACATACTTGTGTCAATAATATCTATTCAGACCACACGCTCGCAGATTTACTGATTACGTGTATTTTGATTTATTATTTGTAAGTTGAAGTCATAGTGTATTCCATAATCAATCTTTTCTCATATTCACCTTTTACCGAGAACCTACGCCCAATTTTCCAACGAGTGCATAGTGTAATTCCTTTATCCTTTCACTAATTGATCGCTTATGAAGTATATTTTATAAACGTGCTTTTATGTACTTGTGAATTTTGTTGTGATATTTCGAGTACCATGTTTAGGAATTCTTTCCTCATAGTTTCGTCTCACATTCATCTACCATACACTAACTATACTTGTGTATTTTATTCCCATCGCTCAGTTTACTCGTTCAAAACCGATCCTGATACTGCCTGTTTTAAGTATCAATGAGTAAGACTTCGTCGCCTACGACCCATGTACTAACTATACCTGTGCATTTTATTCCCATTGCTCTGTTAACTCGTTCAGAACCGATCCTGATATTGCTTTAAATATCAATGAGCTAAACTTTGTTGTTAGCGCCAATTTAATTACTTTAATTACGATCTATTGATCGATATCTGCTAACCTGTTCAGATCCTAGGCCTAGGCCTAGGCCTAATTCCCAGACCCAAGGCCATGAATGCAGCCTTGCTAGAACTAGGCCTAGCCCAAGACAGAAATCCTCAGATTCCTCAGCATACCATCATTCCCATGTCACCAGAATCTCACCACAGGACAGGAGAAATGGCAGGTTGACTCAGCTTGCCCAAGAAACCCCCATATGTAGGTACCACAGACGGGGAACATGTCGGCACGGCAAATTTGGGACAAAATGTGAGTACCGTCATCCTAAGGTCTGTCGTAAACTCCTAAATCATGGGCCAAATAGAGACCAAGGATGCCAACTAGGGAAAAAATGCTCATTTCTCCACCCTAAGATGTGCGAGGACTCCATCTCCAAGCAGGAATGTTTGAATAGTAACTGTAAATTACCTCACATCAAAGGGACAAAGAGACACCAAGCCAAGCAAGATGTAAATCCAGTACTGGTACCTGCCACCGCTCAAGTGCCCCACATGGCCTCGAAGAAAGTCGACGCTGTCCAGGATACAAATTCAGCCCCTGCTTTTTTAGAATTAATGGTGGGGGTGAAAAGGACCCTCGACACGCTAACGAAAGCCATGGAGTCACAAGCGTCCATAATCAGCACACACCTAATGGGCAATCAACACAACAATGTCCCAACACATACCCAAATGTTTCCATGGCTAAATGCCATGAAATCATGCTAGAAAATGCAATGATGGGCAATATTCAAGGTCTATTCCCTAAGACAAATAAAAGCAAAATCCCCTTCATTGCTGAGCTTGCCGAAGAAAATGACCTAATGTTCATTGCCCTGACAGAGACTCATCTCAAAAGTGAGGTGAGTGATGCAGAAATAATAGTGGCAAATTACACCTCCTACAGAGCAGATCGTGAAAATAGAAGCCATGGTGGAGTCATCACATATGTAAGAAATGACCTAGCCTCAGATACAAAACCAATACTAGTCTACTCTGATACTCAAGTAGAAATGCTGGCTCTCCACATTAAGTCACTCAATGTAATTATTCTCAATTGCTATCGCCCCCCATCATGCACCCTTGAAAGTTACAATAATTCACACAGCAGAATCGACAAGCTAATCGACGATATGCCAACCCCAACACCAGACATCATCATCTGCGGAGACTTCAACTTTCCTATCATCCATTGGCCAGAAGGAAAGGTCTCAGGAGGTACCAGAGAGGAGCAAGCACAAGCCAGGCTTCTCCTTAAACTCTCTGACAAGCTTTTCCTCACACAACTGATAACCAAGCCTACCAGAGTCAATAACACACTCGACCTCCTCTTCACTAACAACCAGGATATAGTTGCCGACTACTCAGTGGAGAAGACAATATTCTCTGACCACAGCCTTGTAACTATACACACTATGTACAGGAAGGCTGAGGCTCAAGCTGAAACTGTAACTCCGCCAACAAAACCAACAAACCCATTCTCAAATTTGAACTTCTTCAGTGAAGCAATTGACTGGGTAAATCTCCAAACTTCCCTCTCCCAGACAAATTGGGACCTGATCCTCCATGACAAGGATCCAAATGCCATGCTTGACACCATCCTCAGCACCCTACTGAAGGAGTGTCAGCATCACATTCCCCAAAGGAGGAAACCTTCCAACGCTCGGCACCTCAAAATCCCGAGGGACCGAAAAATCCTAATGCAGAAAAGATCATCACTCAACAAACAGCTCAATAACACCCAAAACAAAACGAGGAAGCTTGCACTATCTACCAAGATTGCAAGCATAGAAACTCAAATTAAAGCATCCCATGACCGTCAAAAGCAAAGAGAGGAAGATTGTGCAGTACTGAACATCAAGCGGAACCCCAAATTCTTTTACAGTTACTGCAGGCGCTTCTCAAAAATTAAGACGCAAGTGGGGCCATTAAGAACAGAGGATGGTGAAGCTGTAAACGACCCAAACACAGTACGAGAATGTCTTCAGCACACCACGGCCAGCAACTGCAATCCAGCAACAAAGCTTTCTTCACGGAAGACGACAAACCACAACCGACTCGACTAAGTGATATTGAACTGACTGAGGCAGACCTACGAAAAGCCATCAAAGAACTGAGAACGAATGCAGCTGCTGGTCCTGACGGAGTACCAGCCATACTGCTGATTAAATGCTGTGATGCCCTGATTCCTCCTATCTGCAAGCTTTGGAGACACTCAATGGACACAGGCACAATTCCATCCTCACTAAAACAGGCCATCATTACTCCAGTCTACAAGGGTGGTGAAAAGAGCCTGGCGAAGAACTATCGACCGGTAGCTCTAACATCCCACCTCATCAAGATATTTGAAAAAGTCCTGAGGAACAAGCTTGTCAACTTCCTGGAGAAAAATGGCCTTATGAACTCCAGCCAGCGTGGCTTCCGGAAAGGCAGATCATGCCTTTCGAAGCTCCTGGCACATCATGACTGGCTACTCCACAGGCTTGCAGAGGGAAAAAATGTGGATGTCGTGTTTCTAGACTTTGCTAAAGCATTCGACAAGGTGGATCACGGCATCCTCCTTCACAACATTAAGAAACTCGGCATCCAAGGCAAAATAGGTGTGTGGCTGCACAGTTTCCTCTCCGCAAGAACGCAGACTGTTGCTGTTAAGGGCCACACATCTGAAAAGTCCCACGTCATTAGTGGAGTACCCCAGGGATCAGTATTAGGACCTCTGCTCTTCCTTATACTGATAGGGGACATTGATGATGGAGTTGGTCAATCAGTTTTGCTGACGATACGAACATAAGTCGTGTCCTCAGAAATGAAGAGGATATTCATAATCTCCAGGATGACCTCGACAAAATCTACAAATAGGCAGACGAAAACAACATGACCTTCAACGAAGAAAAGTTTGAAGCGTTACGATGTGGCCCGAAACAAACCCTCACACTAAACTACTCACTGCAGGCCACGACATCACCCCCAAGCCACATGTGAGATGCCTAGGTGTGCAATTGTCCGACGATGCCACATTTCAACACCACATTTCTGCAGCTGTCAAGAAAGCCAAGGGAATGGCCGGATGGATCCTACGGACGTTCAACTCCAGGGAACAAGAAACAATGCTAACTCTCTGGAGGTCTATGGTACAACCCTTCCTCGACTACTGTAGTCAACTATGGTCGCCACACAAAAAGGGGTACATACGAGATCTTGAGTCCGTCCAGAGGTCCTTCACTAGAAACATTCGGGGGATGAAGGACCTTAGCTACTGGGACCGGCTCAAGAAGCTAGGGCTGTACTCTCAGCAGAGAAGGCGAGACAGGTACTGCGCAATTTATGTGTGGAAAATCCTGGAGAAGCTGGTTCCAGATCCAACTGGTAATGAACTCCAGGAAAAAAAAAATGGTCGGACTGGAAGGAAGTGTGAGAGGAGATCCCTCCCAACACAGGCACCAGAACGAGTGAGATCCCTCCTCGCGTCCAGCCCAAGCCACAATGGACCAAAAAATTTCAACTCGCTGCCCAAGGAAGTGCGAGACATAGTAGGTTGCCCGGTAGACAGGTTCAAAGGGTTATTAGACAAGTTTCTAAAGACCCTCCCAGATGAACCACCAGTGTCTGGATACACTGCTAACTGCCGGGCGGCCTCAAACTCTATACCGGACCAGACGGACCTCCTTCGAAGGGACGCACGGGACGGACGCAGTGGTGGCGGACCACGACTGTGAGGACGGGACCTCTAGACGACTTCAAGTAAGATTCAAGTAAGTAAGAAGATCCAGTTATTAATCCTAATTTATAGTGTTCATTTTCAATTCTGAGCCTAGTGTGACTCGGTTAATTATTTTGTCTATCTTACCGTGTTGTCTTAATTACGAATACATCGTATCTTTAGAGATTACATTTTGATATAATTAATACCATCAAGTAGAAGTAATAATCTCTATTTTTACTCTTGTCAAATTAACATTATCACCTTGCGTTGCATAAGAAAAATATAGAAATACGAATTCCTAAGCTTGGGTCGTTACCATAGCATATGTTCAAGTAATATAATTCTGTGATAAAATATAAATTCATCTTTCGAGTTATTTTATACTTCTCGTTTATTACAAATTCCATTCCATTTCTGTAATAAACATTAACACCACATTTCTACTAAGAATATAGTTGCACTAACTAGAAAAAGTATTTATCACTAGAACAGTCCAGCTAGTGACCTTCCCAGTGACCTAACCCAAAGGTGAATTTACGCGGTCATATTTAACACCTAACAAGCGGCCTAGGCGGTAATTTATATGTACAGCCCAGCGGGGTGTTTTTACCCTAAATAGGGTTGTTTACGTGATCATTTTCATGCCTAAATAAGACCCAGAGCATAAAACAAGTATCTATCCCTGAAAGGGCATAAACAGAGCTTTCCAATGACACCCCAACCATCCTTGTATGACCGCTAGTTTTCTTGCAATGATCGCGCAACACGAGTGCAAAAACCATGTAATTAGGTAGTTTCCCTACATAATTCCCTGTGTAGCGAGTGCGTGAGGGTGGGGGAGGGTGGGATTCATGTCAGTAGGTCCACCGCGGTGGTCTGGAGCAGTCATACGCTTGCTACTCTCCTGCCACCACTTATCTCTCTCTCTCAGCAACATTACGTGCTGAAAATGGCACACGACATAAGTTGTGAACCGCCACTTAGTCCAAATTTCTTTCACAAGACATAAGTTGCGCGCCGCTAATAAAGGGTTAAGTCTCACCCTAGAGCTATACGCGGGACTCGCCAAACCAGAGTCAATATTTGTATATGTCAACTCTTCTAGTAAGAGATTGAAGATAATTACTTGAAGTGCATTTAAGTCTCTCCTTGATAACGGAAGATACTTGACCCTCATTAATTATTGTATTGAAGGTCAATTCTTATTTACGTGTACAATATCTTTGGGTGTACTTTCCTATTTCAGCATAATTAATACTAGACTCTCACTGTTGAGTTATTCTAGTACCAGTAACATTATTCTGGATTAAGAATAATATATATATATATTTGTCACCATTACCGGATCTACCTTTATGATCCCTGCAATTATTATCCACCCATGCTTCTTAAATAAAACCTACATATATGTTCCTGATTGTGTTGTTATTGAGTACCATATTGACCTATTGAATACCATTTATATTGCACATAGAACCTACTCGGTACGTCCCTGTCAAGTATATCTAAGTCCATCAAACCATTATTGGATTGTTTTACAGACTGTATCAAGGGAATAGAAATATAATAGCCCGACATAACAGATGCTTCCCTGCGGGACCCCACAGTTAATTGGCATAGGATCAGATATATTATCAATAATTTTGACTCTTTGTGTTCTACCACTAAGATAAGATTTAAACCAGTTCACTGACCCAATGCCCATTGCTTGTAGTTTATTACAGAGGATATCATGGTATACTGTATCAAACGCTTTTTGTAGATCAAAGAAGAACCATACCGGTGTAGTTACCTTTAGACATTTCTTTACGAATGTGATCTGTTAACCCGGCAAGTGCAGATCTCATCATAAGAGTTTTACCGGGGTGCTGCGGATATCCTCATATAATCCAAGGCCTAAAAAAAAAACATTTAAATCAGCCCAGTATTTTTTTTTTTCTTATTTTTTGTTATTGCCCCTTTGCCATGCCAAATATCACTCCTCCACATCCCCTCCTTCCACCCTTCCCCCCCCCCCCCCTTCAAATATCACCTATTCTCCCTGTTATTCCCTTATTCTTAGGTATATTTTCGTGCTAACATTAGCGAGTTGCTAGCAGGGCGTGGTCATTTGTGTTACCAAGCGTGGGAAAGAGCGAGAGAGAGACTACCACGCAACAGTGTCTCTCCAGCCGTCGTGACGGCTGGCTGGCTGGCAGGCTGCCTCAGCCATAAGTTATGTAACTCCCGGCCTCTATCGCCGATTTTGACCATCCAAACGCTGTTTCCACTTGTTTTATTGTTGTAACAGGTTAATACCTTTATAATCAACGTAAAATAGGCGCATATGGATAAGTATTAACCCTCCTCTAGCGGGTGCTCTGTGGCCGTTTTGGGCCTTTCTGGGCCGTTCTGACTGCTATATCAACCATCAGTATGAAAGGAACTGTATTGCGCCGGAAACTAGGTGGAAATCGCTACACAATGACGCCACATACAGCTACGTAGCACTCGTGGAGCACTGACAGTGTTACCTCGAAGATGGAAGTTTAGCAGATTTTGCTACCTTGCTCACTTTTAGCGAACTATTGGTTACACTGTCATCCTCACGCGCGGTGGGGGAACTGGAGTTAGTGTGGGCCGGGAGGCCACAGATGTCGGATGTATGGATCATTACTATCCCACCCATTTTCACTCGATTTCCACCCTTTTTTCACCCGTTTTTTGCCAGTTTTTTCAACACGACTTAAGTGGTGAGCCGCTTTTTAAGGGTTAATGATATTTATGGTACGATGACGATTTGAGTTCAGGAAACAGTCTAAATACCTCCGCACAGGGAAGGGTGGCCAATACCCCACCTACTCAGCGGAGAGGTTAAGTGGATGAGACAGGAGTCTGTCGAGTACATGCATCTGAAACCTGACTGAAACTTATAGAATAGATAATTTTCTTTAAGGTAGTGTTCAATTTGGGTGTATACAGCTCCTTCAAGGATTTTAGATACAATACATAATATGCTAACTGGTCTGTAGTTGCCAACATCTAGTTTATTTCCTTTCTTGAATAGAGGGGTTACAATAGCTTCCTTCAGTTCAGCAGGTACAGTGTTGGTGTTAATTGACAGGTTGATGATGTGGGTTAGGGGACCTGCTATACCAATGGCTCCATCTCGTAGAAATTTGGCAGGAATTTTGTCTGGTCCTGTGCTTTTATGTACATTTAGGTTAGAGAGCTTGTCAAATGTGTATTTTGGTGTAACATTTTGCAATCCAAATGTGTTCGGGTGTATGCCTTTATCCCTGTAGAAATTTCGAAAGGTGGCTGTTGTTGTCGTGTATTTATTGAGAGGTTGCGGTAGGTTCTGTGCAAGTGTGTTTGCTATGGAGGTGAAGAAGGAATTGAAGTAGGTTGAAATTTGTCGTTTATCGTGGCAAACCTGATCATTAATGTTGAGAGCAATATTAGTGTTAGACGAATCCCTTGCCTTGTTGCTGAAGCCTGTTGCTTCTAAGTGCCTCCATAGTTTTTTGGGGTTATTCTGATATTCCTCTGCCTTAGCTTTGCGCAGTGGCAGTATCGTAACCAATAGGGTCTTGCTGAGTACCGTGGAAATTGCATTGTCACTGCTATAAGCTAATAACAGTGTGCAAAATTGGTTAAAGTTTTTGCACCACACACATCTGTCATCCTGTGCGTGGTCTCTCCTCGCATCTTGGTTGGGCTACCTCCAAAGGGTAGCCAAGTCGATCCCCACCTGCCCGCGGTGACCTTGCACACACCACTTTCCCTTTTTTTCTTTTCTATTTTAATTTTTTTCCATTGTGGTGGCACTGACGGGGACGGCGCTACCTGGGGTCTGTCCCAGGTAGTTATTTTCACGTTTTTTTAAAACTAAGGTTTTCTCTTATTTTTAATCAGATACAAAATACAGGTGTTTTTGTTTTTAATTATTGGTTACTTCCACTGAAATGGCAGCAAGCAAGCAGAGTTGTAGTTGTGGGAAGGTTGTGGGCAAGGCCAAATCGCTGGGCTGCTACTCGTGTGGTACCTATTTTCACGTTAACTGTATAAATGTTGATGATGAGGACCTCAGAGTACTTGCAAAGAAGAAACCTGGATTTAAATGGCATTGCACTGTTTGCGATACCACCCCCCTGGCTGCAAAGGATGCAGCAATTAGTCAGCAGACCTTGGATGACCTGACGGCTGCCCTAGTTGGTGAAGTGAAGACTGCCATTGTAAACGAAGTGAAGGGTGCCCTTGCTGCGGTGGCCGTGGAGATAGAGAGTATTGGTAACAGAATGGATATCCTTGAGACTAAAGTTGCTGCCCCCGACATTCCCTTGTTTGCCAAGATAGTTCAGCAAACATTTGAAGAGACCAAAAAGGAGCCGACCAAACGCACCACTGAGGTGGTAGATGGTGGAAAGAAAAAAACTGTCTGGGACCATCAGGTCCTGATAGTGAAGCCAAAAGACTGATCCTCCGAGCCAGTAAGCCCACCAGATACAAAGGCAATCGAGACTGCTTTGGCTTCGGTTCCGGTTAACAAGTTAACTAGAACTGATTCAGGTGTACTGGTGGTACGACTTCCATCCAAGAAAGCCAAAGAAGATGCAGGAAGGGCCATCAATCAGTGTTTGGGCGTGGACAGTGCCTTCAGTGTCTCCGAACCAAAGAAGATGATGCCAAAAATGACTCTGGTAGGCATTGCTAATGACGCTGAGGATAATGAGATCATTCCCAGCATCCTCAACAAGAACCCAAGAATAAAGTCCCTGGTCGACGATGGCTTAGCTATGAATTTGCTATTCACCAAGCAAAAGAGTGATGCACACACAAAGACTGCGGTAGTAAAAATGTCACCTGAAATACGCTCTTCCATTGTGGATGATGGCAATTCTGTGTATGTTGGACTTGTGAGATGTCGTGCATACGATCGCTTCTGGGTAACACAATGTTACCATTGCCAGGGCTTTGGCCATACCAGTGACAGGTGTTATCGGAAAAATTAGGATCCAAAATGCAACTTCTGTGGCGGTACTCATAACTCAAAAGACTGCACCAACAAGACTTCCCCCAAATGTATAAATTGTATGAGCTCCACATCAGTTACGGAGCCGCCAAATCATTTCGCCTCAAGTAGAAATTGTCCTCTAATGACAGCTCAGAGAAATAAAGTTATTGAAAACACCAATTTTGTAGGTTCAAAAAACTGAAATGTCTTCTAAGCGTAGTAGGGAAGGTATACAGTAGGGTAGTGATTGAGAGAGTGAGAGTGAGAACGGAGAAATGGATAGGCGACGAGCAGGGAGGTTTTAGGAAGGGAAGAGGATGTGTAGATCAGATTTTTACCTTGAATTGTGTTGTGGAGAAGTATCTGGAGAAGAAACAAAAGGTGTATGTTGCCTTTATGGACTTGGAGAAGGCCTATGACAGAGTGGATAGAGAAGGTTTGTGGAAAGTACTTAGAATATACGGAGTAGAGGGCAAGTTGCTGAAAGCAGTGAAGAGCATGTATGAGGGTGCAAAGGCGGCAGTACGTGTGGAGAGTGAGCAGAGCGAGTTCTTTGACCTGAATGTTGGTTTGAAACAGGGGTGTGTGATGTCCCCGTGGTTGTTTACTGTATATATGGATGGAGTTATGAAAGAAATACTATCAAGAGCAGTGGATGTTGGTGTATCGCTGAAAAGAGAGGGAATTGAGTGGAAGCTACCTATACTGCTGTTTGCGGATGATACAGTTCTGATGAGTGATAATGAATGGGAGTTGCAGGGTCTGGTAAATGAGTTTGGAACAGTGTGCGAAAAACGGAATTTGAAGGTAAATACGGGGAAGAGCAAGGTTATGGTCTTCAAAAGTGGTGAAGTCACAGAGTGTGAGGTAAAGCTGAACGGTCAGGCTATGGAGATCGTCAACTCTTTTAAGTATCTGGGCAGTGTGTTGAGTAAAGATGGGACTATGGATGAAGAGGTGCGGGAGAGGGTACAACAGGGGAAGAGGGTTGTAGGAACGCTAAAAGCAGTAACAAGAAATAGGGTGGTCAGTATGGAAGTGAAGAAGTCCTTGCATGACAGTGTGGTAATCCCGACACTGACTTACGGAAGCGAAGCATGGACGTTGGTTGAGAGACTCAGACCAAGAGTGAGAGCAGTGGAAATGAATTACTTAAGGAGTGCGTGCGGAGTTACATGGAGGGATAGACAGACTAATGAGGAAGTAAGAAGGAGGTGTGGTGTGGAGGTAGATGTGCTGGAAAGTGTGAAAAGGAACAACTTGAGATGGAACGTATGGAAAGCGAGAGAATGACTAAGAGGGTGTACGAGAGCGAGGTGGAGGGACAGAGGGGGAGAGGTAGACCGAATATGAGGTGGAAGGATGGAGTGAGGAACTACATGAACGAAGGCGGTCCTGGTTGGGGGGAGGGGCGTCGACTGACTGGGGACAGAGGTGCATGGGGGCGGTTCGTTCGTGGCCACCCCTTCGGGGATCACGGCGTCAGGCAATAGATAGATAGATAGAAAAAACTGAAAAATGCACATGGGAGCCGGTTGAAACTGGGTCTGTTGAATGTTCGTTCCTTGCGTAACAAAATGGATCATATTTGCGAGATCTTGGATGAACGTAACCTTGATGTATTATGTCTCACTGAGACCTGGTTGTTCGAGTCAGATTTGAATATTATCCAGGCGGCATTGCCTAAAACCCATTCCATAATAAATGTTCCTAGGCCTAGGGGAGATCATCCGGGTGGTGGAGTGGCAGTTGTCTACTCCACATCTCTGGTGAATATCTTGCAAATAAGCCATAACCCAGCCCCTCTTTATTATGAACTGTTGGAAGTGGAAATAAAATTCCATCAACAAATTCTAAGAATGGCAGTTGTCTATAGGTCTGGCCATCGTGGCACAGATAGGGGTTTTATGGAAGAGTTTGGGCAGTTTCTCGAGGAATTTTCTGCTAAAACCGGAAGACTTTTGATATGTGGAGATTTTAATTACTGGGTTGACAGCCCTCATCTGAAGCCATTCTCTGCTGAGTTCCTTGAGTTGACTGATCAGAACAATTTTGTAAACCATGTGAACCACCCAACTCATATCTTAGGACACACCCTTGACTTGGTTTTCTCTCCTGTGGGTTGTGGTGGTGTTCTGGATGTTGATGTTGAGAATGCTGACCCTAATACCTCTGATCATGCTTTGATTACTTTCAGCTTTGATTTCCCTAAGCCACTCACACATGAAAAAGTAATCAGATTTAGAAATTATAAAAATACAGACCAAAATTTGGCTAGCAGTGAAGTAAAACAGTACTTGGGAAGTATTGATACTTCCAACCTTACTTCAGATGAGCTGGTGGAGGTACATGGAAATGCACTTAAATTAGTGTTCGATCATCACTGTCCAGAAGTAGAGAAGAAAATCATAGTACGAGATGATTCACCGTGGTATAGCACTCGAGTTAAATTTCTTAGAAGAGCGCGTAGAAGAGCTGAACGTGAATGGCGGAAAAATAAAACAGACTCTACATGGTTGCAATATCTGTCAGCCAGAAGAGCTGTGGTCCACACAATCAAAGATGAAAAGAAAGTGCATTATCAGGGAAAAGTTGACTCATGTGGTAACGACCAGAGGAGGTTGGCTTCAATTGTAAACAGTTTACTTGGAAAAACAAGAGTCAGCTTAAGACCTTCTGTACCCGATGCCGAGTTGGCTGCCAACTTTGTGGCATTTTTTGCTGGCAAGATAACTCGCATAAGACAGGAACTGGATGATGCTTCTGTTGGTGAAGAACTTTCAGTTGTACTCCAACCCCGACACATTCCTAATAATGTCCTCTCATCCTTTCACTCAGTAGAGGTGGACATGATCTCGTCCTACATAAGAAACCTCAATAAAACATTTTGCCCGTTGGATCCCATAAATGTTTCCAAGCTACCAAGAGTCTATGATCACACAGTTGAGTTTATTTCCAAAATCATTCATAAGTGCTTCTCTGAAGGTAGCTTCCCACATTCTGAAAAGCATGCACTACTCCGACCTACTCTAAAGAAACCTGGACTTGATGTTGAGAACATGTTGAACTATCGTCCTGTCTCCAACCTGTCCTTCATATCAAAGATATTAGAGCGTGCAATACTTGACCAATTACAACCACTACTTCAGCAGAATGAAACTATCCCAATTTTTCAGTCTGCTTACCGACAGCATCATTCAACTGAAACAGCATTGATTAGAGTACATAATGATCTAGTTGAGAACATTTGCAATGGTGTGGCCTCACTATTGGTCTTGCTTGATCTCTCTGCGGCCTTTGACACAGTGGATCACGAGTTGTTATTGAGTGATCTTTATGATTGTGGTGTGCGTGACTCCGCTCTCTTGCTTCTTGGGTCGTACTTGTCAGGTAGATCCCAGAGTGTGATGGTAAATCAAGTGGTCTCGGACTCGACACCCCTGCAGTATGGTGCTCCGCAGGGATCAGTTTTAGGTCCTATCCTATTTATAATTGATATTAGCAGTTTGTCTCTTCTGCTTCGTGCACATAATGTCACCTTTCACTTTTATGCAGATGACACCCAGATTTATGTGAGAATCACAAATATAGTTGATATACGGAGTAAGATGGAATTGTTGATGTCTGATATCAAGCAGTGGATGAGAGCGAGAAAACTTAAACTAAATGATGGTAAAACTGATATTCTCATCATCCGAGGAAATAGAAGAGCTGATGATATAGTAGGTGCCCTCTCCATCAATGTGGGTGGATCTCAGCTGCGACCGGCCAACTCTGTTCGAAATCTGGGTGTATATGTGAACTCCCGATTAGATTTCAAAGAGCATGTAAACCAGATAGTTAAAAGTTGTTACTTGCACATCAGAAATCTCTATTTGGTGAAGCCGTTTATAACCAGACGTTGCCTCCTGACGTTGGTTCACTCATTGGTCTTCTCTCGTGTTGATTATTGCAATGCCCTGTTGGTGGGTCTTCCAAATTATATTTTAAAGAAAGTTCAGTCTGTTCTTAACAGGGCCGCAAGACTAATTTTTGGTGTTCCACCTAGAACTCCTACTACATCTCTTCACATAGAACTGCACTGGCTGCCAGTAAGAGCAAGAATAGAATTTAAGTTGTGTTTGGTGACTTTTAAGGTTCTCAAATTTGGTGAGCCTAAGTACCTTGCGGAGCTGCTCAGGCGCCCACCGGCACACCATGGTGTAGTTGTGCGTCATGACAATGACCCTTTTCGTCTTGATGAACCAAGGGCTTTCCAGCAGTCTTCTTTCTTTGAGAGGTCATTCTCCTACATGGCTCCGAGGTTGTATAACAGGTTGCCGCTGTCCATGAGACAACTGAGTTCTGTTGAATGCTTCAAGAGACAACTTAAGACTTTTCTCTTTGAGAGAAGCTATGATCTTGAGAGAGGTGTCATGACAGATGGCTATAGAGTTTAGGCTATTTTGCCACTGCTAGTGATTGTTAAATGTGTGTTGTATATAAGCCTTCTTTTGATGCATTGATTTTGTTTTTTTTTCTTTCTCTTTCCGAGCGCTAGTGAATTCTTCGGAAAAATTGGCGCTTATGAGAAATAAGTAACATGCTTATTATTATTATTATTATTACTGTGGAAATAATTAGATTTCGCTGATTTAATTTTCCTACTTAGTTTATTCCTAGCCCTGTTGAACTCATGTTTCAGACCTTGATCCTGTCTATGTTTCACTAACCTTTTTAACAGATTGTCTTTATGTTCCAGTAACTACCAGATGGTGTAGTATGTCATTGTTGATCCATGGGTCTGACCTTGCTTTAATTCGTAAGTCTTTCAGAGGAGCTATTTCGTCTAGGATGTTTGTGATGATGGTTCTGAAGCCAACCCATGCGTCATTAACGTTTGTATTTCCAAACACTGGAGACCAATCTGTATTCCAAAAAATGTCCAGAAATGTTTCTTTGTTGTAGTTTCTGAGTGACCTTGTTGTGATGACCTTGTGATTCTCTGGGGTAATTTTTGTAGTTTTACGTGTGCAATATGCGACGAAGTGATCACTTATCCCAGTCTGTATAACCCCTGATTGTGATATTTTGTCCTCTCTGTTACAATTTATATGATCTAATATTGTAGCAGTGTTCTCAGAGATACGTGTGGGGGTTGTGAGGAGTTGTTTGTGATTGTGCATTGTCATATGTGCCTATATTCTCGTACAAGCCTATTATTTCGTTGTTTGTAACACAGGTTAAAATCCCCTAGTAAAATGGATTCATGCCGGGGGTCTAGTAATGACAAAGTTCGTTCAAATTTGATCAAGAATTGTGTGTCGTCTGGTGGCCTATAGCACACTCCAATTGTGATGGGTTTTGTCCTTGGCAGGTGTAAGTCGATCCACAGAGCTGAGTGGTTTTCTACATGGAGGTCGGTCCTAGTTGTCTGTGTGAGGTTGTTTTTTACATACAGATATACTCCTCCCCCTTGTCTATTGCGATCATTACGAACCATATTGAAACCTTGAATGTTTATTTCACCATCGTTTATACTCGAGTCCAGCCAGGTTTCTGTAATTGCAATTATTAAAGCTTTGGCCTTATTAGCTAACATGTTTATTTCTGACAATTTATGGTACATTGATCTGGCGTTGATGTGGATAAGATGGAGCCCTTTGTTGGTGAACACTCTGTATTCATCTTTGAATGTTTCCTGACTGAATTCTGAGTTGTTAATACTTGGTTCATTTACATTAACATTCGGTAATTAATGCAAGGCACACTTATTGCATAAGAATTCACGTTCTTCACTGTTGGTCTTCTTAGAGATGCACTTCATGTGAGCTAGTTTTACACTTTACACAGTTTTGGATCCTCTGACATCGTGTTATGAGTGTTTCACAACTATCACAAATGGGTGTGCGATGTTGTACAGCTGAATTCCTACATTTAACACATTCAACTTCGTTTCTACTGTTAACGTAAGTACATCGGTTATGTACAATTTCATTACAATTGTTGCATTGTAAAAGTATACTCCTATTGTTGAATCCAATATTACAGATTATACATAATTTTCTCTTACTGTTTATCGTACGTCTGGAGGTGTGGTTTGGTCCGCGTCGATCAGCTGGGTGTGTGAGAGAGGGCGGGGGACAGGTTGCTCCTTGACCCACCCCCACCCCTAGGTAATAATAATAATAATAATAATAGTTCTTAAAGCTAGCGCATGCTAAGCTAGCTAAGGATAGCTCAATAAGGCCGACTAGGCGTATTTCCATTGGGGTCCTGTACTACTACCCCATCCCTTTGCTCATGAGGGATGGTAACGACTCAGTGCTTGTGAAAAATCTTTAATGCGCCGAGCGTGGGCGCGAACCCGGGCCTTCTGGGTGGAAGTCCGAGATGCTAGTCACTACACCAAGCGAGCCGCTTGTGTAGGTGTACCTCCCGGTGGTGGCACTGTGGTTGTTTGTTGTTGTTTTAGTTGGCAGTTGTTGCTGCTTCACTGGTGATGTGTTTGCGAGTGCTACCTGCTTTTGTAGTTGTTCTTGTTGCATGTTGTGCTACTTGGGTCGCCGATATCTGTGGTATTGATGACACCAAGCGGCTCGCTTGGTGTAGTGACTAGTGTCTCGGACTTCCACCCAGAAGGCCCGGGTTCGCACCCACGCTCGGCGCATTAAAGATTTTTCACAAGCACTGAGTCATTACCATCCCTCATGAGCAAAGGGATGGGATAGTAGTACAGGACCCCAATGGAAATACGCCTAATCGGCCTTATTGAGCTATCCTTGGCTAGCTTAGCATGCGCTAGCTTTAAGAACTATTATTATTATTACTGCTGAGGGTAGTGCTGTGTTGGTAGGGTGGTGGCTGGCTGTGTGTGCGTGTGAGCGGGAGGGGAGGTTCAGGTGTCAGTTTGTTATAACAAATTTTTCTGCTAGGGACTGTTGAAATGTCGGTGTCTGCCTTACTTGATTTGTGGTGAGGTTTCTTCAATGTTGAGCTGGGGCCTGGGTTGGTCTCTATGTCTCCACAGCTTATTAGAGTGTAGCACAATAGGTGATGTAGCGAGGTTGTGCCAGACTGTTTGCTAAGACGCTGCGGTTTCTCGAGATATGTAGCTGCCCAGGCAGGAATGGTGACAGAGATTTCACTTGTGTGTGATTTCTGTGTGACGAGGTCCCTCAATAATTGTTTAGTGTTGACCTGGTACAATACCGGTCCCCTCTGCACCTGTATATCAGCACATCCCCTCTGGATTTTGAGAGGGATGATACACAGGGAGAGAGCTACGCTCACGCCCTTCAACCCTCCCGCCATCTTGTAAGGAAAATCATGAGTTACTATAATGGTGTGAAAAGAATTACGAAAAACCCGCACACGTAAACTAGACTAATTCACAAGCGCTGGATAACTAGACAACTTGAACACATGAATTAATATTAATTTCGGTATGGAAGGATAGATAGATTAAAATTTGGGCATAATATTATGTCCTAGGTAAATGATGGTAAAAATAGGGAATATCTTCACGGTATACACTTTTGCCTCAACTTGGATACACAAAAGAATAATAATTATTATGTTATCTCCACCAACCAACTTTACTCCTAAACTCGATTAATGAAATTAACAAACACATGTGGCAGTCCGGGGATACGAACCTAAGATATGGCAGTATATTGGGGTCACCCGCTCCACGGAGCCTACCTGCTTCCGCGGAGGGTCCGAGGTCCACGTAATTTTAGAGATTGAGTATGAAATTTGAATATTTAAGTTAATTACTCGGTTTTAATACATAAACAAGTGTATAAAATTACATATTATTTTATCTTCATGCATAAAAAATAAAAAAATCTTGACTTTATTGATTTATTTTTATTTGTTTGCATTAACCTAACCAAAAAACCTAACCTAACCTAACTGTTATGCCCTGTTTTTCTACAGGTTTAACTTGGGTAATGTGAGTTCTAAATTGACTGGGTATATAAGGCTGCATGCACAATACAAGATATGAGGAATAGAGAACACAAAGAAACACATGGTAGCAAGTTACATGATCACGTTTATTGATATACCACTGCAGAATACTTGTGTAAGACAATATAATAGAATTGAACAACACTAGCATAAGTGGATCTGGATGGAGCCTAGTCTCCCACTTCCAACGTTCAGGTATTAATCTTCTGATCACTGGCTTTGATTTCACAGGTTTATATACCGAAGACCATCAATGTTACTTATAGATTCATATTCACTGTTAGATTTATTACTGGGAGCTCTGGTGCACAAGTAGTAGTTCACAGACTAGATTAGACACGCGTATTTTAGAGCACGGGAATTCTAGTAACCTCAGGGGGTACTGATCTAAGTTTTATATCCTTGTCTCAGAAATACATAGAACGCAAATCAGTGGGCGAACGTTAGATATCACTAGAGTTTTAATATCTGAATAAGGTAATTACGAGAGTCAAGGTCGCCTGTTAATTAAAGAGCACTGATCGCTTAGTACGTCCCAAATGGAATGGTTAAGTATGAGTTACACTGGGCAAGGTCTTAGCCACTTCGTAGAAATATTAATTAGTGAATCTCTAAACAGCACAGTAATATGTAGTACTGCTAAAGGGAATCTTGGGTAGTATCTGATGGGTCTGGTCCTGGTTATCTTGCGTCCATGATGTTGGGGGCTAACGACTGGTTCCGCGGCCGTCCAGGGGGGCCATATGTGTGAAGTTCTTCAATACGTGGGCAGGTCCTTCTATCCAAATCTGCCACGGAGTCTGCCGGTTCTGGGATCTCACTCCGGAACAACACAAGGGCAGAGCTAGAAATTAACTGCAGGGTAGTGACCCCTGGTTGGTGTCTAGCTTTCAACTGATTTGACTGGGGGCGGGAGTTAGATTTATAGGCTCTGTTCTGGACCCTGTAGACAGTAGGGATCTCGAGTCTTATGGACTTAATTGAGCTCTCAATAGATATGGGGACTAGGTAAGATGGTATTTACTGTTGTGGCACAGGGCGATAGGAAGCCTTTATATTTTCATATAACTGAGCCTTAGTAAGAGGTACTATTTTGGCTATACTGGACGTATTTAGGGGAGAGAGACTGGATCTACTTTGCGAGGAGGATGGGGACAGCTGTGATAGGAGCGTCTCTCTAGATTGTTCAATCTTCATTCTATGGTATAGCTGAGGTGCTAATTTAGTGATCAGAGCATGCAAGAAAGGTAAATGGTTTATTGTGAGGTAATAGAGGTTAGTAAAGGTGTTAGTCATTCATGGTTAGTTCATTGATAGGAAGAATTCCTGTGCTACCTGGCAATGACTCGAAAGTCAAAACAGGGGCCAGGTATACCTCCGCGGGGGTGGGGGTCTCCCTCCTCGGGTGGGCAAAAAGGGGGAGCTGGGCGCCCTCTCTCTGATATAGTCGTCCGGCGGCTGTGGCTAGGGGCTTGCCATATCACCATTGTTTGTAATAACCCTCTGTGTATGAGACAGATGTGAGTGTCTTTAACCTGACAAGCGCGATATAGACCTAGGTGCTAGGGTAGTTATTTGTGCATTTCTAGCCCTGGATTCTGACAGAATTCGTTATATTTACAATATAAAGCATTATTTGTTTTCGGTATGCTTTTATTTTACATATATGATGTATATATCAACCTTCAAGAGTGCTAAAATAAGTGGGCAAGCATTTGGGTGGTGAAAAACGAAGATATTGGCCACCCGGTCATAATCTCAGGCGAGAGAGAGCCACAGGCAGCCCTCCCCTCTCGCTGTCTGGGAGTCAACTGAGACGAGGGGCGGTGTGTGCCGGTGTCTGGGTGTTGCATAACGATCTTTTATGCAACCCACTTGTGCTACATTATCGCGTGAGAGAAAAATAACCGATAAATGATGATAATAAGAGGAAAATTAGGTGATAATTGAAGAGGGGGGGGAGGGGGGAATAAGGTGGGGAAGGAGGGGAGGGGGAGGGGTGAGAAACATGGATGAGTACTAGAGGGGAATTATCTCACCTAGAGACAAAATCCTTTGTTTTGATAGGCCCTTTTTTTTTTTGGAAGGCTTTTTTTATGGTCATGCTTCCGTGAGGCCTATCGCGTTCCCTATAGGAAGCCTTCCGTGAGGCCTATCGCGCTTGCCGGGTTAATACCAAAACCGAAGGTGCCTTAGCTAGCTGGTTTTACTCGGCTGGTTGTTAATTGTAGGGTTTGCTGGATATGGTGGAGACTGGGTTGCTAACTCTGCCACATTTATCTGGAAGTATGGCAATAGAAGTTAGTTACTGGCGGGGCGGCTAGCCTCGCACCGACGACCATTGGGTGCAGGGTAAATGATATACGAGGTCTAGGGACAGCGTGGGTGTTTTAACTTCTAAGATATATAACATCTACTTCTCGGATGCAAGAACATACATAGATATAATTATGGCTGTCTGATGTGTTGGCATTGGCTCAACGTCGGGACAGGCATGGGTGTTTTTAATATGAATGTATATTCCTGTTCATCATCTTTGTAGTTAGGAGTGTAGGACACGAGGGGGTTAGTGTACGTGAGGTGTGGAAAATGGTCAGTTTAGAAAAGGTAAATGGGTGTGTCCTGGAACTGTTTAGCCCTGCGGGCTTGGGCCTGTCTGAAATGGCTGGCTCGGTCAGCTGGTCCTTTCGTTCTGTGGACCTTTCCTTTGGTGTTTCTGTGTGGTGTTCGTTCATGGCTTCTGTGGTGGGCTTCTCGTTCTGGGGCATTTTACTTCCCTCTCCTTCATTATCCCTTATTCTTCAACAATACAAAAATCAACCCTTCATCTTCTCTCAATATTCTTGGTGTCTCTTTTTCTTCTGCTCTCATTTGGAAGGACCATATTACCAGTCTTGCTAAGGCAGCCTCCCAGAAGCTGGGTGTGCTCAACCGCCTTAGGGGGTTCTTTTCCCCTGCACAGCTTCTTGCTCTGTACAGGGGCATAGTGCGCCCTTGTATTGAGTACTGTTCACATGTGTGGGGAGGTTCCTCTCACACCGCTCTCCTAGACAAAGTTGAAAGGAAGGCCTTTCGTATCATTAACTCCCGTCCACTCACCAACTCTCTGCAATCTCTCTCTCTCCGCCGCAATGTTGCATCTCTCTCGCTATTCTATCGCTACTATAATAATCAGTGTTCCTCAGAGCTATCCCAGTGCATACCACCTCCTTTACGTAGGGCACGTGGTACCCGTCTTGCAACTCAATCCCACCCCTACTCTGTGCAACTCTCCAACCCAAGAGTGAAACGTTACTCTCAAACTTTCTTCTACTCAACATCTGAGCTCTGGAACTCTCTCCCAGAATCAGTCTTTCCCTCTTCCTATGACTTAAATTGCTTCAAACTCCGTGTGTCCAGGCATTTTGGCTCGAACGTCCCTTGATTTTGGCCCTGTCACTCTTTCAACTATGGGGGAGGCACTCGCTATAGGCAGTTATGCCTTTTGCCTCCCTCAATCACATAGAAAAAAAAAAAAAAAAAAAAAAAAATATAGGCTCGTCCTCGAGCCTCAAGGGTGAAGTAAAAAGAAGCATAGTCAGAAAAGTGTAGGTTAACAAGAAAAGTAGTATGACTAAGGGAAAAAAATAATATATACAGTATATGGAAAACATGTAAATTTAAGAAAGTACAGATAATTAAGAACACAGGAAATTAAGAAGAGGTAAAGTGTTTAACAATGTATAAAGCAAATTTAAAAGATAGTCAGAAAAGTGTAGGTAACAAGAAAAGTAGTATGACTAAGGAAAAAAATATATAGTATATACAGTATATGGAAAACATGTAAATTTATAGAATCATGCCCAATCGCCTAGGAATTGAAAAAAAAAAAAAAAAAAAAAGTACAATAATATCCTCATCATGAATGAATGAATGAATGAAAAAATTATACATTTTAATGGGAAGTGAAGCTAGGAATCTAGGTCAAGAGTGGTAGGGAGGCTGGACTGTGGACGAGCCGGCATGACCCACCTCCTCTACCAATCCTGATTTTAAGTGAATATTGGGGTGGATCTACCGTTAGTTCTTGTCGTTAGGAATGTGGGTCTGGGGGCGAGCTGGCCCGGGGCCAGTTTTGGAGGGGGGGTCTAAGTGGTTTCGGTCGGGGGTAGTGATAGGGGGGTTTTAAAGATGAAATGGGCAGGTCGAGTCGGGGTTGTTGTTGCGGAAGAGATTGGTGCTGGGGAGGGGTTGAATTGTGTAGAGAGTTGTGGTCGTGAGTGGGGTTTGGGGAAGGGTGAGTAAGGCTGAAGGTTGAGAGTTTACTATGATCGGGTGGTTTGGAGGTTTGGGGTGTGGGGATTTGATAGGGAGATGGTGGGGGGGGTCTGGGCAGGCAGGGTTGTGGTTTGAGAGGGGTTGAATTTAGACTGATTTTATTTCCGGGAGAGACATGGATGGGATTTCGAGGAGTGGTTGAAGTTGAGAGGTTGATTATCTTGTTTGGGGCGAGAGAGAGAGTATTTTGGGATTTAGCCAAGGTGGAAAAAGTTTTGTGGTTGGATTGGGATGGGAGTGGTATTTCGTCGAGCGGGATCTTTGGGGGGGGAATTTGGGGCGGGTGGGGTAACGGTGAAGAGGGGGAGGTTGAAAGTTTAGCCGGGCTCATGATGGTGGGGGACCGACTGGTGAGCAGGTGTTCGGTACGCATGAGGGGGGGGAAATCACTTTGGTGGGGGTCACGCGTGAGGGGGGGATTAACGGCGCGTGTGGGAGGATCAGAGTGGTGGGGTGTGTCGGTGGCAGTGACGGTTTGCTTAGAGGTTATCTGGGGTTGGTGGGTTTGTCTGTAATGAGGGGGTGAATCAAGTGTGGGGTTTTGAAGTTTATTAGGGGTGTGAATTGTGGGGGGGTGGAAGGGAGCTACTGACGGAAAACTGTCACACGGGAAATTTTGTTGGTGGGGAAATAGCTGAGCATTTCTGGGGGAAGGGGGGGAACATGGTTGGGTCCCTAGGTCGTCACGCGTGAGGGGAGGATTAACGGCGCGTGTGGGAGGGTCAGGGTGGTGAGAGGTGAGCGAGTTAGGAAACGGGATTTGTTGGGGGGACTGCGGCGGGTTGGTGGGGGAAGAGTTAGGTGTAGAACAGGGGTTATTGGTAGAGGACTGATGCATTGATTTGGGGTTGTTAACAGGACGAATTTTAGGAATCTTCTTGGTGGCAGTTACGGTCTGGTTAGCGGTTATCTGGGGTTGGTGGGGTTTTTTGACATTAACAGGACGAGTTTGGGGAATTTTCTTGGTGGCAGTCTCGGTCTGGTTAGAGGTTATCTGGGACTGGTGAGTTTGTTTGACATGAGAGGGCGAGTCAAGTTTGGGGTTTCGAAGTTTTCTAGGGGTGTGAATTGTGTGGGGGTGGAAGGGAGCTACTGACTGAAAACTGTCACAAGCTACCGACGGAAAACTGTCACAAGGGAAATTTTGTTGGTGGGGGGATAGCTGAACATTTCTGGGGTCATGGGGAAAATATGTTGTGGTAGGCCTACATAGGTAGGCATAGCTAGAATACGGGGCTTGTTGGGGGGGGCTGCGGAGGGTTGGTGGGGGAAGAGTTTACTGGGGTTGGACTTTCACCGGAAGTCATTTTGAAAGGGTGCACGGAGTCTTGGATAGGGGCTGAAGGGTTGGATAGGGGATTCATCGAACTGCGTAGGCATTCTTCTCTGATGGAGAGCATATGTTCTTCGAATAAGCCATACGGGTCGAGATGGGTGGTGATGTGGGGTGGGAGGATGTTTAACAAAGCGGTGAATAAGAGTTCATTTTGTTGGTCGTAATCTTCATAGCTATACGTGGTCCTCACGTATCTGTAGAGTTGTATGAGGGTCACATTTATATCCCCTTCATACTTGATCTCGTCGACTTTTATTAGTTTGGGGGCGACGGGGGAACCCAAAAGTGGATCTAAATCCGGATCACGAAGGATCGAAACTGGTTCCAGGTACTCTCTGGCGTATTCTGTGTCACCATTTGGTGAATAAATTCTTTAAAGGTAGGCTTATCAACAAGTTGGGAAACGGCTTCTCCCAACTGTATAATATGCAAAATTGCCATGGCGATTTTTTCGCGGTCATTATGAAGTACCACATCGTATACTGGCTTTATTATGTCTAAGTAACTGGTGATATCATATGTGTTTACATCATACTTGGGAATGTGTGCGAGTGGCTGAAGATTTTGCGATGTTGCCATGCTTCTACTGTTCCAAACTTGCAGTGTAATGCAACCTTTTATCCGAATCAAGAACCACCGCTGCCGCCAATGTTATGCCCTGTTTTTCTACAGGTTTAACTTGGGTAATGTGAGTTCTAAATTGACTGGGTATATAAGGCTGCATGCACAATACAAGATATGAGGAATAGAGAACACAAAGAAACATATGGTAGCAAGTTACATGATCACGTTTATTGATATACCACTGCAGAATACTTGTGTAAGACAATATAATAGAATTGAACAACACTAGCATAAGTGGATCTGGATGGAGCCTAGTCTCCCACTTCCAACGTTCAGGTATTAATCTTCTGATCACTGGCTTTGATTTCACAGGTTTATATACCGAAGACCATCAATGTTACTTATAGATTCATATTCACTGTTAGATTTATTACTGGTAGCTCTGGTGCACAAGTAGTAGTTCACAGACTAGATTAGACACGCATATTTTAGAGCACGGGAATTCTAGTAACCTCAGGGGGTACTGATCTAAGTTTTATATCCTTGTCTCAGAAATACATAGAACGCAAATCAGTGGGCGAACGTTAGATATCACTAGAGTTTTAATATCTGAATAAGGTAATTACGAGAGTCAAGGTCGCCTGTTAATTAAAGAGCACTGATCGCTTAGTACGTCCCAAATGGAATGGTTAAGTATGAGTTACACTGGGCAAGGTCTTAGCCACTTCGTAGAAATATTAATTAGTGAATCTCTAAACAGCACAGTAATATGTAGTACTGCTAAAGGGAATCTTGGGTAGTATCTGATGGGTTTGGTCCTGGTTATCTTGCGTCCATGATGTTGGGGGCTAACGACTGGTTCCACGGCCGTCCAGGGGGGCCATATGTGTGAAGTTCTTCAATATGTGGGCAGGTCCTTCTATCCAAATCTGCCACGGAGTCTGCCGGTTCTGGGATCTCACTCCGGAACAACACAAGGGCAGAGCTAGAAATTAACTGCAGGGTAGTGACCCCTGGTTGGTGTCTAGCTTTCAACTGATTTGACTTGGGGCGGGAGTTAGATTTATAGGCTCGGTTCTGGACCCTGTAGACAGTAGGGATCTCGAGTCTTATGGACTTAATTGAGCTCTCAATAGATATGGGGACTAGGTAAGATGGTATTTACTGTTGTGGCACAGGGCGATAGGAAGCCTTTATATTTTCATATAACTGAGCCTTAGTAAGAGGTACTATTTTGGCTATACTGGACGTATTTAGGGGAGAGAGACTGGATCTACTTTGCGAGGAGGATGGGGACAGCTGTGATAGGAGCGTCTCTCTAGATTGTTCAATCTTCATTCTATGGTATAGCTGAGGTGCTAATTTAGTGATCAGAGCATGCAAGAAAGGTAAATGGTTTATTGTGAGGTAATAGAGGTTAGTAAAGGTGTTAGTCATTCATGGTTAGTTCATTGATAGGAAGAATTCCTGTGCTACCTGGCAATGACTCGAAAGTCAAAACAGGGGCCAGGTATACCTCCGCGGGGGTGGGGGTCTCCCTCCTCGGGTGGGCAAAAAGGGGGAGCTGGGCGCCCTCTCTCTGATATAGTCGTCCGGCGGCTGTGGCTAGGGGCTTGCCATATCACCAGTGTTTGTAATAACCCTCTGTGTATGAGACAGATGTGAGTGTCTTTAATACCAAAACCGAAGGTGCCTTAGCTAGCTGGTTTTACTCGGCTGGTTGTTAATTGTAGGGTTTGCTGGATATGGTGGAGACTGGGTTGCTAACTCTGCCACATTTATCTGGAAGTATGGCAATAGAAGTTAGTTACTGGCGGGGCGGCTAGCCTCGCACCGACGACCATTGGGTGCAGGGTTGTGAATGTGTTGTAAGAGAATAGATGGCATGCAAGGGGCTAGTAAAGTTCTAATGTTGTTCTGGCCTACTAAGTGAAGGTAGGCTGGATAGGAGTATATATATAAAAGGTTGGAGAGCGTTAGTAACGGACAATTCAAGGATCTTCAAGAGGTATGAGAGAGAGGCTAGGTCGGACAAGAGTCGAGAAGCGCGGGTGTCTTAATGAGAGGGGGGGGAGAGTTCAAGGGCTACAGGGAAATTTTGCCCCTAAGGTCCCTGGGCGTGGGGGTGGCATTAGGCTACAATTGATATGGAAGTTTGAAAAGGCAGTAGAATACGTTAGCCAAATGCTACCGGGGAATGCAACTATGGGGTGGTATAGGAGTCTGGAAAAGATAGAGTTATGTGATCAGTCCGAGGGTTATGGATACTATTAGTTAGCCCTGGGAACTGCGTTTTCTATTAAATATAAATATCAACAACAGCGGCAGTTCGTAGGGGTACTTAGTTATTGTTTCGGGGTACTTATGACAGATACTGATAACCAGGTTATCTTATATAATCTCTGGTTGGGGTAAGAGGTGTCAGACACGAAGTAAATTGGCGTAGTGTGGACTGTGTATACGAAGGATGCAAGGGGAAGACGTATGACAATTGTGGAAAGTAAATGGAAAAAGGTGAACACAATGGCGGATAAAATACTTAACCTAAAGGATTGCATACATCGATGAACGATGACATTATAGTCGTCGTCCTAATAAGGTGATGAAACCTGGTTGATCTGTACTTGGCACAATACGACACAAGGACACTGCCGCTATGTCGCATCAATGCTGGTGGCAGTTAATATTATAGACTTAGTTACTAGAGGAACAATGCAAGGGGCGACTGAGCACGGGTTACACATATCTATACTCGTCATGGAAAATGATATAAGAGGTCTAGGGACAAGCGTGGGTGTTTGAACTTCTAAGATATATAACATCTACTTCTCGGATGCAAGAACATACATAGATATAATTATGGCTGTCTGATGTGTTGGCATTGGCTCAACGTCGGGACAGGCATGGGTGTTTTTAATATGAATGTATATTCCTGTTCATCATCTTTGTAGCAAGGACAGTGCCGCTATGTCGTATCAATGCTGGTGGCAGTTAATATTATAGACTTAGTTACTAGAGGAACAATGCAAGGGGCGACTGAGCACGGGTTACACATATCTATACTCGTCATGGAAAATGATATACGAGGTCTAGGGACAGCGTGGGTGTTTTAACTTCTAAGATATATAACATCTACTTCTCGGATGCAAGAACATACATAGATATAATTATGGCTGTCTGATGTGTTGGCATTGGCTCAACGTCGGGACAGGCATGGGTGTTTTTAATATGAATGTATATTCCTGTTCATCATCTTTGTAGTTAGGAGTGTAGGACACGAGGGGGTTAGTGTACGTGAGGTGTGGAAAATGGTCAGTTTAGAAAAGGTAAATGGGTGTGTCCTGGAGCTGTTTAGCCCTGCGGGCTTGGGCCTGTCTGAAATGGCTGGCTCGGTCAGCTGGTCCTTTCGTTCTGTGGACCTTTCCTTTGGTGTTTCTGTGTGGTGTTCGTTCATGGCTTCTGTGGTGGGCTTCTCGTTCTGGGGCATTTTACTAACCTAAATATATTTGGGGGCTATTAGGTTAGGTTAGGTTAGGCTTTTTGGTTAGGTTAGGTTAGGTTTTTTGGTTAGGTTAATGCTAAAAAAAAAAAAAAAGCCGAAACAAAATATTTTCTGGTGGATACAAATTATATAGCAATGAAACATAAAATGATAGGAACCCAAAACTACCATTATAAATGAGATCCCAGCTGTGGTGCGGCTCGTAAATATTGACCAAAGTTCCTTTGCACTAATATGGGAGGAGTATGTGTTTTAGATCATAATAAAGTCAATAAGTCATTGTCCAAATCATTTGTTTACATGGCGAAGACTCGGCAGACGACGTACGCTAAACGCTATTTTCACCATTATATATATTATTTATTAGTAATCTTCTCTACTTTAATGCATGAAAATAAAATAATTTGTAATTTTATACACTTGTTTATGTATTAAAACCGAGTAATTAACTTAAATATTCAAATTTCATACTCCATCTCTAAAATTACGTGGACCTCGGACCCTCCGCGGAGGTAGCTAGGCTCCGTGGAGCAGGTGACCCCAATATACTGCCATACTAAGATGCTCACACCGAAAATCAACACACTTAAGCATTGCACAACGAAGAGTGTTAAAGAATGATGCGCAAGCCTACGATTTATTATGCAGTTTCGAATCCTGTATATCAATCTTAGCATGTACATTCATTCCAACTGCGCTATCGGAGGCTATGTATATGTGAATGGAAAGAGTAATTAATGGGGCACTTAACCCTAAGGTAGGCCTCTTTATAAACACCTCCTGAACCAGAATTAATTATTATATTATCTCCACCAACCGAATTTACTCCTAAACTCGATTAATAAAATTAACAAACACATGTGGCAGTCCGGGGATTCGAACCTAGGATGCTCACACCGAAAATCAACACACTTATGCAGTGCACCACGAAGACAGTTAAAGAATGATGCACAAGCCTACGATTTATTATGCAGTTTCGAATCCTGAGTATTCCGTTTAAGTCTGTATAAAGGTAAGTTTATATAACGTGTTTACAAATATGAATTGTAATAAATGGTCAAGAATTACACTTTATAGGGTTCACTGGGCAATATCTGGTACTATGAAATCACTTGTACAGATCAATATTTATGGGAGGATAAACGACTATGTAACGTGTACACAAATAGGAATTACAATAATTAATTAACACAGATCCTTGGCACAGATCAAATTATCAATACTTCCGGAATACTCGCATACTCTACCTTACCTTCGACAATAGCCACAAATTGAGATACGCAGAACACTTAGGATAGCGTGGTGTGGAGAAGGGCCAGGTACGAGGGTCGGGGCGTCGTAGAGCTCCGGGCACGGAGGCTGGACGTCGAGGGACCACTTCGTCAGGAGTCCAAGGGGCAGGGGGGACAGGACGGCAGGCACTTTCTCTCTCAGGGGAGGTGAACGACTCCCGGACAATAATCCAGACAGAGCGCTAGTGGAACGACTCCCGGACAATAATCCAGACAGAGCGCTAGGGTGAACTACTCCCGGACAATAATCCAGACGGAGCGCTAGTAGGCAGTTAATACTCCCAGACAATAATCCAGACAGAGCAACCTACTGAGTGTGAACTGACTTCCTATAATTTCAGTTATGCTATATTTGGATTGTTTCTCTTGGTCAGGTTGCATTATCTCACATTAACAGGGGTATAGTAAATACATAAAAATTGGCTATGTCGAGGGTAATAATTACATGAAAAATATATGTTGGTGCTTAACAATATCGCACTGAGGTTCTCGTCTTTTCGATCAATGTGTCTTATCTCTACTATATGGCATGATGATGTAATTCGTGATTTTCTGTTCACTAGCTGGTTTGTCTATTTGTATTGTTTATGCAATGATTTGGTTGTGTGGCACTTCCTATCACCATTTCTCTTCTTTTCTCACAGGGTATCTCTTCAAGGGGGAAGAGCCCCAACGATTTAGGTATTTCCAGGGCTCTTTATGTGTAGCTTGCATAAGTACTTTTTGCATCATAATATTCGAGGGGTAATTCCGCCTTGGTCGTTTGAGTCCCGCGCTGTGGTTGGTGGGGCCGTGTGAGGTGGTGATTGGTGGGGCTTGACCTGCATTGCGGGGGCAACTCACCTGTTTGTCCGGAAATTAGAGAATGGGTTAACTGGTCTAATTTTCCGTTCTTGAATTTCCCGTTCTCTGGAGAATGGGAAATGTTTGTCCATTCGATTTCTTTTCTTCTGGTGTATGAACCCCTTCCTCCTGCTGTCCCTCGATTCTCTGACCACTTCTATTCTGTGCAGTTCTTCTTTGGATCCCGTCACTTTAGTACCAAACCTACATACCCCGATAGTCACGAAATTCAGTGATAGGAGAGGCTGGGAATGCGATATCGCCCGGATGAATAACCGGGGTGCTATTGGCTCTGCGAGAGGGTTGGTTATCACACAGAGGCCCATGTCTCTTCAACAAACTCCCACGGCGAGTAAGAGACATGAGGGGCGTCTCGTTAGACAACTTCAAGAGAGCCCTCGATGTCGAACTGCAAAAAGTGCCAGACGAGCCCATCTTTGCAGGGGAGCGTGCTGGCCCTTCGAACAGTCTGCTGTACCAAATCACCACCCATAACGAGGGGCGATGCGCTCCTCGGTACCGCTAGGAGAGTGGCGAACACAACCTTAGGTGACCTTAGGTTAGGTAGGAATGGATACAACTCAGAGAGAGAGGGAGAGAGAACAAAAATAACGAGGTGGGCCCCCTTAACACTATTTGGTCCGAGGGTAATCTTGTTGGACCTACCAGGTTTCGTTCCATTAGTTTGGACATCTTAAGACGTTTCACCTAATTAGTTTGGTGATAATGCAGGCGTTTATTTTTTCTGAGCAAGCGAAAGCGAGCCTCCGGCCAAGACATAATTCTGTCGAAAATGTACAAATTTACTTTGACGTGAGTGTGAAAAAGAATAAACAGAGAGAGATAGAGGGAGAGGGAGTAGGGGGGGGGATAGAATGAGAGACAGAGAGAGCAGCTAACACCTCCATTAAAGTGTGTGTATGTGTATGTGTATGTGTGTGAGAGAGAGAGTGAGAGTAAATGTGTGGTAAAGAAGAGAGAGTGTGAACGCGAGTAAGAAAGAAGAGAGAGAGAGAGAGGGGGGGATAGTTCCAGCTCTCCTTTCATCGTTCTCATTTGGTGATATAAACAAGATCAAACGGAACAGGCAATGTAATAAGGGCAAGGTAAGTGGGTTGCTCTGTTTATTGCTGCTGCATAGAGAGAGGGGGAAGTGAAAGACAGACAGAGGGAGAAAGAGGGAGACACTGAGAGCAGCTATACACCTCCATTAAAGTGTGTGTGTGTGTGTGTGTGTGCGATATATATATATATATATATATATACAGTATAATTATATATATATATATATACTGTATATATATATATATATATATATATATATATATATATATACAGTATATATAATATATAATATAAATATATATATTATACCGTATATATATATATATATATATATATATATATATATAAAAATAAAGACCTCGTCATCACTAAGCCCGACAAGGGAAATGGAGTCGTTGTGCTAAATAAAACATCTTATATAGATCAAATGCTAGATTTTCTGAGTGGTCGCACCAAATTTTACCACATACTCGATGACTTATTTGCATTAATTCTGAGGTATGAAGATAAGCTCAACCGGTTGTTACGTAAGCTTAAAAGCAGTGATGTTATTAGTGGTTCAACATTTTCCCAGTTATATACGAGCGGCTCAAAACCTGGCATTCTTTATGACCTTCCAAAGATCCATAAAGAAGGCTGTCCCTTGCGCCCTATAGTATCTGATATTGGTACTTTTAATTATGCTTTATCCAAATTCCTTATCCCCATGTTATCACCAATCACCAATAATATGTACACTGTGAAAGACTCCCTTAGTTTTGTTAAAGAATTAACAAGGTTGTCATTTAAAAACTGTATCATGGCTAGTTTTGACATTCAATCACTATTCACTAATATTCCCCTAGCAGAGACTATTGATATCTGTACGAAGGAGTTGTTCTCAGATACTAACCTGGTCAATGGTTTTAACTTTTCACAATTTAAAGACCTTTTGAAGTTAGCAGTTAATGAATGTGTATTTTTATTTAACAACAAAGTTTATAAGCAATGTGATGGTATTTCTATGGGATCTCCGTTAGGCAGCTCGATTGCGAATTAATTCCTTTGTTTCATGAAAAAACGTTGGTTAGATGAATGCCCTACTAACTTCAAACCACTTTTATTATCGCCGCTATGTGGACGATACCTTCCTAATCTTCCAATCTCCAGATCATGTCCCCCAGTTCCTAAGCTACTTAAACTCAAAACACAGTAATATTAATTTCACTTGTGAACTGGAACAAGATAATAAAATATAATTTCTTGATGTACCGGTATGCATCCACCACATTCACGACAAGTTCGTGACATCTCTTTACAGAAAACCTACCTTCAAGGGTCTCTACATGACATTTTCCTCGTTCATCCCATTTAGCTATAAACGTAATCTGGTTAGTGTTCTCACCCATAGAGCCTATGAGATTTGTTCAACATATATTTCACCTTGACAACGAACTCAAATACCTCAAGGAACTTCTATTGAACATTGGCTTCCCTAAAAACTTTGCCGACACCTATATAGGAAAAACCCAAAATTAATATTTGGGTCATGCCCCAGTTAGGGTTCGAACCCAGGCCAGTAGTGCAGCACTCCAGCACCTAAACCACTAGACCACCGAGGAGCTTAAAAGTAGTAGCTTCATTTGGAATTATATCCCATCCACCACCACCCGCTCCAACTCGGGTCACGTAGCTAGATACCATACACACAAACACCTCACACACAAACAGTTGCAACTAAGTACTAGAGAAGGATACAAATAATCTGGGGCGCATTGAAGGCCTCAATTTAATTTGTAATTGTTTTACGTCAGACAAACTGCCTGTGTCCACTGTTCCAAAAAATACCATATATTTCCCTATTCCATACACAGGACCTCTAAGCTAGTAAGCCACACCCTAAAGAAAAGGCTTCAATTGCTTCTAAGTTAATTTTACTCACAAGTTTCACTCAAAACCGCCTTTAGATCACTTTGTACTATCCAAAAGTTGTTTAGATTTAAGGACACAATTCCACTACACTGTGGTATAATATCAGTGGAAGTTAATTATATATCTAGGCTATAATCCAAACAAATCAATCTAAGTCTAAATTGAAATTAATCTGAATCTAAGCTAAATTACATCCAAAGGTCACTCACATATGTTTATATTCAAATAAGGTTCAAAGGGTTAATTATACACCAGGATTTAACTCACCAATATCTCTATGTGACAATAAGACAAGGGAAAAATGCCGGCCAAGATGGCGGACGGCGGGGAGGACGAGCCGGCCCAATAGCACAGCTCAAGGAAAGAACAAATTATTATGATATGGTAATGGACATGAGTAGAAATGCTTAGCTGTCAGTCATTTCGTAGATGAGAGCCTCGTCGAAGTGTATATGTGGTTATTGCTGACTGTATACTGGGAATATAGGCACAATAGCACAATTAAATGAGATGGAATATATGTTGATAGGGTGATGTCTGCGAAGGCTCTGAGGTCCCTCGGACCTGTCCTTGCTGCCTTGGCCAACGCCAGGCGGGAAAACTATTGTACCGCGTCTAGGTTGCTTAATACGATAAATTAATATATACGATAAATTCATATACAGTATACTACATAAGACCGTTGTCGGGAATAGGGTAATGATCCCGACAGGTTTTGGTCCAATAGGACATTTGAATTTGGCGGTATCGTATCGCTTGTACGATTTCGGCTGGTCCTTCGTGCCCTAAAGCTTTCATACCGTAGTACCGTTTTGTTTGCTTCATTGACGCTTGTGGGCTTACAAATGGCTGCCGCCTCGCGCGTTGTTGGCCGACTGCCATTTCCCTAGTTTAGACCCAGCTTCTTCCCTCGTGTTTTTTACCGTTTCGGCGCCGTCCCTATCATTTTTGGGGCTAGTTTCCAGGGTTTTTTGGGCGTGTGATCCTTGGCGTTTTTTGGTGGGTTAGCTGGGCTGGAGATTGGGGTAGGGGTAATTTCGTCGGGCGCCATTTCGCGCTCATAGGCTAGGCTAGGCTAGGCAGTCTGGCCCTGCAGGTGTCTGTGGTGGCTATTCATTTTGCTTTGGTGGTGTGCCTGTGGTGTTAATTGTGTTTTGTCATTGTGGGACTCATTATTAATTGTGCTGGTGGGGAAGGTTCTCATGTGACCTTTTATATTTAAATTTCATAATAGCCTAGGCCTAGTTGCTTAAAGTGGCGGTCATGAGTGTCGGTCTTTGTTAATTCCTAGGCGATTGACAGTTAATAGTCAGACCTCATGATTGTAGCTTAACCAACTAGGCTTACCTATAAAGGGCTTACAACAATTAGTCCTTCACCTTACCCATTCTTTTGATGGATTTAGTATTTAATTCTTTTGTCGATACATCATGGCTCAAAGGAACCATCCCACAGCTGCGTCAGGAAGTGGCATTGGGGTGAATTTTACACCAACCTCCTCATACAATCAGAGCCCTGGGAAAGTGGTGGGTATATTAGGCCACAGTTATGTTGGTCGCCTAGGGGTTTCCCGCCGAGAGTTTTATGACCCGGGTTTTGTAGTGAGGGTGTTTAGTGTCCCAGGAGCCACTCTCGATAATATCAGGTCCCAACCAGCCTGGGATGGTCTTTTGAGCCTAAGGCCCGAGATCACTGTATTAGTGTTGGGCGGTAACGACATCGTCTCTGAGGTAGTCCCGCAGGAGCTCGCGGCTAAGATCCAGGAGTTGACCTATGAGATTGAGGCATCCACGAATGGCCGCTGTCTTGTATTGGGGTTAGAGCAGAGGGAGTCTCCTCGGGGTATACCGGCAGGCGAATACCACAAGGTGAAGAACTCGGTCAATGCTCTCCTCAAGAGGAAATACAAGCACCTTGGTGGTCGATTCTCCCCATATAGTTTTGGGAGCCAGTATATGTCCGAGGACAGCGTCCACCTCACCAATGAAGGCAGCGATCGTTTGTTGGCCCAGGTCATTAAGATGGTAAGGGACTATCTTGCGTCGCAGTAGTCGGTCTCCTCATAGATAGCCCCAGTGTACTTTATGTTGTTGTCTAGTCAGATAATTTCCTTTCGTTAGTTTATATTAAGGGGACTGTAGGTATTATGTAATTCTTTTTGAGTAAATTTCTAAAGTAATGGGGGTTTGCCGCTGTTGATTCCTAGGCGATTAACGGTTTGTCGTCTGACCTCATTGTAGTTTAAGTTGCTTAAAATTAGACCTTAACGATGACAGATTTGAAGAAACTTAAGATTCTTAAGGGAGGGATGAAGGGAAGTTTAAATAGATGTTTAAGAGATCTTGATGAATTTTTAATAAGTGCCACGGCTGATCAGATAAAAGGTAAATTTGCTACTGTTACTAAATCGCTAGCTACTTATGATAGTTATGCTCAGCAGGTATATGGTTTATTGACAGTTACTGACGATGTGGAAGAAGAAATGTCGGCAGATCTTGAGTACTTTGAGGACGTTAATACAGCCTTAGCCAGACTATCTTCCACCCAAGAATCAACCTCTGTTAAGGATACCGGTACACCAAAGGCGACTGGTTTTAACCTGCCGAAGCTTACTTTGCCTACCTTTTCCGGGGATTCGGCTACCTGGACTGGATTTTGGGATATTTTTGAGTGTTCCGTCCATCATAATAAACACTCACATCCATCCAAAGGTTCACATATCTCCGTGGTCAATTGAAAGGGGAGGCATTGAAGTTAGTCGATGGGTACAAGCTAGAAGCTACCAGCTACGAGTCTGCAGTGGAGTTGCTGAAGAGAACTTACGGGAGAGTGGAAGTCATCAAGACCGCTTTAATTACCAAATTCTTCACACTAGATCCTCCATCCTATGATGTGGCGGACCTAAAGGAGTACTATGCCTCCTTTGAGAGCCTCCTCCGAACTATGGAGACAATGGCCGTCACCAAGGAGGAGATATTTAGTGTGAATATCTTGAATAAGATACCCTCTCCCCTAAGGGAAATCTTACGACGACAACTAAGCGACTCTCCACTAAACTTGGAAGCGTTGGTGCAGGTGTACCAGACTGAAGTCTTCAATATGGAGAGTACTGGACACTACCGACAAGTGGAGATGTCGCCATCTACTGCAGCTTTCCCGGTACAGACTTCTCCTAAACAGAAAAGGCCAATATCATTAGGTTGTAAGTTGTGTAGTGTCCACGGTCATCTGTGGTATCAGTGTCCTAAGTATCCTAAGGCTACACAGAAGATTAGCAAGGCTAAATCGCTTAAGTTATGTACCAGCTGTCTGGCAAGAGACCACTTCAACAGTACCTGCACCAATTCCTACATCAAACCTTGTAAGTATTGCAAGGCGAAACATTGGTTTTCCCTTTGCACCCAGTCTGATCGGCACGACGGCAAAGAAAAAGGGAGAACCCCCAAAGAGTCACATGAGAAAAGTAAGAGCGAGGGTGATAAAGTATCTGCCATGTCCATTGCTTCTCGAGAATGTCAATTGCTTCCTACTATGATGCTGCCAGTAGTGGGGAGTAATAATAATACTATAATGACGCGCACCTTACTTGACCAGTGCTCACAGAGGTCATTCGTTCTGCGGTCATCATTACCCCAGCTCAAGTGTACCAGCAAGGGTCAAGAGAACTTGCGTCTCCATGGTTTCACTGGTGAAATAGATTCCAGTGACTATGATATCGTGGAGATTTCCTATGTTTGTAGAAGAAAGGTATGTCCCATCAAGGCTGTTGTGGTCGACAAACTACCCAGTTTCTATATAGCATCAGAGATTCAACCACATTTGAAATATCTCAGAAGCAAGGGTTATAAACTGGCTGATGATCAACTCTCTGCTAACAATGGTATTATGCTACTGGTCGGAGCTGATTATTACTACGACCTGGTTCACCCTGGATATCGGCGGGTAGATAAGCTTATAATGCTCCCCACGATCAAAGGGTATGCCATTTCTGGATCCTATGCCACTTCCTCTAAAGACACACAGGTGGAGGTGGTTACGGTCCTCAAGGTAGCAGTAAGCCCCATAGATAAATATATTAGGCCAAATGTGCCTGATAATACATGTACTGATATAGATAAGCTATGGGACTTGGACAATATTGGAATTGACCCACATGAACTTGATCGTGAGTCCAAGCTAGCGTTAAGCTCGTATGAAGAGACTGTAACGTATGACTCTGGCAGAGGTCAGTATGTGGTAAGGCTCCCTTGGAATGATAACAAGAGTAAATTACCTACTAATTTCCATCTAGCACTTGGTAGGTTACGTGGCCTTCAGAAGCAGTTTGTCAAGGATCCAAGTTATTGCGAGACTTATGCGGCAGTTTTAGCCGAGCAGGTACAACGTGGATTTGTGGAGAGAGTAGATCTCAGTGAGTATGGGGATAACATCCATTACCTTGCTCACCATGGGATTAAAAAGGACAGTTCCACCACTCCTGTTCGTATTGTGTATGACTGCTCTGCTAAATCCAGTGATCGCTGCTATAGCCTGAATGATTGTCTGTACACGGGTCCGTCCCTGGTCTCTGATCTAGCGCAAATTATGTTGCGCTTCAGATGTCATAAGTTTGCATGGGTCGCCGATATTGAGAAGGCCTTCCTGATGCTTCAACTCCATCGTGAAGACAGGGACTCGACAAGATTTTTATGGCCACGGGACCCAATGGATCTAGATTCAGAGTATCTGGTCTACAGGTTCAGAGTCGTCTTATTCGGGGCGACCTGTTCCCAGTTCCTTCTCAACGCTACTATCTTGCGTCATCTTGAGGAGGCTGGACTAGATCCTGACTTCAAGAATGAGATCAAGCAGGGGATCTATGTGGACAATCTTCAAGGCACCGGAGACAATGAAGATTTATTGCTCAAGAGATGCTGGGAGATCCGCGATATATTTGCCAAGGCTCATTTATACTTAAGAGAATGGGCCACTAATAGTGATCTTTTGAAAGGTCAATTTACTTCTGACGGTGTAGCTACTGAGGATAGTGAGGTGAAGTTATTAGGTCACAAATGGGACACTACCACAGATTGTATATCCTTCTGTCACACCCCATGCGGCAGTGAGCTTATGACCAAGCGAAACTGCTTAAGCTTGTCAGCGAGGTTGTTTGATCCCCTAGGTTTGTTGCTGCCTGTAACAATCCGTGCTCGTATGTTTTTACAGCAACTGTGGCGGCTAAAACTAGATTGGGACACGCCCCTCCCGATTGAGTTACAAGATACTTGGCGGTTGATTTGGTCGGACCTTTCCACATGTTGCAAGGTCCAACTTCCCCGTCAGGTTATTAGTGGTCACCAGGTGGATCTACATGCCTTTTCTGATGCTAGTAATAGTGCGTACGGTACTGCCATATACATATGTAATGGTAGTGAAGCGACACTGGCTATAGCGAAGGCTAAAGTAGCCCCTATAAAGAAGATTACAGTTCCTAAATTAGAACTTACTGCATTGCTTCTGTCTGCTCGTCTAATAAAGTTTACACTGGATGCTTATACAGACATACTACAGATTAATAACGTCTATGTCTGGAGCGACAGTCAAATAGCGCTTTCATGGGTACACAGCCAGAAAGTGTTACCTGTTTCTGTTTCTAATCGCACTGGTGAGATTCATAACTTAGTTCCTACAGCTACATTTCGCTATGTGAGCACCAGGGATAACCCCAGTGACATAATTTCCCGGGGGATCTCGGCGCAGCAGTTAATGTCGTCCTCTATTTGGTGGCATGGACCTCCATGGCTTACATCTCCAACTGAATGGCCTCAGGATTTCAGGGAATGCATATCTGCTCCTTCAGGTCGGCCCCAAGATGATGTGTTAAGTAGTTCGAATGTGAGTACTACACATCAGGATAACAAGTTGGTAGAGTGGGAACGTTACGGCAGCTATGATCAAGTAATACGGGTATTTGCATGGATATACCGTTTCATTAACAACATGAGAAGTCGGGCTCACGGGTCTTTCCTTAGTGAAGATTCGAAGCATATCAGACTCCATGAATTTAGATCAGCAGAAGCAAAACTAATATGTTTAGTACAAAGGGAATCTTATCCTACTGAACATCAAATCCTGAGCAAGGAGTCAAAGGCCAAACCCTCAAACTTAATGAGGCAGCTAGGATTATATATGGAAGGAGGCATAATTAAGTGTAGAGGCAGGATACAAAAGGCGGACATTATTGATTCTGCGAAATATCCTGTCCTCCTTAGCTCCTCTCATTTGATTACCAAACTGTTGATTCGCCAATGCCATAGGACCTGCCTACATTTTGGCGTAAATTATGTTCTGGCGTATATGCGACAACGTTGGTGGATCCCTAAGATGCGACAAGCAATTAAAGGGATCCACAATAGCTGTACGATATGTAAAAGATTACAGGGTAAGCCTTACTCCCCAGTTGATCTACCTCCCTTACCTGAGTTCAGGGTACAAAGGACTGAACCATTTCAGGTAACCGGGGTGGACTACACCGGAGCGATTCATGTTAGGGAATCGCCCGGTACTATCATAAAAGTATATGCCGTTCTATTCACATGTGCGGTAACCAGAGCGATTCATATTGAATTGATTGACGACCTATCCAGTGAGGGGTTTTTGCATACTCTAAGACGCTTTGCAGGTCGCAATGGTTTCCCTCAAATTATTATGAGCGATAATGCGACTTGTTTTGTCGGGGCCTCTAAATATCTCCAGAGTTTAATGGATGACCCGCAGGTTGTGGCTACCCTCACTGGAAAGGGTTGTCAGTGGAGATTTATACCAGCACGTGCACCATGGTTCGGGGCGATTTGGGAGAGAACTATCGGTATCGTCAAATCTGCCATGAAGAAGGTATTAGGAAGGGCACTGGTGACCAGACGGGAGTTGCAAACCATCTTAATAGAAATTGAGATGTCAGTCAACGACAGGCCCTTGACCTATACCTCGGCAGATGTTGATGACCTCTTACCCATTTCGCCTTCTATGCTAACACGTGGACGAACCCTTAATACCTTTCCTAGATCGTCCGTAAATGACGAAGATCTGCAAGACCCTACGTTCGGCAATGCTGACGCCACACGTCGTCGCTTCCAGTATGTAAACAAGGTGTCCGACGATCTATGGAAACGGTGGACCCAAGAATATTTGCTGTCTCTTCGCGAGCGTCACTCTCATAAGATCAAAGGGACGAATCAACGATGGCCTCGTATCGGGGATATCGTCCTGATTCATGATGAGCGTCCTAGGTTATTTTGGAAGCTTGGGAGGATTATCCATTTGTTCCAGGGCATTGATGGTCTTATAAGGGTTGCTAGAATACGAACTTCGACTGGGGTTACTACTCGCCCAGTCGTAAGGTTATATCCCTTGGAGCAGGATGTAGAACTGCCGGATGATCCTGGCGTCTCTACTGATACCCCTCCATGGGAGAGTGCTGGTGACAGTGCTCCTCGAGGTGGGGCAGCTGATGATGAGAAGGATGATCCTCCTCAGGCTTCAGGTGGCGCTCGTCCCAAAAGGAGGGCGGCTATGAGTTCCGTGGATCTTTGGAGATCAAAGATCAAACAAGGTGATCTTTGACTTCGATGTCCTTTTTTTGTTCTCTGTATATAGCTCCTGTATATCATTTTTGGTGGCGGGCACTATGTCGGGAATAGGGTAATGATCCCGACAGGTTTTGGTCCAATAGGACATTTGAATTTGGCGGTATCGTATCGCTTGTACGATTTCGGCTGGTTCTTTGTGTATTGTAGTTTATTCTTAAGTTAGGTTAAATATTAACTGTAATGTATAAATATCTACATCAGCTCTAGATGTATTATGAAACCAAGTTATGGGTTATAATTATTATGAGCCGGCAGCCATATGTAATTTCGCGAAGCGATCGGACGCCGGCCCTTTAGTCTCTCAATCAACACCATACAGCCAACATCTCCTCCCCCGGCTCTGACTCAACCCACAGTTCACCATGTGCTACAAATATTAATCTATAACAATATTAACAACAGTCCTACATCACCAGTCCTCACTCCTCTAAGCTAAGTTCATTGTATCGATATTGTATTATGTGAACATTCCTACACTGTCATGCAATTGAATTAGCCGCGTGTGGGGGACTGGATTACACCCATCGAATACCTCGTTGGTAATTATATTATAACTATTTGTTGGGTTATTTCATGTACCAGTGATATACAATTTAACCTCTTTATCTAAATTCCCGACAACCGTGTCAATATTGCTTAATAGCATTTTAGGCCTTTTATAATCTTAACTTACTTACAACTTGCAATCTTACTATTCACGATCTAATCTTCCTACGCCGTACCGCGGGAATGACCGTTAAACTATCGTATCTGTCTAGGCACGTCACAGAGACGTATGTTAGCACATAAATTGCCTATTTCTATCGTATTACATGATACACTCCCCCCACAAGAAAACCTGAACCCCACCTTAAATTAAAGTTGCCCAGAGGCTATCTTCTGACGCCACATTTCCACGGCGCCAGCAGCAGCGCGTCTGGGACGCGTCCTGGTCCGAGGGTGATCACCATCAGTAGGAAGTGAATCGTCACGTTGAGAATCCTCGGACCCAGCAATATCAGGTGGAGCCTCAGATTGTAAAGGAGAATCGAGCTCCAAAGCATATAATTGTGCGATTGGACGAACAATAGTTCCAGTGGCTGTCTTCAATAGCGCCACCCGCTCTACAGAGTCTTCCCCCTTGTACACCTCCTACACGCGGCCTAATTTCCAGTATAAATGAGGACTATCTTCTCTTATTATAACCACTTCACCAACAGTAGGTGCCGATGGTCTACCAGAGGGCTTGATACTCCTTTCCCTCAAGGCTAGCAGATTTTCGTTAATCCACCTTTTTCTAAAATCCTCGATTACCTTCGATATATACTGGTATTGCTTAGACACCGCTGCTTCAGAGTACAACGAAGGATCCTCTAGTTCTACAATTGACTAGAAATCGGACGGAAATGCAGTCAATTGTTTACCGTAGAGTAAGTGAGCTGGCGTTAATGGTAGTGGTTCTTGCAGGTCGGTGTACACATATGTGAGCTGACGATCATTCACGACTGCTTCTATTTCAGTGAGGACTGTCATCAACTCACTCTTCTTCAATAGAGCACGTCCTACTAGCGCTCTTAGTCCTGATTTAACAATGCCGACACACTGTTCCCACATTCCACCAAACCAAGGTGCCTTAACTGGGATGAACCTCCATTCGCACTTCTTTTCTCCCATAAAAGCGATGATTGTAGGATCACTGCTCATATCCTTGAGGTATCTAGATGCCTGGATAAAAGTAGGAGCATTGTCGCTAAGTACTAGTTGAGGGAATGAACGACGTGCGCAAAACCGTCTAAATGCCAGCATAAATTCCTCACTACACATATTGTCACATAATTCTAAGTGTACCGCGCGAGACGCTGTATAGGTAAACAATAATATATAGACCTTATCTTGCTCTCTCGTCTTCAATGCACCTGTGTAATTTAACCCTACATCTTGGAAGGGTTCGATATGTTTTACACGGCATTCAGGTAAAGGCGGGGCTGGTCCAGTTACATAAGGTTTACCCTTTAGTCTCTGGCATATCACACACTTCCTTACTACGATCGAGCTACTTGTCGAACTCTGGGTATCCACCATGTGAGACGCAAATTCGATATGATGTGATAGATCCCGTAGTGTTTTACTTCCTTATGTGCACGTATGACCAATAGGTCAGTAACGTGATGTCTTGCTGGCATAAGTATAGGACAATTTGTGCTGTCCGTTACACCCGACCACTTCAGGCGACCCTCACACCTGATGAGGTCATTATCTAGGTGCAACCTCAGTTGACACATCAAGTTAGGCATTATTAACTTATTAGAGCTTTGCAAAGATTCGAATTCATTTGAAAAGGTTTCTGTTTGAACCCATTTAATCAAAGTTACTTCATCTCGAGCATTAATGATGATTGTGACCCTTATTGCAGAGTTGGCCTGTTACTTTAACCTTCATGTTGGATTCAAATCTCAACACCCAAGCTACAACTTTAGGGGAGGTGTGGCAGAGTGGTCTCGCCACTGGACTGGTAATCCAATGGACCCGGGTTCAAATCCCAATATGTCAATGGGAACATATTATTGGGATGGAATTTGTGCTGTACCTAGTTTCAGTGCATTACCACAGCACACCGAAATGCCAAAAAAAAAAAAACCCTGATTGTTCCCTGATTAAATAGCAGTGTATGAATATCCCCATATTCAAAATGTGCTACAGGGGGCCAATGCCTAGTGAGTTAATTGCTCAATAGGTGGCGTTCTGAGAGTGAGGGTCCGAGTCTGGGGAATGAGACTGTGAAGCGCAGAGGCGGAGCAGCTTCAAAGATGAGATTGCTTCGAGCCGGGGTGCTTCGCATGTCTCACTCCCTATGTAACGGGGTGGGTGATCTGTTTTTCTTATCCCTTCTGTTGCGGAAAAGAGAGAGAGATAGAGACAGAAAAAGAAGGATTAAGCTGTGAAGGTGGAAATAGAAACTAAAGGATAGAAAGGAAGAGATGATGACAAACCCGTTACTGGATTCTAATTAATGAGAGGACAACCCTGTTTGGTTGATCCACATCCAACATCCTTCGAGGAAGGGGAACAGCTTCAACTCCAGCACGACGATTAGACCAAAGAACCCCCAAAAAACACACTGAGACCTAGCATATCCTCTACTTTCTAGATATCACATAAGGATGTTTTTGGGAACGGTAATTCATTAGAATTAGTAATCGCCCACCTTCAGGTGAACTGGCCGTCCCCATGGTTTACTTATTCTTCATGTAATCGTGACTCATGCTCATTGATCAGGACTATATATAATTCTCATTAGTGGTACATTGGGACAGTATGATAAATCGGCAGCTAGCAAAGACCAATCAAGAACTTCACCTTCAAGGTTGATTGACAAGACTTTAACTCTCGGTTAGGCTACTGGTACTTCTCTTAAGCAACTTAATACTGACGGCTCCGAGTTACCATCCTGACAACACATTTAGATCAAAATAGGCCCGGGGTGACAGATACAAACATATTGCAGTAATCTTAAGTTTGATATTAACATAAGGAACATATACCGTTTACAAACTCTTGACATAGGTACAGTATCTAATTATCTATACACCATTAACCTGGGAAAAATCCATTACTGTACTGGGACAGTCTTTTAACCTAGGAGTAGGAGTCTTGCTGTCTGTATCCGCCCCATTCCTCTCATTATTATAATCCCGATCCTGAGAGATACCGGTACCGGCCTGGCTGGCCATCCTTTGGGTCTCTTCGGCCTACCGTATCCTGGCGTATGGGGGGTAATTACATGTCTTCCTGTGGTCCTTGGACCCGCGTTTACGACTACCGGTGCTGCATTCCTGCTTTCAGCCGATGGGAGGGGTGACTCTCCACCATCAGTAGTTCATCGACTCCATCCCAAACTGGTTCCCTGTTAAGTTGAATGCATTCTTAACCCGTTGAGCCCCGGCTAGTTATAATATTTTGTTCACCCCCGTCCCAAGCCATTTTCACTTTTTTTTTTTTTTTTGCTAAAATGGAAGACAAGGATGAGAAATGAAAAAAAAAAAAAAAAAAAAATCACCTCGGATATTTTTGTTTTGGGGGGGGCGGTGGGGGGTTGGGGGGGGGGGGAGCCTCAAAATAAAATGGTTGAGCCAAAATGGAAGAGAATGGTGAGAAATGAATAAAAAAATAAAAAAACTCACCTCGGTTATTTGGGGGGGGGGGGTCGAAAGTTCGTCTCCCCCGCATGACCACCCACCCGGGAGCACTAGGGTAAAAACTGAGTATGGCATTGTACGGCATACATCTTAAGGAGTGTCTCACATAAATCTCAAGCCCCTAGCTCCCATACGACCGGAGTAATGAAGGTTCAAAGTGGCGGTGAACTAAGGGTGTAAAGTATCCCCACTAAGCCCACCACCACCGGCCGCGCGGCTGTCTTGGCCCGCTCACACCTACCGGCCCGGCTCCCACACACACTACGGTACCTCCCCCTCCTATTCTCCCGCCATTTCCTACCTTACGAGCCACGTAAATGATTTTAATATGCCGGACGCACGTGATGCGTCGCTGGGAGTTGGTGATAACAAACTGCCGACGCATCACGTGTGACACTGGGTCTCAATGGGTTAACAATTTGTCTACATATTTCTAACCCTTGATAATGGGGGCCAAGGGGTTAACCAATATCCTAATTACGGTACACAGTAATACTAAAACAAATACATATACAAATATAGGCTAATATAAACATAAAAATACATGGATTCCTATTAATGTATAAAAATAGATGAGCTAATATAAGTATAAAAATATAATGACAGATAACCGTATTACATTACAGTACAGAGCCGAAATAATCTCTTAAGGCATCCAAAGATCCTCGTATTAACCCGGGAACTGCGGGAAGACTCTTAAGAGTTCCCCCGGCGGATTTTTTTTTTTTTGTTTATTCAGACATGGTAATATGCCCAAAACCGGGCCTTTGTCATTAGACGGCCCACAACTCAAAAACTAACCTGCTAAGCTATTTGACATTTGAGCTCTGTGTAACAGTTCGAAACTAGGCTGACCTGCTCAAGCTGAGCTAATATCATCGTGGTGGGGGGGTGTCTTGTACTGTCTGGATGAGTAGGTCTGGGTTGTCAGTCCAGGACTTTCTGATGAGCTGTGTTGCAACCTGGATTGCACTGGCATCTGCTGGATCGGTCGTAGGTATGTTGTTTCCTGCTCTTAGGGGTTCGGTGTCTTCGCACTCCAGCAGCCAGTGAAGGAGCGGTAGGGTTGTGTTTGTCTGACAGTGTTTGCAGTCCCTTGCTTCAGGCCTCTTTAATTGCCAGTTGCATTTGTAGCTGAGTCTGAGTCGATGGATGTTGACTCTTACTTCCCTGGGTGTGTTACTGGGAAGGCTGAGCTGCTGGTAATTTGTTGCATTTCTGTACCAGTTGCATGAGAAGGATCCTCTGCTTGTTAGCCCTCTGTGATACTCCTTGCGGAGCTGGTCTTCCTTGTTCCTGATTTTCGCTTTTACCAGGGAGAGGGATGGTCTGACTGTATAGGTAATTTGGGCTATTTGGGTGGCTGACTTGGCTGCTTTGTCGGCTTCCTCGTTTCCAGCAATACCCACATGGCTCGGAATCCAACTGAAATCTACAGTTTTCCCAAGATTGTCAAGTTGGCTAAGGACCGCTAGTATGGATGTAGTCTTTGAGCCTGTTGCTTTGGAGGTTTTCCATAGCAGATCTTAAGTCCGTGTGCATAACCACTCGATCAGCTGGGGTGTGGAGTGCATGCTTGCAGGCTTGAAATATTGCGCAGAGTTCTGTTTGGAGGGTGGAGCATCCGTCTGTTGTTCTCCAGCAGTAGGACTGTCCTTCGTGGTAGAAGGCAGCCCCGCATCGTCCAGTCTCCTGGTTGACGGATCCATCTGTATAGTAGACGGTTGCTCCTCCTTCTATCCTCGCAATACTGAGCTCCGCCTCAATCCTTGCGACTAGCGGTTCCTCTTGCTTCTTCACTGTGATCTTGGCAAGTGTGTATGATGAGTTCTTTCTTGCCCAGGGCTGTGTTGGGATATAGTCTGGGTGGGGAAGGTCCTCACCAAGATGTGCGATGTGCTGCATTTAAAAAAAAATGTAATATTTCAGCTACCCTGCGACTCCACCTTCTGTCCTGGAAGAGATCTGGCCTTTGCCGAAGGGCTGTCATGATCTTGTCCTTGATGATGCTATATCTTGGTCTCATGTAGGTCCTAGCCACCAGGCACGCAACATTCTTGCGGATGCGCGTCTCGATGGGTGCTATCCCAGTCTCCATCTGCATGTTGGCAATGCGTGTCCAACCAGTAGCACCAAACATTAGCCTAAGTGCTTGGTTCTGAGGAACTTGTAGTTTCTGTATCTGGTCCTTGTTGAGCGCTACCAGGGCAGGCGTTGCATAGTCGACCAGAGTCCGTACAGCATGGGTGTAGTAGAGTCTCAGGACCTCTTGATCAGCTCCTGCGTGGAGACCCGTAAGTGATCTCATGATACGTACTCTGCCGATAGTCCTGGTTCGGAGGTAGTCCACTTGCCTGTTGAAGTTTAGGCCTGTGTCGAACCATACTCCGAGGCACTTATGCTCCCTCACCCATTCTATGTGTTCTCCCTGCACCTGGAGCCTCCGATCTGGATGTTGGTGTTTGATGGCCATGGCCTTGGTCTTCCGTCCGTTGATTTTCAACCCGAGGGCAGCACAGGTCTCTTCTATCAGGCGCAGTGCCCTTTGTGCATTTCTGAGTTTGTTTGGTCCCCGTGCGATGAGCTGAAGATCATCAGCATAGCCAAAGAGATGTACGCCGCGGCCAAACTCGAGGTTTACGAGTGTGACGAGTATCTCCATGAGCAGGTTGAAGAGCAGGGTACTCAGGATGCCGCCCTGGGGGGTCCCATTTTCAAGAAGCTTGTATAGAGACTTCTTCCCCTGGAATTTGACTCTGACATAGCGACCACTGAGGTAGTCTCTGATCCATTTGAGAAGTTGCCCTCGAACCCCTTTGTTGACGAGAGCTTCCAGTATGGCCGCAGGGCTGGCGAGTTCGAAGGCTTTTTCCAGGTCGAGAAAGACCACCACTGACTGCTGTCCGTCGATTGTTCCAAGGATGGATGCAAGGTTGTCAGCTGTACCCACCCTGTCAGTGTAGGCGAACAGGTGGTTGTGCAGTGGTCCGATGCAGTGTTGCAGCCTCTTTTTAACCATCTTCTCTGCGGTTTTGTTGAGGCAGCTGAGTAGGGTTATTGGGCGTAGGGACCCTGGGTCATTTGGTTTGGGTATTGGTTGTATGTCTGCCTCCTTCCAGGTCGTGGGCAGCCGGCCCTGCTCCCATGACTTGTTTATTAAGTTCAGCAGCATTCTCTGGCTCCCCAACCCGCTTTTGGTGATCATCGTGTAAGTGATGCCGTCCGACCCTGGAGCTGTGTCCTTTCCTGACTTGCAGATGGAGGTCAATTCCTCAATGGTGAAAGGGTGGTCGAATTCAGAGTCGGTACGGCCGGCCTCCTTGATGATAGCTTCTCATTGGGGTAGGAGGATCAGCTGCTGCTGCTGCACGGCAGGTGGGAGCTGGATTGTGGCAGCCTGACCAGCAAACAGGCCCACTAGTCTTTCTGCCTCTTGCTGTGGCTCCGGGTGTGTTGGCTGCTTTCTTGTTCTTTTCCCTGAGGCGGTGCGGATTTGTCCCCAGAGATCGGCTAGGTTGGTGTGAGCATTCAGGGCCGAGCACCATTCGAGCCATTTCCTCCTCATGATTGCTCGAAGTTGATTATTTGTGATGCTCACAACTGCTTGTAGTAGTTCCCTGTTGTCGTTGGTCCTGTTCCTCCTGTAGAGCTTTCTTGCAGCGTTGATCCTTGCATACAGCTTTCGAACATCCTTGTCGTAATACCAGTGATCCTTGTATGTTCTGTTGCCATTCCTCATTTGTGGGCAAGCCTTGTCCGCTGCTCTATGTATGGCATTGACCAGGTCTAGTTCAAGGACTTCGAGGCTGGCATTGGGTGAAGGGTTGTAGTTGATGCTCCACTCGTCCATCACTCTTTGGAACTCTTCCCAGTCAGTCATTTTCATGTTCCATTTGGGAGGAGGGCGGGGTGGCTGTGGTGGTTGTAGTCTGTTGATGATTGTGAGTATTGCGAAGTGGTCGCTTGTGAGTGTGGGGTGTATCTCCCAGTGGGTGTTGGGAAGCAGGTCCGTTGATACAAAGGTAAGGTCAAGAACTCCTCCTTGTATGTGTGTGGGTTCTGAATTGTTAAGGATTGTTATCTCAGGGTTGAGGCTTAGGGCGTCGATTATGTGGGTTCCATGTACATTTCTCGTAGCACGTTGTGGGTTTAGGAGGGGATGGTGAGCGTTGAAGTCACCCCCTGCTATGAATTGTTCATAGGCAGCGAGGTTCAGAAGTTCTCCTATTTCTAGCTCTCCCTCATGCTGTCTGTAGATATTGTATGCTGTAATTTGCACATTCCCAATTTGTACCTCGACCCCGAGAGATTCGACTTTGTCGCCGCAGAAAATTGGGTTCGGGATTTTCCTGGATGATAATTTGTTGGAGACCAGCGTAGCGAGGCCCCTATGGTCGTCATCTCTGGGTAATGTGTAGAGAGTGTACCCTGAGATGTTGAAGTTTTGTGTAGCAGGGAGTAGTGTTTCCTGTAGTATGAAGATGTCGATGTGTTCTGTACCTGCTGCTGCTCTTAAGTTGTGTGCTTGCGCTCGGATCCCTCGGACATTCCACTGTAGTATTTTTAGAGAGTTGTCAATATCCATGATGTTGATGATTGTTGCCTGTTGTAGACTTCTGCTGTCCTTCCAAGGAATGTTCTTCCCTGAAGTGATTGGAGTCCTCTGTTTCTTCATTGGTTGTTGTACTAATTTCTCTGCTGTCGGTGGTTTCCGTGCGGAGCGTTTTTGTCTTGCTTCGTGTTTTTATTGCTGGTGTGCTAACCGCGTTTCCCTGCTTCACAGTTTTACTTGTGGTGTAGTGCTCAGTGTGTGAGTTGACGCTCGGTTTGTCTGTTGCGTGAACTTGGCCTGGCACCACCGTATCGATTAGCCTGTCAACGTGGCCTTCCAGGGTTTGCGTGTCCATATTGCTACTAAAGGATGCCAGCAATCCCCAGCAGGAGCTCCTTGAGCATGGTTGTTGTCATTGTTATTGACTTTTGTACATCAGGTTGAGGCGAGACCCTGTTGATATCTTCGTTGTTGTGTAATGGTGCTTGGTGCGCCAGCGTGCCTTCTTGTGTTGGTCCGTATCTGTTAAGCTCGGGGAAGTCCTCCTGGGTTGGTATAGCGGCTGCCTTCTTTGACTCCTCCCTTATTCTCCAGGCGTTCCTTGTTGTGGGTGCAGTCAGTATTTGCTTGTCTCTGCGGAGCTCATGTTGTTGGAGACATTGTTTTACGCTCTCTTTCCTCACCTTACATCTGTGACTCCATGCGTGGTGCGAGTTACTGCAGTTGGGGCATTTTGCTGTCGTTTCCTGATTATTCTTGAAATTTTCTAGGCATGTTTCTGTCTTGTGTGGCCCTGAACAAATGCCACAAATAAAAGGCCTGTGGCATGAGTTTTGGTGATGGCCATACTTCTGGCACCTAAAACAGCGTATTGGTTCAGGGGCGTAGGGTCTGATGCTGAATATACCGTAAGTGCGTAGTTCAATGTGGTCTTCTTGAAGGGGTCCTCTTACTGTGATGATGACTTGTCTGGTAGGTATCTTTACTCTCTCACCTTCCTCGTTTTTGTTGGTGATGGTGCATCTTTCGGCTCTTGTAACTTGTGGGTGCCTGCATAGCAACTCTGGTTCAAACTGAATTGAATATTTCATCACTACTGCCTTCCACAGTCTGTCTTCAGGTAGTATTTCGCTTATGTTGATGGCTTTTGCTCCGAAGCTGTTGAGGTTTTCCATAACTTTAGCTGCCTCTTCATCCTTGGCGATGATTATGACTTCTTTCTTGTCATTTGGCTTCACTAATATGTTCAGATCTAGGTGTCTGATTTCCAGCTCTTGTACAACATGCATTCCTGTTGGGAAATCCTCGCTCGGTTGAACTCTGAATTTCCTGGCCTTTCCTTGGTTATGTACTTCCTCATGTTAATTCTGGGTGGCTTCTCCAATTCTCACCCCAGTTCTCTTCAGTCTGCGCCTCTCCTTTTTGTCCTTCTTCTTTTGGTCGGTTGCATTCCAGGGGGCTCCCTCCACGTTTTGGGATGCTTCATCCTCTGATTCACTGTCGCTGGTCACTCTCCTTTGATTCGATGGTTCTACCATGACTGGATAGTGGGTAGTGGGTGGTAGAGGCAGCGGTCACCCATCCAACTACTAACCAGACCCCCAGCTCCTTAACTCTGATTGGCTGAGATCTCAATAGGACCTTGTAGATGTAGATTGAAAATTATTCAGAAAATCCTGATTATTCCATCTTTCTCGAAGACTCTTAAGAGTCAGAGAAAGAAAAAATCAATTTTAAACATCGAAAAAAAAAAATTGCCCCTGGGCCATGCAAAATATCACTCCTCTACCTCCCCTCCTTCCCCACTTTCCTCCCCTCCTTCAGTTATCACCTATTTTCCCTGTTATTCCCTTATTCTGAGGTATATTTTCGTGCTAACATTAGCGAGTTGCAAGCAGGGCCTTGTCATCACTGTTAGCAAGCGAGTGCAAGAGATAGAGAGAGAGAGTATCGATCGACTGTGTCTCAGTGGCCTTGGGGGAAATTGGCGGGAAAGCAGGTTGCCTCACCCATACATTATATAACTCGCGGCCTGTATCTCCGATTTTGACCATCCAAACGCTGTTTTCACTCGTTTTATTGTTGTTTCAGGTTAATACCTTTATAATCAACCCATAATAGGCACGTTAGGATAAGTATTAATGCTATTTATGGTAAAATTAATATTTTAGTGATGGAAACAGCTCAAATACGTCAGCACAGGGAGAGGTGTCTAATTACCCCCATGCGCACTTCTTAGGTTAAGTACAGGTACATAAGTTACTCAGCAGTACTCTACACACAATTACTGACTTTAATTGGAAATGGTTGCAGTACTCTACACACAATTGGAAATACATAATTACATAGCATATCTATGGAGAATTAATTCATATTAATATTAGTCAAATCAATACAATAATAGCATAATTCAAAGGCAATTGTCATGGTCAAACATAACAGGTTGCACTGCCCGACACGGAGGGCACTACACAAGGCTCAAACCAAGCTTAACGTTATTCCTACTGTAACTCAAATCACTTATCCCCTGAAATCAGCTGCCCAGAATCTCACTACAGCGTTTCAATCCTTGTAGTGCAACTCTGTGCATTAGACCCTGGCAAACAAAATTATATCATAGCAATCAATAATCATAATAAGCTCTACAAGCACAATAATTAATAATAGCCTACTGTACTCCCAAATAGGTAACAGTCAGGTAGCCTAATTTCAGGTATTTAGCTTGTACCAAAATAAAATCATATACAATACCATAATTCAGCAAGTATCCATACCTAACCGGCCTCTTCACTAGTTAACTTTTAATAATAATAGGTAAGAACAAGTAATCTGAAATAAATACCGTACAAGGGGGGGGGGGGGCTCGAAATTTGACGGTACTGGGCTTCTAAAATGGGAACCTCTAAATCAAGATAACAAGTAACCTTTACACTATAACCCAGTAAAACAGCTAAAATGAACCAACAAACAGGCCTAGGAGACATTAGTTATAAAAACTTAGCTGAATAGGCCTAGGTGGGGGACGTCGGGAACACGAAAGGTAAACAAAACTAGGACACGATCTCAAACGAAGGTCCTTTCCTGATTTACACGTTAAATTACGATAATATTCACCAAAATGCATGATTCTATAACTCCAAGTAACCAACAAATTCTAAACATACAATACAGCTGTTACATTAGTAAGTTATTCCTCCTGGTCGTCTCCCCGAATTCCGAGATAGCCTAAATCCTAAAATGGCGGCCAATCTGCACAAGCATTTTAATCAACATTCATCGTTCTCAATTCTACCCTTAACTGGCGTTCTCACACTACCTCAGGATGATATATAACTGTGAAAGACAAACACAATAAAGACTAGCCTAAGTTCGGTAGGGAAATATGAACAAAATAGAGAATTTGAGGGCCACCAAATGGCGTCCCTGTTGACCGACAACCAAAAGATAATTATTACCCACAAGTTAATCTGACGTCAATTTGGAATAAAAAGTCTAAAATATCAGAATACCACTTAGCAAAGGTGCACATACTAAAAGTTTTATATTAAACCTTGACAATGATGATATTTGAATGGTTGTAGGCACTTGGCAGGTGAGGGGTGCCTTGTCGACCAAGCCGATGGTAGGCTCGAGTTCACGAATTTGTCAATCACAGTAATACATCCTACATTACACATCTAGTACCCTAATTAACTGAATAAGCAATACCTTATAACACTATAAACCTTAAGTACGAACCTCTAAGTGGAGGGAAAGGGAGCCTAAGTCCAGAGAAGAAGAGGGGAAGATTACAGACGCTGGAGATGTTGACTCTAACGTAGGGGTCACGACAGTGAGAGCCAGTGCCAGGAATCGTGCCAAAAAGGGGAAAGGGTTGACCACAAAGGGTGGCGTCGCTTGGGTAGATATTGGCGGTATTTTTACACAAGGGGGCATTACTCTAAATTCGAAACAAAAAGACTTTTACATGGAATAACAAAAAGGGGTGAAAGGATAAATATGGCTTGAAAGTATTTAGATAGATTTGAGAATATTAGTTCTCCTCCTGATCTAGGCTAATTCCCTCTTTACATAGACAAGGGTCACTTAACCCTCCTTAAAAGATACATTTCCCTTAAATATAGGGAAGAGTGAATGAAGGGGAAAAAGTCTTACAGTTATGTCAAACCTTATAAAAGTTACCAAAAGGGAAAGTACAATTTCTTCCTGTTACACACCAAAAGGGGGAAGTACAATTTCTTCCTGTTACACCTAGACTGGAACAAGACCTCACGGGCCTCACCGTGTTCAGCGGTTGAGTGTGCAGGCTCTCAGCCTATGCCCGAAAGGCAGTAGTTGGAATTTAGAAAAAAACAAAAATCTGACTAATTTATTATAGTCACCGAATCTTGCCCACTCTATTACTGGATCCGGTGGCTTATATGGTTGGGCTGTAACTGTCACTGTTTCCAGTGGCAGAAGTCCCTCACCAACAGCTTTCCATATCGTCCATTCATTCTTATGGAGCAGCCAATTTGGACCATGCCACCACAATTCGGACTTTATTAACTGGTTAGCCGTTATGCCCCTTGTTATGCCCTGATTTTATACAGGATTAACTTGGTATAGGTGGGTTCTACAAGACTGGGTTATAGGATTTCATGCACAGTACACAAATTGAATCAATAGAGGACATAGATAATATGAAAAGAATGGTTTATAATGCAACAACAGTAGGCAGAATAATGATTATATATTCACAAGAAACAATGGTAAATTGGATAAGTCAAATGCGTACTTTGGACTTTTATAATCTCTAGCACTTATCGCAGTTTTAGATAGAGACACACTTCCCACTTCCAACGTTCAGGTATTATTCTTCTGATCACATTACTTCAACGATATGTAGGGTACACAAATCACACAGGCTAAGTATCTCGTTATGTAAGAGGTATCCTCACCAGGATTCGAACCCACTCACTCCAGGTATATTTGGGAGAGTCGGGCACCGTAACCACTCGGCCATGAGCGGATATAAGGAAAGCAACCTTAGTTCTTCTTTGAGGAACCAGGTTTTTAGTCTCGTGGAGGACTATGTCTTCGAACACGTGGTGAGTTTATTAGACTTCGACCATGACTATTTTTACGCTTCCCCCCCGCCAACTCGGTTAAGTGATATACGATTTTTAATCGTCCTGGTACTATTATGGACTCTGAAAATGACAAATATCAATTATGTACGATTAAGTACGACAAGTTGGGTAAGAGGTATCCTCACCAGGATTCGAACCCACTCACTCCAGGTATATTTGGGAGAGTCGGGCACCGTAACCGCTCATGGCCTCGTTAATTGTTATCACTGTAATAAATTACCAACACACTTGCTTAGCGATCACTTTCTTCACAACATTAGAGATAGATGAGACATAATAGAATACACTGTATGGTAGAAATAATAGTATCGTCACACTGATACTTTTGAGAATTAGCACTGTGATGGAGTTTCCTGGTTATCTTGAGTTGGTGATGTCGGGGGTTAACAGCTGCTCTGGGGTCGTCTAAGTTGTCCGGTAGTGTAGAGAAGGTTACAGATGGGTCACTTGATTAACCGGTGTTGAAGTTCCGATATGTTACTCTTGGATGGGGACCTTAAATACAATGTCTCAGGCATAGGCCGGATTAACAAGGTATCGGACAAACGTAAGATAGTCGGGGAAAGCAACTTTCTTATCTGTCTCTGGTCTTTGAAAGAGGTTCAAGGAACTCGGGCGGTTTTGAAACCTTTAAGTTAACAATCCTGTTTGGGAGGCCACAGACAATTGTTACCAAGGAGTTATTCTTGCAGAGTTCTCAATCAAGAGTTTCTCGCATAATCCCTTCTAACATAGCAAGATCTTTCTGTCCTAGATCAAGTATGAGTCCACTATTCTAATATAGTCACTGTTGGAAGGCGTTTTTCCTGCTTCAACAACCACTAAACTATAACAGAAAACGTACTCGGATGGATAATTATTGAATCTGGGAATCCAGAATCCGATAGGTTATTCAAATGGAGTTACTATTACACCCTATGATTGCTTGTAAACCCAAGTAGAAGAGGACACACTACAATGCGTTTATAAGACAATCAATAATTGGTAAATTAGTTATTTGTCTCTATGATATTACCTTTTGGGAGTCCGGGCATAATAAAATATTCACAAAAGGTTAATTTACCTACTCACAGATTTCACAGACTACGAGGTGCCGAATTATCAGGAATCTTGAGGGATGGAGTATACTAGACTTTCAAGCAGAGCGGTAGGCCGTTGATTTGAGAGCTAATAATGAACTGGCCGAGTTTTGCCTCGGTGGTAGCATTTATAGGTTTGGTCAAAGGAGGGGGGGGGGGGACTTTAGAACTACTGGATGTCGGGGGTTAGGAAGAAGTTAATTTATTCTTTTTAACTTAGTGGGGTAGTGAAAGAGGTCTTTATCTCTTCAGTATGTAGTTCGTAATGTGATTGATTATTGTGGACATCTTTACTCTAGTACAAGTTACTATTAGAGTTGTCGAGAGTAGGATTTGGTCAAGGGGGGGCACTACTTTACAGGGCACCGTACTGGCCCATGCTGGAAGGCCTTATTCATCATTATACATAAGTATCCTTCTCTGGTCTAGCTGAATTGCTATTAGGAATCTAGGACTGGTTAAGGGGGATTCTGGGTTTTGTTAAGGATGGGATAGGATAGCATGTTGGCAGGTAGTTCGTTTTAGGTTGGAAGCTCACCTGGTGTTTGGTAAGAATTTGGTTTGACCGTCTGGGTCAGTGTGTACCTACGCGGGGGAAAACGCGCAGGTCGCGGGGGTTGGTGGGGTCCCCTGGGGTAGGGGGGCATGCCGCACCTTAAATAATACGGCATTGAGTTCTTTACGTTAATTGGATTGTGATATAATTTTAGGTTGTCATTATATACACTTTTAGTTATGGTTGATCATTGAATCTAGTTTTCACTTTCGAGTATCACTCATGGGGGTTAGGAATAGTGATTTTGTTAACGTTCAAAGTCAGAGGGGAACACACTCTTTTTAGGGGGTTAGAGGCGGTTGCCCTAGCCTCGCGCTGTCTGCCCTTCTGGGTCAAGTTGCGAGTTTGGCTATACATGTGGAAAATATCTTAAGGTATTCCAGAAACCGACCTACCCAAATTCCTGGCCTTCGAATCTTACCCTTCACCACAATTTTTCTAGGTCTATTGAATTTATTACGAAGGACCACACAGATAAATACCGTTCTGTGAAACGGATAATCAGTCTAATCTGCGCATAAAGAGCTCAGCTGGAGGAGACAACAATATGAACAATTAGACTGACAAAGGAAAGATCTTACTTGTTTATCGGGAATCGTGGACTTATCTTTAGCGAGGTGTAGGTGGCAAATGGTCAAGTAACTGTAAAGAATGTAAAAACTATTTAATTCACGAAATATGCGCAACTAAATTAGTTATATCTGAATTATTTTAAGAAATTACTAGAGAAAACGATAACGAAATTATAGGTTATAATTATTTACCTGTTGTTTTTTGGAGGCCACGCTTCATAACGAATACGTATTTATGTTGACTTAATACGACCCGACATTAAACAGCAAATCGTCCTAACTCAACATATTGGCCAATAATGTATTGTCGAACAGCCTAACTAGTTTGTCCATAAAGATCATAGAATAATTTAAAGACAAACATAGAAGGACTTAGCTGTATACACACAATGTAAGAATTAGTCGTGTGCGATGTTTAACCCTCCAGTATAATCCATGAACTATTAAGGAGATCTGTTCACGGTAACTGCTAGGCTGATACTGCCGTCCTTAAATATTTGAGAGCTTTATTTCATTTATTTGCTATATTTATCGCTCACCAAACGAAAAACTAAAGCTAAAGGTACAGCACCAATAATACGTTTGTGAACCAAGAGTCGAATCTCTCGTTTGTGAAACAAGATTCGAATCTCTTGTTTTAACAAGATCCGAATCTCTTGTTTTAATATTTATCTCTAAGTTTCGAACCATTAGCAAAATTTGAGGATTCGAAGCATTTATAATATTTAAATGCTTATATTTATCAAAATTACAAAATAACAGATATAACTATTCTGAATCTATGAATCCGTAGAGATTCATTGTTTTGTTTGTAGAATAACCCATAATTAGCTTTCGCTATGGGTATTCAAATATATTTCTGTTCATTAATGATTAACTGATTAAATTAATATCATATATCGATAAACTATCCTTCCCTAAGGAATCCTCTCCTCTAACGAGTAGGAGTAGCATTTTTTCACGTCGGATAATTTTATCGTTTATGTCAGATACTTTTTGTAAATTCTGATATCCTCCGCCGAGAGGAAACAAAATAGAAATATGGAAGGCATAGAATATGAAATCTATGCAATAATCTGAAAGATGAACTTACTTATATACCCATCACCAATTACTATGTACACTATTTACAATATCTTTATACAAGCTGTGAGTCTATCAAGGTTTTTATAGCTCCTCTTGCTCGCTGTTGAGCTTGCCTTAGAGGTTGCTTCCTTGTTTGGATTTCCTTTCTCTTCTCAGTTTCTCCAGTGCAGTGTAGTTCCAATGGTATTAGCTTATTTAAAGTCCGAAGGTATTTTGCTCCCTTCGAGAATACTTCGACCTTACGACTGATGTCATTCTTATCAGGGAACAACTTGGTAATCTTGCCTAAAGGCCACGCCGTTCTAGGTCCATCATCTTCAACAATTACGATGTCCCCAACTTTTAACTTTTGTTCTTGCGATGGGTTTTGAGCGCCATAGAATTTTTCATGGAGAGAAGTCAAGTATTCTCTCCTCCATACATCTTCCCATCGTTTCAACATCTTGTTTAAGTGTTGGTAGCCTTTATTCAGTTCTGAGACCCCTTTACTTACATAATCAGGGTCTTCATTCTTATTCTCCATATCAGTTGGCATCATTGTCAGTCGACGACCATGTATCAGGTGTGATGGTGTCAATGGAGTCATGTTTACATCATCTTCAACATAAGTCAAAGGTCTGTTGTTCACCCTTAGTTCAACTTCAGCTAGGATTGTTCTCAAATCATCTTCACTAACTTTACTTTTGTATAGAATTTTCCGAAGACAATTCTTGATTACACTAATTAATCTTTCATAAAATCCTCCCATCCATGGGGCTCCTGGAGGTATGAACTTCCATTCAATAGCTCTCGTTTCAAGATGGCTCCGTACTAATGGCTCATTGTAGAGTTCTTTGAAGAAGTTAGATGTGGATACAAAATTAGATCCATTGTCATATATAATAGTTTTGGGGCATGACCTTCTTGCTACAAACCTACGGAACAATTGAAGGAAAGTCTTGGCTGACATATCCTTAGCTAACTCCAGGTGTATGGCTCGAGAGGTAGCGCAAGTAAAGAGACATAATTATGTAGTACTGTCTTGGGATTGCATCTTCAGTGAACGAGAGTGTTATACCTCCAGTGTAATCAACACCAACTGTATGAAAGGGTTCAATATGTACAACTCTATCTTTCGGTAAAGGTGGAGGTCCTGGTTGTTTCAAGGTCCTTCCCTCGATTACTTTGCATACTAGGCAGGTCCTCAGTACACTCTTCACTACTTGTCGACCCTTCGGTATCCAGAATCGAGTTCGTAGCTCTGCTAGAGTGTCTGCAACACTGCCATGTAGAACATTCTTATGGGTATCGGTAATCAGAAGAGTGGTGAGCCAAGACTTCCGAGGAAGGAGAATTGGGAATTTGGAGTCCTCGGTCAATTCACTGTTCTGTAGCCTACCTCTGCACCTTATTATTCTATTATGGTCAAGGAATAGGCCTAAATCTTTTACCAATCCATAAGAAGAGTTATTTCCTTCTGCAAGATACTTATATTCCTCCTTGTAGCATTCTTTTTGAACATTTTTTATCCAATACTGTAAACCATCTGGTTCTTCTGCATCAGACTTTACCGCTTTGATAAACTTAAATACAAGTTTGGTGATATTCAATATTTTTGCCAAAGAGGAAAATCTGCTTGTATCAAAGATGGCAGTTTCTTTGGACATTACTTCAGTTGTAATTTTGTTAACTCTTATCACATCCTCTTTCTTCGTTGGCCACTTCCCTGGATTACGTAACCAAGAAGGCCCATGAAACCACAGAGGATTAGTTTTCATTTCCGTAGTAGTTACTCCTCTGGATAGTAAGTCTGCTGGATTTTCTTTTGAAGGTACATGGTGGAAATTATATTGTGAAGCCAGCTCTCTGATATCATTTACCCTGTTCTTAACATAAGGTATCTTGGAGGCATCATTCTTGATCCATTGTAGAGCCGCTGTATTGTCTGACCATATGTGAACATTGTCTATCTTTAGATCGGTCAGAGTTTTAAAGATGTAGTGAGCTAGATGTGTGCCTACTTGTAAGGCTGTCAGTTCAATCTGAGGTATTGTCCTTTCTTTCATTGGAGCAACACGAGCTTTAGATGCCACTAGAACACTCTTCTCCTTACTAACTAGGTAAGCAACTGCTCCATATGCTAGAGTGGAAGCATCACAAAAGATATGTAGATCGTTGTTCTCATTCACTTCTCCTATTATTCGCGGAATCTTGAATTCTTCTAGTTCTTTCCACTCTTCTTCTAGTTTTCCCCACTCTTCTTTCATATGTTTAGGTAACTCTTCATTCCAAGGAATTTTCATCTTCCAAGCTTCTCTGACTTAACAGTTTTCCTTTGATTGTGATAGGAGTCAAAATACCTAAGGGATCAAAGGCTGTCGAAACACGAGACAATAATTTCCTTTTGGTTAGAGGAGATTGCTCCGTTGGCAAGTTTGGCCGTTTTACACTTAAAGTATCCTGCTCAACATGCCAGTTTAAGCCGAGGATCTTAGTCTCTGCGGGGACTTTATATTCAGAAAATTCCTCCTCTATTGTTAGCTTTAGTTCAGGATCATTTGTTACCCACATTCTCAAAGGCATGTTGGCTTTGCTCATTTCAGTATTGGCACTATTGTAGATATTTTGGAGTTCCTCTTTACTGTTGGTTATTCCTTGATAATTGTCGACATAGAAGCCCTTTCGAATTATGTCTTTGTAGGCACTTTCGGAATTGCTCAGATGAGTATCCAGAGTCGCTTGAAGAAGAAAGGGGCTACTCGTTGCTCCGAACAATACAGATTTGAACTTATACATTGCCATTTGAGGCTCTTCACTTGTCAGATTATCGTACCACAAAAATCTGGTATAATCTCGATCACTTTCTTGAAGACCAACTCGCAAAAAGGCTTTACTAATATCTGCAGTGTAAGCAAACTTATTTTGTCTAAACAGCAACAGTGTATCACCTAATTTTTCAGTTAGAGATGGGCCACTCATTAAACAATCATTAAGTGAAACACTAGCCTTTCTCTTGGCACTACAATTGAACACTATCCGAAGAGGTGTTGTAACACTATCCTTTTTGACACCATGATGAGGAAGATAATGAGTGTTTTCATTATTATCTGCTGAGTCAACCTTTTCAATGAAGCCATTTTCCAGTTGAGACTTGATGATTTCATTGAAAACATTGAGATTATTGTCTTCCTTTAATGAGTTGGTTAGACTCTTAAGCTGTCCTAAAGCCACCCAATAATTGTTTGGCAAGGATGGGCAATCCACCTTCCATGGTAGTCTGACCCAGTACTGCTTATCATGGTATTGTACCGAATCCAGATAATTCCTGTAAGTTAAACAATCCTCGGGGGCTGGTTTACTGGGATTAATGCCGATTGTGTCCAGATCCCACAACTTGTGTATGGGTATTGGTTCCACTTCCATCATTTGGCTAACTTCAGTAGGAGAAATTTATGTACACAGTCTGGCTACCACAGCGGTGGTTTGCCATTTGTTCATTTCATCACTTGCAATTTTTCCATATATTAGATAACCTCCAGAGCTAATGCACAGTTTTACATTATCAATTTCCGTAAGACCATTTATAAACTCTCCATTGAAATCACTTCCTACAACCACATTAATTCCTTCAACTAGGTCACTTCTTATATACTTATCAGCCAGTTTAACTCCTCGAGACCTCAATTTTGTGGCAGTTTTACAGAGACCAGGAATGGATATTTTATCAGGAAGGTCCTCCATTACAACAGCAATAATTCGCTTTCGTTGATTTCCCAACTTAACCACTACTTTAACCATATCATATCTCTCATAATCACGAGTGACCAAGAATCCAAACACTGGCAGTTCCTTGTGGCCACAGATTGTCAGGTCTAATTTCTCAGCCAAACTGCGCTTAATGAAGCTGCCTTGGGATCCCTGATCAAAGAAAGCTCGGACTTCTGCGTTGGATTTATTTCTCCTGTTTGAGTCACTGATGATCACTGTGCTTGTTGGTAAGGCTGTGGAGCTGGTCTGAGTGTTTCCTTTAACCGACAGTACAGTTTGTTGCATTGTTTCCTTTGTTGTATGTGGTTGAGCGTTGTTTGCTGGGTTTCTTGCTTTCCCTTTTATCGACACAGCATAAAGCTGATTGGTGATTTCCTTTCTTACACCTGTTACACATTCTTATTTCTGTTGGACAGCTAGAGTATTCATGTTTTGCACTGAGACATCTTGTACATCTTTTGAGTTCTAAAAGTCGCGCTCTCCTTTTTGCTAAGGTGTTATAGAACTCACAATCGCTAGCTAGATGTTCTTTGTCACAGTACACGCAATTGAAATTCCTTTTAGGGTTTGCTTTTGTCTTCTTATCGCTCGACTTAATTCCTTTGGAGAAGTATGAACCAATTTCTTTGGTATCCTCTCGTTGTTTATGTGCTTTCTGATGACTGATGTGAGCCTCTGACCTTTTGTTATTCACTTTGGTTAAGTCTTCTAGTTCCATGTGTGTAACAAAATCTCTTATACCTTCATTTAACTGATCAATTGTAAAGAAGTTATTTCCATATTTGAGGTATAACTGCCTTACTGTTACACTTGGAAGTTTCCTCTGAAAGATAGCTGCAACCATCCACTCACAGCAGGCGTATTCATGTTTATTTGCAAGACTTCTTGTCATGTTGAGCATCGATACTCTGAACTTCTCAAGCTCAGATTTAGTAGGGTGTGCAGAATCTAAATCCATCATTTTGTAAAATATTGCTCTTTTCAATCTTTCTTTATCGCCGTATGTCTCCTTTAGTATATCAAGAGCATTTGTATAGTTATCTGAAGTGGAAGACAGTTCTTGTATTAGCTGTAAAGCGCTTTCTTGCAGTTGCGACTTCAAGTACTGTAGCTTCATTACAGGCTCCAAGCCTGCTCTTGAACCTACCTGGGACTGGAACTGATCAAGAAATGATTCATATTCTGTGTATTCTCCAGAAAATACAGGTAGACTAATAAGCCTGCTCGTGGCTGCGGAATGTTCTTTCGTCTTTGAAATATTACTTTCCGAGTCTATATGCTCCATACATTCCACTACTTTAGCTTGATATGTCTCCCATACTTCATAGTAATCATTTTGAGCCTTCTCAATTTCTTTTTCGACTTCTTCTCCTCCTTCAAGTAATTTGGCTTCAAGAGTGTTATAAGCCTTATCATAACCTGGGTGGATGGGACTCGTTAGCCTTGGTAGGCAACTCATCTAGGGGAGACAACCTTATACAAATCCGGGTGGATGGGACTCGTCAGCCTTGGTTGGCAACCTGTCTAGGGGAGTAAACCTGATACAAATCCGTACTGCTTACCTAAGGGTAAGGCAGGTTAGTGGATGGATTAGCCGAACACCACTGTAGAAAAATAGTGCTAACAAGATACACAGAGGGCCTCGGAGTCGGACGGATCCTAAATTGAGTGGTCAATCCTGTAAGTCCTTCACTAAACTGGCTCGGGTTGTCCCTCTCACAGGGAATGGGTCCGCTTGGGGGCATTCTGAGTATGGCCACCCTCGTAAGGGGAGTAAGGCGTCCGGCAATAGATAGATAGATAGATAACCTGGCCATTTTGATTGTAAAAACTCCTTAGCTAGTTGTAGACTTTTCTTATCTAAAGTTGGCTTAGACAAGATAATATCTATATTGTTGACTGCTCTTGTAATGTGTCCTTTATAGGTGCGTAAAGATAACATAGCTTGTGACACAGACATGGTTAAGGATTTACTGTCGTGAATTCATATGATGGAGAATACAGTTTCTTAACTTGAGCTGAATATGAGCCTTAGTGGTTAAAGTAAAATGAACACCATCCTTACTATGGCCTTGGCGGAATGGCTGTGCTCCAAACTGAATTCGCCGAATATTTGTTCTCCTTAACAGCTTGCCCAATTTCAGGTTTATCTGGTTGGACACACGAGTGTATGTGGATGGACTTACTCCGAATCTGTTTCCCGGTAGATAATCCCTTGGTTCAATGGCTACAATAACAACATTGGTATTGAGGCTTTGTAGATGATCGCCAATACGTAAAATCTCATTTAAAATATCTTTGGGATTATATCCATCATATATATCATTCCCGACGAGAAATAAAATGGCTAAATCATGAGGGTTTTCCCTCATTGAATGAAACAAGGAATGTTGCCAGAAATCTGATAATTTAGCACCCTTTACTTTACAAATTGAAATATCTGTGTCATTTACGTTCGTTAAGTTATCAGGTAAATTTGAATGACCGCCTAAAACCACCGTAAACTTCGACATTACCACTCAACTTTTTAGTTGAAAAGTTTGCACGATATTTTGTAACTAAATCCGGTTCGAAGGACCATAAAAAACTGTGGAAAATATCTCAAGGTATTCCAGAAACCGACCTACCCCAATCCCTGGCCTTCGAATCTTACCCTTCACCACAGTTTTTCTAGGTCTATTGAATTTATTACGAAGGACCACACAGATAAATACCGTTCTGTGAAACGGATACTCAGTCTAATCTGCGCATAAAGAGCTCAGCTGGAGGAGACAACAATATGAACAATTAGACTGACAAAGGAAAGATCTTACTTGTTTATCGGGAATCGTGGACTTATCTTTAGCGAGGCGTAGGTGGCAAATGGTCAAGTAACTGTAAAGAATGTAAAAGCAATTTAATTCACGAAATTGCGCAACTAAATTAGTTATATCTGAATTATTTTAAGAAATTACTAGAGAAAACGATAACGAAATTACAGGTTATATTTATTTACCTGTTGTTGTTTGGAGGTCAAGCTTCATAACGAATACGTAATTATGTGTGTGTGTGTGTTTTTTTTTTTTTTTTTTTTTTTTTTTTTAAAGAGACAATGAACGGAGGAAGGAAAAACACAGATAAAACAAAAAGGTCCATGTGCCTAAAGGCATCCTCCATTCATAAAATGTTTGTAACAACTGGATTTAAACTTTTGTAGATTGTAAGTTTGTGGAAAGCAACTCGAGGGAAGTGAATTCCAAAGTTTCAAGGAACCCAATGGAAATACGCCTAACGGCCTTATTGGGCTATCCTTAGTTGGAATTATGCAAGGCTGGTACATGTCATATTTGTAACAAACTATGTGGTACCAACTCTGTAAATTGCTGACTGAATAAATATTATTATTATTATTATTATTATTAGTAGTAGTAGTTCTAGGGATAAATGAATTTTGATAAGCAGAAGTTCTGCATTGTGGAGGAGAAAGTGTAAATTCATGGGCGCTCTCAGCTGCCCTAGTTCTACGGGGAAAGATGTGGAGAGGCGGCACAATTGAAGCAAGTTCCTCGGAACAATTGCTGCGAAAATATCTGTAGAATAATGCAAGGGATGCAACGTTTCTTCGTATGGATAATGTAGGAAGGTCCTGTGTGATTGCAGGGTTATTGATTAATCTAATAGCTTTATTTTGAATTTTGTCCAACTGCCTCAATGCAACCACTCCACTTCCACTCCACAGAGGTGAACAGTAATCCATCTGAGAACGCACATGACTTTTATATATTACGGCCAACTGCTCGTCAGTGAAGAATTCTCGAACTCTGTACAGGAGTCCCAGTTTTTTAGAGGCATTCTTAGCAATGCTTCTAACATAATGTGTCCAGCTCAAGTTAGTAGTTAATGTTACACCGAGAATGTCAATACTAGGGGAAGTGGGAATATTTACATCATTAAAAAATATATGGGAGTCAGTGAGATTCTGTCGGTTAGAAAATTGAATGTACTTGGTTTTCTGTGCATTAAAGGAAACTAGATTATTTTGTCCCCATTCATTAATTCTAGAAAGGTCCTGGTTCAGAGAAATTGCAGTGTTTATTTTTGAATTTATAAGATCGGGTTGGGTGAAAGAATTGGTAAATGTGAAGGAACTGTGGAGTGTTGAGTCATCTGTGTAGGAATGTACTGGATTATGAGTGGTAGATATGAGATCATTGATATGAATGAGGAACAGAGTTGGGGCCAAAACTGATTACTGGGGAGCACCAGCATTTATTGAGTGAAATTGAGAATAAAGGCCATCTACCATTACACATATTTTTCTGTTATGAAGATAAGAAGAAATTAGTGGAACTAATGATGCAAGGCCGTAGTGCGACATCTTCGACAATAAGGATTGATGCCAGACTCTATCAAATGCCTTTGATATATCCAGTGCTATTGTATGTGTTTCACCATGTTGGTCTGTAGCTTGATTGATTTGATGCGTAAGAAGGCAAAGAATGTCTGCAGTTGATCGACACCGTCTAAAACCATATTGCCTATCACTGATTAATTTATTATTCTCAAGATGCTTAATTATGTGATTATTTAATATAACTTCAAAGACTTTACCAAGAGTGGAAGTTATAGCTATTGGTCTGTAGTTTGATGGATCTGAAGAGGCACCTTTTTTAGGAATTGGATGGATGTTTGCTTCTTTCCAGGGTACTGGGAAGCATGAGGTATGAGTACACAGACGGACATTTTTTGCCAATACAGGAGCGAGCACCAAGGAGCAATTCTTAAGTACTATTGGAGGAATTTCATCTGGACCAGGAGCCTTATCTACCAAGAGATTCTGCAAAATAGTTTTGACATGTCTGGTGTGGATCTTAAGTGAGGGAATTTCAGGCGAATTAAAATTAAGTACAGGGACATCTTGATTTATTTCATCTAAGGTTGAGTTGGTGAAGAAAATATCCGCAAGAAGGTTAGCTTTACCTCTTGGGTCACTTACAAGATTGCCAGTCGGAGATTTTAATGGTGGAATGGATGAAGCAGTAGTGAAGTTGGATTTGAATGAGTTAAGAGTAGACCAAAATATTTTGTTATCATTTGGATTATTTAGAAGTTTATTTGCCTGCTTGTGGAGAAAGTTTGATTTAGTTAGGTTTAATACAGTTTTGGCATGATTTCTGATGTTTCTAAAGTAATTAAAGGCTTCATGTGTTTTTGATCTTGTGTATGCATTGTAGGCTATTGCTTTTTGTTCAGTTACTCTAGCACAATTATGGTCAAACCATTTAGGTGAATTAGATCTTTTACTGTACTTTTGATGAGGAATAAAAGTTTCCATTCCAATTTTTACAAAATCTTGTATGTGGCTCAAGGTGGTGTGTGCATCATTAGAAAGGAAAGAGGTCCAGGGAATATCAATAAAGAAACCTTGAAGACCCTCCCAGTCTGCCCTATCGTAATGCCATTTAGTCACCAAAACAGGTTCAGAGTGGGAAGGTGTGGTAGGTGATAGACAGGTGGCCTGTATCAGACAGTGATCAGAAGATCCAAGCGGGGACCTCACTGTAACATCATAATTTTCTGAATTGGTTGTTAAAAATAAGTTCAGTAGGTGGGAATTATGATTAGGATTATCTGGTACACGGGTGGTTGGTTGACTAGTTGAGTGAGATTAAATGAGTCTGCAAATAGCTCACATTCAAGACCAGCATCATCAGTCCTGGCTGAATGAGTGAGCCATTCAACATTATGGACATTAAAATCACCCAACACAATGATTTCAGAAGAAGCATTTAAGTTGAGGACACTGAGTTGTGAGGACAGAGAATCAAAAAGACTTTGCTCTGGAGGAGTATTTGGGGAACGGTAGATGCAACATATGTATTTAAATTTACCAGCAGAAATTAATTTGTATATAGAATAATCAAAATAGGGACAATTGAAACTAGTAACCTCCTCCAGGGCAATTTCAGATTTTGCGAAGCAACATACACCTCCTTTAGGTCTGAAATTTTGGAGCAGTTGATAACCTGGAAAATTAAATCTAGACGTGTCAGATGTGGATGTTACTTGAGTCTGTCAAAAAAAGGAGAGTAGGGGATTCTGCTTGAAGAAATTGATGTACAGAATTGATGATAGAGTGAAGTCCCCTTATATTGCTAAAGAAAAAGCTGCACCGACGAGCAGCTTTGGGACGTTGCAATGCTCTTGACACAGTCGCATGATGACGACCGGGAGGGCCCTGTGTCAATGACCCAACCCTGCCGGGGGTGGATATCCGAGGGACCACCAGGTTTGCTCTTAACAATTGTACTGCCATATTTATTTGGTAAAGGTGTATGGTGTTACATGTATGATATGTAGTGGGAAGAGTAGTGTTTTATGGATAGAGGATAGCGATGTAGGGCAATGTCGTGAAGTTGGATGTGTAAATTTTGTGTATGTTATATAAAGAGGGTTTTCCTGATACCCCTGATGTGTGAGGCAGAAAGATATGTATCCAGCTACCAAGGCCTGGGAGAGAAAATGGAATTCAGGCTATTCCCTGAGTCTCCCGAAACCTTGGCGGTAATACTTCCCTGGGCGGGGCTGCGTACCCCTACTACCTACAAATGTTGACTTAATACGACCCGAAATTAAACAGCAAATCGTCCTAACTCAACATATTGGCCAATAATGTATTGTCGAACAGCCTAACTAGTTTGTCCATAAAGATCATAGAATAATTTAAAGACAAACATAGAAGGACTTAGCTGTATACACACGATGTTAGAATTAGTCGTGTGCGATGTTTAACCCTCCAGTATAATCCATGAACTATTAAGGAGATCTGTTCATGGTAACTGCTAGGCTGATACTGCCGTCCTTAAATATTTGAGAGCTTTATTTCATTTATTTGCTATATTTATCGCTCACCAAACGAAAAACTAAAGCTAAAGGTACAGCACCAATAATACGTTTGTGAACCAAGAGTCGAATCTCTCGTTTGTGGAACAAGATTCGAATCTCTTGTTTTAACAAGATCCGAATCTCTTGTTTTAATATTTATCTCTAAGTTTCGAACCATTAGCAAAATTTGAGGATTCGAAGCATTTATAATATTTAAATGCTTATATTTATCAAAATTACAAAATAACAGATATAACTATTCTGAATCTATGAATCCGTAGAGATTCATTGTTTTGTTTGTAGAATAACCCATAATTAGCTTTCGCTATGGGTATTCAAATATATTTCTGTTCATGAATGATTAACTGATTAAATTAATATCATATATCGATAAACTATCCTTCCCTAAGGAATCCTCTCCTCTAACGAGTAGGAGTAGCATTTTTTCACGTCAGATAATTTTATCGTTTATGTCAGATACTTTTTGTAAATTCTGACATCACATGTTAGAGGATAGTTAATTGAGGTAAGAAGGATAGGGTTTTACCTTCTACTTTATCGTTCTAGGCAGGCATCTTTGTGATAGGGTTATGCCTCATCTCTAAGAGATGTAGTTCATTTATAGGATTGTACAGTACAATGCTGATTCGATGTATTTATCTGCTTTTGGGCATTGTTCATAGTTTGTATAGAATCATGGTTAAATTATTTGGTCGGTAGTACAACTTGGGAGAATTATATTTGACACTGGTATATTGTTTTATTTACCTTAATATGATTATGTGTGTGGTATATATGTTATATGGATGTTAAGAAGGTTGGGAGTAAATCACTCTTGGCCGACGTGCCTTTGGGATCCTTTGTTTTCCTGTCGTGTTGGTGTCGGTCTCTTGGTCCAAACGGGCGACCCTCCGTTGGATGACAGGTGTGGCGGCGTCCTTTGATCTTGCGTGCGTCTTCTTCTTTCTCCTCTGGCTGCTGGGTCCCTTCGTGTCGGTCGGCTTTCGCTCTGGTGCTTTCGGGATTGGGGAAATCCTTTTGGGGGGTATTTTACCCCCAGTTATGAGATTACTATAGGGTTGTCTTTTGTAATGACATAGTGATATGCAACGTCTGGCAATAGGGCCCTAATCTTATCTACCCTATTTCGCACATAAATTGGCAGAGACAACTTGCTATGTACCCAGTTGAGTTCTACTTGACTATCGCACCATATGTGAATGACTTCAATATTCAACTCGCTCTCGTATGCTGCACCAGACGTGCTAATAGCAGCATGGCAGTCAATTCCATTTTAGGGATAGTTACTTTCTTGACCGGTGCTACCTTGGCCCGGGCTGTAACTAAATGCACCCCAAATGAAGTAACGACATAAATGGCTACCCCGTATGCCGTGGTGCTAGCATCGCAAAACGTATGTAAAGTAGCATCACCAAATTCCGCCACCTTATGAGGTAGCTGTTTAGTACATAGGATGTCATACTCTTTCAACAATAATGTCCCTTGATCATTTAAGTCCTCGGGCAAACTGTCATCCCATCCTACGTTTCGTCTCCAAACTTCCTGCATCAGAATCCTAGCTCTTATGGTAACGGGTAATGCTAGACCCAAAGGATCAAAAAATTGCGAAACTTTGCTCAACTGACTTCTCTTCGAGTGCGTTCCTGTCTGCTGAACAAAAGACTGTTTGAAACGTTAGAATGTCTTGTTTTGGTTGCCAGATCATCCCAAAATTTCTGGTCTTTTCCTGGTTATGAGATGCCATACCGTCCATCTGAATTAGACTCTGAAGATTTTCACTGTTAGTAACCCACTCGCGGAGAAATAAATGAGCTTCTGTGAACAATCTATGTGCTTGCCAGTAGGTATGTAATAATTCATCCTGACTATCGCTAGAACCCTGCAAATTGTCTATATACAATCCTCGAGATAGTTTATTAGTGTCCTCATGAGTATCTGACAGATGTTTCTTAACTGTGGCATTTAACAAAAATTGCGAGCATGTAGCACCAAAGAGTACGACCCGTAAACGGTAGATCACGACAGGACTTCCAGAGTCGCTAATGTCTTCGAACCAAAGAAAGCGAGTGACATCTCTATCTTCCTCCTGCAATTTGACCATCAAGAAGGCTTTCTCAATATCACTGGTAAAAGCATATTATTTGCCCCAGTCTAAATCGCAATAGGTGTTGAGACAAACCCGACACCATGGACGGCCCAGTCAGTAAGCAATCATTTAGACTGGGCTGTTGACCTTGGTGGGCCGAGCAGTCATACACCACCCGTATTGGTGTGGTCGCACTGTCTTTTCTCACCCCATGATGGGCTAGGTAATGAACCCTACCCTTCCTAATTGGTTCTTTCACATCGACTCGATCTATGAAGCCTGGGTCTAAGTAGTTCCGAAAGACATCATCATACGCCTGGCGCGTGCTTGGTTCATGTGTTAATTTACGCTGTAATGCGCGCAATCGACCCAATGCAAATCCATAATTTGTTGGCAGGCTCATCTCACTATCTTTCCAGGGTAGACTAACCTCGCATTGTTTTTCTGTGGCACAACAGCTCACAGACTCCTCAAACTTCTTTATCGCAATTTCCGAGTCATAATCAGTCTCCACAGGATTAATGCTTATGTGATCTAATTTCCAGTCTTTCCAGGTCAAACTCGGCAGTCATTTTAGGGTCACGAGGTTGGGAATCTTCCCTTCCCAACTCCTCTGCCGCGGTTACATTCACCCTTAGTGTTATGCCCTGATTGTATACAGGATTAACTTGGTATAGGTGGGTTCTACAAGATTGGGTTATAGGATTTCATGCACAGTACACAAATGGAATCAATAGAGGACATAGATAATATCAAAAGAATGGTTTATAATGCAGCTTTATTCTCCAAAACACTAGGCAGAATAATGGTTATATGTGCACTTGAAACAATGGTAAAGTGGCTAAGCAAAAATGTGTACTTTGGACTTTTATAATCTCTAGCACTTATCGCGGATTTGGATAGAGACACACTTCCCACTTCCAACGTTCAGGTATTATTCTTCTGATCACATTACTTCAACGATACGTAGGGTACACGAATCTCACAGGTTAGGTATCTCGTTTTGTTAACTCTCTGGTAATATGACTCGTAATCAAAGATGAAAATATAAGTAAAATGCCCCAGAACAAGAAGCCCACCACAGAAGCCACGAGCGAACACCACACAGAAACACCCGGAAGAAAGGTCCACAGAACGAAAGGACCAGCTGACCGAGCCCGCCATTCCAGGCAGGCCCAAGCCCGCAGGGCTAAACAGCTCCAGGACACACCCATTTACCTTTTCTAAAACCGACCATTTTCCACACCTCACGTACACTAACCCCTCGTGTCCTACACTTATTAACTACAAAGATGATGAACAGGAATATACATTCATATTAAAAACACCCATGCCTGTCCCGACGTTGAGCCAATGCCAACACATCAGACAGCCATAATTATATCTATGTATGTTCTTGCATCCGAGAAGTAGATGTTATATATCTTAGAAGTTAAAGCACCCACGCTGTCCCTAGATCTCTTATATCATTTTCCATGACGAGTATAGATATATGTAACCCGTGCTCAGTCGCCCCTTGCATTGCTCCTCTAGTAACTAAGTATTAATATTAACATTCCCTAACATCTTGTCTTGCCAGACTAAGCTTCTGAAGACCCATCCCCCCATAAATCTATGTATGCAACCCTCAGGTTAAGTATTTTTATCCGCCATTGTGTTCACCTTTTTCCATTTACTTTCCACAATTGTCATACGTCTTCCCCTTGCCTCCTTCGTATCCACAGTCCACACTACGCCAATTTACTTCGTGTCTTACACCTCTTACCCCAACCAGAGATTATATAAGATAACCTGGTTATCAGTATCTGTCATAAGTACCCCGAAACAATAACTAAGTACCCCTACGAACTGCCACTGTGGTTGGTATTTTATATTTAATAGAAAACGCAGTTCCCAGGGCCAACTAATAGTATCCATAACCCTCTGACTGATCACATAACTCTATCTTTTCCAGACTCATATACCACCCCATAGTTGCATTCCCCGGTAGCATTTGGCTAACGTATTCTACTGCCTTTTCAAACTTCCATATCAATTGTAGCCTAATGCCACCCCCACGCCCAGGGACCTTAGGGGCAAAATTTCCCTGTAGCCCTTGAACTCTCCCCCCCCTCTCATTAAGACACCCGCGCTTCTCGACTCTTGTCCGACCTAGCCTCTCTCTCATACCTCTTGAAGATCCTTGAATTGTCCGTTACTAACGCTCTCCAACCTTTTATATATATACTCCTATCCAGCCTACCTTCACTTAGTAGGCCAGAACAACATTAGAACTTTACTAGCCCCTTGCATGCCATCTATTCTCTTACAACACATTCACAACCCTGCACCCAATGGTCGTCGGTGCGAGGCTAGCCGCCCCGCCAGTAACTAACTTCTATTGTCATACTTCCAGATAAATGTGGCAGAGTTAGCAACCCAGTCTCCACCATATCCAGCAAACCCTACAATTAACAACCAGCCGAGTAAAACCAGCTAGCTAAGGCACCTTCGGTTTTGGTATTAAAGACACTCACATCTGTCTCATACACAGAGGGTTATTACAAACACTGGTGATATGGCAAGCCCCTAGCCACAGCCGCCGGACGACTATATCAGAGAGGGCGCCCAGCTCCCCCTTTTTGCCCACCCGAGGAGGGAGACCCCCACCCCCGCGGAGGTATACCTGGCCCCTGTTTTGACTCTCGAGTCATTGCCAGGTAGCACAGGAATTCTTCCTATCAATGAACTAACCATGAATGACTAACACCTTTACTAACCTCTATTACCTCACAATAAACCATTTACCTTTCTTGCATGCTCTGATCACTAAATTAGCACCTCAGCTATACCATAGAATGAAGATTGAACAATCTAGAGAGACACTCCTATCACAGCTGTCCCCATCCTCCTCGCAAAGTAGATCCAGTCTCTCTCCCCTAAATACGTCCAGTATAGCCAAAATAGTACCTCTTACTAAGGCTCAGTTATATGAAAATATAAAGGCTTCCTATCGCCCTGTGCCACAACAGTAAATACCATCTTACCTAGTCCCCATATCTATTGAGAGCTCAATTAAGTCCATAAGACTCGAGATCCCTACTGTCTGCAGGGTCCAGAACCGAGCCTATAAATCTACCTCCCGCCCCCAGTCAAATCAGTTGAAAGCTAGACACCAACCAGTGGTCACTACCCTGCAGTTTACCTCTAGCTCTGCCCTTGTGTTGTTCCGGAGTTGAGAGATTCCAGATCCGGCAGACTCCGTGGCAGAGAAGACTGATAGAAGCATCTGTCCATGTACAAGTCCTAACGTGCACCTTATAACCTTCACACAAATTCGTGGGTATATAAGTGTGTAGCCAGCAACGATCATCAAGAGATCCGACTTGAGAACTTCCTACATTTTGGACCATCTGGACTGCCGAGGAACCAGTCGTTAGCCCCCAACATCACCGGAAGCAAGATAACCAGGACCAGATCTACCCATACTATTCAAGATTCATGTTACTAGTACTAAGTGTTATAGTACTAGCTTGATACGCACCTATTAACTTTCTATAAAGTGGCTAAGACCTTGCCCAGTGTAATTCATATTTAACCATTCCATTTGGGACGTACTAAGCGATCAGTGTTTTTTATTTACAGGCGACCTTGACTCTCGTAATTACCTTATTCAGATATTAAAACTCTAGTGATATCTAACGTTCGCCCACTGATTCGTGTTCTACATATTTCTGCATTAAGAATATCAAACTTAGTTCAGTACCCCCATGAGGTTGCTAGAGATTTCCGTGTTCTATAATATACGCGTCTAATCCTAACTGTGAGTTGCTACGTGGGCACGCGACCAGCCAGCAAGAGGTAAAATCAGTGACAGTGAATTATACGAATATATTGAGGTCTTCCAGTAAAATATAAACTTGCTAATTAAACCCGTGATCAGAAGAATATACCTGAACGTTGGAAGTGGGAGACTAGGCTCCATCCAAATCCGCAAATGCTAGCAGTTCCCTTCTATCATTTGTTTTGTGCAAATATAACTATCTTTCTATGCTCTTTATTTCAATAAACGTGAACTTGTGTCGTGTTACTGTGTTTATTTTGTGTTCTCTATTCCTCATACCTTGTATTGTGCATGCAGCCTTCTATACCCAGTCATTCAGAACTCACATTACCCAAGTTAAACCTGTAGAAAAACAGGGCATAACATTGGCGACAGCGGTGGTTCTTGATTCGGATAAAAGGTTGCATTACATTGCAAGTTTGGAACAGCAAGAACACGAGAACATCATGGCGCAACCTAACTACGTTTTCATCCCAAAGTATGAGGAAACAAATTATGGGATCGAAGTATTCATGGACATAGTGAAATCCTTAGTTGACATTACTTATACCACGGACGCACATAAAATAGCCGTAACATTACCACACCTGGGAAAAGCCGTTTCCCTGGTGGCCTATCAAGTGCGCCCTGATCTCACCTGGAACGAATTTCGCACAATAGTGATAGAAGCCATTAAACCTTCGTTGGGCGTTTTCGTGGCCCACACCCGTATCCTAGACACGAAATTCGAAGGCGATCTAGATGCCACAGTCAGTAAGCTTGCCCAACACATAAAAAATTCTTTCCCCACCATGACCAAAATCCAACAAGAACAGCAAATTCTGGTCAACCTTGTGTCAATATTGCCCTCAGCAGTAAAAGACCATTTCCGGGTGCACGATTTCGTCGAATACAAAAAAGACCTCATCACGATCCGACGTATTTTGGCCGTGCGCACAGAAGCACCCACCCAAATCGCTGCAATCAAGAGGTTTCCCACGCACCCGCAGCAAACCAACCACCAAAACCCCAAGAATGCCTACCCAGCCTCATCTTTCAACAACAGACCCACCTACCCTTCCGGCAAGCCCCAACCCAGTAGACCCCGGTTCCAACCGTCCCAGCCACGCAGAATCTTCAACCGGAACAGCAACTACAACACCTACCAAAGTAAAAATCCTACCTTAGTCATTATCAACCCCTATGAATTCCCTGCCTGTAATGCTCAGTGTGCCCTCCACCAAATTCGTGACTCTGCCAAACCCCGCCCCTCTACTCCTCGCATTTCTGTAAATGAAGAGGAGTGGGGACAAGAGGAAGAAATTGCCCCCCATACCATGACCTCAGACGATACCGAGGAAACCCTGGAAGAGGTAGATACCGACCCCCAGGTTTTTAAAAGTACCCCCCGCCCACGATGGGCTCGGCGGGGGACGCCATAACTAGTCGCACTGCCCCCATTTATTACATGGCCAAAATCAAGGACATTCCTGTCCGCTTGCTAATCGACACGGGAGCTGCCAAGTCATGTTTGTTCAAATCTTACTATGAAAAACATCCCCGACGATTTGGCCCTTTGTTAAACACCAAAACAGAACTCATCTCAGCTGCTGATACTTACTTAAATCTCCTAGGAGACACTTTACCCCTATCAGTAACCACTCCTGGCCCCCATGCTCGTTGTTATCACACATTTACAGTATTTTCCTCCAACTGTAAACATTATGATGGTTTCCTTGGACTTGACCTCCTTCAAAAACTAGAGGCCCAGATTGACTGCGGCCAAAGGCTGATCTCATTCAAAAACAAATTCCAGCCCAAAGCCTCTGACAAACCAATCACGCAGAAACCCATTCCCAAAAAGAAAAAACAACCTCCCCCTCAACAAAACCTGATTCAGGGTTACCAAGTTGCAGCTAGCACTAAGGTTACTCCTAAAACCCCCCCTTGCCCCGAGATCTCTCAAAACCTCACTCAATTCAGTAAAAAAATGCCTCAACAAACGAAAGAAGACAAGTCCAAGCAACTCCCCCTCGGTAATCCCCTCAATTCTCGTAACTCTGCCCAGAATAAATCCTCCCATGTTTTCAGGACAGACTCTGATATATGTAACCCTAATTCTATCCAATGTTTATGTACACATGTTTCCAGAGAAAATGCCGACCAATGTACCCAACAATGTTTCCCCCATGCCCCCAGAAATGTTAACAACCCCAAATCAATACACCAGTCCTACACCAATAACCCATGTTCTACACCTAACTTTTTCCCCACCAACCCTCCGCAGTCCCCCCAGCAAATCCCGTTTTCTAACTCGCTCACCTCGCACTCTTCTGAACCACCCGCACGCGCCGTTAATCCCCCCCTCACGCGTGCTGACCGAGGGACACAACCATGTTCCCACCATGCCCCCAGAAATGCCCAGCTATTCCACCACCCCCCCAATCCCCCTTGTGACAGTTTTTCGTCAGTAGCTCCCTTCCACCCCCCCACAATTCACACCCCTAATAAACTTCAAAACCCCACACTTGACTCACCCCCTCATGACAGACAAACCCACCAACCCCAGATAACCTCTAAACAAACTGTTACTGCCACCGACAACGCTTCCCCCACCAACCCTCCGCAGTCCCTCCAACAAATCCCGTTTTCTAACCCCCTCACACCGCGCCCCACTGATCCTCTCACACGCGCCGTTAATCCCCCCCTCACGCGTGACCCCCACCAAAGTGACCTTGCCCCCCTTATAAGTACCAAGCACCTGCTCGCCAGTCAATCCCCCACCATCATTAGCCCAGCGGTAGTTCAGGATAAATGCCAAATTCCCCTCCACCATCAAAAATGGGTGAACCTGCGGCCCATACCCCAAACTCACATGGTATTTTCCCCCACTAACACATCCCCCAACCCCCATCGCTGCCTCTTACAACCCGCCATCATTCCCGCTCGTATCAACCACATTCTCGTGGCTAATATCTCAGAGGAACCCCTGACATTACCGAAAGGTCTCATTATAGGAGATCTCGAAACTTTCGATGACCTCCCCATACATTGTAACGACACCCCTACCAGCCTCCAATTGCCCCCTCTTCCTGAGACACTATCTGACCACCAAAAGAACGGCATGTACGACCTACTGATGGAATTCAGTGACGTCTTTGCCCAACAACCCACCGAAATCGGACAGACGGATGTAGAACAACACATCATTAACACCACAGGCCCCCCCATACGACAACCATCCCGTAGAAAGAACCCCATACAACGTCAGGAAGAGGAACGCCAAGTCCAGGAAATGTTAGAGGCCGGGATTGCCACCCCGTCCATTAGCCCCTGGTCTTCCCCTGTTGTCTTAGTCAAAAAGAAAGATGGGACAACCCGTTTTTGCGTCGACTACAGGAGGTTAAATGACATAACCATTAAAGACGCTACGCCCTTACCCCGAATAGACGATTCCCTTGACTCCCTATACGGATCCAAATGGTTCACTACCCTCGACTTGCAAGCAGGGTATTGGCAAGTGCCTATCAAGGCCGAGGACCAAAAGAAAACAGCATTTTCCACTAGTGGTGGCCATCACTATGAATTTAACGTCCTACCTTTTGGCCTCTGTAACGGACCCGCCACTTTCTCCCGTTTGATGGAAACGGTATTGCATGGCCTAACCTGGGAAACCTGCCTAGCCTATCTGGACGATATTATTGTGTACTCTCCAACCTGGGAAGAACACCTCCTCAGGTTGAGACAAGTCCTGCAAAGAATCCGAGCCGCCGGGTTGAAATTAAAACCCTCAAAGTGCGTGATTGCCCGGAATAAGGTAGATTTTCTCGGACACGTGATATCTGAACATGGTATTGCGCCAGACCCAAAGAAACTTCAAGCCATACAAAACCAAACCCCACCCACCACGGTTAAAGGAGTACGTTCGTTTCTAGGTTTAGCCACGTACTACAGACGTTTCGTCCACCACTTTGCCACCATAGCCAGACCCCTCCACCAACTTACCCACAAAGACACCCCGTTCGCCTGGACACCTGAAAGAGACCTCGCGTTTAACACTTTGAAGCAAAAGCTAATCCAAGCCCCTATTGTCGTTTTCCCTGACTACCAGAAACCTTTCCGTCTTTATACCGACGTATCTCTGTACGCCATAGGTGCAGTATTAGCTCAATTCAGAGATGGAAAGGAACATGTGATAGCGTATGCCAGCTGCACACTCACCCCACCCCAACAGAATTACGCAGCCACCAAGAGAGAGTGCTTAGGGATCATTTGGGCACTCAGCCACTTCCGGTCATTTGTGTTAGGCGCAAAACTCGAAATAATTACCGACCATCAATCTTTACAATGGCTGCGTAGGTGCGAAACCAACTCAGCCATTTTGGTACGTTGGAGAGAGACACTAGAGGACTACGACTTTACAATACAATATCGTCCCGGCAAAACTCCATACTAATGCAGACGCCCTGTCACGTTGCCAGTACCAAAAGACCCCCCCACCAACCTAGCCGCCTTACAAAACACTCAATTGGTATCTACCCCCACCTCCCGACAGAATGCCCCCCCAGCCCCCTCCCTAATTCAATCTTGGGAAGCACGAATCAGACCCCCCTGGATACCGTTAAACGTCTTCAGGAGACTGACTCGCTGGGGAGATCAACTTGCCACAGACACTGGTCACATAATCTTGGACCCCACCATAGCCCACGACTACATGATTGCCATCCACGAGGGAAACGGCATACACCTTGGACAAAAGAAAATGTTAAAGATCTTCACAGACCAATACTGGACCCCCAACCCCTCCAAAATTGCACAACGAGTGACAGAATCCTGCAAACCGTGTTTATTGGGAAAGGATAGATCACGCACCCCAGGCCCAGCTGGTACCATTTCTGCCAACAAACCGTTCCAAGTCCTATCCCTCGACATCATGGGCCCGTTCCCTTCTTACGCTGGCAACCGCTATATCGTCACATTTGTAGACGTATATTCAAAATTTCTAATAGCCTGCCCAGTTAAAGACCACACAGCCACCACAGTCGCCACACTGCTTGCCACCGAAGTGTTCCCTATATTCGGCCTTCCCCTTGCTCTTCTATCGGACAATGCCCCCGAGTTTAGTGGACACGTTTGGAAACAATTCACCCAACAATGCGGTATCAGGATTAAACACTCATCCCCGTACTGGCCTCAAGGAAATGCTATCTGCGAACGCAGCCATCGCACCATCAACAACCAGTTACGTACAAGAATGATTGCTCTTAATACCTCAGACTGGCCATCACAACTAAAATGATACAGTGGGGTATGAACACCTGTCCTCGGGAAGACGGTATTTCCCCTCATGAACGTGTTTACGGTGTACCCCCCCTGTTACTGCCATTCCACCACCACGCTCACCTTCCCTCCACCACCTCCACAATTGACCCATTGCAACATCTGCAAAACACCCTCCATACCGCCCAGATCTGTCAAGACACCAAAACTGACAACATCGATGAAAAAAACCCTTTCGCCATCCATGACACCGTAATGGTAGCCAACCTCCCTATCACCAACAAGTTAGGCCCTCGCTATGTCGGACCCTACACCGTAATACAAGTCCCAAATGCCTTTCAAGTCACCATCGACTATCACGGCGTAACTCGCACGCTCCGAACTAGATTCGTCCGAGCGTTTAAACCTCTAAAGCCACAAGACATTACCCCACCCCACACGTCCGACCCTAAAGTAAATACCCCTACTCACCCCCTCACTCACGCTACGAATATTCCCATACAAACCCCTAAGGACCTAAGCCCTCCAGCACCGAACCGACAAATCTTTTCTCACCATACCCCCCCAACTAACCTCCACAAACCCCAAGCCCCCAATATCACACCCTCTTCCACCATGACACCTTCTTTCACTTCTGATAGTCAAGTTCCTCCCCAACTTATCCAAGTACAAAAACCTCCACCCACAACCCCGACCACAACAGAAACCCTCCCGTCTAGCCCTGACATACCTCCACCAGGCACCACAGTGAGAAAACCACCACCGCCACCCCAAACCAAGTACACACCCAACCGCACCACACAATCTACCTCAGTAACCTCACGCTACAACTTACGCCCACGACAAACATCGTTTAAAACCTCCAGAAAACACACCCTACTAACCAAGTTCCGTAGGGCTGCCAGACCACTACCCTCCTCCTCCTCCTCCTCTTCTTCTTCTTCGTCGAATTCTCCCCCACAAAGGGAAAGAAGACGAATAATCACCAGCAAATCACCAACCTCATCAAACAACACATGCCCCTACCCCCAACCCTCCAACTTAAATCTACACTCCTTACCCACCCGTCTAGCCCCCCCCGCATCCGCCCCTTTCCCCTCCACGATCCCCACCACCCCCCCCCCACACCCGCCAACCTCCTCCTCTCACTCGAACCCCCAACCAACCCCCCCCTAAGAAACCCCCCCCCAAAGACACCCCCGAGAAAACTCCCACATGTCATTTACCTATAAAACATGCTTCCCCTCACTATAAAACATCGTCGAGCGACTCAAGTCCCACGACAAACATCTACCTTCCCACCAGGACCGCCAGAGGTAGAATAATCAACAGACCCATCAGATTTAAAGACAGCGATACAAAAATAACACCCCGTTCTGACACTAAGGACCCAAGCCACACAACACACACACCCCCTCCTTCCCACACACCTCCTTCACCCACCTTACCTACACCGATTTTGCGCATTGCCTCACTATATATTCCCAACCTACAACACCGCCTAAGAAAACCAAATACAACCCAGACTCACATTCCCCCTTCGTCCCCAGCCCTGTTGTCACGCGCGAATCCCCTTTCGGTTAGTAACCCATTCACCACACTAAACAGACTTCCTGTCAACCCCCACACACCTCACTCCGACCCCCACGGGGGAAAGCTACAAACCATTCATACGAAAGGTTAAAGTAAAGACCCCCACTGGACACTTGGCCCGTGTACCACACCCACACCAAGCCCGGGCAGCCGCCCGCCACAACACAGAGGACACATTCTTACAGGTATACATTGACCTGCAAAAGAAACCTGACCGTCGCTCTCGTGTTTGGTGGAACTTTCTAAATACCCTGAAAATGACCCACCATTACTATGATTCTTTTAACTTCACCCTTGAGGCTCGAGGACGAGCCTATAATGAAGGAGAGGGAAGTAAAATGCCCCAGAACAAGAAGCCCACCACAGAAGCCACGAGCGAACACCACACAGAAACACCCGGAAGAAAGGTCCACAGAACGAAAGGACCAGCTGACCGAGCCCGCCATTCCAGGCAGGCCCAAGCCCGCAGGGCTAAACAGCTCCAGGACACACCCATTTACCTTTTCTAAAACCGACCATTTTCCACACCTCACGTACACTAACCCCTCGTGTCCTACACTTATTAACTACAAAGATGATGAACAGGAATATACATTCATATTAAAAACACCCATGCCTGTCCCGACGTTGAGCCAATGCCAACACATCAGACAGCCATAATTATATCTATGTATGTTCTTGCATCCGAGAAGTAGATGTTATATATCTTAGAAGTTAAAGCACCCACGCTGTCCCTAGATCTCTTATATCATTTTCCATGACGAGTATAGATATATGTAACCCTTGCTCAGTCGCCCCTTGCATTGCTCCTCTAGTAACTAAGTATTAATATTAACATTCCCTAACATCTTGTCTTGCCAGACTAAGCTTCTGAAGACCCATCCCCCATAAATCTATGTATGCAACCCTCAGGTTAAGTATTTTTATCCGCCATTGTGTTCACCTTTTTCCATTTACTTTCCACAATTGTCATACGTCTTCCCCTTGCCTCCTTCGTATCCACAGTCCACACTACGCCAATTTACTTCGTGTCTTACACCTCTTACCCCAACCAGAGATTATATAAGATAACCTGGTTATCAGTATCTGTCATAAGTACCCCGAAACAATAACTAAGTACCCCTACGAACTGCCACTGTGGTTGGTATTTTATATTAAATAGAAAACGCAGTTCCCAGGGCCAACTAATAGTATCCATAACCCTCTGACTGATCACATAACTCTATCTTTTCCAGACTCATATACCACCCCATAGTTGCATTCCCCGGTAGCATTTGGCTAACGTATTCTACTGCCTTTTCAAACTTCCATATCAATTGTAGCCTAATGCCACCCCCACGCCCAGGGACCTTAGGGGCCAAAATTTCCCTGTAGCCCTTGAACTCTCCCCCCCTCTCATTAAGACACCCGCGCTTCTCGACTCTTGTCCGACCTAGCCTCTCTCTCATACCTCTTGAAGATCCTTGAATTGTCCGTTACTAACGCTCTCCAACCTTTTATATATACTCCTATCCAGCCTACCTTCACTTAGTAGGCCAGAACAACATTAGAACTTTACTAGCCCCTTGCATGCCATCTATTCTCTTACAACACATTCACAACCCTGCACCCAATGGTCGTCGGTGCGAGGCTAGCCGCCCCGCCAGTAACTAACTTCTATTGTCATACTTCCAGATAAATGTGGCAGAGTTAGCAACCCAGTCTCCACCATATCCAGCAAACCCTACAATTAACAACCAGCCGAGTAAAACCAGCTAGCTAAGGCACCTTCGGTTTTGGTATTAAAGACACTCACATCTGTCTCATACACAGAGGGTTATTACAAACACTGGTGATATGGCAAGCCCCTAGCCACAGCCGCCGGACGACTATATCAGAGAGGGCGCCCAGCTCCCCCTTTTTGCCCACCCGAGGAGGGAGACCCCCACCCCCGCGGAGGTATACCTGGCCCCTGTTTTGACTCTCGAGTCATTGCCAGGTAGCACAGGAATTCTTCCTATCAATGAACTAACCATGAATGACTAACACCTTTACTAACCTCTATTACCTCACAATAAACCATTTACCTTTCTTGCATGCTCTGATCACTAAATTAGCACCTCAGCTATACCATAGAATGAAGATTGAACAATCTAGAGAGACACTCCTATCACAGCTGTCCCCATCCTCCTCGCAAAGTAGATCCAGTCTCTCTCCCCTAAATACGTCCAGTATAGCCAAAATAGTACCTCTTACTAAGGCTCAGTTATATGAAAATATAAAGGCTTCCTATCGCCCTGTGCCACAACAGTAAATACCATCTTACCTAGTCCCCATATCTATTGAGAGCTCAATTAAGTCCATAAGACTCGAGATCCCTACTGTCTGCAGGGTCCAGAACCGAGCCTATAAATCTACCTCCCGCCCCCAGTCAAATCAGTTGAAAGCTAGACACCAACCAGTGGTCACTACCCTGCAGTTTACCTCTAGCTCTGCCCTTGTGTTGTTCCGGAGTTGAGAGATTCCAGATCCGGCAGACTCCGTGGCAGAGAAGACTGATAGAAGCATCTGTCCATGTACAAGTCCTAACGTGCACCTTATAACCTTCACACAAATTCGTGGGTATATAAGTGTGTAGCCAGCAACGATCATCAAGAGATCCGACTTGAGAACTTCCTACATTTTGGACCATCTGGACGGCCGAGGAACCAGTCGTTAGCCCCCAACATCACCGGAAGCAAGATAACCAGGACCAGATCTACCCATACTATTCAAGATTCATGTTACTAGTACTAAGTGTTATAGTACTAGCTTGATACGCACCTATTAACTTTCTATAAAGTGGCTAAGACCTTGCCCAGTGTAATTCATATTTAACCATTCCATTTGGGACGTACTAAGCGATCAGTGTTTTTTATTTACAGGCGACCTTGACTCTCGTAATTACCTTATTCAGATATTAAAACTCTAGTGATATCTAACGTTCGCCCACTGATTCGTGTTCTACATATTTCTGCATTAAGAATATCAACCTTAGTTCAGTACCCCCATGAGGTTGCTAGAGATTTCCGTGTTCTATAATATACGCGTCTAATCCTAACTGTGAGTTGCTACGTGGGCACGCGACCAGCCAGCAAGAGGTAAAATCAGTGACAGTGAATTATACGAATATATTGAGGTCTTCCAGTAAAATATAAACTTGCTAATTAAACCCGTGATCAGAAGAATATACCTGAACGTTGGAAGTGGGAGACTAGGCTCCATCCAAATCCGCAAATGCTAGCAGTTCCCTTCTATCATTTGTTTTGTGCAAATATAACTATCTTTCTATGCTCTTTATTTCAATAAACGTGAACTTGTGTCGTGTTACTGTGTTTATTTTGTGTTCTCTATTCCTCATACCTTGTATTGTGCATGCAGCCTTCTATACCCAGTCATTCAGAACTCACATTACCCAAGTTAAACCTGTAGAAAAACAGGGCATAACAATAAGTAATATAGTTATTTCCCAAGAATTAACGTAAAGGGATAACCGTAGCTAGTTGCTCTGGTCTAGTATGTTCACTTGTCTAGGTAATACTTAAGACCGAAATATCAGTGAGGGCGAATCAGGTTTCGGGTTAACAATCACAATCACTTATTTCAGAATTGCTTTCACTCGAGCCGTAGTCCAATTAATTAAGACTTATTTCTTCGGCGAGGTTAAACCTGATGGCAAGAATAATTACGGGAGTCAGTTCGCCTAAGCTAAATTTCATTGATATATATTAACACACACTAGCATAGTAATCACTTGCTTCCTAACATCAGAGAAAATTGAGACATAATCGAATACACTCGATGGTTGAGTTAATAGTACCGTAACACTGATACTTTGAGAATTAACACTGTGATAGAGTTTTCCTGGTTATCTTGAATTGGTGATGTCGGAGGCTAACAGCTGCTCTGGGGCCGTCCAAGTTGTCCGGTAGTGTAGAGAAGGTTACAGATGGGTTACTTGCTTAACCGGTGATGAAGCCCCGATATGTTATTACTCTTGGATGGGGGCCTTAAATACACTGTTTCAGGCATAGGCCTGATTAAATAATGTATCGGATGAACGTAAGAGAGTCGGGAAAAGCGACCTTCTTATCTATCTCTGGCCTTTAAAAGAGGTTCAGGAGACTCGGGCAGTTTTGCACCTTTTAGTCAACAATTGATACTTACTTACTTACTTTGTTACTTTGTTGTATTCCGTCCGTTAGTGACACAATTGAGCTGGGGCTCCACTGCGACCAGGCAGCTCCCTTTCTTCCACTCTCCATTTCAGAAGTCGGTTGGAGTTGGCGCTGGGGTATCCTGGTGTTGGTGGCCGGTCCGGTATTTTGGCCAGCCACATGTCCAAGTGTTTCTTGAAGGTGTCTGGAGACACCCCGGTCATGTTCCTGAGAGGGGCTGGTATACAGTTGAACAGTCTGGTTCCATTGTATGCAAAGCTGTGATGGATCAGGGATTTTATTTTTTGCGTTGATCCCGGCGTAGTCCTCACATAGCACAGCCTCCCTCGGCTTTGGTGTTGAGTCTCTTGGATGTTTGGATTTGGTACCTTTTTTTCCAAAATCTTCCAGACGTAGATGATGATGTATCTCTCCCTACGTCTTTGAAGTGAGTACAGCTTCAGCTCCTTGAGTCTCTCCCAGTAGTTAAAGTGTTGAAACCCATGGATTTTACTGGTGAATGTCCTCTGGGTGGCTTCAATTTCTGTTATTTCTCCTACTTTTTGGGGAGACCAGAGCTGAGAGCAGTACTCCAGTTGGGGTAGGACCAGTGACTTCCACAGTGTTAACATACACCTCTCATTTCTTGTGTGGAAGGTTCTCAGGATCCAGCCTGCTATTTGTTTTGCTGTTGTTGTGGCTCTGGTAATATGCTGGGAAAAAGTGGCGTCACTACTCATATTTACTCCCAAGTCCTTCACCGTGTCCTTGGCGGTAATTTCTTGCTGTCCACTTTTGTAGTTGGTGGCGTTTTGTAGTGCTCTCTTGTTCCCGTACCTTAGAAGCTCGAACTTGTCTCCGTTTAGGGCCATGTTGTTTTCTTCTGACCACTTCATGATTTTGTCTAAGTCTTGTTGTAGTAACTGTGCATCGTGTTGTGAGGTGATTTTCTTCATGAGTCTGGTGTCGTCTGCAAACGATGAGGCTGTTGAGTGTTCCAGGTCCCTGTCGATGTCTCCTATCATGATGAGGAATAGGAGAGGTCCCAGTACTGATCCTTGTGGTACACCGCTTATGACCCCACCTGCTTCTGATAGGCTTCCTTGAACCGTGACTCTTTGTTTTCTGTTGGTGATGAAACTGTGGAGCCATCTTCCAAGGTCTCCCCCTATTCCCAGTGATTTGAGTTTATGTAGAAGGATCCCATGGTCCACCTTGTCAAAAGCTTTGGCGAAATCTAGGTATATGACGTCTACATTTTCTCCGTCTTGAATATCCTGTAGGATTTTGTCGTAGTGTGATAGTAGTTGTGAAAGGCAGAAGCGGCCTTGTCTAAAGCCATGTTGACCCTCGATGAATGCCTCGTTATATTCCAGGTAGCTGACCATCTTAACTCGTATTGTTCTTTCTATGATTTTAATAAGATGTGACGTCAGCACCACTGGTCTGTAATTTTTGGCTATGCCTTAACTACCCCTTTGTGGATTGGTGTGACGGTACCTTCTTTTAGGGATTGTGGTACATATCCAGTTTGGAGGGATAGGGGTCCACAGTCAATTGTTGCCAAGGAGTTATTCTTGCAGAGTCCTCAATTAAGAGTTTCTCGCATAATCCCTTCTAACATAACAAGATCTTTCTGTCCTAGACCAGTTATGAGGTGAACATACTAGTGTTTACTATTTTAATTTAGTCACTGTTGGGTGGCGTAATTCCCGTTGCAACAGCCACTAGATTATAACAGAAAACGTACTCGAATGGATAACTTATTTAGATCTGGGGGTACAGAATCCTATAGGTTATTCAAGTGGAGTCACTATTATATTCTATAATTGCTTATAAAACCCAAGTAGAAGAGGACACACTACAATGCGTTTATAATCAATCACTATTTGGTAAATTAGTTATTTTCAGATATGATATTGCTTTACGGGGGTACGGTTGCAATAAAATATTCACAAACGGTCAATCTACCTACTCACAGATTTTCACACACTACGGAAGGCCGAATTAGCGAGAATCTTGAGGGGTGGAGTGCACTAGACTTCAAACAGAGCGGCTGGCTGTTGATTTGAGAGCTAATATTGAACTGGCGAGTTTTGCCTCGATAGTAGCATTTATAGGTTTGGTCGAAGGGGGGGGGGGGGGGAGGAGAACATTCTAGAACTACTGGATGTTGGGGTTCTTCAGAGGTTTATTTGTTCTTTGAACTTAGGGGTTGTTACAATAAGGTCTGGGTATCTTCAGCAAAAAGTTCAGTACTCTGGCAAACGTTCTTTATACATTTATGTTAACAAAAGTTAGCATTATGGTCTGAGAGAGAGATATATTGTTGAGGGGAGGGACTACTTTATGGGGTGCAGTAGAGGCCCATGCTGGTAGGCATTTTCAGCATTATGTATCAATGGCAGTCTCTGTTTTAGCGGAAATGCTATTATAACGCACGCAGCGGTGGCGGACCACGACTGTGAGGACGGGACCTCTAGACGACTTCAAGTAAGATTCAAGTTCACCAATGAAGTCACTCATCAGAAGAATAAGTTGGTAACTGAGCTTAGGTATGATTGTTGAACTTGCTAATGATTAGGGAGTATAGCATATTGGCAGGTAATGTGACTTTGCTCATTTGGGTATTAAGACTCACCTGGTGTCTGGCAAGAATGGTTGGTGACCGTCTGGGTCACGATGTAGCTACGCGGGGGAAGGATGCGCCGGCGAGGGGGTTGGTGGGGTCCCCTGTGCTAGGGTGTGTGTGCTGCACCTTAAATACTGCGGCATTGAGTTCTTAATGTTATTTGTGCTGTGACATAAGTTTAAGTTGTCATGATATACACTTATAGTTATGGTTGAATCATTGAATCTAGTTTTTACTTACGAGGATCACTCGTGGGGGTTATGAATAGTGGTTTTGTGAAAGTGCAAGTCAGGGGGAAAAATACACTCTTAAGGGGTTGAGGGGTTGCTGTCTTAGCCTCACACCGTCTATCGCTCTGGGTCAGGTTGTGAGTTGGGCTAGCAAGTTAGAGGATAGTTAATGGGGGTACAAAGATAAGTCTTTACCTGCTATTTACTGGGGCTGGGGAACGAACTGAATCGGCACGTTACAACATCCTTATATGGAACTCTTTACAGGTGGAGGGTTGTGAATTGGGGGGTGTGGTGTGAGGCTAGGTCGCGGTGTCGCTCGTGAACTTTGACATTGACCTTTAACGCTCTGGACATAGGGGTGGCATTTCCCTACGATGAAAACAGGTATGGTGGGGTCTGAGGAGTGAAGTGACAGGGTGACTCAAAAGGTTACAACTGGGCATGGGGTGACGAAGCAGAGTAGTGTGTGTTGCATACTAGAAGATGGTGATTGACAAAGATATGGCGGATTTAAAGAAGATAAGTTTACTCTAGGCTACCTAAGACTGAAAAGGTCCGCTCATATAAAATATAAATTAATAATAATACCGGGAGTGTAACTCACTATTAAAATCACCATAGAATATTGCAGTTAGGCAAGGTGGAAATGCTGATGGAGGTGCTGATGGATGGTAGGCAAATGGCTACTATTTGAACACCATTGGATGTTTACCTTAAGGTGACCACATGGATGCACCTGAACAAATAATGAATAAATAAGGTTGAAGAAAGTTAAATCATGAGAATAAGGCTTAGCTGTCAGTCGGTCTGTCTGTAGGATGAAGTTGAGTTTAAGTTAATGATGAGAGCTGGATGAAACCGGAACCAGGATCGCGGCGAAGTAAGGAGTGGAGTTGTTGCTAGGACGATGTATAAAAGTGCTCTGCCGCGGTGCGCCACAATCCGAGACGTCATCGTCTTACGGTACGAATCTACCGGCTACTGCTAAGTTAGTAGCGGATATCTAGCGGTAAATATCACACCGCTTTCATAATATTACGGCATGATTTATATGATAAATCATATATGCATTCCTAAAGACACTTAAATACTATACTTTCGTATAATAGGCCTTATTTAACTTATTAAGCTTACATACTGTACAAACTGTATCTAGGGTATGATACATAGAAAATGTAGGTTATACCACTGACTATCGTGAATCAACGACACACTCCCCCCCAAAACACAATACCTGAACCCCACCTTATATCTAGAGTTGCCCAGAAGCAATCTTGTGTCGCCACATATCAACAGCGCCACGAGCTGCTCATCTGGGTCTAGTCCCGATCCGAGGCGGATCCCCAACGGGTTGTGGTGGATCGGCTAAGGCAGCCTCCTCGGATCCAGCATCATCAGGTGGAGCTTCTTCTTGTGTAGAAGAGCCAAGCTCCATAGCGTACAGTCGTGCGACCGGACGAACAGTAGTCCCAGTAGCTGTCTTGAGCAGCGCTACTCGCTCTACCGAGCCTTCGCCCTCGTACACCTTCACTACGCGGCCCAACTTCCAGTACAATCTAGGACTATCATCATGGATGAACACTATCTCGCCTACAGAGGGTGCTGATGGTTGACCAGCAGTCTTAGTTGCCCTCTCACGTAGTGCCAGTAAGTAGTCATTCACCCATCTCTTTTTAAAATCGCTTATAACCATAGAAATATACTGGTACCGTCGTGACACCGCAGCCTCGGTGAACATCGAAGGGTCCTCTAACTCTGCCTGAGACTGCAAATCAGTCGGAAATGCAGTTAACGGCTTGCCGTAGAGCAAATGCGCTGGTGTTAGTGGCAGTGGTTCTTGCATGTCGGTATATACATAAGTGAGAGGACGATCGTTAACAACCGCCTCGACTTCAGTGAGCACAGTTACTAGTTCGCTCCTTTTTAACAAGGTGCGTCCTCCAACCGCCCTTAAGCCTGACTTTACGATGCCTGTAAAGTCAGTGAAAATAGGCTAGCCTAAACAGACCTCGGATGCGGAAATACCCTGAGCCGAACAGGCCAAGTGGGATATCTCTATTGGTCTAACTGGTAAGGTGCCTGCCTCACACACAAGGGTCGAGAGTTCGTGCCCCCACCAGGGCATGATATTTTCGTGAGGCTATTTCCGCATTTAACGAAGTTTAGGTGTGCTGGTTAAATTGTTCAGATGGTTGAGAGTAAGATCGGAGCTCCATAAATCCTCTTTCGGGTAAGGTGTAAAAAACCAACCCCCACAGGACAAGGAAGAGGATAGGAGAGAGCAGGGAGTGTTGTGAGACTCGATTGGGTTGGGTTGTGGAGTTGCCAGCCGCCCAAGCGAGTTGCCAACTGGGCAGTTTGTAGGTGCGTGTAGCATCGTTCAGTGAAGTTGACTCACCATTCCCGTTCATCTCTCTGACGGACTCTCGGTCGATTCGGCTCAAGCTTGTTCCTCTCTGTTCGTTCCTCTCTGTTCGGACCTTTCGCTTCCCGGAAGGTGAAGTAGTGTAAAGTCAGTGAAAATAGGCTAGCCTAAACAGACCTCGGATGCGGAAATACCCTGAACCGAACAGGCCAAGTGGGATATCTCTATTGGTCTAACTGGTAAGGTGCCTGCCTCACACCCAAGGGTCGAGAGTTCGTGCCCCCACCAGGGCATGATATTTTCGTGAGGCTATTTCCGCATTTAACGAAGTTTAGGTGTGCTGGTTAAATTGTTCAGATGGTTGAGAGTAAGATCGGAGCTCCATAAATCCTCTTTCGGGTATGGTGTAAAAAAACGACCCCCACATACACACCGTTCCCACATTCCACCAAACCACGGCGCTTTGACTGGTATAAACTTCCACTCGCACCTTTGCTCTCCCAAATAAGCAACAACTGATGGATCATCGCTCATATCTATCAAGTACCTGGAAGCTTGAAGAAAAGTGGGAGCATTGTCGCTAAGAATCAAATGAGGGAAGGAACGACGTGCACAAAATCTCCTGAATGCCAGCATAAACTCTTCACAAGACATATTGTCACAGAGTTCTAAATGTATTGCATGTGAAGTGGCACAAGTAAATAGCAACAGATAAACCTTGTCCAGTTCCCTAGTTCTCAGTGCGCCGGTATAGTCTAGTCCTGTAACTCTGAAGGGTTCTAGATGATTAACGCGGCACTCTGGCAAGGGTGGAGCAGGTCCAGTCGTAAATGTTCTTCCCTTTAGTCTACGGCACACCACACACCTTTTGACTACTCGTCGAACTACCTGTCGAACTCTGGGTATCCACCAGTTGAGACGCAATTTAGAAATAACATGGTGGACCCCGTAGTGCATTACTTCCTCGTGTGTGCGTTGTACCAGTAAATCGGTGACATGGTGTGTTGCAGGCATCAGGATAGGATTGTTGGCACAGTCAGTGTAACATAGGACACCCTAGACCCCGCCGGAATGTAAGAGCTGTGATACAAATTATGGATAATGTGATATGAAAATTTCTCTGTTCTATTCAGGGCGAGAAATTGTGCTAGTACAATGTTAGTACAAACAACAGTGTTGTTATAGTAGTTTTAGCTGTGAAAGCAATTTAGTTTAAACAGTGGAGATCGTTTGTAAAACATTTCCACGAATATTATGGGGTTTATTATGTGCACATGTAAACTTATAACTTGTTATTTTTGTCACCACTCGTTGAGTGGGGTGCCTTTGTAACTACAGATCTGTTCACAGAATCTCCAGAGTTACCCTTTTTTGTCAAGCAGGCTTCTTTGAAGCACGCACCTGCTTGAACCCCTTTTTTGTATATATATGGGCTGCGCCATGTTTAAATATATTTTCAAAGTAAGAATACTATGTGGTTGTTTGATTATCTGCTTTTCTAGAGTTATGATATGATTACGAATGTCCCCCTCCAGTCTTAGAAATCAGGCATGTTCGTCAATGATGGAGGGGCCACTAATAAATTATAGGTTTGACTCCTGTAAGGAGATAAAGAAAACCTAATATTTAGTAGTGGCCCCGTAATCATTGACGACTGGGGCCCTCCCGACCATCCCCTTCCCATTCGTTGATGTATTAAGGATTTTGGTTTACTTGATATGTCAGTGAAGGAAGAATGACGCCTGAATCAGCGTCTGGTCAAAGATCCACACAAGTACATCCACGATATGATGGAAAGCTTATTGGATAGTTATTCTTATTTTATTTTTATTTTTATTTTTTACAAAGTTTTTTCGTAGTGAGAACCCAATTCATAATGACTGAAGCCATGAGTGAGGTCACGTGCGCTCATGATGAAGGCTCCTCAGATTTTAAATGCTCTGCGCGGTAGATTCAAACTACGGCGGATTACTGTTTGAAGAGGATGCCTTATGTAATAGGCATGTTCGTCAATGATTACGGGGCCACTACTAAATATTAGGTTTTCTTTATCTCCTTACAGGAGTCAAACCTATACTTTGAACCCATCTAATTAGTGTTACCTCAGCTGCTTTTATTTCTTTTGCATTTAAGCTTTGACCCAGATTGCAGAGTCGTCCTCGTAGCCTGGCCTTTATGTTGGTAATATAACGCAACACCCAAGCTACGACCCTGACTAATTTATTGTACCCACCGATCCTTAACCACTCTAACATAGGACTCAGTGTTGATGTCGGTTGAATGACAGCTGTCACCGTTTCTAAAGGCAAAACTAACTCAACCTCGGCATTCCATACAGCCCAATCCCCTTCGTGGAGCAGCCATTTTGGGCCTTGCCACCACAGGTTGGACTTAATCAATTTGGACGCCGTTACTTCCCTACTTATTAAGTCACTGGGGTTGTCCTTGGTTGGTACATAATGATAGAAGGCGTTTGGTAGTAGGGATCGTATTTCATCCACCCTATTGCACACATAGACGGGCAATGTCCTTTGACTATGCACCCAGCTTACTGCAATTTGGCTATCGCACCATACGTGTACCGCCCTTACTTGCAGTTCCTTATCGTATTAAGTGCGTACATGATTAACCAAACGTCCCAATAGCAGCATGGCAGTTAGTTCCAATTTGGGAATCGTGACCCCCTTTACCAGTGCAACCTTAGCCTGGGCAGTGAGTAAATTAATCCCAAACGAGGTAACGCAATAAATAGCTACTCCATATGCTGTGGCACTCGCATCACAGAGTGCATGTAAAGACATGGGTCCAAATGCGACCACTTGGCACGGTAACTCTAATGTACATAGGGTGTTATAATCTTCTAGTAAGGACCTACCATGTTCAATAAGATCATCGGGTAAATTTTCGTCCCACCCCACGTTGCGTCTCCATATTTCTTGTATTAGAATCCTAGCTCTGATGGTAACAGGTAATGCTAAACCTAAAGGATCAAAAAATTGTGTGACCTTACTTAACAGACTACGTTTTGTGTGCATCCCTGTCTGCTTAGTATAATCATTGTTCCGGTACATCAGTGTGTCTTTCCCTGGTTGCCATATCATCCCCAAGATTCTGGCATATTCTTGGTTATCAGCAGCTACCCCATCTATTATTAGACCATCCCGAAGCAACAGTGGATTTGAAACCCACTCGCGGAGAAACAGATAAGCCTCAGGGAACAACCTACTAGCCTGCCTATAGTTTGCGACTAGTTCCTTTTCACTATCAATAGACCCCTGTAAATTGTCTATGTACAATCCGTGAGCAACTACAGTCTTGTCCTCTTCAGAATTATCAAGATGTTTCTTAATGGTCGCGTTTAATAGAAATTGCGAACACGTAGCGCCAAACAAGACTACCCTAAACCGATAGGTCACTATGGGACTCTCTGGGTCGTCGATGTTTTTGAACCAAAGGAACCGGGTGACGTCTCGATCCCCCTTCTGCAATTTCACCATCAAGAAGGCCTTTTCTATATCGCTGGTGAATGCGTAACGTCCCAGTCTAAAGCGCAGTAATTGCTGCGATAGGTCCGACACCATGGAAGGGCCGGTCAATAGACAAACATTTAGACTGGGACTATGGCCTAGGTGGGCTGAGCAGTCATATACCACTCGGATGGGAGTGGTAACACTGTCCTTCTTCACCCCATGATGTGCGAGGTAATGGACTTTCCCGGTACTCCCTGGTTCATCCACATCGACGACCTCGATAAACCCTCGGTTGAGATAATTTTTAAAAACCTCGTCATAAGCCTTGTAGGTGCTAGGTTCTTGGGTTAGTTTCCGCTGCAAGGCGCGTAACCTACCCTATGCTAAACCATAATTGGTTGGCAAACTGATATTCTCATATTTCCAGGGTAGACAAACTTCGTATTGTTTTTCCGTGGTCAAGTAATGCACAGATTCCGAGAACTTCTCTATCGCGAATTTTGATTCCTGGTCATTCTCCACAGGTTTAATTCCTTTGTGGTCTAGTTTCCAGTCTTTCTAGATTGAACTCGGCAGCTAACTTTGGGTCCTCTATGTGAGTATCATCTTCGGTGAACTCTTCTGCCGCGGTCATGCTCATCCTCAACACGGATACCGTGTCAACCAGAACATTTGACTGGGTAGTTTGGACTGTACCGCTCATGCAGTAGCCAAACTTAGTGGGGATCAAGATTACTCCACTCTCTCTTTTAAAACCAGGGTGTACTACATCATAATAATAATCTGCTCCTAACAGTATGTGCACCTCCTTCAAGTCACCTACGGGATCAGGCAGGTAAATACCTTTCCTACGAAGTGCATCCTCTACTTTGTTAATTCCTACAGATTGATAGTCTGGGAGTTCATCTACCACTACACACTGTAAGAAGTGTTTCTTCTTACGGTAGATGTAAGCAACTTCAACAACTTCGTAGTCTCTACTGTCGGTCACTCCTTTAAAACCTTGCAACCTAAGGGTCTCGCTACCTACTACACGGTGTTTTAACCGTCCAGCACCGATCTCTTTATAAAGGATCGTTGTGAGCCCTGGTCTAGGAGTAGCCGACAGATTTGTGTCCTGCCATAACCCTCTATGGGTATCTTGATTGTGGGTAAAATGATGGTGTCCTTCCTACTGCCTAGCATTAGTGTTGCAGTACCCCCTACTTTTTCATCCTTGACTGGACTACCTGTGGAGCATAACTTGTCAAAGTGATGACCCACACAGTTGCGACAGGGCCTCAAATAGGAAGCAGTACATTTACCCTGCATACCATGGTCCTTACTCAGACAACTCTTGCACAATTTTAGCTTCCTTGCTTGAGCTAATTTGGCTTCATTGGTTTGATATTTGGTACAGCTTAGCCATTTATGCTTGGGATTGTTGCATAGCCTACATGACATTTGTGGTTTCTTTAGTGACTCTTCAACCTTCCCTTTAGAACCTACCATCATATTAATTGAACCCCTTGCTGTTGTCCCTTCTGACCCACCCACTGTCCTACCATTGTTCAATTGTATGTTGCTAATCTCCTTGCTAAATGCCTCTTTGAACTCCTCCAAGTTAAAGGTACGAACCTTATCTAGAATAGCTAGAGGTAATTTCTGTCTTAAAATTATGACCAGCATTTCTTGTGAGGTTACCCCAATGCATCTAATGATCTTGTATGACACTCCATATCTGCCCTGAACTTTGTCAGTTCATCGACCCTGTACCTAGGCTGTGCTAGGTTCAACAGGGCGTTCAAGTGGGCTACCTTCAGCTGGTCAGTATCTCTGTATGTCACCTGTAATAACCTCACAACACTATCATAATTTTCACCTACGATGGAAAAACCTTCTACCAAATGTAAAGCTTCATCCTCGAGTTGGCCTTTAAGATAATGGAACTTTCGTACATCGTCAAGTTTTGATTCATGCACTGTTGATTTAAAGACGTCCCAAAATGCTAACCACTCGGTCAAGTTTCCCCTGAACTTCGGTAAATTTAATTTGGGCAAGTTGACTTCACGATGGGGATCTGTCTGCTTGGCAGCGCTGCTAGTCGAGGTTATCTCTATTTTCTTCACCGCCCTTCGCAGTAAATGGATTGCCTCTAAATTGGCGATATCATGGACAACAAGCTGCTCGTACTCCGCCTGAATATCTGACTCTTCCTCTAACCCTGATACTATACCTTCATTCAGGGTAACTATACGATCATGGGTAGTTTGTAGGTATTCTAACCTAGCCTCTAGCTGTTCAGGAGTTGCACTAGCTACAAAGTCTTCCAAAACGGACATTAGCCTAGTGATGAGACCCCGCAAACGGTCAAACCCCCTCTCTGGTTTTTCAAGACTGTGATAGACATAATTATGTTTTTTTTTATCTTCTGGTTTACTAGCCATTAAATTATTTACACGAATTAGCCTAACCCTTCGTCAGCCAATATAATAAGTCTCAATCGTGAAATATAAGCACACCTTTTAGTAATTGTCATATGTACTTACAATTTCAGTCCACATATGCAATATTACATTCACATTAGCCTACTAAAAGGGTAGAAATTACTATATAAACCGCTTACCTTACACAATACAGTACCACGAGAGATTGGGATATGATGATTAAACAATGAAGGAAATATGAGATGGTAGGTCAGTCATAAGTCAAATAGTAAATAATAATGAAATTAGGGAAACAAATGCAGGGTTAACAAAAAAATAATGAAAACAAAAGAAAGAAGGATAATTTACTGGGGGAAGGTGATGGGCGGGAAGCAGAATTTAGGGAGTCGCAGGCTTATCACTCCGGCATCACGCTCTAGCCAGCGTTTAGTCATGACAGTAATCTTGTCATGCAGGATCTTGTTTGTGTCGAGGTCTAAATGAACACCATCTATGTCAAGATCCTGCGGTTTTGACGAGACAGACAAAAAGCGATGGCGCGTCACGTCTAGCCTAGAGCGCAATGACCGGTTAACAGAATTCCTAATTCTATTATATTGCTCTGCTGGCATTCCCCTTACTCTTGAGCGGTATTCTAGGGAAATCAGGATACATTTCCCTCCCGTGTCCCTCTCTACAGCCAGAGCCAGGTCCCCTAACGCCGCAGCCAGAGCACGGGGTTCGGTGTCGGGGGTTATGCCGTTGCCCCCGATGAGTAAATAGGTGTAGAGGGGCCGGTATATTACCATCCTACCCCACTCATCGGAGGACTTAAGACTTGTGATGTTAGCCCCCGGCACCCCAAAGTAGCGGAATTGAAATTGCTGATCCCCGGTCGCTCCCCTGTATTCAACAGGGCCCTGGTTTGCTGCCCTCAGTCGGGTTGCGTATGAGTGTCCGAAGATCGCTATGCGATCTACCTCGGCCACTACCTGCACCGGTTTATACCCCAGACCTATACCCCCTGGGTCATTTGATCTACAACCTCCCTCAACATTGCCCTTGCTCATGCCTAACTTAGGAAATTTAACTGTGAGCCAAAGTCCCGGGGTCTGGGCACCAATATGGCGGATTTTTTTTTTTTTTTTTTTTTTTTTAAGAGACAATGAACGGAGGAAGGAAAAACACAGATAAAACAAAAAGGTCCATGTGCCTAAAGGCATCCTCCATTCATAAAATGTTTGTAACAACTGGATTTAAACATTTGTAGATTGTAAGTTTGTGGAAAGCAATTCGAGGGAAGTGAATTCCAAAGAGTAGTAGCTCTGGGGATAAATTAATTCTGATAAGTAGAAGTTCTGCATTTTGGAGGAGAAAGTGTAAATTCATGGGCGCTCTCAGCTGCCCTAGTTCTACGGGGAAAGATGTGGAGAGGCGGCACAATTGAAGCAAGCTCCTCGGAACAATTGCTGTGAAAATATCTGTAGAATAATGCAAGGGATGCAACGTTTCTTCGTATGGATAATGTAGGAAGGTCCTGTGTGATTGCAGGGTTATTGATTAATCTAATAGCTTTATTTTGAATTTTGTCCAACTGCCTCAATGCAACCACTCCACTTCCACCCCACAGAGGTGAACAGTAATCCATCTGAGAACGCACATGACTTTTATATATCACGGCCAACTGCTCGTCAGCGAAGAATTCTCGAACTCTGTACAGGAGTCCCAGTTTTTTAGAGGCATTCTTAGCAATGCTTCTAACATAATGTGTCCAGCTCAAGTTAGTAGTTAATGTTACACCGAGAATGTCAATACTAGGGGAAGTGGGAATATTTACATCATTAAAAAATATATGGGAGTCAGTGAGATTCTGTCGGTTAGAAAATTGAATGTACTTGGTTTTCTGTGCATTAAAGGAAACTAGATTCTTTTGTCCCCATCCATTAATTCTAGAAAGGTCCTGGTTCAGAGAAATTGCAGTGTTTATTTTTGAATTTATAAGATCGGGTTGGGTGAAAGAATTGGTAAATGTGAAGGAACGGTGGAGTGTTGAGTCATCTGCGTAGGAATGTATTGGATTATGAGTGGTAGATATGAGATCATTGATATGAATGAGGAACAGAATTGGGGCCAAAACTGATCCCTGGGGAACACCAGCATTTATTGAGTGAAATTGAGAATAAAGGCCATCTACCATTACACGTATTTTTCTGTTATGAAGATAAGAAGAAATTAGTGGAACTAATGATGCAAGGCCGTAGTGTGACATCTTCGACAATAAGGATTGATGCCAGACTCTATCAAATGCCTTTGATATATCCAGTGCTATTGTATGTGTTTCACCATGTTGGTCTGTAGCTTGGTTGATTTGATGCGTAAGAAGGCAAAGCATGTCTGCAGTTGATCGACATCGTCTAAAACCATATTGACTATCACTGATTAATTTATTATTCTCAAGATGCTTAAGTATGTGATTATTTAATATAATTTCAAAGACTTTACCAAGAGTGGAAGTTATAGCTATTGGTCTGTAGTTTGATGGATCTGAAGAGGCACCTTTTTTAGGAACTGGATGGATGTTTGCTTCTTTCCAGGGTACTGGGAAGCATGAGGTATGAGTACACAGACGGAAAAATTTTGCCAATACAGGAGCGAGCACCAAGGAGCAATTCTTAAGTACTATTGGAGGAATTTCATCTGGACCAGGAGCCTTATCTACTGAGAGATTCTGCAAAATAGTTTTGACATGTCTGGTGTGGATCTTAAGTGAGGGAATTTCAGGCGAATTAAAATTAAGTACAGGGACATCTTGATTTATTTCATCTAAGGTTGAGTTGGTGGAGAAAATATCCGCAAGAAGGTTAGCTTTACCTCGTGGGTCACTTACAAGATTGCCAGTCGGAGATTTTAATGGTGGAATGGATGAAGCAGTAGTGAAGTTGGATTTAAATGAGTTAAGAGTAGACCAAAATATTTTGTTATCATTTGGATTATTTAGAAGTTTATTTGCCTGCTTGTGGAGAAAGTTTGATTTAGTTAGGTTTAATACAGTTTTGGCATGATTTCTGATGTTTCTAAAGTAATTAAAGGCTTCATGTGTTTTTGATCTTGTGTATGCATTGTAGGCTATTGCTTTTTGTTCAGTTACTCTAGCACAATTATGGTCAAACCATTTAGGTGAATTAGATCTTTTACTGTACTTTTGATGAGGAATAAAAGTTTCCATTCCAATTTTTACAAAATCTTGTATGTGGCTCAAGGTGGAGTGTGCATCATTAGAAAAGAAAGAGGTCCAGGGAATATCAATAAAGAAACCTTGAAGACCCTCCCAGTCTGCCCTATCGTAATGCCATTTAGTCACCAAAACAGGTTCAGAGTGGGAAGGTGTGGTAGGTGATAGACAGGTGGCCTGTATCAGACAGTGATCAGAAGATTCAAGCGGGGACCTCACTGTAACATCATAATTTTCTGAATTGGTTGTTAAAAATAAGTCCAGTAGGTGGGAATTATGATTAGGATTATCTGGTACACAGGTGGGTTGGTTGACTAGTTGAGTGAGATTAAATGAGTCTGCAAATAGCTCACATTCAAGACCAGCATCATCAGTCCTGGCTGAATGAGTGAGCCATTCAACATTATGGACATTAAAATCACCCAACACAGTGATTTCAGAAGAAGCATTTAAGTTGAGGACACTGAGTTGTGAGGACAGAGAATCAAAAGGACTTTGCTCTGGAGGAGTATTTGGGGAACGGTAGATGCAACATATGTATTTAAATTTACCAGCAGAAATTAATTTGTATATAGAATAATCAAAATAGGGACAATTGAAACTAGTAACTCCTCCAGGGCAATTTCAGATTTTGCGAAGCAACATACACCTCCTTTAGGTCTAAAATTTTGGAGCAGTTGATAACCTGGAAAATTAAATCTAGACGTGTCAGATGTGGATGTTACTTGAGTCTCTGTCAAAAAAAGGAGAGTAGGGGATTCTGCTTGAAGAAATTGGTGTACAGAATTGATGTTAGAGTGAAGTCCCCTTATATTGCTAAAGAAAAAGCTGCACCGACGAGCAGCTTTCGGACGTTGCAATGCTCTTGACACAGTCGCATGATGACGACCGGGAGGGCCCTGTGTCAATGACCCAACCCTGCCGGGGGTGGATATCCGAGGGACCACCAGGTTTGCTCTTAACAATTGTACTGCCATATTTATTGGGTAAGGTGTATGGTGTTACATGTATGATATGTAGTGGGAAGAGTAGTGTTTAAGTGTTTAAGGAAGATAAGTTTACTCTAGGCTACTTAAGACTGAAAAGGTCCGCTCATATAAAATATAAATTAATAATAATACCGGGAGTGTAACTCACTATTAAAATCACCATAGAATATTGCAGTTAGGCAAGGTGGAAATGCTGATGGAGGTGCTGATGGATGGTAGGCAAATGGCTACTATTTGAACACCGTTGGATGTTAACCTTAAGGTGACCACATGGATGCACCTGAATAATGAATAAATAAGGTTGAAAAAAGTTAAATCATGAGAATAAGGCTTAGCTGTCAGTCGGTCTGTCTGTAGGATGAAGTTGAGTTTAAGTTAATGATGAGATCTGGATGAAACCGGAACCAGGATCGCGGCGAACTAAGGAGTGGAGTTGTTGCTAGGACGATGTATAAAAGTGCTCTGCCGCCGTGCGCCACAATCCGAAACGTCATCGTCTTACGCTACGAATCTAGCGGCTACTGCTAAGTTAGTAGCGGATATCTAGCGGTAAATATTGCACCGCTTTCATAATATTACGGCATGATTTATATGATAAATCATATATGCATTCCTAAAGACACTTAAATACTATACTTTCGTATAATAGGCCTTATTTAACTTATTAAGCTTACATACTGTACAAACTGTATCTAGGGTATGATACATAGAAAATATAGGTTATACCACTGACTATCGTGAATCCACGATAAAAGATGTATAATAGGTGTGGACAGAAATGGAAGAGAGGAACACAATTGTGGATAAAAGATAGTTATCCCAAGAAATGAATACATGCATGAATGACGGTATTATAGCCGTCGTCATAATAAGATGATGGAACCTGGTTGAATAACTCTGGTTCAACTACATAAACACTTAGTTACTAGAAGGGGAACAACTGAGCATGGGGCTACATATATCTATACTCGTAATGGAGAGAGATACTACATGTCTTTCCTGCATCTCTCTTGAGATGATCGTATTCAGATTGGGCATAATTAACTTATATAAATCAACAGATATAAATCAATACAATAACTGGGCATAGGGTTACTATTACATTTAGAGGTCAGGTTAGGGGGAAGAAGGGGGAATTATAGTCTTAAGGGATCAGATCTCAGTATGGGTATTTGAGCTGGGGACCTACTCACATTCTAAAAATATAAGTATATCTGATATTAGAATAGTGTGAGCGGAAATGTTAGTTTTCTGCGGAGTGTGGCATACATAGAAAAACAGATTTTCGCGGGGTAACAATTAATCATCGGTGAGGGATGTTATATGGGAAAACTAGCAGAGGTGTTTAACAAATAATAATAATAATGGTTTTTCAGTTATGTTGTTCATAGGTTGTCCAGCACCTCTCGGAGGCGGTTGTACTGAGTTTGGGCCATAGTAAAACGCACTCAAAATAAATACAACAATGTTGCCCGGCACGATCTTTACTTAAGCACAGGCCTGCATAACGAAAATGGGGATGGTCTGGGACTTACCTAATTACAACAGTCACAGTGAACTTACACACGACGCTGGCATTATAGCTTTCGTCGTGTTAATAGGGGGCATGGCTGTTACATAATTAAATACAGGACTGACATAATCATGATCTGATTTGTTGTGAAATGGAAGCTAAGGTGTCTTTAGATCGCCTTCGTACCTACAGAATGAAAGTATTATAGCCTGCATGGTTGTTACCTAATTAAATACATACTTAGTCGATACATCAAGAATGTCAAGGAGTAAAGTAATGTGGTTTGTATACTAGAAGACTGTGATTGAAGAGACGTATAACATGTGGAGTTAAGTGGAAGAGAGAAAAACGAAGTTGGGAATAATTATAGTTATCCTTCCCTGTGGAGCCGGGTCCCTTCGTTCTTGGGGATCTCGTTGGGGATGGGGGTTTCGCTCCCGGAAATTTCGTTCCTGGGGTATTTCACTTAGTATAGAGACCGTGTCGACCAGGATGTTTGACTGTGTGGTATGTACCTTTCCGCTCATGCAATAGCCAAATTTAGTGGGGATTGGAATTACACCACACATTCTTTTAAATCCAGGGTATACTACATCATAATAGTGATCAACACCAAGTAGAACATGCACCTCACTTTGATCTCCCATGGGATCTGACAAGTTAACCCCTTTGCTACGTAATGCGTGTTCCGCCTTCTTCACTCCTACAGATACATATTCTGGTAAGATGTCTACTACGATACATGTCATAAAGTACCTTTGTTTACGGTAAAAATAGGAAATCTCCGCTATTTCGTAGTCTTGTTTGTCAGTAACCCCCGTAAAGCCCTGCAGTCGAAGAGTCAGCCCCTACGAATCGGTGTTTAAGTCCCATTAATATGGACCTTTTTATAAAGGACCGTTGAGACCCCTGATCGAGAAGCACCCGACAAACTTTGTTACTGTCATAGGAAGCTTCTGTCTTAGTATAATAACTATCATTTCCTGTGAGGTCAGCCCTAGGGTGTCTAGTGATCGAGTATGGCATTCCATGTTTGCTCAAAATGTTGCTATTTCATCAACCTTGTATTTTGGATCTGTCAGACTTAACAAGGCGACGACATGGGCCATTTTCATTACCTTCCATGGGAATCCTTATTGTGGGCAATATAGTGGTGTCTTTCGTACTACCTAATGTCAAAGTTGTAGTACCCTCTGGTTTGTCATCTTTGCCTTTGTCAACTGTAGGACACAACTTGTTGAAGAGATGTCCTTTACAGCGATGACAGGGCCTTAAGTACGTGGCAGTACATTGCCCTTGCTTACCATGTGCTCTACTTAGACAACCTGCACATAGCTTCAACCTTTATGCTTGTGCTAATTTTAACTCATTTATTGGGTATTTCACAGAAACTCCATTTATGCTTGTTATTATTACAAAGTTTACATAAAGTCTGTGCGGGTTTCTTGTATGTACCCTCTTTCTTTCCCTTGGTCCCCACTGTAATACTTACAGTCCCCCTCATTTCGACATTCCCACCCCCTCCCGACACATTCATTCTCCCATTGTTCAACTATAAATTACTAATTTCTTTACTGAACTGAGTTTTAAACTCACCCAGATCAAATGATCTGACTTAGTCGAGTGTTGCCATAGGAAGCTTCTGTCTTAGTATAATAACTATCATTTCCTGTGAGGTCAGCCCTAGGGTGTCTAGTGATCGAGTATGGCATTCCATGTTTGCTCAAAATATTGCTATTTCATCAACCTTGTATTTTGGATCTGTCAGATTTAACAAGGCGACGACATGGGCCATTTTCAATTGTTCCCGATCCCCGTATGTTGACTGTAATAATTGTACTGCCTCAAGATAACTATCACCTACTACCGCGAAACCCTCTATTAGATGTAAGGCCTCTCCTTCCATTTGTCCTTTCAGTTAATGAAATTTCCGGACATTATCCAAAGTGGATTCATGTACGGTAGATATAAATACGTCCCAAAAGGCTAACCACTCTGTCAAATTACCCCCAAATGTAGGTAGATTGAGCTTTGGGAGGTTCACAGTATGTTTTGGATCAGCCCTTTTTTGGGCATCGTTATCGCCTCCCTTCTTGTTCACGAGAGCGCGCTGTAACAAGTGCTTCGCTTTGAAGACTGTTTCATCATATAGGGCGCGATTTTCACACTCTGCTACTATCTCATCATCCTCCATCATGCTTGCCACAATCACCTCACTTAGGGCAACAATACGACTATGTGTAACCTGGACATTATCTAGTCTAGCCTCCAATTCCTCGAGGTCAGCAGTAGTGATAAAAGTATTGACATCGACTATTAATCTATTTAACACTCCCCTAAGTCCTACCCTCTGATTTTTCGGAGCTTTACTTTGCACTCCTCCAGACGGTATCTCATTCGATTTACTCATCTTTATGTAAACCTGTAGGCTATCTACACCTTACAATGCTACAATGTTATATCACCACGGCAAATTAGTAGCCTAGTCAAGAAATGTCGAACGGCAGACTTCTTTGTTATGGAGAAAAAATAGTACAATAAATTGGCAATACCTACACTAAAAGGCCATAATTTACAAAGAAAATGTTATGTCAGGTCAGGTGTCATAGTAAGTCTGAAAAATGAAATGAAAGATTATTATTGGGGGAAATTATTGGCGGGATGCAAGATTTCGGGCGGCGCAACGACACGACCCCGGCGTCCCTCTCTAACCAACGCCCTTCTAGCTTATTGTACAGCCGTTGGTTGGCGTCTAAATCGAGGTGGACGCCGTCCAGATCGAGATCCCGTATGTTGAGGGTAATCAATAAAAACCAGTGCTTCGTCTCCGTCAACCGGAACCTCATGATGCGGTTCACGGAGTTTCGGATAGCCTGATAGTCTTCGGCTCCGGAACCTCGGACCCTGGTCCGGTTTTCGATGGCTACGATCTTGCAGCCCCCCTCGGTCTCTCGCTCCAAATCCAACGCCACCTCCTTTATCCTGTTGGCCAATTCACGGGGCTCACTACCGGGGCCGATATCGTTGCCTCCAATAATATAGGTTTGACTCCTGCAAGGAGATAAAGAAAACCTAATATTTAGTAGTGGCCCCGTAATCATTGACGATTATGCCTATTACATAAGGCACCCTCTTCAAACACTCATCCGCTGTAGTTTGAATCTACCGCGTAGAACATAAAAAATTGAGGAGCCTTCATCATGAGCGCACGCAACCTCACTCATGGTTCAGTCATTATGAAATTGGGTTCTCACTACGAAAAAACTTCGTAACAAATAAAAAACAAAAAGAAAATAAGAATAACTATTGTTACGATCCTACAATGCTGAACCCAAGAGATTAAAATTCAAGCAAGGGCAACTAGCATGCTGTTGCGTTTCAGAAGGCCAAAAGGGTTAATGTCTCAGATAATCACAAATTAATGAAGAAGGATGATATTAAACACTTCTAATTTTCGTATTAATTATAATTACTATTAACTAGGGAAAACGAACAGGTTGATAAGCATGATGATTCAGTTAACCACGGCAAAGAATGGTAATGGGCTAAGCACCGAGTGAAGGCCTCGAGTAAATGCACTCGTTACAAGGAATGAACACTACACAAAAAGAACATTTGAAGAACAGTTAATCAACACCTAGCACACTGAACAGCAAACTGAATCACACTCAATCACAGACCAATATATGATACCATGTAGTATCACCAGTTAACACGCTAGGAGAACGTGTGCACTCTAGAACACTAATCAGTGTTCGTTACACACCACACAACACCATATGAAACTCAGAGCTCCTCACAACACTAGGGCTCGTTACACATACACAATAATACACCAATGCTGTCTCATCTCCCCTTCAAAGGACAAAACAGTGCACTACCTACTTGTCTTAACGCACAAACCAGCAGACAACACGTCACTCATGTCCAGGGGTGTACCCAGACCAGCGTGAACAGGAGCACTTCTCCCACCTCTGCCTCGTCGGGCTCTCCGCGCTTCTCCTACCTCTGCCTCGTCGGGCTCTCCAACAGCTACTAACTCTCAACTCTTCCCTCCCTATACACATCTCTTCCCAAGCTCTATTTTCGGCAAGAACCTGGTGTCACACTAGTCTATACAGCAGAGTCACACGGAATGTCAGATAAAGGCCTCCTGTCGTGGGAAATGTAGATCTTCCCACGCCTACATGCCCCACGTGTGTAGGTGGGTGAAGGGGTCCCAGGCCTACACACCACGTGCATAGACTCCCACGGGTGCTTGCGACACTGGACACCAGCCGCTATCGGTGTAGATTAAGGTGGGTCGCCTGTCTCTCTCCTCCCTCCGTCTCTGCTACCACGCTGCTCCCTTACACCCTCCCCCTTAAAAATAAATTTGTGGCGACAAATTTAAGCATTCATAAACATTTTTTGCATGCGGGACAGGTGGTCAGCAATGACATTACATTTCCCTGGAATATGGATGATATTGAGGTGGTACTCCTGCAAGAACAAACTCCACCTTGCAAGCATTATGAACAAAGTTGATATTCTGGCTGTCACCAGACACAGGATGCTTTACCTTACGATCATCACCTAGCAACAAGACTGACCCCGTCCCCAAATCACTTACATCCCCAACCAGTTTGAACTTGGCACGCCCCACATGCTCAATACATTCCTTAAGTCTAGGCAAATGGTAAGTGTCACTCTTGGTGATGTCATTGACTTTCTTAACATCAATGCAAAACCCTGCTGACCCACCTGGCTTATCTATGAGAGTGACAGTGGAGGAGCATTCACTCTGGCGTGGCTCTCTGATGTCTCGTAGCAACTCGTCGTCGACCTCCTGGCGCGTCACCTTGGCTCTCTCGGGGTTGACTCGGCACGGCCGCTGCTTGACAGGCTCCACATCCGCCACGCCCACGTCACATTCCATCCCCATTGTCCGGCTTGAAGCATTCCGGGGGACACTCTCCAACATCTTATCATCCTCTGCTACATCATCAAGAGGATCATTTTTGTGCATAGGCAATTCATTGATTATACCGTACATCGAATCATTTCCTGCAGCCTCCTTCACTTTCGGCTGCTCTATCTCCTTGTGATTAGTACATGGGCCCACACCGGGCAGATACTTTTCACCTGAGACACCATCATCCTTTCTCACACCATCATTTAGCGAGAATAATTCATCTAGCCCTACCTCGTCAGGGCCCTCAAACACACTTTGCACCCTTGCAACATCACTCTTTTTCTCCATTTCCACATTCATCCCATTATTTCTATGAGACATGGGCCGGGTTCCAGCACAATCAGTAGGCCTGAAAACAATGATAGGAGAAACACTCACCTTCTTCCCCGCTAAATCATTTCCCAACAGGAGGTCAATTCCTGGCACTGGCAATTCATTCACTAGTCCAACAGTCACCCTCCCATTTACGAGCTCACTCTTAAGCTCAAGTCACACACACCATGAATGAGGATGCTTTTTCCCTCATGCACAAACTTCTCTAGCACCTTCGTCCTCATGAGCGTTTGTGCAGCACCTGTATCTCTCAAGATTTTCACAGCTTAACTTCATCATTCTTACGAACAGATCCACACGACACAAAGAAAGCAAGTGCATCAGCTCTCTTTCTCCTCTCCTTCTCCTCCTCTTCCTCACTCACACTGACTTTTCCCAGAATGGAAAACGTAGATACAGATTTAAAGTCCCTCATGTACTCAGCTTTACTGACATCTGCCATAGGCCTCTCCCACGCGCCCTTACACCTCAGTTTAAGGAAACAATCATGTTCCACGTGACCAGCTTTATCACAGTAGGAGCACGCTACCTCCCTCTTACTTCCGCCACCGGTAAGAGAAGCAGGGGGCTGCCATGGCTTTTCATTCCACTTTTGAGGTGAAATTTTCGGCGCCTGGGTGGCAGCATTGACAGGGGTCGGTGACCTTGGTGACTCGGGGTGGTGGTGGTAGCTGCTCCCTCTACTTCCGCCCGTTCTACTGTCCGGATCTACTTTGCGAGTTAAGACATATTCATCAGCGAGTGTGGCAGCCTTCTCGGGATTCAGGGTACCTTTTCTCTAGGATAGTGAAGCTACGTCTCTGTGTATTGTTCTACAGAAATCCTCCAAAAGAAAGAGCTCAAAAATGTTCTCATAGTTACCCTGAATATCCCGAGAACGCAGCCACCTGTTTAGTTCCTTTTTCTTCTCATACACGAACTCCACATGCGTCAAATGACCAGGTTTATAGTGATTCCTAAACAGCAAGTGGTAAGCTTCAGGCACTAATTCGTAGGCACGTAGAATGGTCCCTTTTACAGTCTCATAATCGCCACTTTGAGACACGGTAAGAGCCGTGTAGGCGGCAAGAGCCTTTCCCTTTAACCCACTTTGCAATAAAAGAGCCCATTTATCCCCCGGCCAGTCCCATGTTTACTCGCGACTTTCTCAAAAGCCAAAAAATACCCAGTTGGATCTGCCTCGTTAAACGTCGGCACCATGCGAACGTGTTTAGTGACATCAAACACTTTGCCGCCCCCTGGCACGTGCCGTGTCTCGCCAGTCCCGTTATCACACTCGAGTTTCCTCTCCTCCAGTTTCAGCCTCGCCTGTTCTACTTGAAGTCTCGCCCGTTCTGTCTGTTGTTTTTCCTGTTAACTCCAGTTGCATTCTGAGCAACTCTACCGGGTTGTCTGTGTTCTGTACCGATTGTGATTGTTGTGTGTCTGTCACAGTCTGCACCCCATCTGCAACTAACCCATCCCTGGTGGCTCCTAACCCATCCCTGGTGGCGGAAACTAGCCCCAATCTCTCTAACACCCATTCCAATAACTCCGCCTTAGTGTCAGAGATTGCGTTATCAATATCCAACTTGTCCGCCACTAGTTTAAGCTCCTGCTTAGACAGACTAGAGACATTTTCATAAGTGGGATCTGAGCGAAGAAACCCTTCTACGTCCTCATCGCTCATAAGAAACATCTTGGCCTGGTTTAATTGATCCGATTAAAGCAAAAACAAAATCGAGGTCATGTACCAGAAACGAGAGATGAGTAGCAATACAGTACACCAATAAATTGTCTGAGTGTCATTCCAGTGAAAAACAAAAATACACAGATTTTAAATATGCTTAAGTTCGATTCCCGGTGAACAAAAAGACAGGTCCCTAGTGTGGGTACAAGTTCGTTAAATCCTAAGCAAGGTCGCCAAATTCTTGTTACGATCCTACAATGCTGAACCCAAGAGATTAAAATTCAAGCAAGGGCAACTAGCATGCTGTTGCGTTTCAGAAGGCCAAAAGGGTTAATGTCTCAGATAATCACAAATTAATGAAGAAGGATATATAAACACTTCTAATTTTCGTATTAATTATAATTACTATTAACTAGGAAAACGAACAGGTTGATAAGCATGATGATTCAGTTAACCACGGCAAAGAATGGTAATGGGCTAAGCACCGAGTGAAGGCCTCGAGTAAATGCACTCGTTACAAGGAATGAACACTACAACAAAAGAACATTTGAAGAACAGTTAATCAACACCTAGTACACTGAACAGCAAACTGAATCACACTCAATCACAGACCAATATATGATACCATGTAGTATCACCAGTTAACACGCTAGGAGAACGTGTGCACTCTAGAACACTAATCAGTGTTCGTTACACACCACACAACACCATATGAAACTCAGAGCTCCTCACAACACTAGGGCTCGTTACACATACACAATAATACACCAATGCTGTCTCATCTCCCCTTCAAAGGACAAAACAGTGCACTACCTACTTGTCTTAACGCACAAACCAGCAGACAACACGTCACGCATGTCCAGGGGTGTACCCAGACCAGCGTGAACAGGAGCACTTCTCCCACCTCTGCCTCGTCGGGCTCTCCGCGCTTCTCCTACCTCTGCCTCGTCGGGCTCTCCAACAGCTACTAACTATCAACTCTTCCCTCCCTATACACATCTCTTCGCAAGCTCTATTTTCGGCAAGAACCTGGTGTCACACTAGTCTATACAGCAGAGTCACACGGAATGTCAGATAAAGGCCTCCTGTCGTGGGAAATGTAGATCTTCCCACGCCTACATGCCCCACGTGTGTAGGTGGGTGAAGGGGTCCCAGGCCTACACTCCACGTGCATAGACTCCCACGGGTGGTGCTTGCGACACTGGACACCAGCCACTATCGGTGTAGATTAAGGTGGGTCGCCTGTCTCTCTCCTCCCTCCGTCTCTGCTACCACGCTGCTCCCTTACACTATTCATAAGCTTTCCATATAATCGTGGATGTACTTGTGTGGATCTTTGACCAGACGCTGACTCAGGCATCATTCTTCCTTCACTGACATATCAAGTAAACCAAAATCCCTAATACATCAACGAATGGGAAGGGAATGGTCGGGAGGGTCCCAGTCGTCAATGATTATGGGGCCACTACTAAATATTAGGTTTTCTTTATCTCCTTGCAGGAGTCAAACCTATAATTTATTAGTGGCCCCTCCATCATTGACGATTATGCCTGATATCTAAGACTGGAGGGGGACATTCGTAATCATATCATAACTCTAGCAAAGGCAGATAATCAAACAACCACATAGTATTCTTACTTTGCAAAAAAATATATATTTGGCGCATAAACTTTATACAGCACATGTATACAAAAGGGGTACAAGCAGGAGCGTGCTTCAAAGAAGCCTGCTTGATAAAAAAAGGGGTTAACTCTGAGATTCTGAGAACAGATCCGCCAGTTAACAAGGCACCCCACTTAAATTAAGTGGTGAAAAATAAAACTTATAAGTTTACATGTGCACATATAAACCCCATAAAATTAGTGGATATATCTTGCAAAATATAACCAATGCTTAAAATTAGATTGCTTCTCAGCCCAAAAACTACTTACAACAACACTGTTGTTTGTACTATAATTGTACTAGCACAATTTCCTGTAATGAATAATACAGAGAAATTTACATATCACAACACCCATAAACAGTATCACAGCTCTCATACTCCGGCGGGGTCTAGGGTGTCCTATGTTACACTGACTGCACCCCCCCCCCCCCCCCCCCCCTTTTCTTGAAATTAAACAATAAGTGACTTAGGGGCCACCTAGACCCTCTGCCTTAAAGCTATACATGGCAAGGAAGGTTTGTCTAGAGCTACTGAAAGGTATCGAGTCAAAAACGTATGATTAGAGGCCCACAACTGTGTGGACGTAATATCTTCAACAGAAATGTTTTTAAGGAAACGTAAAGAAGCTGCCCACTTGCGTAAATCGTGGGCCCTACCCACAACGCCGGGATGCTTCTCTTTAAAGTCCTCGACCAAGAGAGAAGCCAGTGTACGCTCCATCAATCGTTCACCCGGACTTGCGACCCATAAAGCACCCTGGTGATTTAGAGGTGCCACTCTTAAATATTTGGTTAGAGCTTGCACTGGGCAAAAAAGATGGTGCACCTTTCCCCTGTTTAACGCCGGCACCGTGAACTCTGAAAACACGTGTTCACTGTGCTCAATCTAGGCTATGAATCCTGGGGAAGGTGCAATGTGAATACACTCATGAAGCCTATCAAACCTGAGGCAATTAGGTGCGTTGCTCATCGCCGCCAGCTCAGATACTCTGTTCCCGGTAGCCAAAGCCATAAGGAATACTGCCCTTTTTAAAAGTAATGTAAAGTCTGCAGTATTTTGGTACAGACGGGAATGAAGTAATGACAATGCTTTGTCCAGAGACCAGGTAGGCATGAGCTGACGGGGAGGTGGGCGGAGTTTAAAACATTCCCTCATAAAACCTGTTTCCTCCGCGACTGGTATGGAGAGACCGGTAAGGTCCAAAAACGGCATCCTAATCGCTGTTAAGTGATTTTTTAACGTTACTACAGATAAACGTTTCTGCTCGAACAGATCATTTTAATAATTAAAAACCAAAGCCACCGAGGGCACAGTTTGTTCTGTTCTAAGAATCCAAGAAGTAAAGGCTTGCCAATGCGATTGATACTGTCGCTTAGTAGACTGGGTATATTGATCATGAATTTATTGGTCACGTCTCTACCATATGGTGTTAGCCATTTGGCCTCCTGAATGTCCATAATGCAAAAGTCAGCGAGGTCTTTAGGTTGCCAATTGTGTCTAAGTGGAAAAACCCGACCGGGAGTGACACCGGGTGCGGGCACCACGTCTTCAATTGCTGGTACCACAACTGCGCCGGCCACAGGGGCGCGATTAGCGAGACTACGCCCCGATAATCCTGTAGTTTGTTTACTACGTGGCACATTAGAAACGCATCTGGCGGCGGAAACAGATAAATGGAACTCCACCTGTTCCAGTCTGTCACCAGTGCGTCTGGCCCGCCCGCCGGCGTTATCGTCCGGCGGGAGTTTGTGAGTCTCCTCTGACGCAAATAAATCCACTTGTGGATGGTAAGGCTCCGCAATCATTTGGTTGAAAATGGTTTGCTTGAGCGACCAATTCTACTGTTGTGCTCTGTCTCCGAGACAGAGCGTCTGCCCAGACGTTTGCTACACCTGGGAGATAAGATGCGTGAAGATGAATGTCCAGACTGTTGGCTAGAATAAAAATCTTTTCTGACACGTTTAGCAACTTCCGAGATCTCGTTGACCCTTGTTTCTGAATACAGTGAACTGCATTCAGATTGTCCATTCTGAAGGCCACCGACTTGCCCCGTAAAGTAGAGCCATGAGCCTGAAGGAAATATAAGGGGACTAGTAATTCTTTGACATTGATGTGGGAGATTTCTAAATGGGACCAAAGCCCTTGACCCTGGTGCCCTTGGTTTGACTGAAAGCCCCAACCTATCGTTCCTGACGCATCCGTGTCTACCCATACCGTCTGCGGAGGAGAGGTCCATGACATGACTGAGTGTAACGTTTCCCTCTTCGCCCAGACCGCTAGTAAGTTGTGAATTAATTTTGGTATGGGCCATAATTTTTTCGCCGGCAATAGCGGAAAATATTTGTTGCCCTCCAATATTAAACGTTTGACTCTCAACCGGCCCAACCTTACAGTTAGTTGAATCCAGTTGAGAGAGCCGACCAGAGACTCCCAGATTCTCCGTGTCGTAGTCAGACTGTGAAGAAACAGAAACAATTTCCTGCGAAATCTGTTGCGATTGTCCAACCTCACTCATGGCTTCAGTCATTATGAATTGGGTTCTCACTACGAAAAAAACTTCGTAAAAAATAAAAAACAAAAAGAAAATAAGAATAACTATCCAATAAGCTTTCCATCATATCGTGGATGTACTTGTGTGGATCTTTGACCAGATGCTGATTCAGGTGTCATTCTTCCTTCACTGACATATCAAGTAAACCAAAATCCTTAATACATCAACGAATGGGAAGGGGATGGTCGGGAGGGCCCCAGTCGTCAATGATTACGGGGCCACTACTAAATATTAGGTTTTCTTTATCTCCTTACAGGAGTCAAACCTATAATTTATTAGTGGCCCCTCCATCATTGACGAACATGCCTGATTTCTAAGACTGGAGGGGGATATTCGTAATCATATCATAACTCTAGAAAACCAGATAATCAAACAACCACATAGTATTCTTACTTTTGTAAAAAAGAGATATTCGGGTGCATAAACTTTATACAGCCTAAATCTTCAAAAAGGGGTACAAGCAGGAGCGTGCTTCAAAGAAGCCTGCTTGAAAAAGGGTTAACTCTGAGACTTTGTGCACAGATCTGCTAGTTAAGAAGGCACCCCACTTAAAGTAAGTGGTGAAAACTAAAAACTTATAAGTTTACATATGCACATATAAACCCCATTAACTAGTGGATATATTCCTAAAAATATAACCAAACATAAATGAATTTTTGTACATTCGTAGAAGTACTGAACTCGTGTACTTATGCAGAAGTAATTACTGCAAAAGTAAAGTCGTAGTTGCCACTACCGAGACTTCTCAAAAATCTATTGCTTCACAGCCAAAGCTACTTACAACAAGAGTTGTCGTAACACTACTATTGGCCTTTAGCACAATTTCCTGCAATGAATACTACAGAGAAATTTTATAATACAATGCCTACAACCAGTATCACAGCTTGTATGTTCCGAACACATACTCCGGAGGGGTCTATGGTGTCCGATGTCACACTGACTGCACCCTCCCCCCCCCCCCCCTTTTTCTTGAAATTAAACAAAACGTGACTAAAAGGGCCACCTAGACCCTCTGCCGTAAAGCTATACATGGCAAGGAAGGTTTGTCCAGAGCTACTGAAAGGTATCGAGGCAAAAACTCCTGATTAGAGGCCCACAACTGTGTGGACGTAATAACTTCCACCGAAAGATTATTAAGGAAACGTAAAGAGGCTGTCCCCTTGCGTAAATCGTGGGTGTTACCAACAACGCCGGGATGCTTCTCTTTAAAGTCCTCGACCAAGAGAGAAGCCAGTGTACGCTCCATCAATCGTTCACCCGGACTTGCGACCCACAAAGCACTTTTGTAAAATCTGCAGTCTTTGGTACATACGGGAACGAGAATAACGACGATGCTTTGTCCAGAGACCATGTAGGCCTGAGCTGACGGGGAGGTGGGCGGAGTTTAAAACCTGCCCACATAAATCACTTTCAGATAAATGTTTCTGCATGAACAGATAAATTAAATAATAAACAACCAACGCCACCGAGGGCACAGTTTGTTTTGTTCTAAGAATCCGAGACGTAAAAGCTTTCCAATGCGATTGAAACTGTCGCTTTGTAGACTGGGTATATTGATTCGTGAATATCTTGGTCACGTCGCTACCATAAGGTGCTAGCCACTTGGCCTCCTGAATGTCCAAAATGAACAAGTCCGCGAGGTTTCTAGGTTGCCAATTGTGTTCTAAGTGGAACAACCCGACCAGGAGGGACACTGGGTGCGGGCACCACGTGTTCAAATGCTGGTACCACACTGCGCCGGCCACAGGGGCGCGATTAGCGAGACTACGCCTCGCTAATCCTGTAGTTTGTTGACTACGTGGCACATTAGAGACGCGTCTGGCGGCGGAAAAGAGATAAATGGAACTCAACCTGTTCTCGTCCGTCATCAGAGCGTCAGGTCCGCCCGCTGGCGTTATCGTCCGGCGGGTGAGGTACGACTGTGAGTATCGCCATACACCTTGGCTGTGGCTGTCCCTCGCTTGCGAGCTCGGTATACTCCCTGAACGGGAGCCCTCGTCCGAGTCCCGTAAAGCTTTATGATAATTAAAAGCTCCCATAGCTCATTAACACATTGAAAGCAGAGCTGGTAAGCAAAATCATAAAGTATACTAATTAATTTAATTTATATTTAATTGTATTAAAATAAATTACTATAAATAAACACAATATTATCATAATATAATCATAGAAAATATATATGTTTATTATGATTCAGCTATTAAATTATTTCATTAACAAAAAAAAATAAGATAGGGCTACCTGAGCTTAACGGCGTTGAACATACAGCAATGAGAGGTTCAAGTGCCGACACGACAGAGACTGGGGAAAACTACCCCGCCCCCGGGATCTACCTGGTCACCTGGTGCAACACCGGTAATCCGCCCTGGAAAGATAATTTTCCGGGGATTAATGCTCATAGGGTTACACCCAAAAAACGGTACAAAATATGTGCCTCAAAACCGCTGGTCAACGAACCGTAGCACTCCACCACTACTTTTCGGTGTCCTTTAGTATCATATTAAAGATTTCAGCATATCTTTACCTGTCCAGAAGATTTAAGCATATCTTCTGAATCCTCATAAAGATGAAGCATATCTTTATTAAAGATGAAGTCTTTCAAGTATCCCTTTACACTTGAAACACTAGTAAGATTCCGGCATCTTTTTATCCCATAAAAAGTCTAAGCCTATCTTAATCTCTAATCTGGTGTCACCCAGAAGCCCTCATAGATCGCCGTCTTGAAGGCCGTGACACCCTATTGTATCAATCAATTGTTTGGCAAATTATCGCGAATTGCAAATCAGTTAATATAACCACCCAAAGGTACAACCGCCGGGTTTTATATGCAATGTCAAACCAATTGTACCTGCCCCAGACCTCTTTGTAAAAAGGTCGCCGGGAGGGAAAGACTAAACAAACAAACGGCATTGTTTCAATGGCTTATTAAAGATTTCAGCATATCGTTTATCTGTCCAAAAGAATTAAGCATAACTTCTTAATCCTCATAAAGATGAAGCATATCTTTATTAAAGATGAAGTCTTTCAAGTAACCCTTTACACTTGAAACACTAGTAAGATTCAGGCATCTTTTTATCCCATAAAAAGTCTAAGCCTATCTTAATCTCTAATCCGGCTTCTCCCAGAAGCCCTCATAGATCGCCGTCTTGAAGGCCGTGATACCCTATTGTATCAATCAATTGTTTGGCAAATTATCTCGAATCGTAAATCCGTTAATATAACCACCCGAAGGTACAACCGCCGGGTTTTATATACAAGGACCCCAATGGAAATACGCCTAACGGCCTTATTGGGCTATCCTTAGTTGGAATTATGCAAGGCTGGTACATGTCATATTTAAAACATACTATGTGGTACCAACTCTGTAAATTGCTAACTGAATAAATATTATTATTATTATTATTATTATTATTATTATTAATGTCAAACCAATTATACCTGCCCCAGACCTCTTTGTAAAAAGGTCACCGGGAGGTAAAGACCAAACAAACAGACAGCATTGTTTCAATGGCTTTGAAAAGCAGAGAAAACCAAGGCCAACAGGTGTCAGCCTGATCACCTAGAAAACTGAGTGGAGCCCCCCTCGACGGGAATAACTCAGGAAGCCTGATCCCAGGCTCGACCATAGAAAACGCAGTTTCTGATGAGCCCTCAAGCGACCAAACTCGTTGGGGTAACTTACCTATTTTAGCCATCTTGACTAAAATTCGGTAAACAAAAACGGTGTTCTCGGAGCAACGAGAAAAAACGCCGGAAAGGTAACCTACCCCAAACGAGACATTTTAACACATTTCATACAAAGGGTGTGCGCAAAAATAGGGATACCTGAACAGGAGGGCGTAATGCATAAAGCAAAAACCGGGGCAAAGGTAGCCATGACAGAGACTGGTGGGATAATTACTCCAGGTTCTGCATAGACCCGCCGGGACCCAGCTCTGGAAAAAAAAAAAACATTCCAGGAATTAATGCTCATAAGGTTAACCCAAACATGTTCGCACACACAAGTGTTAAATAACCCGCCGGGTAATGAGACGTAATACTCAATGACGACAGCTCACTACGCGGTGGGGTTTCCTAAGTAAAAGATTTCAGAATATCTTAATTTGTCCAAAAGATTTATGAATACCCTCTGACATAATATATAAAGACCAGCATGGCGTTTATAACTGATGAAGTCTTTCCGGTGGTGTTTGTTTCAAGATTCAATTTTGGAGAAAAAAAAACTAAAAAAGACGCCGGCCCCCGAATTATCTCGTAGATAAAAAACTGGGAAGCCTTACAAATATACGAGATCTAACTTCTCCCGAAGTATCTTTTTAGATCGCCGTATGTTGAAGGCGGCGATACAAAACGTATCCCTCAATTGTCTGGTTAACAAACTGAATCGTAAATTCGTTATTCCCATCCCTCCAAGGAGCACCCGCCGGGTGTGAATATTAGTTTTTAAAAAACGTTAACCCCAATTGTGCCCTAAAGCGCCGTATGTTGAAGGAGGCGATACACAATGCATCCCTCAATTGTCTGGTCAACTAAACTGAATTTTGCAAATTCGGGCATCCCACCCTTCCATGTTGCACCCGCCGGGTGATTTAAAGTTTAAAAGTTAACCCCAAATGTTCCTAACCCCACATCTTTGTAAAAGATCGCCGGGGAGGAAATACAACAACAGCATAGTTTTATATTGGCTTTGCAAAACCGAAAAAACTACAAACAACACGTGTCCGTATGAACACTGTTAGATGGGTACAGCCAACCCGCCGGGAATCAGAAGGAGCCTGAAACAGGCACCCCAGAGACGCAGTCCTGGGGAACCACAGACACCCACTCGCCGGGGAAACAAGCCTGTTTTTAAACCACGCGTGGCCAAAACTCGGCAACCAGCCGGGTTTTTTCATGGTGTAACCGAGAAAAACCCGCCGGAAATAACCCACCCCGTCCAGATACCATCTGAACGCAACACAGGACTGAGGTGTAGCCAAAACACAACTAACGCCAGGCCCAACATAGTCCGTGGAATTAGCCAATACACAACTAACCCAGGACACATAAATAGTCCGTGGAATTAGCCAATACACAACTAAACCAGGACACACATCACACAGTAGTACATATTTAGAAAATAAATCAATAACACTTGTATATGTGGTAAAGCTACGAGAGGCTGGCTAGGCCTAGGCAGACGGATAACATTAACATGTCGGAATATAAACAAAAAGCACTGAATTATATCACAACAGGAACCACCGCCAACACACCACTGTAGCAAATACTTCCGGCAAAGGGAAGAACTGACTCGGGACCCAGAAAAAACTTCACTAAGTGAAGAAAAATACGCTGGGAACGTCAGCAAAAATACGCTACCTCATCAGAAAGATAAAAGGAAGCAATAACGCGTAATGAAAGCCGCCTGCATCACAAAGCTAGCTATCTGTGAAAAAGTTCACCTGTCCACAACCGGACCACGAGGGTACATCCGAAATAGATGCCCCAAACACACGACCCAAAATACACTGCACTGCGGGCAACCAGCCCAGGACACTCCTGCTACGCATATCCTAACCTTACTTGATACATCCCGGAGTAAACAAATGAGAAAAAACTCACTAGGGACGCAGCAAATGCGGAACCAGCGGAGCGTGGAGAGACACGTCCGGGCCGGCTGACCGCAGAGCAGAGAAGGAAGAATGACGCCTGAATCAGCGTCTGGTCAAAGATCCACACAAGTACATCCACGATATGATGGAAAGCTTATTGGATAGTTATTCTTATTTTCTTTTTGTTTTTTATTTTTTTACGAAGTTTTTTTCGTAGTGAGAACCCCATTCATAATGACTGAAGCCATGAGTGAGGTCGCGTGCACTCATGATGAAGGCTCCTCAGATTTTAAATGCTCTGCGCGGTAGATTCAAACTACGGCGGATTAGTGTTTGAAGAGGATGCCTTATGTAATAGGCATGTTCGTCAATGATGGAGGGGCCACTAATAAATACGCGTCTGTCAGGTCTAAAGAACACATCCATCCTCCCGGCGGAAGTGTTAGCCTGATCTGGTTTACTGTCAGCATCCTGAATGACACGTTGTGAATATGGAGGTTCAGATAAGACAGGTCTACGACTGGCCTCATCTGAACACTGTCTCTTTTGGGCACTAGAAATAGTTTAGATGTAAAGACTGGGTAATTTTGAGGAACCGGGATGATGACATTCTTGGTGATCATTTCCTGGATCAGTGACTCCACCTCTAAAGAAACTAAATTTGCCTTTGTCGGCTGACGTAAACGAGGTCGCCGGAGCCACTGCCAGGTGATGCCCTTGTGTGCCACCATCCTCGCCCAAGTATTTACTGGCCATGCGCGGTGACACATCCGGAACGACCCAGTTAGCAGACAAGGGTTCGCCGGCTGTACTACCCTCTGATCCGCCCGCCGTGAGACCGGCCCTGGGAGTGAGAGAGAGACTTTAGTTTTTTGATGGTGGTCGTGGTGGTGGTGGTGGATGCTTAGCCGACTGGCCGGCGTTGGCAGAAGACGGGCCCTGGCCCCGGTTTGTTATAGTTTCGTCCTTTATGACCTGCAAACTTACCTTGTTTATACCTGTACTGACCTTGGGGGGAAGAGGACTTAGGTATATGAAAGGGCTTTGACCCACCCGGCTGAGCTTTTGCGACTGGTTTTGGTTTGGGAAAGTTAAAAGCAGGTTTCTTAGAAGGGGCAGGACTGTGCTTAAAGGCCTGAGCCATGTTGAAAACAGTTATCCACACATCAGGGGACATTAAAGAGGGGGTTAGCACCGGCGACATGACCACCTGGTTCGCAATTCTATCAGGAAATTTCCTCACCAGAGACATCCTAAGATCTTGTCTCGCCCGCACCTCCTCGAGCAAGGCTGTACGGATATCCCCCAACGACTGAATAGAAGTCTGAAGGAGTAACCGCCGAGCTAGTTCAATCGATCTTCTGACATCCGCGTCCGCGATTGCCTGAGTAGATCTGAGCATAGATTTCGCCACCTGGTGCGTAACAATGTATTGGGAAAAAAGTCTATACTCCTTCCCCCGTAGCCTAAACTCCCGGTCTAGGTGAGCTGGGGAAGGTGTAGTGAAAGGATCTTTAAGTTCGCATAGATTGATTTTGGGGGCAGCTAAAAAAGCAAACAAAGCAGATGGCACTCCGCCGGCCGAAAAGACTGGCAGAGAGAACCAAGAATGGCTGTCCTGAGGAATCTGGTGCGAAGATTTTGAGGTGAAGGTGGTTACAAAGTTCTGAGCCTCTACCTCCCATTCCACCCAAGGTCCTGGACCCAACTGCCCCACCTTCAACACTGGGTTAGCGGCTGTGTCTGTGACCGTTTGTAAATCTAATTCTGGAGTGAGAGCTGACAGTGCTTTTATATCATTAAAACCGTCATGCTTGGTCCAGTCAGAAAACAGTTTTGAAGCTGAGGCAGGGGGCAGTGCAGGTGTAGCTGTATACACAAAATAGTCATGGTGATAATGGTTCGGAATGGCCTTAATATTAACATCAAGAACATTACCCGCAATATCCAAAGCTCTTAACTTTCTCGATTTATTCCCTTGGATTACCCACTCACGTGGCACTGGAAGTTCCCCTGACAAAGTGGGCTGCGCCGCCTCTGGCTTAGTTGGGATCATTTGTACCCATGAATCATCTGGACCGTATAAAAGGGGCATAGCTACCTTTCTTAACGGTGCTTTATCTAAAGGGGGAGGATTCACATTCGCTACCACCCTTACACTAGAAGTAGTCAGTGCCGCCGAGGCAGGCCTATTGACCATAGTAGGTGATATAGAGGGAGGATGCGGAATCTTAGTTAAAGCAATGGAAGCGATCAGAGGCCGAACACTTGAATTTGTCATGGAAGCTCCCAGGTCCACTGTAGGAGTCTCCGGCTGTTGGCCAATTTTTTTTGTTAGAGCAGTAGCTAATAATCCATCTATTTCCTCCGCCGTGACAAATTTAGCAGATGAAGAACTAAGAGGTGAATCATTCCTATCCTGTGAGTCGTCGAGAACTGAACCCGACTCTTGCACCTCCATGTCAGAGATTATAGACACCTCATCCTTGTCATCTGGCCCATCATGAGAGGATTCCGCCGAAGCCTGAATCCCATCGTGGTGCCATGTTAAGTCTGGAATGGATGATGGGATCACAGCGTCCCGGTGTACGTCCGCCAGTACCTGTGGCTCCTGAACCAGACGTGGGCCTTCATGCCCTGGTTGGGAATACCGCCACACACCCAGGCCTTGGCCCGAACTCCCTTGAGAGTCAGATACACCATCAACCACTGAGCCCCCACTAGACTCTTCTAAAGGGCGATCACTGCCCACAGAACTCTCTAATTCTAAATTTACAATATCCATTGGTAACCTGTCCGCCGGTAACACCCCCACCACAGTCTCTGACACCATTCCCGCCCGATCAGATTGGACACTAGATAAGTCGGGAGTAGAGGCAGAAAGTGAGGCACGAGGCTCCGGCGAACGCCGGGAGGCCTTTCGTTCCTGAGAATCTTTCCTGGAAGATTTGTGGCTGCGGTGTGACTTAGATCTTCCACTAGAACTGCTCTTGGACTTCTCAGATTTATCACTAGAACTGCCCTTGGACTTTTCCTCTTTGCTCTTCTTTCTCGCAGGTGAAGAAGAGTGACTAGGCGGCTGTTGTCTGAGGGGCGACCTGGACCGCGCCCGTGACGTGGAGGCTGTCACCGGGGGCGTGGGTTCACGAGGTCTCTTAGATGTGCTAGGGGCCAGAGTAAGTACTATAACCTGCCCAGTCTCTGCCGACTTTCGTACAATTACTCTAGAGGTACGTTTAATAGGGGGGTGCTCAATCAGTAATTTATCCCAAAGAATTAAATTGTCACATTGAAGTGCTTTATGAGCCACTGAGGTAGCATAAGTGGACAACAGCTGCCTGACCTCCCGTAAAGCGACCGCCGCGGGTCTATCATTGTCTCGCAATACTTTAACACTCAATTGAGTACAGAAGGTACAGTTCCCAAAACATTTAACACATCTAATGCAAAGAGTGTGTGCAAAGATAGGGATACCTGAACAGGAGGGTGTAACACACAAAGCAAAACAGGGTCTATGGTAGCCATGGCAGAGACTGGTGGAAAACGAACCCACTCCAGGTTCTCTATAGACCCGCCGGAACTCAGCCCTGGAAAAAAAGAAAATTTCCAGGAATTAATGCGAATAAGGCTACACCAACATGATCGAACACAAGTGTTGAATAACCCGCCGGGTAACGAGACGTAATACACAACTATCACAGCTCGCTACGCGGGAGGTTCATAGTTAAAGATTTCAGAATATCTTAACTTGTCCAAAAGATTTATGAATATCCTCTGATATGATATAAAGACCAGCATGGCTTTTTATAAATAACGCAGTCTTCCCAGTGGTGTTTGTTAAGTTTACTGGAAAACCCATAAAAAGAAGACGGCCCCCGTATTATCTCGCAGATCAAAAACTGGGAAGCCTGTCTAAAATGCTAGATCTGGCTTCTCCCGAAGCGTCCTAGATCGCCGTATGTTGAATGGCGGCGATACTTATCGTATCCCTCAATTGTCTGGTCAACTACACTGAATTGCAAATCAGTTAATCCCACCCTCCCCAGGTGCAACCGCTGGGTGTGAATTTAAGTATAACGTAAACCCAATTATTCCTATCCCCACTTCTTTGCAAAAGATCGCCAGGGAGGAAAGACCAATCAACAAACAGCCTAGTTTTACTGGCTTTGCCAAACCGGGAAAACTAAACTCAACAAGTGTCCGGATGAACACTTAGTTAAATGGGTAAAGCCATCCCGCCGGGAAACACAGTAAGCCTGAACACAGGCACCACCACAGAGACGCAGTCCTGGAGAGCCTCAAGCCACCACTCGCCGGGGGAAACAAGCCTTTTTTAACCACGTGTGATTAAAACTCGGCAACCAGCCGGGTTTTCATGGTGTAACCGAGAAAACCCGCCGGAAAAGGCAACCCACCCCGTTCAGATTCAATCTGAACGCACCAAATAGACCGTGGAATTAGCCAAAGCACAACTAACCCAGGACACATAATTAGTTCGTGGAAATAGCCAATACACAACTAATCCAGAACACACAAATAGTCCGTGGAAATAGCCAATACACAACTAAACTAGGACACACATGACACAGTAGTACATATTTATAACATAAATTAAAAACACTTGTACATGTGGCAAAGCTACGAGAGGCTGGCTAGGCCTAGGCAGACGGAATAAAAAGTAAACATGTCGTAATATAAACAAAAAGCACTGAATTATATCACAACAGGAACCACCGTCAACACACCACTGTAGCAAAAACTTCCCGGCAAAGGGAAGAACTGACTCGGGACCCAGAAAAAACTTCACTAAGTGAAGAAAAATACGCTGGGAACGTCAGAGAAGAAAAAGCTACCTCATCAGAAAGATAAAAGGAAGCATAATAACGCGTAGTGAAAGCCGCCTACATCACAAAGCTAGCTAACCGCGAAAAAGTTCACGCGTCCACCACGGGACCACGAGGGTACACCCGAAATAGATGCCCCAAACACACGACCCAAATACACTGCACTGCGGGCAACCCGCCCAGGAAACCCCTGCTACGCATATCCTAACCTTACTCGATACATCCCGGAGTAAACAAATGAGAAAAAACTCACTAGGGACGCAACAAATGCGGAACTAGTGGAGCGTGGGGAGGCACGTCCGGGTAGGGTGAGCGCAGAGCAGAGAAGGAAGAATGACGCCTGAGTCAGCGTCTGGTCAAAGATCCACACAAGTACATCCACGATTATATGGAAAGCTTATGAATAGTTATTCTTATTTTCTTTTTCTTTTTTATTTGTTACGAAGTTTTTTCGTAGTGAGAACCCAATTTCATAATGACTGAACCATGAGTGAGGTTGCGTGCGCTCATGATGAAGGCTCCTCAATTTTTTATGCTCTGCGCGGTAGATTCAAACTACGGCGGATGAGTGTTTGAAGAGGGTGCCTTATGTAATAGGCATAATCGTCAATGATGGAGGGGCCACTAATAAATATAGGTATGTCAGGAGAGGCCTGAATCGCACCACTCGTCCCCACTCTGGGGAGGCTCGCAGGGTGTTTACTCTGGCCCCAGGCACCCTGAAGAAGGAGAGCTCAAACTCACGGTCCCCCTCCGACGCTCTATACCACACAGGCCCTCGCTCAGCCGCCCTGAGCCTTGATGCATAAGAATGCCCGAACACAGCGATCCTGTCGGGTATTGGCGCCGGAGGTTCCAGATTATATTCAAGCCCCACTCCTCCTGGGTCCTTGCTCCTGCATCCCTGTGCTAATCCCTTACTCATTGCCTTTAAAAATCCCTTATTGGTAGCTAAATCCTGGGTCTGGGCATCAATGTGGTATAATATCAGTGGAAGTTAATTATATATCTAGGCTATAATCCAAACAAATTAATCTGAATCTAAGCTAAATTACATCCAAAGGTCACTCACATATGTTTTTATTCAAATAAGGTTCAAAGGGATCACCAGGATTTAACTCACCAATATCTCCATGTGACAATAAGACAAGGGAAAAATGCCGGCCAAGATGGCGGACGGCGGGGAGGACGAGCCGGCCCAATAGCACAGCTCAAGGAAAGAACAAATTATTATGATATGGTAATGGACATGAGTAGAAATGCTTAGCTGTCAGTCATTTCGTCGATGAGAGTGTCGTCGAAGTGTATATGTGGTTATTGCTGGCTGTATACTGGGAATATAGGAACAATAGCACAATTAAATGAGACGGAACATATGTTGATAGGGTGATGTCTGCGAAGCCTCTGAGGTCCCTCGGACCTGTCCTTGCTGCCTTGGCCAACGCCAAGCGGGAAAACTATCGTACCGCGTCTAGGTTGCTTAATACGATAAATTAATATATACGATAAATTCATATATACTACGTAAGACCGTGTCAATATTGCTTAATAGCATATTAGGCCTTTTATAATCTTAACTTACAACTTGCAATCTTACTATTCTCGATCTAATCTTCCTACGCCGTACCGCGGGAATGACCGTTAAACTATCGTATCTATCTAGGCACGTCACAGAGACGTACGTTAGCACATAAATTGCCTATCATAAATTGCCTATCTCTATCGTATTACACGATAACACTTACAGTCATCAGTTGTTTATTTATTTACGTGTGCTAGGTGTAAGGCATCATATATAGGCAAAACAAAAAGACATCTAAAATCCTGTATACATAAACACCTAGGCCGCTCAGTTCAAACAGGACAACTATTAACGAACCCATCTCACTCAGCTATACGCAACCACACATGTTTCCCCCTTTTTTTTCCTTCTTTATATGTTTTATCTTTGTCCCTTAGGTATTTCCCTTAATTTAGAATTACTTTCAAATTAATATTTAGACCACTAACTGGTGTTCTCGCACTACCTCAGGATTATGTAAAACGGTGAAAGACAAACTAGCAAAATAGGCTAGCCTAAGTTTGGTCGGGAATTATGGAAAAACACAAGAATTGGAAGGCCATCAAATGGCGTCCCTCTGACTGAAATTATTACACACGAAGTTAATTTGACTTTAATTTGGAATAACAAAGTCTAAAATATCAGAATAACACTTAGCAAAGGTGCACAGACTAAGTTTTACTGAACACAATGATAATGGGGGAATTTGAATGGTTGTAGGCACTTGGCAGGTGAGGGGTGCCTGTCGACCAACCCGATGGTAGGCTCGAGTTCACGAATTTGTCAATCACAGCAATACCTCCTACATTACACACCTAGTACTTACTTAACTGAATAAGCAATACCTTATAACACTATAAACCTTAATTACGAACCTCTGAATGGAGGGAAAGGAAGCCTAAATCCGGAGAAGAAGCGGGGAATGATGACAGAGACTGAGGGGTAGGTAGGTGTCTCTCTCGTAGGCCTGGGGTCACGACAGTGAGGGGCCGAGGGCCAGTGCCAGGGATCCCGCCAAAAAAGCGGAGGGTGACCACAAAGGGTGGCGTCGCTTGGGTAGGAATTGGCGGTCTTTTTACACAAGGGGACATTACTCTAAATTCGAAAAGGAAGGATTTTTACAGGGAATAACAAAAGGGGTGAAAGGATAAATTAGGCTTGAAAGTACTGTATTTAGATAGATTTGAGAATATTAGTTCTCCTCCTGATCTAATTCCCTCTTTACATAGACAAGGGTTACTTAACCCTTCTTAAACGATACATTTCCCTTAAATATAGGGAAGAGTGAATGAAGGGGAAAAAATCTTAAAGTTAAGTCAAACCTTACAACATATACCAAAAGGGAAAGTACAATTTCTTCCCGTTAGCCTACACAGCTCTACCTTTTCTTTGAAGGATTTTTACCTCATTCACTCTTTCATCAACATAAACATTAAACAGTTACCAATTAATCCAGCCTTAACTTAATACAGCAGAAATTCCGATCCGCCTGGCATCTTACCATGCCCAGAGCTCGCAGTCCCTATACCCAACGTCTTAGAATCTGAAACATTACTGTACTGTAGCCTACTCTGCCTGTGGGGCATCCCTTCCTTCATCAACAAATCACTGTACCACTCTATAAAGTGTCCCTCCTTTTCAGGAGAGTGCCAACCAGGCACTATCTTGTCCCCGTAGAGACAGCGCCTCTCTCCACCCCTTTATTGCTTGGAAAACCCCAGAAGACCAGACTAGAGAGCAGCGTGGATGCCCGTATCGTGGGAGTCCCTTCACACTCTGTGCGCTGGCTGAGCCTCGGGACGAAAGGAGTATAACCCCAGTCAACCATAAAGGTACTCCGAGCCAACAGCACGTCCTGATGGGAACGCCACCACCCTAGTCCCAATCACCTGTATGACGTTCTACATAACCTAGGCACCTACGTCTCTTAAAGTTTTGCTGCACGGGGGTTTGACCGGAAAGATTAATTAACAATGCGGGGGCCACAGGGGAGTACACAACAAGACGACCACAACAGGGACTCTACTGTACACTCTAACAAGATTCTATATAACACCGGGCCGGCTGACGGGCTCTGGGTGCTAGAATCTCAGGTTGATATTCTTCCTCAACCGGCATTTCAACTTGCTCTACCTGCCAATACTCCTCACCCACGAACGGTTTCACTTTCTCAGCGGCCCTTTTCATAAACAAACCCGTATAGGGATTTACTAGCTTATACGCAGCCCCGACTCGGACTACTTCCATGACTCTAAAGGGACCCACCCACTTTGCGTTCAACTTTTGGCTAGTCCCTGGTAGTGGATTCTCGTTCCTGATCCATACCATGTCGTCCACATTAACCTTTTCATTCCGGCGGTTCCGATTAGCCACGTCTCTAAGCTTCCTGGCCATGGTCAGTGAGCTCTGTTCCAGGACCTCTTTCGCGACGGACATAGCCTCTTGGCGTTCCTCATTTTCTATTGATGGTAACGCTGCACCTAATTGTCTGGGAGCGTAACGACCAAAGAACGCAAAATGAGGTTGTTCCCCTAGCGTCATATGCACTGCACAGTTCAAAACGCGCTGACACTCGCCTACATACTGGGGCCACCTTAAGGGGTGCCCTTTACACAAGGTTGCTAATGTTAAGTGTGAATTGTGTGACCTGTCAGCCACATTGGGCTGGCAACAGTTCCAGTGAAAACCTCCAGGTGGCCATGGAGTTGATCAGCCATTTTGTGAGGACAAACAGGACAGCTGCTTCAGTAGTCAGCCACATGTGAGTGACTTAACATGGTAGCAGAGTGTAGTTCTGCCATGAAGTATAGTGAAGCACAGCAGCCATGGCTTCTAGTTTGAAGTCCCCTCCAGTGTTTAGTAATAATGTGAAAGATAATGAGGAATGGAAAAACTTAGAATTGTGGACTTTGCTGACTGATCTACCCAAGAAAAGGTGGCTATTGCTGTTCACTTGTCGTTGACTGGTCGTGCTAGACAAGCCTCATCTGAATTATCAATTGATGAATTGAAAGCTGAAGAAGGAATCAAAGCATTAATTGTCAAACTAGATAGAGTATTTCTTCAAGATAAGAACTGGCGGTGTTTTAACAACTATTTAGAATTTGAAAACTGTAAACGAAAAAATGACCAGTCAGTTGATGAATTCTTGAGTGAATTTGATAAAAGACATTACAAACTGAAAGAATGTGGTGTTGAAATTCATGATGCGGTTTTGGCTTGTAGATTGCTGAAAAGCTGTAACTTAAGTGATGTTCAATTTCAACTTGCATTGTCTACAACAGCAACAATGTCCTTTGAGAATATGCGAGCTACAATTAAGAGACTATTTGCTGATAGTGGTGTTGCTGCTGTGCCTAGATCCAATGATGACTTGGGTATTGGGGCTCGAGCTGTGAAAGTGGAACAGGTGTTGGTAAATGATGCATACTACAGCACTTCTGGCAGTCGACGCGGCAGTGGAGTTCGTCGTCCATTCAGGGTCGAGGGGGCACCTACCAGGCAGGCAGGAACATGAGAGGTGGTAGGACTAATCCAGTTGGTACTGACGGAAAAGTATCTGAGTGTTATGTCTGTGGTTCGAAAATGCATTGGGCAAGGGAGTGTCCTCATTCTACAGGTAATTCTCGTTATGATAGTAAGAGAGAGAACTCTACATGTCAAGATGAAGAGGAAGTGCAGATTACATTAATGGCTTCAGAGGTGAACTTTGATGACAAGATTGACATTCTGTTTGGCGAAACAATCGGAGCCATGATTCTTGATTTAGGTTGTTCAAAGACAGTTTGTGGTAGAGAATGGCTTAACTCTTATTTTGACACGTTGGAAGAGAATGAGCTTCAGAAAGTTACTTATGCGTCTTCAACATCAGTTTTCAAATTTGGTGATGGCAGACGGTTGCCTTCTTTGAAACGGGTAATCATTCCATGTGTCATTGCTGGCAAGAATGTCAATATTTCTACAGATGTAGTTAAATGTAACATTCCCCTATTGCTGAGTAAAGCATCAATGAAGACTGCAGGGATGATCATTGATACAAACACTGATACAGTACTGGTGTTTGGTCGCAAAGTAGATTTGTACACAACTTCCATTGGACATTACATGCTACCAATTGTTCATCCTATTTATGGTGCTAAGTTGGAGAGAATCCTGTTAACCCGGGAACTGCCAGAAGACTCTTAAGAGTTCCCCCGGCGGACTGCGGGAACACTCTTAAGAGTCGGGGAAAAAAATCAATTTAAAACACCGAAAAAAACATATTTGTTTTGTTTTTATTTTTTTATTTTTTATTTTTTGTTTTGCCCCTGGGCCATGCAAAATATCACTCCTCTACCTCCCCTCCTTCCCCACTTTCCTCCCCTCCTTCAGTGATCACCTATTTTCCCTGTTATTCCCTTATTCTGTGGTATATTTTCGTGCTAACATTAGCGAGTTGCAAGCAGGGCATTGTCATCACTGCTAGCAAGCGAGTGCAAGAGATAGAGAGAGAGAGTATCGATCGACAGTGTCTCTCCAGACTTGGGGAAAAGTGGCGGGAAAGGAGGTTGCCTCAGCCATACATTATGTAACTCCCGGCCTGTATCGCCAATTTTGACCATCCAAACGCTGTTTCCACTTGTTTTATTGTTGTAACAGGTTAATACCTTTATAATCAACCTATAATAGGCGCATATGGAGAAGTATTAATGCTATTTATGGTAAAATAAATATTTTAGTGATGGAAACAGCTCAAATACGTGCACACAGGCAGAGGTGTCTCATATCCCCCATGCGCACTTCAGAGGTTAAGTGTGGATGATGATAATACTGATGCAGTGGCCAGAAAATTACATCGCCAGTTTGCTCATCCTTCTTCTGAAAGGCTAAAGGAATTCTTGAAGGATGCAGGTCGTACTGAGCCGAACCTTTTGAAATCCGTTGACAAAGTTACGAATGAATGTGAAACCTGTGTCCGTCCTGTAGTGTCTTTGCCACTTGCTACCACATTCAATGAAACGGTGGCAATGGACTTGAAAAGTTGGAATGGATTACACTTCCTTGTTATGGTTGATCTGGCAACTCGCTTCTGTTCTGCTACAGTTTTATCAAATAAAATGGCTGAATCTGTGGTGAATGCCTTGTTTACAAGTTGGATATCAACTTTTGGCGCACCTCACAAGTTCCTCTCAGACAATGGTGGAGAATTTAATAATGAAGTTATGAGATGTCTTGGAGACCATTTTGGTATTAAATTGATGTGTACTGCAGCTGAAAGTCCTTGGTCAAATGGTGTGTGTGAAAGATTGAACTACATACTTGGGATCAGTGTGCAGTGCATTGTTGATGACACAAAGTGCAATGTCCACGTTGCTTTATCCTGGGCCACTGCTGCACGAAATGCTCTTCAGAATGTTCATGGTTTTTCCCCGAACCAGCTGGTCTTTGGTTGTAACCCTGCATTCCCTAATGTAATGACTGATGAGCCTCCTGCACTTGAAGGGAGAACTTCTTCACAAATTGTTGCTGACAACCTCAATGCTATGCATGCTGCTAGACAGGATTTTTTTAAGAAATGAATCAAATGAAAGAATACGTAGAGCTTTGTTACGTCAAGTGAGAGAAGATGATATATCAGATCTGAAGAATGGTGACAGTGTATTCTATAAGCGTCAGGATGATGATAAGTGGCGTGGTCCTGGGAATGTCATAGTGTATTGTTCATAAGGCAAACAAAGTTGTTCGCAAAGTGAAGAAGAATGGTGTGATGCTCCAATTTTGTGCCTTGGATAAAGCAGAACAGTGCACTTTGGAATGCTACAGTGATGCGTCATTTGGTAATCCTCCAGGAGGGGGATCACAAGGTGGATATGTGATATTTCTGGTTGACCATAATGGTAGAAGATGTCCCCTGTCCTGGCAGTCAAAGAAAGTAAGGAGGGTAGTGAAGTCTACACTTGCTGCAGAGACACTGGCTCTTTTGTATGCCGCTGAAGCTGGTATTTATTTGGCAAATCTGGTCGCTGAGCTCCTGAATTTGAATGATCCCCCACTTGTGAAATGTTTTGTGGATAATAAGTCTCTTGTACAGAGTCTGTACTCTACCAAGTCTGTAGACGATAAGCATCTTCGAATCAACTTGGCTGTTCTTGGGGACATGTTAAATCGTGGAGAATTGAGCAGTGTTAGCTGGGTGCAGTCTGCACATCAAATGGCAAATGTCCTCACTAAGCGTGGTGACAACGCAGATTTATTGATATCTGCTGTTGTTATAATAATAATAATAATGTTGGTGAGGCTTAAGCTATAGATTAAGAATACCTCAGCTTTTGTGTACATAGTGTAAATAAGTTTGTTTCGCATGTTTGGAAAGTTACTTGTGAATATGGTGATAAGAAATGCATATTGAAACAAATTGGATTACCAATCATTTCGGGTTATGGAGACCGTATTGGTTGCTACAAGAAAATAGAAAAAGGGGAATTTGTTAAGTGTGAATTGTGTGACCTGTCAGTCACATTGGGCTGGCAGCCATCTAGGAACTGCAGCAGCCATCTTGGAACAGTTCCAGTGAAAACCTCCAGGTGGCCATGGAGTTGATCAGCCCTTTTGTGTGAGGACAAACAGGACAGCTGCTTCAGTAGTCAGCCACATGTGAGTGACTTAACAGCTAAAACCGTCTTTAATGTCCGATGCATCCGTTCGGTCACACTGTTCCCACGCGGGTGATAAGGAGTCACATATCCCAACTTAATATTAAATGAAGTGCATAAATCTCGGAACTGTTGCGAGGTAAACTCTCCACCATTATCAAAGAGGAGGGTCTGAGGCGACCCGAAATCACATAAGTATTCTCGGAACTTCCCACAGACCTCCGCCGAGACCTTGGACCTTAACTTATAGAACTTTACAAATCTACGGTAGTGATCGGTTACTGTCAAAATGTAACGATACCCCTGGGCTCCTGCCGTCATATCTGTAAGATCATCACTGACTCTCTCCAAAGGTTGCTTAACGGGTGGCAATTCCTGCCAGCGCTGCTGGAGTCCTTGGGTGCCCTTATACTGCTGACAGACCGAACACTCCCTAACATAAGTACTTACATCACTACGTAAATTAGGCCAGTAAAACAGAGACTCGGCCTTCATGATACTCTTAAATCTACCCAGATGACCAGACTCTTGGTCATGTGCCAGATTCAACGCAGCTTTCTTCAGCTCACTCGGCACAACTAGAAGGTAATGCAGACTTCCGTCCGACTTAGCCACTACAAAATAAAGAACTCCTTGGTCCACTACAAACTGATCGAGCGTGGCTCGAGGATAGCGATGCTTAGGTAAGGCCCCACCTTCGAGGAAAACTATGAGATCCTTCCATCGGGCCTCCTGACACTGCAACTTCCTCATCTCGGTGCTGGTCTTACCTAACCATTTCTGATCCTGTTCCCACCTCACTGCTCTCACGGGTCGACTTAACTGGTCAGCAACATAATTCTTAGGACCCGGCTTGTAACTGATGTCAAACCTATACTCTCTCATCTCTAGACTCCACCGACTCATGCGAGCCAACTTAGTCTTCTTCGTAAAGGCTGACACCAATGGCTGATGATCCGTCATGAGGTTGAAACGGACTCCCCACAAGTAGTGGTGAAACTGTCTACATGCTAATACTACGGCTAAAGCTTCACGATCAGTGGTGGAGTAGCGAGTTTCAGCGGGCTTCAACTTCTTACTAATATACCCCACGGGCCGCAAGGTGCCGTCTGACTGAGGTTGCATCAACGCTACGCCCACATGAGTACCAGAAGCATCTGTATGCAGAAGGAACTTGCGATGCATGTCCACCTTCACTAGAACAGGTGCACTAACTAACAAGGTCTTCAGCTTTTGGAACGCCTCTTCACACTCCGAGGACCATTCAAACTGGGCATACTTCTTGGTTAACTCAGTCAAAGGAGCTGCAAATTTTGCAAATTGAGGAATGCACTTCCTGTAAAAACCGGCCATGCCCAAAAATTGCCGTATTTCCTTGACGTTCGAGGGGGACTTCATGTTGATCACAGCTTCGACGTTTTCCGGATCTGGTCTACACCCTTGTTCAGAAATGAGGTGGCCCAGAAATTTTACCTCAGGGTGAGCAAATTGGCACTTAGTGAGATTCAATTTCAGGCCCATCGTGGCAAAGTGACTGAAAAGAGTAGATAGACGAGTCAGGAGCTCATCAAAACTAGATGCCCATAGCAGCACATCATCCAGATAGTTTCTGACCCAGCCTTCCTTTGCCAAGGGAGCCAGGACAGAACCCATCTGCCGTGTGTATATGGCCGGGCTACAACTGAGCCCAAAAGGTAGCCGCTTGAAACGATATAACGCTACTCCATCACTGAGTCGTCAGATCTCGGCTCTCATCATCAAGGGGAATTTGGTAGTACGTGTCCATGAGATCCAGCGTAGCATAATACTTGTGTCCAGTAGTCAATTCCACTAACTCATCTAACCTGGGCAGTGGCTGGATGTCGGCCTGTAGTCTCGTATTGACCTGATGATAATCCAAACACATGCGCTTGGTGCCATGAGGTTTAGCAACCAAGACTATAGGGCTCAACCAGGCCGCGGTTGAAGGCTCGATGATATCCTTCTTCAACATGTTGTTCAACATTTGTGCGAGAATCAGCTTTGCTTTCTCCGGGGTTCTATACAAAGGGCTTCTCGTAGGTGTAGGGTCTGAAACATGCATATGGGCCGGGGGAACATTCATAGTGCCTAATTCGTGTTCACTCAAGATGAAAACCGAATTATGCTCCTTGAGAATATCCCACCGCTGCCACCACTGTAATGGGGGGGGGGGATCTCATTCTTCACTTTCCCTTCTGCTGCGAACAAGAGAGAGAGGGAGAGACAGAAAAAGAAGGATTAAGCTGCGAAGGTGGAAAATAGGTACTCAAGGATAGAAAGGAAGAGATGACGACAAACCCGTTATTGCATTCTAATTAACGAGAGGACAACCCTGTTTGGTTGACCCACATCCAACCTCCTTCGAGGAAGGGGAAAGGCTGCAACTCCGACACGATGATATGACCAAAGAACCACCAAAAAACCCACTGAGACCTAGCATATTCTCTACTTTCTAGATATCACAAGGATGTTTTGGGGAACGGTAATTCATTCGAATTATTTGATAGCCCACCTTCAGGTGAACTGGCCGTCCCCATGGTTTTCTTATTCTTTATGCAATCGTGATTCATGGTCATTATTCAGGTACATTAGGACAGTAGGATAAATCGGAGGCTAGCAAAGACCAATCAAGAACTTCACCTTCAATGTTGGCTGACAAGACTTTAACTCTCGGTTAGGCTACTGGTACTACTCTTAGACCAATTTAATACTGACGGCTCCGATTTACCATCCTGACAACACATTTAGATCCAAATAGGTACGGGAGGATAGATACAAACATATTGCAGTAATCTTAAGCTTGATATTAATATAAGGAACATTTTACCGTTTACAACTCTTCACATTGGTACCGTATCTAATTATCTCTATACCATTAACCTGGGACCAATCCATTACCATACTGGGACAGTCTCTTAACCTAGGAGTAGGACTCGAATCTTGCTGTCTGTATCCACCCCATTCCTCTCAGTATTACAATCCCAATTCCGATAGATACCGGTATCGGCCAGGCTTGCCTTTAGGTCTCTTCGGCCTACCGTATCCTGGGGTATAGGGGGTAATCATACGTCTTCCTGCGGTCCTTGAACCCTCGTACAGTACACGAGTTCAGCATCCTGCACTCAGCCAATGGGAGGGGTGAATCTCCGATTCTCCGCCATCAGCATCGCATCGACTCCGTCCCAAACTGGTTCCCTGGTGAGTCGAATGCATTCTTAACAGTCGGTTGACATATAGCTAACCCTTAATAATGGGGTTAATCAATATCCTAATTACGGTACACAGTAATACTAAAACAAATACATATAAAAATATAGGCTAATATAAACATATAAAGATACATGGATTCCTATTAATGTATAAAAATAGATGAGCTAATATAAGTACAGAAATACAATGACAGATCAAATTATGACATTACAGTACAGTACCGAAATAATCTCTTAAGGCATCCAAAGATCCTCTCATTAACCTAAGAAGTGCACATGGGGGGTATGAGACACCACACTCCTGTGCTGACGTATTTGAGCTGTTTCCATCACTAACATCGTTATTTTACCATAAATAGCATTAATACTTATCCATATGCGCCTATTATAGGTTGATTATAAAGGTATTAACCCAATAAAACAAGTGGAAACAGCGTTTGGATGGTCAAAATCGGCGATACAGGCCGGGAGTTACATAATGTATGGCTGAGGCAACCTCCCTCCCCACCACTCTTTCCCAAGTCTGGAGAGAGACTGTCGATCGATACTCTCTCTCTCTCTCTTCCACTCGCTTGGTAACAGTGATGACAATGCCCTGCTTGCAACTCGCTAATGTTAGCACGAAAATAGACCACAGAATAAGGGAATAACAGGGAAAATAGGTGATAACTGAAGGAGGTGGGGAAGGAGGGGAGGTGGAGGAGTGATATTTGGCATGGCCCAGGGGCAAAAAAAAAAAAAAAAATTTTTTTGGGTTGTTTTAAATTGATTTTTTAAAAGCCTTACTCTTAAGAGTCTTCCCGCAGTCCGCCGGGGGAACTCTTAAGAGTCTCCCGGCAGTTCCCGGGTTAAGTACAGGTACATATGTTACTCAGCAGTACTCTACACACAATTGGGAATACATAATTACACAGCATATCTATGGAGTCAAATCAATACAATAATGGCATAAATCAAAGGTACTGTAATTGTCATGGTCAAACTTAACAGGTTGCACTGCCCGACACGGAGGGTGCTACACAAGGCTCAAACAAAGCTTAACGTTATTCCTACTGTAACTCGAGTCACTTAGGTAAACCTGACTTTTTGGACCGACAGCGATTTCATTAAGTTTTAGTTTGTATTTTTTCATTTTTCCTTCAGATATAGTGTTGTTTTATACTGAAGAGGAGCTGAAATGAGTATTTACCCATTATCCAACAATCTAAAAATACACCCCCCACTAGTGGGGAGGGCTATGAAGTTCAGGGAAAATGAGGGGTTAAAAGCGTAAAAATACAATAATATAGCGTTTTGTATCAAAACTTGGCTCGGGTTTTCCCAAATTGCAAACCCATAAAACCCAATTTTGTGAATACCCGAGCCAACTTTTGACGAAAGCTGGCTCGGATTTCACGGGGTGGAGTGGGTAGCCTAATATCTTATGTTATAAAAATAGTCAACTTTGGGAAGACATTAGCCTAACCTAACAACCTTACCTAACCTATCCTAGTATTATGGGTGGGGGCTGCCGCCCTCACACACCCGCTGGTTGGGTTAGGCTATTATTATTATATTTTTTTTTTTTTTTTTTTTTTTTTTTTTTTTTAATTTGCTAGGCTATTAGCCTAACCTAACAACCTTACCTAACCTAACCTAGTATATGGGTGGGGGCTGCCGCCCCCACACCCCCGCTGGGTGGGTACTGGCTGAAAAACTTATTGTTTTACAGTAAGCTATACTGTACTGTATTTTAGCATTTTTTGTTTTCTTCTCCCTTATAACACATTTCAGCTCTTAATGACATATATATATAGCAATGATGTATATGCTCTACCAGACCTATTAGGCCTAAAAAGATCGATGGGCTAACTGTCGGTCCAAAACATCAGTATAGAGATATAGAGATTGGCGGCACACAATGGCGGAAGGCGGACGCAAGTTTTGAGGCTCCGGCATATGTTATGGGAATGGACAATTAATTCACGGAATATCGAGTGCATACGGGGCTAGCAAGAAGAGGAAGGATTTAGTGAAGTGTTTGGAGGATATATTGGTGTGGTGGAGGGGTGATATATAGTGTAATAAGAGTGTGTAGTGACGGGACAGCGGTAGTGTTGTGAGTTGTTGAGTTTGTAAACAAACATGGCGGAGGGAATTTCGGGTATGACGGAGGCGGAAGGAAGGTTACAACGTTTTCGGGGATTTAAGAGCACAGATAAGAAGTTAGGAGAGGTTAGTATTGTTGTGAAGGATTTGGAAAAGTGGATGAGTGATACGGAGAAATGGAAGGGGGATATTGGTGAGAAAGTTAAGGCACTGTGTGTAATGTGTGGTGTGACAGGTGGGGAAGGGAATAGGCCTAGCGAAGGAAGTGAATGCAGGCCTATTTTGGCAGTTAATGAGAGCCTAGAGATGGTATTGAAAAGGGTAGATGAACTGGGAGCAGAGAATATGGCATTGAAGGAGCAGCTGAAGGAATACGAAGGACGTTTCACGGAAGTAAAGGAGTCAACTGCATGGACGGTGGTAGGTAAACAAAAAGTTAAGGATTTGGAGGATATTATGAAAGAGCAAAAGGAAGAAATGAATATGACCAAAAAAAGTTTTGAGAGTGCAGTTGTAGGGGTCATGAAGAACAAGGAGAGTGTCGTGAGGGAGGCCATGGACAGGGATAGGGGTGTAATCTTGTATGGAGATATAGAGACTCATATGAATGATAATGGAGTGAGAAAAGTGAGGGATATGGAGACAGTGAAGGAGGTCATGAAAGGTGTGGATGAGGACGAATATGGATGGGAAGGGCAGGTGGAGGAGGTCAATAGGATAGGTAGATATAAAAGGGGAGAGATGAGACCTATAAGGGTACAGTTTAAAACTAGGGTAGTGGCAGAGACAGTGACAAATTTTAGTTGGAGGCTAAATACAAAATAATGATAAACTGAAACACATAACACTAAAGAAGGATTTGAGTATAGAACAAAGGAAAAAAAATAAGGAATTACAAGAAAAGGCTGATGAAAATAATGGAAAGTTGGGTGAGGAGGATAAGAGACATTTTTACTGGAGAGTGAGGGACGGAAAAGTGAGGAAGTGGTTTATAAGAGTAGAAGGGAGGGGGAGATCAGGGAGGGAAGAGAGTGTGATGGGAGTTGTGACGGAGGAGGAGAATGGGGTGGAGGTGTCACAGGGAGAGACAGGAGACAAAGAGGCAGACCCAGTAGTGATAACGGGGGAGTAGGGTACGGACTGGAGGAGCGGGATGGTGTAATTGCTGAAGGAATGGTAGATGGAGTAACGATTATGTTTAGTAATGTGGATGTGTTTACCCAGGACAAGAAAAGAGAACTGATATGTAGGTTGCAGGATGAAGAGGTAAAACCTGATGTCATAGCCCTACAGGAAGTAAGACCAAAAAATGCTAGAATTGAAAGGGAACTGGTGGAATATAGTTTGGAGGGTTTTGAGTTATATGAGAGAAATGCTATTAAAGCAGAGGTCGGAAGAGGACTGTTTATTTATGTAAGAAAAGAGCTCAAGGTTAATGAGGTGGATATGAGACAGCAGTATTGTGAGTATTTGTGTATTGAAGTAAAATGTGCAAGAGGATCAATTCTAATTGCCTCTATATAATTATAGAAGCCCAAATAATAGCAGGGGAGAGGATGATAACCTACTGAAAGCAATGGAGGAGATAGATAATAGAGAGAACAAATATAAAATTTTGATTGGAGATTTCAATTTGCCAAGGATCAACTGGGCAAATTGTACTACTCCAGTGGGACAGGGTAGCCTGGAAAATAAGTTTATAGAGAAAGTGAGAGATTGTTTTTTAACGCAACATATTACAGAGATGACAAGATATAGAGATGGGACGCAGGGGAGTGTACTTGATTTGATTTTTAGCAATGAAGAGGATATAGTGGAACATGTTAATGTGGATAGCCCTATAGGTCGTAGTGACCATGCCTGTATAACATTTAGTTGTAACATTAAATCAGAGAGGGATAATAGAAGCAATAGAAAAATATACATGTATGATAGAGCAGATTATGAGCTGCTGAGACGGTGTTTGGACATTGACTGGGGGGAATACTTGAACGGTGAAGACGCTGAAGGAATGTGGAGGAAAATTAGAGTCAAACTGGAGAATGCTGTATCCAAAAGTGTACCAGTAAGGGAATATAAGGATAAAACAAAATTGAGGAAAAGAACTAACCCAAAATTGCCAATGAAAAGAAAGCTTTGGATATTGATTAGAAGAAAGAAACGATTGTGGGAAAGATTAAAATTGTTAAAAAAGAACAGGGGGTCTAGTATAGAAGCTAAAGAAGTGGATCTGGAACGCAGACAAATAAACAATAAAATAAGGTTGGAAACAAGGAGGGGGGTGAAGGAGAGGGAGAGAGAGATAGCTAGAAATGTGAAGGATAATCCAAAAATATTCTGGAAGTACATTCAGGAAAAGTTAACAAGAAGAGTAGGGATCCCAGAGCTGGTAGGGGGGTTGAATGATGGGAGTAGAGCAGAGACTGATAAGGAGAAAGCAGAGGTGCTGGGGAAATACTTTGGGGGGGTACTAACAGTGGAGTCGGATGATGCAGTGCCTACTATTCCCATCAAACAGGCACAGAACACTAGAACTAATAGAGTTTTCCCATGCTAGAATAAGAAGGGCTATAGAAAAAATAAACAGAAGTAAGTCACCGGGACCGGATGGGATACACCCAAGAATCTTAAAGGATGGAGGGGAGATGTTAGTAGAGCCATTGAAAATGTTATTTGAGGTATCGTTCAATACAGGACAAATCCCGATGGACTGGAGAGAGGCGAACATAACAGCTATATTTAAGAAGGGAAAGAGAAATGACCCAGGGAATTATAGACCATCAGTTTGACAAGTGTTGTGTGTAAACTAATGGAAACGGTAATTAGAGAAGGAATAATGGATCATATGAAGTCAAACCAACTTTTCAGTGGGAGACAGTTCGGATTCTTGCCGGGGAGGTCGACGGTACTACAGCTAATTAAGGTGGTAGATGATTGGATGCAAATTCTAGAAGATGGTGATGTAATAGATGTGGTATATTGCGATTTTATGAAGGCCTTCGATAAGGTCCCACATAAAAGGTTAATAGAGAAAGTTAGAAGCTATAATATAGGGGAGAAATGTGTGAAATGGATAGAAGCCTTCCTGAAAGATCGGAGACAGAGGGTACTGGTGAATGGAATAGGCTCGGGGTGGAGGGAAATTACAAGTGGGGTACCTCAGGGATCTGTGTTGGGACCACTGCTGTTCGTTATATTTATCAACGACTTACCTGAAGTTATAACTAATGGAAGTGAGGTATATCTGTATGCGGATGACACTAAGCTGTATAGAAGAGTGAGGAGTAAGGAAGATATGGGTTTGCTTCAAGGAGATGTGGAGGGCATGAAGGGATGGTCTGAGCATTGGTTAATGCCTTTTCATCCAAAAAAATGCAAGTACATGCGGATTGGGACCAGCAAGATAGACAAGGTAGGATACAGTATGTATGAAGCGATGGAGGAAGTGAATGCAGAAAAGGATATAGGAGTAGTGATAGACAATAAGTTAAATTTCTCAGAACATTTAGCGGAAAAGATAAACAAAGCCAATAGAATTGTAGGGCTGATAAGGAGGACATTTGTGTCACTTGACGAAGAAATCTTCAGGAATCTCTATACAGCGCTGGTTAGGCCGCACCTGGAATATGCGAACCAGGTGTGGGCTCCATATATGGTAAAGGATATAGAAGCAGTGGAGAAAGTGCAGAGGAGAGCTAGCAAGCTGGTACCAACGTTGAAGAACGCGGGCTATGAGCAGAGGTTGAGGACACTGGCATATAGGAGAAAGAGAGGGGATATGATAGAGACTTTTAAGATAGTGTCAGGAAAGTACGATGAGGATGTGTGTGAAGGTATCTTCTTGATGCAGGAGGGAACAAGAACGAGAGGACACTCTAAGAAAATTTACAAAGAAAGAAATAGGCTTGAGAAGGCAAAGAACTCATTTTGTGATAGAGTGGTAAATGAGTGGAACGCACTGCCCCAGTATGTAGTCGATTCCGAATCAATAAGGGAGTTTGAAAGTAATCTTGATAAAGCATGGGGAAGACAAGATTTGAAGTTTGATTATAAAACAAAAATACAGAATAGTAAAAATGTTGTGTCTGCTACCGCCGCCGCCAACACCGTGAACAACTGCAGCAGTGCAAGTACTGGTATTGAGCTGGATACACAGGCATAGTTTGCCTTTTTCCAGAGGATCTACTGTAAGAAACTGTAAGAAACTGTAAGAATAACCGTCACTTATCCCCTGAAATCAGCTGCCCAGAATCTCACTACAGCGTTCCATCCCTTGCAATGCAACTCTGTACATTAGACCATGTCAAACATAATTATATCATAGCAATCAATACTCATAATACACTCTAAAAGCACAATAATTAATAATAGCCTACTGTACTCCCAATTAGGTAAAAGTTAGGTAGCCTAATTAAAAATGTAAAATCATATAACCTACCATAATAATTCAGCAAGTACCCATACCTAAACGGCCTTTTCACTAGTTAACTTTAACCCTTTCGTTGCGGGTGACGTTCTCGAACGTACTGGCAAGTTACAGCAATTTCCAGGCTTTAAAAGTCTGTAAAAACTGTAAAAATAGAGTGTCAGTGGGCGGGAGCGTGAGGGGCCCACCTCCGACCCTCAGAGCACCGAGCGGCTCACTGAGGTTGACTGTGTCTCGCGCGGGTCTCTCTCTGTGTCTCCCAGCAGTGTAGCCAAGCGAGTGAGTGTTACATAATAGCGGGTTTCCCGCATTTCACTGGCACCACTGCGGGTGAACCAGACCACGTACAGTACACGTTCTGGTGTAATTTTGAAGCTATTCTCGCCTAGTTTTCGGCAGAATACACTTCATTTAATGAAGATGCTTGATTTATCATTCAGGAGTGCCTGAATATGCCCTAATTAGCCCAAAAATGGCCTCAGCCAAAGGGTTAAGTAACAATAGGTAAGAACAAGTAATCATCTGAAATAAACCCGACCCAATGGGGGTCCGAAATTTGACGGTTGGGAAATGAGGACCTCTAAATCAAGATAACAAGTAACTCTTTACACTATAACCCAGTAAAAAAAATTAAAATGAACAATAACCAGGCCTAGGAGATGTTAGTTATTGTTATGCCCTGTTTTTCTACAGGTTTAACTTGGGTAATGTGAGTTCTGAATGACTGGGTATAGAAGGCTGCATGCACAATACAAGGTATGAGGAATAGAGAACACAAAATAAACACACGGTAACACGACACAAGTTCACGTTTATTGAAATAAAGAAATAAAGAGCATAGAAAGATAGTTATATTCGCACAAAAACAAATGATAGAAGGGAACTGCTAGCATTAGCGGATCTGGATGGAGCCTAGTCTCCCACTTCCAACGTTCAGGTATATTCTTCTGATCACGGGTTTAATTAGCAAGTTTATATTTTACTGGAAGACCTCAATATATTCGTATAATTCAATGTCACTGATTTTACCTCTTGCTGGCTGGTCGCGTGCCCACGTAGCAACTCACAGTTAGGATTAGACACGCGTATATTATAGAACACGGAAATCTCTAGTAACCTCATGGGGGTACTGAACTAAGTTTGATATTCTTAAGGCAGAAATATGTAGAACACAAATCAGTGGGCGAACGTTAGATATCACTAGAGTTTTAATATCTGAATAAGGTAATTACGAGAGTCAAGATCGCCTGTTAATTAAAAAACACTGATCGCTTAGTACGTCCCAAATGGAATGGTTAAATATGAATTACACTGGGCAAGGTCTTAGCCACTTTATAGAAAGTTAATAGGTGAGTATCAAGCTAGTACTATAACACTTAGTACTAGTAACATGAATCTTGAATAGTATGGGTAGATCTGGTCCTGGTTATCTTGCTTCCGGTGATGTTGGGGGCTAACGACTGGTTCCTCGGCCGTCCAGATGGTCCAAAATGTAGGAAGTTCTCAAGTCGGATCTCTTGATGATCGTTGCTGGCTACACACTTATATACCCACGAATTTGTGTGAAGGTTATAAGGTGCACGTTAGGACTTGTACATGGACAGATGCTTCTATCAGTCTTCTCTGCCACGGAGTCTGCCGGATCTGGAATCTCTCAACTCCGGAACAACACAAGGGCAGAGCTAGAGGTAAACTGCAGGGTAGTGACCACTGGTTGGTGTCTAGCTTTCAACTGATTTGACTGGGGGCGGGAGTTAGATTTATAGGCTCGGTTCTGGACCCTGTAGACAGTAGGGATCTCGAGTCTTATGGACTTAATTGAGCTCTCAATAGATATGGGGACTAGGTAAGATGGTATTTACTGTTGTGGCACAGGGCGATAGGAAGCCTTTATATTTTCATATAACCGAGCCTTAGTAAGAGGTACTATTTTGGCTATACTGGACGTATTTAGGGGAGAGAGACTGGATCTACTTTGCGAGGAGGATGGGGACAGCTGTGATAGGAGAGTCTCTCTAGATTGTTCAATCTTCATTTTATGGTATAGCGGAGGTGCTAATTTAGTGATCAGAGCATGCAAGAAAGGTAAATGGTTTATTGTGAGGTAATAGAGGTTAGTAAAGGTGTTAGTCATTCATGGTTAGTTCATTGATAGGAAGAATTCCTGTGCTACCTGGCAATGACTCGAAAGTCAAAACAGGGGCCAGGTATACCTCCGCGGGGGTGGGGGTCTCCCTCCTCGGGTGGGCAAAAAGGGGGAGCTGGGCGCCCTCTCTCTGATATAGTCGTCCGGCGGCTGTGGCTAGGGGCTTGCCATATCACCAGTGTTTGTAATAACCCTCTGTGTATGAGACAGATGTGAGTGTCTTTAATACCAAAACCGAAGGTGCCTTAGCTAGCTGGTTTTACTCGGCTGGTTGTTAATTGTAGGGTTTGCTGGATATGGTGGAGACTGGGTTGCTAACTCTGCCACATTTATCTGGAAGTATGGCAATAGAAGTTAGTTACTGGCGGGGCGGCTAGCCTCGCACCGACGACCATTGGGTGCAGGGTTGTGAATGTGTTGTAAGAGAATAGATGGCATGCAAGGGGCTAGTAAAGTTCTAATGTTGTTCTGGCCTACTAAGTGAAGGTAGGCTGGATAGGAGTATATATATAAAAGGTTGGAGAGCGTTAGTAACGGACAATTCAAGGATCTTCAAGAGGTATGAGAGAGAGGCTAGGTCGGACAAGAGTCGAGAAGCGCGGGTGTCTTAATGAGAGGGGGGGGGAGAGTTCAAGGGCTACAGGGAAATTTTGCCCCTAAGGTCCCTGGGCGTGGGGGTGGCATTAGGCTACAATTGATATGGAAGTTTGAAAAGGCAGTAGAATACGTTAGCCAAATGCTACCGGGGAATGCAACTATGGGGTGGTATAGGAGTCTGGAAAAGATAGAGTTATGTGATCAGTCCGAGGGTTATGGATACTATTAGTTGGCCCTGGGAACTGCGTTTTCTATTAAATATAATATCAACAACAGCGGCAGTTCGTAGGGGTACTTAGTTATTGTTTCGGGGTACTTATGACAGATACTGATAACCAGGTTATCTTATATAATCTCTGGTTGGGGTAAGAGGTGTAAGACACGAAGTAAATTGGCGTAGTGTGGACTGTGGATACGAAGGAGGCAAGGGGAAGACGTATGACAATTGTGGAAAGTAAATGGAAAAAGGTGAACACAATGGCGGATAAAATACTTAGCCTAAAGGATTGCATACATCGATGAACGATGACATTATAGTCGTCGTCCTAATAAGGTGATGAAACCTGGTTGATCTGTACTTGGCATAATATGACACAAGGACACTGCCGCTATGTCGCATCAATGCTGGTGGCAGTTAATATTATAGACTTAGTTACTAGAGGAACAATGCAAGGGGTGACTGAGTACGGGTTACACATATCTATACTTGTCATGGAAAATGATATAAGAGGTCTAGGGACAAGCGTGGGTGTTTGAACTTCTAAGATATATAACATCTACTTCTCGGATGCAAGAACATACATAGATATAATTATGGCTGTCTGATGTGTTGGCATTGGCTCAACGTCGGGACAGGCATGGGTGTATTTAATATGAATGTATATTCCTGTTCATCATCTTTGTAGCAAGGACAGTGCCGCTATGTCGTATCAATGCTGGTGGCAGTTAATATTATAGACTTAGTTACTAGAGGAACAATGCAAGGGGCGACTGAGCACGGGTTACACATATCTATACTAGTCATGGAAAATGATATACGGGGTCTAGGGACAGCGTGGGTGTTTTAACTTCTAAGATATATAACATCTACTTCTCGGATGCAAGAACATACATAGATATAATTATGGCTGTCTGATGTGTTGGCATTGGCTCAACGTCGGGACAGGCATGGGTGTTTTTAATATGAATGTATATTCCTGTTCATCATCTTTGTAGTTAATAAGTGTAGGACACGAGGGGGTTAGTGTACGTGAGGTGTGGAAAATGGTCGGTTTAGAAAAGGTAAATGGGTGTGTCCTGGAGCTGTTTAGCCCTGCGGGCTTGGGCCTGTCTGGAATGGCGGGCTCGGTCAGCTGGTCCTTTCGTTCTGTGGACCTTTCTTCCGGGTGTTTCTGTGTGGTGTTCGCTCGTGGCTTCTGTGGTGGGCTTCTTGTTCTGGGGCATTTTAGTTATAAATACTTATTGAATAGGCCTAACTTTGGAACGTCGGAGACACGAAAGGTAAAGAAAACTCAAGGACACGATCTCAAACGAATGTCCTTTCCTGACTTACACGTTAAAATACAATCATATTTACCAAAATGCATGGTTTTATAAACTCAAAGTAATGAACAAGTTCTAAACATACAATACAACTGTTACATTAGTAATTTACTCAACCTGGTCGTCTCTCCGAAATACGAGATGGTCTAAATCCTAAAATGGCGGTCAAGCTTCAAAAGCATTTTAATCAACATCATCGTCCTCAATTCTACTCTTAACCTAAGAAGTGCGCATGGGGGGTATGAGACACCACACTCCTGTGCTGACATATTTGAGCTGTTCCCATCACTAACATCATTATTTTACCATAAATAGCATTAATACTTATCCGTATGCGCCTATTATAGGTTGATTATAAAGGTATTAACCTGTTACAACAATAAAACAAGTGGAAACAGTGTTTGGATGGTCAAAATCGGCGATACAGGCCGGGAGTTACATAATGTATGGCTGAGGCAACCTCCCTGCCCTCCACCCCTCCCCTTGTCTGGAGAAACACTGTTCCGCAATAGTCTCTCTCTCGCTCTTTCCCACACTTGGTAACAGTGATGACAACGCCCTGCTACCAACTCGCTAATGTTAGCACGAAAATTAACCACAGAATAAGGGAATAACAGGGAAAATAGGTGATAACTGAAGGAGGGGAGGAAAGTGGGGAAGGAGGGGAGGTGGAGGAGTGATATTTGGCATGGCCCAGGGGCAAAAAAAAAAAAAAAAAAATTGGGGTGTTTTAAATGGATTTTTTTTTTTCCCTTACTCTTAAGAGTCTTCCCGCAGTCCGCCGGGGGAACTCTTAAGAGTCTCCCTGCAGTTCCTGGGTTAACTGGTGTTCTCGCACTACCTCAGGATTATGTAAAACAGTGAAAGACAAACTAGCAAAATAGGCTAGCCTAAGTTTGGTCGGGAATTATGGAAAAACACAAGAATTGGAAGGCCATCAAATGGCGTCCCTCTGACTGAAATTATTACACACGAAAGCTGCATTTTGTGTCACCCCAAAGTCTGATAACCCACCCACTTATCAGTGGGGTGGCACAAAATGTACAATTTTTACGATCCTGCCTTCAAAATGTATATGCCTACATAATATATACAACATTTGCTTACTATTGTTGAACATGAATGTAAATATATATTACAAAATTACCACTACAAAGTAAAACAAAGAATATAATAAAGACGAAACATCGTAATATATTGGGAGGTTTGACGACCTCCCTTATAACCAAATAACGAAAACCTCTTATTTGGTAGCAGTCTCGGAGTATCCAACGTAGGGCTTATGATCTCAGCCGCTACCACAGCGGGCCAATTTATCGGTACTCACGCGAAGTACCAAATAATCTCTAGAGTTACACCTCAATTCACAACTAGGCACGTTGTACACACTCCGAGACGACTAAAGAAGGAAGAGAAAGCGAAGGAGAGAAAGAATTGTTATAGTTACCCATTTAATCTAGCTGCTCTCCTCATAGCCATGCTCCATTTTATATGAGCCTACCCCAGTACATGAAACAGTATCTAGGTATCAAGTAATCAGTTTAGATGGGATGGGCAGAGGATCGGCATGAGGGTGGGATACTGTGACGTTGGATACTCCGAGACTGCTACCAAATAAGAGGTTTTCCTTATTTGGTTATAAGGGAGGTCGTCAAACCTCCCAATTTAGTAGCAGTCTCTACGTTTCCAACGTAGGGCTTGAATCCCACATTGGAGGCGGACATCCAATAAAACACAAAAACCCAAGCCTTAGCAAAGTAGAGGACCAAGAAAAGACACAAATAAACAGTTTAGTTTATCGGGAAAAAAGAGCGTAACAGTATGGTGCATATTAAGAAAATACAGTTACTAGCGTATCAGTCTAGGGTCTAAAATGCACAGGCAGGTAAAGGAATAGGTCATGTCGACCATTTAATGGCACACCAACATGGGAAAGGTGAAGTCAATTGTAAAGTATTACAATAACAAACAGCACGGCACAGCATGTGGATGACCTCCGAAGACTCTCTTAAGGACAAGACATGGGTATGAGGCATAGGCATACCAATACAAAAACCGCTAGAACAGTATAGTCCAAATGTAATAAACCTTAAGAGTGACATCCGTAACACGAAGCAGACAGTACTGTTCATACAAGTATTGAAAGAGAAAGTCTTTGTACAAGCATACAAAAAGGACTCCGCGCCCCCCCCCCCCCTTGTGTTAGGGAAAGGAATATAATAATAATAATAATAATAATACTTTATTTCAGACTCACACAGTACAGAGGGGACCATACTGGGGTCCATATATACCTTACAGTAACATAAATATATATAAATATATATAAGCTACTGTACATAGGCTACATAAAGTAAAAAGAAATTAAATAATACCCAGCTTGCTATCATGTAGTTCACAGCACTGCCTCAACCAAAAACAGTGGTCATCAAACTACTGTGTTACCAAAACCACTGTCCTAATTGTGTACAGTACCATGCCTCACATCATTTAGCTTCCGGTACAGTATGTTGCTACAGTACAGTATAGGAATATCGGTACTGTACTGCACTATGAGGATCAGTACCGGTATGCTAATTCTGTAGAGTAGCAGACCTGAAATCATTACTTAAGGTTAAATATAGAGCAACTTCCTCCAGTGTGCCTGGATCCTGGAGGTGTACACTATGCTTGGAGTTTGTAGCATTTTAATTATCCTGTTCTCAGAAGTGTTAAGGCGCTGAATGAATTTATATGTTAGCTTTCTAATGAGTGATTTGTAACAGTGTAAGTTCATATAGGCACATAGCGTACTTGTACTCTCATATTTTGAGAGCCCCAGAAACATTTTCATGATATTGTGATATGAGATACTTAGTCTATTAACTGTAATTTTCTTATAGTTCCACCATAGTTGTGCTGTATACATTGGTGAGCAGTAGGAGTTGAACAATGTTATTTTTGTATCCCATGTGCACATATGAAATTTTCTTAATATTGAATTTCCCTGCATGTAAAGTTGCCTTCGCTGATGACCCATATCCTCATCATCTGAGCGATCACATGAAATATAGTGTCCTAGATACTTTACTTTACTTACTTCTTCTATAATTTCTTCATACAAATGGAATTTAGGTAGCTTTGATTTCAATAGAAGGTTAGATTTAAATATTATGATATTGCTCTTTATAGGATTAAATTTGACTGAATGTTCGATTCCAAATTTTTCACATACTCTTAATAATTTATCCAGTCCTGCTCCAGAGGGCGCGATTAAGGCTAGGTCATCAGCATACATGAGATGATTTACAATGGTGCTGCCAATACAGCACCCAGTGCGAGTCTTGTTCAGCTCCAGACTAAGATCATCCATGTAGACGTTGAAAAGATACGGAGACAATATCCCCCCCTGCCTAACACCATTGGTTACGGCGAAAGAGCCTGACAGGATGTTGCCCCATCTTACACACATTTTTTGATTAGCATACCAGAAAATAAGTATCCTAACAATATAGCTAGGCACTCCCCTGTTAACTAATTTTTCAAATAAGGTTTTGTGACACACCCTATCAAAAGCCTTACTTGCATCAAGAAAACAAGAGAAAATTGAGCTATTTAGTTTGTTGTATGTATCAATCACTTCTTTCAGCACATATATGCATTGATCTGTGCCGTGATTTTTCTTAAAGCCAAACTGATTGCTGCTGGTGACAATATATGCAGACATTCTTTCTAGCATTATCATTTCAACTACCTTACTCACCACACTAGCAAGTGCTACTGGGCGGTAGTTGTCTTTTGCTGTAATTTTACCTGATTTATCTTTAATGACAGGAACAAGTATTACGGATATCATAGACTCCGGCAGGACACCATGCGTAAATAGACTGGTGATGCAAGAACTAAGTTTATCTATTAACAACTTATCTGCATATTTAAGATGTTCTGCATATATACCATCCAGCCCACAAGCTTTATTTAGGTTAAGTTTTCTTATGGCATTCTCAAGATCACTTTCAGTCACTTTAATGTCTTCATAATTACTATCTTTCACATATTGAATTGCACCATTAGTAGACCTTTGGTTTAGACTGTTAAGTAGTTCCTTAAAATGAGTTTTCCATAAGTCAGCAATGTTCTCTTCACCCGTAACCCCCTCAACACTGACAGGTAATGGTGTGTTACAATTTTGCATGGATCTGATGTCCTTCCAAAAACAGTTAGTATCCTTTTCTGCCAGACTCTTTGCAAGGGCTTCCTTCCTTAATTGGTTTTCATTTTGCTTAATAAATCTAATGGCATATTGGTCCTAGCCTTTGCTCTTTTGTGAAGTTCAAATATAGGCCCCTGTCTAGGCTGACCTACTTCAAGCCAATGAGACCTAGCATCTCTGGAGGCCTGATACAGGTCAGCCACATAGTCTTGCCAACCTGGCTTATTGAATGAGGACTTATATTTACGGCTATTAAAAATACTTTCCCCCGCTTTTGATAAAGAATCTATTATACTATTGTAAAATTTAATAATGTCCTTTCTGTGTTGTGCATCACTACATTTTGGATCCCTGCATTGTGCTACACCATTACCATCATATTGCACCCTATTTAATAAGTCCTTGGTTTTATCACAGTACATTTGGCACTCTTCATTTGAGATTACATTCCATAGAACTTTTGCCTTGATGCTATTGCTAGTTTCTGTTATTTCCGGTGCTTTATTAATTTGGATTGTTAATTCTATAGGTATGTGGTCGTCATCCGTAATGTCGTATCTTATGGCCATTTCTGAGATAGAGTCATGAAAGTCAGAGCTAGAGATTGCATGATCAAGCCACGACCTGGTCTCCCATGCTTCACTAACATATGTATAGCTATTTTCTGGAACAGGGTGTCAATCCACAAAATATGAATTGTGTTATCATTATGGTTTATTATTTTGTTATCATTAAAAAATACAGTATGGGACGAAGAGACACAGGAGACGGTGGACGTCACCATATGACACTCTGTAGTTACACTACATGGGTAGGAGGCAGAAGCAGACCAACACAAAACCCGGAGACAGTGGAGTCAGAATGTCAAAACTGTAAGAGCGAAATCCTAAAGTGAAGCCAAGTGTAAAGTATTCACAAAAACACAAGGCATGGCATAGCTGGCGGACGGCATCACATGACACTCCGTAGTTACATGACATGGGTAGGAGGTATAAGCATACCAACACAAGACCCGGAGACAGTGGAGTCAGAATATAAAAACCGTAGGAGCTACATCCTCAAGACGAAACAGACAGGACATACACGTATTGAAAGAAAGGCTTTGTACAAGCATACAAAAATACCTCCCCCTTCCTTTTCAGGGAAAGGAAGAAAATACAGTATGGGACGAATACAGCATGAAGAGAATCAGGATGGATGACGAAGCAGGTGACATGTTGGTTGAACGCAATCCAAGGGATATCCAGCCCGGCCGAGGACATGGAGAGGTATGAAGAGACAAATGCACGGCGGGGGGACCATAACCCTGTGGCGGTTATGCCAGTGTATAAGTGGAAGAGCCCTGACCACTTGCCGTGGTGGCGACGACCCATATGAGATTGGGAGCCCCACCCCACCTCACATGACGCATCGGTGTCTATCCAGTTGGCCGCCGGGGGAGCAGTCCAGGGCACCGCCGCAGCGAGCGACCCAGTGTGACAGTCTCATATGTAGCAAGCGCAGTACCAGCCACAGCCAGTAAGGGGGGGGGGGGGGGGGGGCGATACAGGGAAGTGGTAGGGGACCAGCAGAACAAGGTGGTCGAGTCCGAGTCAGGCCGACAGGCACGGTCAGTGCCACCCAAGGTAATGATCCGAGAACACATTCGTGAACGAGAAACGGGCAGAACACGACACGCGAAGTGTTGACGCTAAAATGCCCCAGAACGAGAAGCCCACCATAGAAGCCACGAGCGAGAACAACAAAGAAACGGGAACAGAAACACCCGAAGGAAAGGCCCACAGAACGAAAGGACCAGGTGACCAAGCCAACCAGTTCAGACAGGCCGAAGCCCGCAGGGCTAAGCAGCTCCAAACCACACCTGCCTATCGCTTCTAATCACTGACCCTTCCCCCACCTCGCGTATCCACTACCCCTCGTGTCCTACACCTCTTACCCGCCAGACTCTACCTACATGATGATGAACATGAATACACCTTAATTTAATACACCCATGCCCTGTCCCTAAGATAAGATATCAATATCAACATACCCTAAAATACCTTGTCTTGCCAGACTAAGTTTCTGAAGACCAACCGCCCCCATAAATCTATGTATGTTCTTCCATCCGAGAAGTAATATGTTAACCCCTTTCTTGCCAGACTAAGTTTCTGAAGACCAACCGCCCCCATAAATCTATGTATGTTCTTCCATCCGAGAAGTAATATGTTAACCCCCTAAAATACCTTGTCTTGCCAGACTAAGTTTCTGAAGACCAACCGCCCCCATAAATCTATGTATGTTCTTCCATCCGAGAAGTAATATGTTAACCCCCATGTCATAATTGATAAGAAACTATGATACCCACGGGTACACCATTGTATATATAACCATTATTCCTGCAAGACCTAGACAGAGATAATGACTGAAGATGTTAGCAACCATGCAGTAACTCTAATTCTTACCCCAACCAGAGATTGTATAGATAACCCTCTTTTACCATTGTCTCGACGCATATCTACCACGAAACAATAACGAAGCTACCCCTATGAACTGCCGCTTTCTTTGGTATATATTTCATAGAAAACGCAGTTCCCAGGGACAACTAGATCAGCAAGAAATCGTGTCAACTAATAGTGTCCATAACCCCTCGTATTGACGCGTAATAGTACACTATGTTTTTCTCTACTTTTATCCACAGTCAAGCACACACCTACAGCTAACCTCATCTTCCCCACAGTCCACATGATTCTATAATTTCCAGACTCATATACCACCACCTATTGCTCATCCCCCAGTAGCGTTTGATTACCCTACCTTCCCTGTCGGTAACCCCCAGTCTAAGATACCAACTGTAGCCTAATGCCACCCCCTACACCCAGAGACCTTAGGGTCAAACTTCCACGTAGCCCCCCTTAACCCTCTCCCTCTCGTTAACCCCCACACTCCTCAACTCCCTCCTAACCTAGCCTCTCCACCATACCCCCTGAATATCCTTAACTTTTCCGTTACTAACATTCTCAAACCTTTTGTATATATACTCCTATCCAGCCTACCTTCCCCCAGTAGGAAGGAACACCATTAGAACTTTACTAACCCTTTGCATGCCATCTATTCCCTCACAACCCATTCACAACCCTGTACCAAATGATCGTCAGTGCGAGGCTAGCCGCCTCGCCAGTGACTAACTTCTATTGCCATACTTCCAGATAAATGTGGCAGAGTTAGCAACCCAGTCTCCACCACATCCAACAAACCATGCAATTAACAACCCAACCAATTAAACCAGCTGATCAAGGCACCTTCGGTTTTGGTATTACGAACACCCACATCTGTCTCATAAACAGAGGGTTATTACAAACACCGTCTTGTAATATGGCAAGCCCCCAGCCACAGCCGCCCAGACGACCATCACAGAGAGAGGACGCGCACCTACCCCTTTCACCCACCCGAGGAGGGAGACCCCTACCCCTGCGGAGGTATACCTTACCCCTGTTTTGACTTCCGGGTCATTGCCAGGTAGCACAGGAATTCTTCCTATCAATGAACTAACCATGTATGACTAACACCCTTACTAACCTCTACTAACCCACAATAACCCATTCTTGCATACTCCGATAACCAAATTAGCACCTCAGCTATACCATAGAATGAAGACTGAGCAATCTAAGAGAGACGCTCCTATCAAAGATGTCCCAAACCTCCTCGCAAAGTAGATCCAGTCTCTCTCCCTTAAATACTTCCAGTATAGCCAAAATAGTACCTCTTACTAAGGCTCAGTTATATCACATTATGAAGGCTCCATACAGCCATGTGCCACAACAGTAATCACCACCTTACCTAGTTCCCGTATCAATTGAGAGCTCAAATAAGTCCATCAAAACTCGAGATCCCTATTGCCTACAGGGTCCAAAACTGAACCTATAAACCAAGCTCCAGCCCCCAGTAAAATCAGTTGAAAGATAGACACCAACCAGTGGTTGGTCGCTTGAGTTGACCTCTAGCTGTATCATTGTTTGTTCCTGAGAATTGAGTTCCAGAGCCGGCAGACTCCGTGGCAGATTTAGATAGAAGGATCTGTCCACGTACAAGAAATCTACGTGCACCTTATAACCTTCATACAGACCGGGAAGCTGAGCGATCGACGTGAGATGCGCTTGGCGTTAATTCCGATCCAGATTGACAGGAAGATCCTAATATCTGTGATTCAGGTCTAGAAACCAGAGGGTATATAAGACTGTAACCAGCAACGATCGCCAAGAGATCCGTCTTGAGAACTTTCTACATATGGACCATCTGGACGGCCGCGGAACCAGTCGTTAGCCCCCAACATCACGGACGCAAGATAACCAGGACCAGACCAATCAAATACTACCGAAGATTCACTCTATCAGTGCTACAGTGTTACAGTGCTATTTAGAGACTCACTTATTAATATTTCTATGAAGTGGCTATATCTTTGCCCCAGTATAATTCATATATAACCATTCCATTAGGAAGTGCTAAGCGTATCAGTGTTTATTAATTAACAGGCGATATTAACTCTCGTAATTACTCATATATCCAGATATTATTACATAGCAGTGAAACCCTAGTGATATCTGATGTTCGCCCACTGATTTGCGTTCTATGTGTTTCTGATACAAGAATATAAAACTTAGATCAGTACCCCCCTGAGGTTACTAGAATTCCTGTGCTCTAAAATATGCGTGTCTAATCTAGTCTGTGAACTACTACTTGTGCACCAGAGCTACCAGTGATAAATCTAATAGTGAATATGAATCTATAAGTAACATTTATGGTCTCCAGTATATAAACTTGTGAATAAAGCCAGTAATCAGAAGATTAATACCTGAACGTTGGAAGTGGGAGACTAGGCTCCATCCAGATCTACTTAATGCTAGTGTTGTTCAATTCTATCATTTGTCTTGTACGAGTATTCATATCTTCTTATGCATCATATTAATCATCATCAAGAAAACTACAGAAGTGTGTACATCAATTAAAGTGATCGTGTGTCTTGTTACGGTGTGCTTATTTTGTGTTCTCTATTCCTCATACCTTGTTTTGTGCATGCAGCCTTCTATACCCAGTCAGTTAGAACTCACATTACCCAAGTTAATCCTGTAGAAAAACAGGGCATAACAGACGCGTACACCCGACTCCGGGGAACAGGAGCACTGTGTAGGGCCCATGGCCTTCAGTGTGAAGGTGGGAGGCCCGCCTTGTTAAATAGCGAGTGCGAACCCCAGGCATGCGACACGGACGACTACAGCGAGTGTGTCCAGGACACAATATGTGGAGATGGGATCCCGATGGCACCTCCCCCATACAAGGACCGGATTACCTGGGCCACCTCCTGAGACACTGCGTCGATGACGGGGAAGGCGCCCGAGAGGAGGTTGATACCTCCACCTCCAGGCCAGACCCTTCTATACCACCGTCGTGCCCACGACCGGCGTGGCTAGTGCCGGAAGTGGGGGCGGGAGAAGCCGGTGCGGGCGCTTTGCGGCAGGCCCACCACCAAGTCAATGATACGGCCGGGTGAGTGGAGAGGGTATTGGCCAGGAGGAGCTAGGCGTTGTGCGGAGCATAGCCTCCCGTAACTTGTCACGGAGAAATGAACTACCATGGCCAACCCCCGTCCACCTGGCCGTCCCGACGAAAACGGAGAGCGGGCCTCACGCTCCGGCCCGTCCCCCTCCTGTCCGAGCAAGGGAGCATAGGACGAGGGTCCCAGCATAGGCCACCCACAGGACGGAACGGCAAACCGGGTACGAACGGCTACGGGAGGAGCGTATACAACGCCCCCCGCGGCCCGTCCCATAGCCCAAGCCCCGGCGATGGACCTCCACTCGCATGGTTGGAGGAGGACGACAAGGGCTTCGCCACGACTTCCCATTGTGCGGAGCATATGTCGCGTAGCACAAGCAAGAAAGCCACCTGCCAAGCCACCCCCAGGAACGTCAGTCCCGGACGTAAAAGGTCCGGCAGGAGGAGGTGGCTGCGGACGTCGGCAGGGGCTGACGAGCAGAAAAAACCACCCGAACCTGCCGACGGCAATGGGTGGCGAACGTCCTGGACTGGGCAGGAAAAGCGAAGTCAACGTAGGGCTTAAGAACCCAGTGAAGTCCGAGGAGCGGAGCAGCAGGCCAGACACAAAAGCGGAGGCCACGGTGGGGTGGCCGATTCCCAGAAACAGATCCAGGGTAGGCCTACATCAAAAAAGTAGAAAATTCGCTTGTAGAGCGGAATTCTAGAAAAAGAAGAAGAGCCAGAGGACACTAGGACACACAGGAGGGAGGCCTGTGTGGCGACAAAACGCGTGTAAACACGAATGTCGAGTCAACCTGTCAAGGGAATGTGTGCCGACACAGGTCGTCCATCATGCGACCATTCCCCCCCCTCCCCCCCCCTTTCCCGAACCATCCCGAGGACATCAGTGAGACCGAACGGGGAATGGAGAGGAGAGGGCTGGACACAGGGCAGATGCAAGGCATACGTAAGTGGAGAGGAGATCCCATGAGAGACGGAGAAACCCCGTGGCCCGTCGGCCTTCCACCGAAGCAGGGAGCGATTCCAGGAGTTGAAGGGCGGAGAGGCAAACTTCACATCGGCGGGGATCGTAGATAACCTCGCCGTAGCAGGCTGTGTGGAGGCAGCACCCCCGACGGTCTAGCATGGTCGACCAATTGCATGTCAGGCGGAAGCAGTTACGGCACCGAAAAATGGGGGGGGGGGAAGCATTACACACCAGTGGAGGTGAGACAGGCAAGATGAGGCAGTATAGCCAAAACAGCATGTGATACCCAAGTAAGACAACATCCAGGAAGACGCTAAGTAGCAAGTAGAACAGGAAAGTCAAGTAAACACCACCCACACAGTAGACCATAAACACCAGGGCTGGGACAAGCCCCTTAGTGAGACCCAACCCTGGGAAACAGGTCCAAATCAATTTTGGGGAAAAAAGGACCCATCCGAAATACCTGAGAATCCTCTGGAAGAGCGGAGGGAGGAGGGGGCGAAGTGGCGGCGGCGTAGGTACTGCCGGCAGTAGAGCGCCCGAGAATCCCCACAAGTACGTTAAAGGAATAAAATAAAAGTTAGGATAGCCTAGGGGTTGACCGACATTTTCACCAGAACCACGTATCCACGAGCCAAGTAGGCCCGGGGAAACGAAAAGGAACTGACAAAAGCATGAACCAGGCGAACGAAATACAAGACCACCAACTATGGACATGTTGAATAAACAAGTCAGAAGGGCTATAGGTCAGTTGAGACCAAAGCAGCATGTTTGTGAGAGAATAAAGGCTGTGTGCCCTATGCTCACACAAAAGCAGAATCCAGAGAAACCTCATGCTCAAGTCTTGTAAAACATCGACACGTAGTCATATGAAAAAACAATAAAACAAAAAGTACATAAAAAAGGGAAAGAAACACAATGCATCCTGCGGGAAGCATATCCCCCCCCCAAGGTACGTTAAGGGTAGTTAAAGTGAACATGAACCCGAAAAGCGAGGGTAGAATAGACACACAACGACCGCTACGCGGCGTTGAGGACCAACCACCCCCGAAGAAAACAAATAAATAAACACGTCTCCAGCACTACGCGCACATCCATAAACACGCCATAATTCCGTAGTAAAGTGCTGCCTACATCACTGAACATCCTTCTAAAACCTCAACAGCCTGAAAAGGCTCACACTCACTGAAGTCGAAGCGAAGGGGACGCAAAGCAGGCACTCGCGAAGCAGACAAAAAAGGCGTGTGACATCGACGGTGGGCGCGAAGTGACTGATACTGTTTCATGTACTGGGGTAGGCTCATAGAAAATGGAGCATGGCTATGAGGAGAGCAGCTAGATTAAATGGGTAACTATAACAATTCTTTCTCTCCTTCGCTTTCTCTTCCTTCTTTAGTCGTCTCGGAGTGTGTACAACGTGCCTAGTAGTGAATTGAGGTGCAACTCTAGAGATTATTTGGTACTTCGCAAGAGTACCGATAAATCGGCACGCTGTGGTAGCGGCTGAGATCATAAGCCCTACGTTGGATACTCCGAGACTGCTACCAAATAAGAGGTTTTCCTTATTTGGTTATAAGGGAGGTCGTCAAACCTCCCAATTTACCAAGTTTCTTTATATTTTTTCCAAGGAATATAGTGTTTAATTGTTGTTTTTCATGGTTTGAGTGGAGGATTTGCATTAACTTACCCATTATTAATTAATCTGAAGATACTCGTCAAATGCCGCCATTTATTGGGTGAATCACGCTTTTACAGTAGGTAAGGAAAATTGTGGGGAGGCCATGCACACTTCCAAAATGTACAAATATTATATTAGATTAGATTAACCTAACCTAACCTAACCTAACTGTTATGCCCGGTCCAAATTGGAACGCGAGATATTCTTTGTACAATGAGCAGCTCTCTAACTGGATAGGTATACCTTAAACTTTAAATAAAGAGACAAAACGGCAGGATACTAAGCACACAGGTAACAAGTTAACATGGGTTTTATTCAGTTTAACACCTGGTTCATGGAGGAGCAAGACATATATTTTATACCTGTAACCTGGAGATCATCAACAACAATAAGAATAATTAAGACATACAATAATCAGGTTATCAAGTAAGCAATAGGAGTCGGACAATGGGTCCGGACTCAAGGTAATAATAATACTCCTAGGATACAATTATAAGGTATCCAAAATGGTGGAGGTACACCTCCTACCCAAATAGATCTCAGAGAGGATCTCAACAAAAGACAAAAGTGCAGTAATAGCAAATGCCGTCTGGATCATGCAATGATGTCCCCGGCATATAGTGACATTAACTGTCTCTAAAGCAATAATGGCCAAGTGGTCATCAACAATGAAGTGGGCTCGGAAAGGCTCACAAATGATATTAATACTATAGGTGTACTAGATCTCACCTGGCAAAGATTAATCCTTAACTCTAATTGTGTACTAGCAAGGTGCTGAAGGCTGAGGTAACAATCGTCGGGAGCTGAGATAGAGTGAAATCTATTCGAGTTATGAACCTGACAATGTTAAATGAATTAGGCTAGAAGTTATACATAGGGACTAGATTACGTGTAAATATGTGTTTGTGTTTGATGCTATGGGTCTTATATAAGCACGCCCCCTCTGTCGGGCTATGGGAGACCAATAACCCGGGAAGGTGCATATATAAGGATCCCTGATAGGTTTGTATAATGGGTCCCGGCAAGTGGGCTAATTAACGTCAATTTAAGTAGGGAGAAGAAAGACCTCTCGCAAGACGTAATGTTAATGAGAACCCCTGAAGATAACTTCTACCACAACCCTGAGTCAACTCTATACCCATAAACGGTACAAAAGCACTTAAAGGAGAGCTGTAGTGAAGAGGAGGGCCCGTAGATCGAGGGAGGATCCAGTAGTCCGGAGGGTGGCTGGGCGTGATGACTCCGGAAGTTGGTCCAGGGGGGGGGGCGGCTGGGCGTGATGACTCCAGCTACTGGTCCAGGGTGAGTCACAAGATGATTCCTTAGACCTTGGCGCCTACCATGGGACCACCGGGTTCCTCTTGCACTCCCACAGTGCAGTGATCCCCAAAGGATATGCTGGAGTTCTGCTACAAGGTTTGGGGGGTTGTTGTTGTTGTTGTTGTTCCCCAAGCTGCCTGGCCGAACAGCCCCAAGGCCCCGAGCAAGGCCAAGGCCATAACTGAGTGCCCCCACAGAACCCTCCCTGCCTACCACAATAAAGCCTGGGTGACCGAAGCCACTCCATGGCGGGGAGCTGAGGAGGGTGCGGAAACGCCCGGGAAACCAAAGTCCCACCCAGGGCCCTGTGCCCCTCAGCAATTATGAAGAGAAAGTTGAGGGGCAAAGGAAAAATGTGACGCTTTGGCTTCCAATCTTGGTAGATTGGGAGGTCAATCCACGGAAAGGTTTGGGGGGTTAGGGTGACTAGCATAATGATCTACCTAGAGTGGCAAGCAGTCTAGATAGTGACATTATAGGTAGTCTAAGGGGGGTCAAGGTAAGTGTCTTCCTTCCTTGCTAGTTCGTGGAACTATCAGAACCATGTAGCAAAAAGAGAATCCAGAAAGGGGAGCCCAAAGTGGGTTGCCCAAAATGAGTCCTCTTCCTGATGGGGGGAACCCGATCTGGTAGATCTCAAGTTACTACACTATCCTCATAATCCCTTGAACAAAACAAGGTAGGAATCCTTTGGTACTTGGTTTGTGCACCGCATCGAAGGCCAGAAAGGGGGAGCCCAAAGTGGGTTACCCAAGCTAGTCCTCTTCCTGATGGGGGGAACCCGACCTGGTAGATCTTCGATCACAGCACACAACTGACAAGTTGAACACCAGCTATCTCTGGCTGTTCTTACCCTGAACTAAATAATACCAACTAAATAATACCAAATGGCAAGCTTAGTTACTGATGTCCAAGCTGGGTGAGTATAAGGCAATCTTCTTGCCCCTACTTAAGGCGCCTGGCTTGAGAGGATCAAGAGCGCTGGGGTGGTGTTGGCGCATGGTGGTTATGTCCTTGTAGCTCTGGGGGTGGCGCACCTGGACTCTGGCTGTACCTTGTAGCTAGATGCTCCCGGGCAGATTCTATTATAAGATGGGGGTGATCACTTCCTGGTGGGAGAGGAAGTGGATGAGAAATGGCATGTGCAGGAGTAGGGTTGGCTGCAGGTTTAGTGGCAGCTAGAGATGCGGTCTTATCATCCTGAGACCGCATCTCACTAACCCTAATATAATATAATATAATATCGTTTTTGAGTAACGTTCAAGCCATTTATTGGATGAATCGCACTCACCGCATCTTTTAAAACAAGAAGAAGAGGACCCAGGTCGAAGGATTCATTGGGTGCAATGCTTTAGCTGCATTTTGTGTCACCCCAAAGTCTGATAACCCACCCACTTATCAGTGGGGTGGCACAAAATGTAAAAAATTTACGAGCCTGCCTTCAAAATGTATATGCCTACATAATATATACAACATTTGCTTACTATTGTTGAACATGAATGTAAATATATATTACAAAATGACCACTACAAAGTAAAACAAAGAATATAATACAGATGAAACATCGTAATATAATAAATATTATGAGGTATTTCAGGTATGGCAGTGTTGCCACTTCATACAAATCTGTGGGAGAAATGAGGCTACGTGAGAGGCGTCATGGGGGGGGGGGGAAGACATTTGTGGGAATGTTCAGAGAAAATATTCGATCTTTAAAATAACGCCATAGCTCCTGTGAATATAATTGTATTAACGTTACTTGGTAAATTAAGCCTTTTTATTTGCCTGCCAACAATATCTTGATGTATGTGTGTGTGTGTGTGCAAACCATAGGTGATAGTAAGAAACATAAAGAACTTTTAAGTGCTGTCAGTAGTAGACAGCAGCCACCCATCACCAACTCCATGTGCCCAAAAGCTCAAGATCCTACTAGAATTGCTGAACTAAAGGTTGCTGTTTATATCTCGGAACACTCCTCTAACCTTGCAGTAGATCACCTAGGGGAATTATTGCCTAACTTAGACAAAAAATCTGCTTACCTCCAAAGCATAAAATTGCATAGAACTAAGTGCAGTAGATTACAGAGAAATGTAATTGCACCCAGTTTTGCTAAAAATCTCCGAGATGATATAGGAGACCAACATTTTAGCTTCATAATTGATGAGAGTACGAATGAAGCAAATGTTTCTTGCTTGGCTCTTAGTTAGTGTACGTTACTTCAGTGCTACAAAAAGATCACTAATCGATACTTTCTACCGCTTGGTTCCATTGGAAGATTGCACGGCTAATACACTTTATAAAACAGTAAGAAAATGCATGGCAGAAGATGGATTGAAAATTGAAAATTTGATAGGTATAGGATGTGATGGTGCTAACTCTATGGAGGGTTCTAACCATTCTCTATTAACTCTGCTGAAAAATGACAACCCCAACATAACCTTGTTTCGGTGTGTCTGTCACTCCCTGCACCTAGCTGCCAGTAAAGCGTCAAAAAATATGCCAACAGTGCTATCATTCATTGTTCGTGAGTCACACAACTGGTTCTCAAATAGTCCTAAAAGGATTAACAAATATCGGGAATTATATCAAACTCTTGAGAGTAGCACACCAAAGAAGATTCCAGGCATGGCAGCGACTCGCTGGTTAGCCCGTCTGGAGGCTATAACTGTAATTATTGATCAGTGGGAAGCACTTAAGCTCCACTTTCAGTTAGCTGCATCCAGTGAACGGTGCCATACAGCTAAGCTTCTCTTTGAGGCTTATAATGACCCTCAGAACAAATTGTTTATGTTGTTTACTCGGAAAGTATTGAAGGAAGTTGTTGGAGTGAAAACACTTTTTCAAGCTCAAAGTGCTGATGTGACAAAATTAACTCTTGATTTACTCAACATGTACAGAAATATAATGCAACTAGTTGTAGAACCAACTCATCTCTCAAAATGTCCAATTGAACAACTTCCTGGTCTGAAATTTCTAGATCAAATTATGGCAGTATGTGCTATTCAGTTTGGCTACGAGTTTAGCATTACAGCTTCCAATTGCCCCCTTAATGAAACTCAAGTCACATATGTCAAGGAGCGTTGTAAAAGCTTTGTGATAGACTTGATCAAAGAAGTGCAGATGCGGCTTCCTGAAAATATTGAATGTCTACTTATGCTAAAACAGTTAAATCAAACCTATGCTACCTCCCAGTGTAAGGGCAGCATCTCCTCATTAGCTGCAAAGTACCAGTCAACCTTCAGGGATATGGATCAACTAGAGAATGAATGGCAAGCATTATGCATAGAGCAGTGGTCTCAAGCAGGCTTGAAGGATGTTGTGACATTTTGGGCTGAAGTTAATGAAAAGAAAAACTCAATTGGGGATCAGAAATATTCAAATATTGCATCCTTAGCATTAGCACTTCTTTCACTTCCATTCTCTAATGCTTCTGTTGAAAGGATATTTTCACAGATGAATGTGGTGCACACAAAGCTGAGAAATCGCCTGACTGTTCGGAGTGTAGAAGCACTTTTGGTAATAAGATATGGACTAAAACGTCAGTCACAAACATGCGTAAATTTTGAGCCAACTGTTGATATGTTAAGGAATTACAACACCAAGGATACCGGTACTGATGATGACGATGTGGAAGACCAGGAGGAGGAACCAGTAACCCTGGAAGATTAATGCATGCCTGAAGCTTCCACATATGCTTTAGTAAGTATATATAATAAATTAATCAGTGATAGGCAATATGGTTTTAGACGATATCGATCAACTGCAGACATTCTTTGCCTTCTTACGCATCAAATCAACCAAGCTACAGACCAACATGGTGAAACACATACAATAGCACTGGATATATCAAAGGCATTTGATAGAGTCTGGCATCAATCCTTATTGTCGAAGATGTCACACTACGGCCTTGCATCATTAGTTCCACTAATTTCTTCTTATCTTCATAACAGAAAAATATGTGTAATGGTAGATGGCCTTTATTCTCAATTTCACTCAATAAATGCTGGTGTTCCCCAGGGATCAGTTTTGGCCCCAACTCTGTTCCTCATTCATATCAATGATCTCATATCTACCACTCATAATCCAATACATTCCTACGCAGATGACTCAACACTCCACAGTTCCTTCACATTTACCAATTCTTTCACCCAACCCGATCTTATAAATTCAAAAATAAACACTGCAATTTCTCTGAACCAGGACCTTTCTAGAATTAATGAATGGGGACAAAAGAATCTAGTTTCCTTTAATGCACAGAAATCCAAGTACATTCAATTTTCTAACCGACAGAATCTCACTGACTCCCATATATTTTTTAATGATGTAAATATTCCCACTTCCCCTAGTATTGACATTCTCGGTGTAACATTAACTACTAACTTGAGCTGGACACATTATGTTAGAAGCATTACTAAGAATGCCTCTAAAAAACTGGGACTCCTGTACAGAGTTCGAGAATTTTTCACTGACGAGCAGTTGGCCGTAATATATAAAAGTCATGTGCGTTCTCAGATGGATTACTGTTCACCTCTGTGGGGTGGAAGTGGAGTGGTTGCATTGAGGCAGTTGGACAAAATTCAAAATAAAGCTATTAGATTAATCAATAACCCTGCAATCACACAGGACCTTCCTACATTATCCATACGAAGAAACGTTGCATCCCTTGCATTATTCTACAGATATTTTCACAGCAATTGTTCCGAGGAACTTGCTTCAATTGTGCCGCCTCTCCACATCTTTCCCCGTAGAACTAGGGCAGCTGAGAGCGCCCATGAATTTACACTTTCTCCTCCACAATGCAGAACGTCTGCTTATCAGAATTAATTTATCCCCAGAGCTACTACTCTTTGGAATTCACTTCCCTCGAATTGCTTTCCACAAACTTACAATCTACAAATGTTTAAATCCAGTTGTTACAAACATTTTATGAATGGAGGATGCCTTTAGGCACATGGACCTTTTTGTTTTATCTGTGTTTTTCCTTCCTCCGTGCATTGTCTCATAAAAAATAAAAAAATAAAAAAATAAAAATAAAAACATTATGTATAAATAATTTTGTGGGAAAAGTTGTGGGACACTGAATTTTTTTTTTTATGGGAATTTGTGGGAAAAAATTGGTAAAAACGTGGGAAGTCCTATCTTGGAAAGTGGCAACACTGCCCTATGGTAAACAAGCGGCATTGCCCGATCTACATTCTTGCCTAATTACGATTTTATGTCAATGTATTTAACTTGGCTTTATTGTATTGACTAAACTGACCAACAATAACTAACCTAATCCAATAAAATCAAGTACAATATGTTATGCCCTGATTTTCTACAGGTTTAACTGAGTGTAGGTAGGTTCGGCAGGACTGGGCTATGGGGCTTCATGCACAGGACACAAATGAAAGCAATAGAGGGCATAAATAATAGCTGAGTAAATGGTTTATAATGCAGCTTTATTCTCCGAAAAATCACTGGTAGAATATTGGTTATATGTGAATTCGAAACAATGGCAAATTGGATAAGTCTGTGTGTACTTCTGGACTTTTATAATCTCTTAGCACTGTTCGCGGATTTGGATAGAGTTCGTTCGCCTCCCACTTCCAACGTTCAGGAATAATTCTTCTGATCACCTGTCCTCAACGATACGTAGGCTATGGAAATCCTTAGTTATCTTGAGCTGGTGTGTCGGGGGTTAACAGCGACTCCGTGGCCGTCCAAGTTGTCCGGTAGTGTAGAGAAGGTTTACAGTTGGGCTAATTTGTCTAGCCGTTGATGACACGTCGTTATGGGACTCCTACTGAAAGCCTTAAATGCCTCTGTCATCGGCGTAGCCAGAGAAAACAGTGGATCGAAATAACGTAAGACAATCGGGAGAACGACTTTTCTTATTAATTCTGGCCTTATGAGGAGGTTCAAACGTGCAAACGGCTTTTCGCCTTTCGGTCAAACAGACAATTGTTTGCCCAGGAATCTTCTCGTCGAGTTTTCTCCTAAACTCGCGTAATCCCTTCTAACATAACCAGATCTTTCTACCTGGGACCGGTTATGAGTTATGATTGCTCTTTAGCCCAAAGTAGTGGCTGACAATACGCTTATGAGACAATCAAAAAGAATTTATGAATCGGTTGTTGAAAGATATAATCTTGCCCCTGGTTTCTCAGTTGCAACAATATATTTGTCAAGGATTGATTCATTCCCTCACAGAGGCACTTAGATCGCGAACACCGCAAATCACTGTATATCCTGAGGGTGGAGCTGGGTAATATATCCACGAGCGCGGCACTTCCGTTACATGGCTTATATCCTCTCGAACTGGCTTGTTTTTGGCGCGGAACTATATATATGGAGAGGGGGTTCCTTTGTCTAACTTTTGGATGTCGGAGGGGAATACAAGTTAAATTAATCCCTTTGTTGAAGAGGGTAGCATTAAAGGTCTATTATAAAGTTAGCATGTAGGCCGCAATAGGAATTACCTTTTTCTGACATTTACACTAAGACAAATTATTAATAGGAGTTGAGAGGAGGATGTTGAAGAAACAAAAAACAAGTTTATCCCGCGCCTTTGGACTCAAGCGGTAAGGCAGCCTACGTTAATATTATCTCTAGGATCCTCCTCTGAGTTAGCTGAATCGAAAACTTGGAGGTTGGTATGGGTTGTAATTACCCGGAGTTTCTAGCAAGAATTTTGGCGGGCATAAGGATGTCGGGTAGTCCTACGCGAGGGGGAGATGCTGGGCCTCTTTGAGGGGAGGAAAGGGGGGTTAGCCTCACGCGCATTAATTCACTGCCCCAGGTTGTTGGGGTGGTTAGTTATATTAGGGGATAGTTAAAGGGAGGTACCAAATAGGTTTTTACTCTCTGCTTACGGAAGCTTTAGAAAATGACTTGCTCGGCACAATTTAACATCCTGATGGCATCCTTTTTAGAGGGAGTTATTAAGCTCGGGTTGGTATGGAAAAACGAGAGGGTGGATAAAAGGTTACCTAAGCATGCTTGTTACTACGCAAAGTATTGGTGGATTAATGAGAGTTAACTTAGGAAAAAGTGACATGCATGAATTGGACGGTATTTTTGCCGTCGTTAATATAAAAGTATAGGACCTGGTTGAATAACTTAAGTTCAATTGTATAACTACTTAGGTGCTAGAACGAATCCCGGAGCATGGGGTAATATACGTTTATCTTTTAAATGGAGAGAAAAACTAGATGGCTTCCCTAGAGCTCTCTGAGAGGATTGTATTTAGATTTGTTAATTAATCTTCTATAAAACAACAGAGATACGAAAAACAGAGTAGTGTGGACTGTGGACTAGAAGGGATGACTGATTTTTTTTTTTTTTAAAAGACCTCCGTCTACGTATTGTGAAAAACCTGTTATCCTCCGGCAAATTGTGGGGTTGAGTGAGTGAAGGGGGGGGGACAGTGAATGAAGGAGGATGCATGTTTTTCATAATACGTGTTGCTAGCCCCAAACGCGCGAGCAACTGTGGCTTTCAACCATCCGACACATCCCCTTTTATTAATGTGCATCACACATGTTACATACAAATAAGGTTTATGTTTTGTTTTACCCTACTGTGGAAAGACTACGGATACACCACTCCTGCCGGGGCCTCACGCAGTGGCATGACCCAGTCCTGTCGAACTGAGCTTATGACGCTGGTGGCATTGCCCCGGAGGATAGCCATCCCTAGTCTTTGCTTGAGCCAGAGGGTTTCCCGGGGTTCTCCTGAAACTTCTCTGATTTTACGGCCTATTTCATTCACCATCTTAAGGGTGGTAGGGCCGAAGACTCCTGAAGTTTCGAATGCCAGGGGCTCGAACTGATGAATTCTGGCGATGGCTTGATATTTTTCTCGCTTTTTATTTTCTGCTATCCGGGCGGCTTCACCTGCTTCGTCGGCGTTTCTGGCGGCGTTGGTTGTGGAGAAAGTGTCAACACATGTGGCATCCCACACGAGGCACCGGCCATTCTTGTAAGAGAAAGTGGTCATCCCATCTGGCCGTTTGCCGTCTTCTCTGTGAAGTCCATGTGGTTCGAGGATTGATGCACAGTTAGCACTCTGCAGGGCCCGTTTTATGACATCATTTAGTGCAGAGTGTCTTGGCAGACGGCCTGCGTTGTAATTACATGACAAGGCATGGTGACCTTGAGCATCCATCCTCCCATCACACTTGCAAGTGTGTGGGTGACAAAACTGCCGCACCCACTCTGAGCGCGATGGCGACCCGGAGCGCTTCAGCATCCAAGTGAGTTCCAAGAGGTGGGATGGGGATGGCGTGTAACCACAAGCCACTCTCCGAACGGGCGGCTGCCTGGAGGCGTGCTTTTGCAACCTGGTCTGCATTGGTTAGGAGATTTTCTTGAGTTTTCTTCGCCGAGATGGTATCCCACGCTTTCTGCTTGCTCCTGGAGGTACCCTGAGGCTCCTCCTCTACTCCTGTACTTCCCTTCCAGGTGTTAATCGCTGCTGTTACGTCCCCATTAAGTGTCATTCCGGGTTGAGAATAAAGGATGGACAATACGAGGTCGTTGGTCGCGATGAGGGAAGAGATAAAGGCTGGGGAGGCAATATCCGAGGCTCTCCGTATGCCCAAGCCCCCGAGGCGGACAGGAAGGGTGGCTTGTGTCCAGGCCCGTTCTTTATATTCCACGTTGGTGATGCTGGTCACTGCTTCTCGGATTATGCTGTCTAATTCTTGGAGGCCGCCATTGTTCGTGTAAGTCATCGATGTGCGCAGGAGGTATTGGAGTTTTGGGATGGAGAAACAGTTCTTGAGCAGGGCCAGAGCTGAGTGGGCATCGATGTGTATCAGGCGACTCACGAGACGTTGAAGCTCCTCCTTTTTAACTTGAAGTGCTGGTGGGATTGCTGCCAGAGTTAGTGGGGAACCTAATAGGGTTTGCTGGTGCTCCTGAAGGATCTTTACATCTGGCAATATGTTTCGGAACAGGGCCTGAGTCTCTTCTCCTTGTTCACGTGTGTGGTTGAGGAGAACAAGTTCACATTTGGTGTCATTTATCACTAGCCCGGCCTGGCCGAGGTCAGTTATGATGTTATTTAGGTCGGTTAGAACGTTCTCTACTGACCCACCCAAGGTTGCATCGTCCAGGTACCATACATTCAGCTCTGACCTTACTTTGTTAGCTGCTGCATCCACCCCTATTGAGAAAAGAGCAGGACCACCTGGATCTCCCTGCTGTAACCCGGTCTCTGATGGGATTACCGTCTCGCCAAAAATCAGGATTGAAGGTTTGGAATAAGCCTGCCAGAGTAGGGGGTACAGAGTGGGGATGTGTTCTTGAGCTGCACGGAGGAAGACATCCCTGCGAATGCTGTTGAATGCGTTCCGCATGTCAATCTTTAGAAGCACTCGTTTTTCTTGGGCTTGGCTGAGGTAGGTGCGGGTTGCGTGTACAGCAGCTTCACACCCCCCTGGAGTTCCGAAACCTAGTTGAACTGGTCTTAAGTGTTGACCTAGGCCATTCGAGAGTGGTTTCAAACCCACCTTTGTGGCAAGGCGGCGGAAGGTGTTCCCTACTGCTATTGGGCGCACACCGCCATCTTTTTTTGCCAGTGCACAGAGTGATGCCCCAAAAAATAGGGGTGTGGCACAGTCGGGTACTTCCCCTCTTAAAACCATGTTGATGAATTTGGTGAGGGTTTCCAAGAGTGCCTCCCCAGCAGCTCCTGATCCCTGACCCAAGAGGCCTTTGAGGTGGGCGGGTCGGATACCATCTGGGCCCGCGGCTGAGCCTGCTGGGAATGAAGTCACTGCGGCGACCACCTGCTCCTTCGTGACAACTAAAGGTTGGCGCATCTGATCATTTGGGGCAGGGGGGAGGTTTAGGTCCCTAGGTGTAGGTGGGTGCTTTTCTTGTAGGGCTTCAACAACTTCGGTGCCTTGACCAGCAAAACCTTCTGAAGAGGACAACAGTCTGACGGCCCCTTTGATGTCACTATCCGCCAGCTTCGCAGCGACCCTCTTACGTAGCTGTTCAGCCTCTTCCTCTTCCTTCTCCTGGTGCTTCTGGGCCCTGTTTGGTTGCTGTTCGGGGGGTTCCACTAGTTTGTTTCCATCCATATACTGTGCTACTTGACGTTTCACTCTGGTGGCTAGTGAAACCTGAAGATGGTCTTGTATGTTGGTTCTGGGTGGTTTTCGGAGGGCCCCATAGGAGAAACCCATGAGCCGTGCCCATGCGAGGGATGTCTTGAGCTGTAGGGCCTGCTTTATGATGGTTGTAAGGGCCTCCGCCACTTGGATTCTGGCTCCTTTAGGTACCCGGGCAAGGACCTGGATCCGCGCTTTCCATTTGGTCACCAGTTGGGTCAAGTCGGCGACCGGTGTTGCCGGTGTTGCCCCGGTTGGCTCTGCAGTGGGCCCTGGGCATGCGAGACATTTCCAGTTTGGTTGTTCTCCTGATGTTTTCTTTGTCAGCTTAGCACAAGATAAATGAATAGATCTAAGACAGCCGGAACATTTTCGCGAATTCTTTCTTGCATTGGTTGTTCCGCACTTAAGACACTTAGTATCTGCTAGGCCATAGTCTTCCAAGATTATCCGTTCCTCTGCCTCTACCAAGCCGTCCTCCTGATCTTCCCGTGGTGCTTCCATCTCTACCATGTCTCCCTTGTTTCAGAAACCCCGGGAAATCTCTCCTGGCACATATCTAGATTATTGCTGTTGTTATTAATGTATAATTGGCTGGATGCATAACAATTCACTTATCATAGTCGACCTTTCTGATGGGATATGTAAAAAAAAAAAAAAAAAAAAAAAAAAAACATCACATATCATAGTCAACCTTTCTGATGGGCAATTGGCCTGCTTCTCCTAAAGCTAAGTGGTTAAATGTATAAATCCTCGGCATTGGGCACCGGTACAACTAAAAGATCTAACTGATTGAAAGGAAGCACGCCAATTATATCCTATGATTACTTACACTGGCGACGCCACCCTGATGTTGAGTATTAATGAATGCTTAGGATATTAATAATGCTGTCAACATCAAGATAGGGAGAGAGCCAGAGAGTGAGCGAGAGCCAGGATCTGAGTGGGTAACCGGATCTAGGGCAGCAGTTATGGAAAAATTATTAAATTGTACAAAATGTTAAGAGAGAGAGAGAGAGAGAGAGCAGGGGCGGGGGCGAGGGAGAAAGAAAGCGAGCTGGAGAGGGGGCTGGCCTGGTTGGGTATGAAAGATGTAGAGGAAAACAAATAACTAAAATGATAAAAAGCGATCTGAAGTTATAGATAACCAAAAAAATAATGGCAATGAGGCGGTTAAGTGCGGTGATTGAAAGTGGATGGAAAGATGTTAAGGATAAAAAGGAGAGAGAGAGAGAGAGAGAGAGAGAGAGCTGGAGAGGGGGCTGGCCTGGTTGGGTATGAAAGATGTTAGAGGAAAACAAATAACTAAAATGATAAAAAGCGATCTAAAGTTATAGATAACCAAAAAAATAATAGCAATGAGGCGGTTAAGTGCGGTGATTGAAAGTGGATGGAAAGATGTTAATATGCTTTGTGGGCGATGTTTAAACAAGAAACCAGTTCTGTTTACTATGTGCCGAAACACCGTATCATCGCCGATCTTCTGATACGTATATGGGTCACTCAGTCCCACGATACCCCTCCGAAAATCCCCTCTTTTGAGGAGCTCAACCGACCCGTGTGCTCTCACTGTGCTCTCACTGAAGTGCTGGTGGGATTGCTGCCAGAGTTAGTGGGGAACCTAATAGGGTTTGCTGGTGCTCCTGAAGGATCTTTACATCTGGCAATATGTTTCGGAACAGGGCCTGAGTCTCTTCTCCTTGTTCACGTGTGTGGTTGAGGAGAACAAGTTCACATTTGGTGTCATTTATCACTAGCCCGGCCTGGCCGAGGTCAGTTATGATGTTATTTAGGTCGGTTAGAACGTTCTCTACTGACCCACCCAAGGTTGCATCGTCCAGGTACCATACATTCAGCTCTGACCTTACTTTGTTAGCTGCTGCATCCACCCCTATTGAGAAAAGAGCAGGACCACCTGGATCTCCCTGCTGTAACCCGGTCTCTGATGGGATTACCGTCTCGCCAAAAATCAGGATTGAAGGTTTGGAATAAGCCTGCCAAAGTAGGGGGTACAGAGTGGGGATGTGTTCTTGAGCTGCACGGAGGAAGACATCCCTGCGAATGCTGTTGAATGCATTCCGCATGTCAATCTTTAGAAGCACTCGTTTTTCTTGGGCTTGGCTGAGGTAGGTGCGGGTTGCGTGTACAGCAGCTTCACACACCCCTGGAGTTCCGAAACCTAGTTGAACTGGTCTTAAGTGTTGACCTAGGCCATTCGAGTGGTTTCAAACCCACCTTTGTGGCAAGGCGGCGGAAGGTGTTCCCTACTGCTATTGGGCGCACACCGCCATTTTTTTTGCCAGTGCACAGAGTGATGCCCCAAAAAATAGGGGTGTGGCACAGTCGGGTACTTCCCCTCTTAAAACCATGTTGATGAATTTGGTGAGGGTCACTCACTCACTGATTAGATGTATAATAGGTGTGGAAAGAGACGGAAAAGGAGGAACACAAGGACGAAGGAAAAAGAAATACTTAACTTACGAAAACGAAATGCGGGTATAAAATGACGGTATTAGTCGTTAATATAAAGCGAATGAACCCTGGTTGAAATGCACAGAATACGATTCGACATGGGCAGTGCCTCTGTGTCAGATCATATCGATCGGGCAATTTCTGGTTCATATAATATCCTAGGCACTAAAACGAACAGCTGAGCTTGGGGTCGGTGGATGTGACATTTTTATGGCCTATACCCTCTTTCAAGGGGGTGGGAGGGGGGCATAGCCTCGCGCGTTCTACCCCTACGGTTCAGGTGGGGAGTGTGGTTTACTTAGGTTAGAGGATCGTGAAAGCGATACTAGAATAGGTTTGCACTCTCGGTATACTGGGGTTCGAGTCGGAACTGACTCGGCACGGAATAGAAAAACATCCTGATGGGCGTCATGCGAGGGGAAGGTTTATGAAGTTGGGTTGGTAGGCCTACGGGGAGAGGACAAAAGGACAGGGTGGCTTAAAAGTTTACCACTGGGCACGCGGTCACTAAGCAGAGTATTGTGGATAAAACTTTTTCTTACTCTTAGGAATGGGTACATGCATGAGTGACATCGATCTATCTCATAATGGAGAGAGAGAGACTAGGTAGTTTTCCTGCACTTCTCTGGAGATGATCGTATGCAAATTGGATATTAGTAATTATATAAATCAACAGATATGGATTAGTACAAGCACAGGGTTAGGTTAGTTTTCTGTGGATCGGTGGCATACATAGAAAAACGGGTTTTCATGGGGTAACAATTGTTGAGGCGGTTGTACCGAGTTCAACACAGTCACCGTGGACACACACGACGCGGGTATTATAGTTTACGTCTTCTAAAATTAGGGGGCAGGGTTGCTACATAATTAAATACCCGACTGACCTAATCACGATCTGATTGGTTTGAATGGAGACAAGTTGTCTTTAGATCGCCGTCGTACCTACACAATGAAAGTAACATATATAGTCTGCATGCATGGTTGGTACCTTCATTAAATACATACTTAGTCGGTACATCAAGAATGTTCATTGTTAAATTAATGTGGTTTGTATATTAGAAGGCTGTGATTGAGGAGACGTATACATATGTGGTTATGTGAAAGGAAGAAAACGAAGTTGGTGTGTTGTGTGGGTGTCTTGGATGTGGGAACCTACTACTTGTGGTCGACGTGCCTTTGGATCTTTTGTTTTCCGGCCGTGTTGGGGTCGATCCTTTGGTCCCGTCGTTTGAACCTAACATATTCGAAAAGTTGTGAGTATAACACCTTTGGTCGAAGTGTCTTTGTGATCTCTTGTTTTCCTGCCGTGTTGGGGTCGATCCTTTGTTTCCTTCGTTTGAACCTAACATATTCGAAAGGTTGTGAGTATAACACCTTTGGAGTCAGTCATAGAGTCAGTCAGAGAGGAGGGTCACATCCGTCGCGGTCCGGGATTTTTCGACTATCCCGCGGGATACTGGTGATTAAACTTCCAAAAAATCACACACAAAAACAAACGTAGTGTCGCGGTTCTGTGAAGTGCAAAATCGAACCGATTGATAGAATATCTGGAGAGATATACGCGTTTTGGAGAAAAAATCCGTTAACTCCTACAGCAGTGCCACGGCGCTGGTCTAGGACAGGCCTAGGGCAGGCCCATAAGGCGGGTGGAAAGAAGAAGGGAAAGAAAAAATCGTTACGTCCCAAAAGCAAAGTGTTAGCTATATAGTCCTATGAAATCAAACAGGGCTATGGGAAAATAGGAAGCCTAAATTAAAAGTGATAGTGAACATCGTATATCACGTAAATAAACTAAGAAAGTATAATACAGAGAATTAAAGTCAGGGGAACTTTTAACTTTTAGCTTGGGAACAGGACGTATGCTGTAAACAAAATACCCTCAGTGACCGCAAAGACCATAAACACATATATCCCCTTGCTCTCCTGGACACGTCCCCTCCCTCCCCCTATACGATTTTACCAAAAGCGAAACTTAACCTCGACAGGAAAGGGTACCGACAAAACAAATATCGTAAATAATAGCAAACAGAGAAAAACAATATTTAAACAATTAATCAGTGCAGATTATTTCTCGACCATATCGCAGGTTAGTAGTGACGTTATTGGAGAGAAAGATCTCCCACGCAACCAAATGTGGTGAAAATTCGAACCTGCGCAGTGTTGAATCAAGTTGATAGGTAAAATATGAAAATTAAAATAGATACTATATTATACAGGTATAGGTAGCCTGGAAAGTTCGTTATTTTCCTAGAGTGCCGTATATTCCGTTAAACAGTCGACCAAAAACGGGAAAAGTGGTTAGGGCAGTGAGAATTCTGTTTCATAAGATAATTATTGAAAGTGTTACTTAAAGTTACTTAAAGTTTAAACATAACGAGTGTAAACGAGTGGCACTCCCCCCCCCACACTCCCCACAAACCGCGTAACAAACACCTCCTTGTCCTCGAAGCCCCCCCCCCCTCTCTCTCTCAAATGTGGTGAAAATTCGAACCTGAGCAGTGTTGAATCAAGTTGATAGGTAAAATATGAAAATTAAAATAGATACTATATATACTGTAGGTAGCCTGGAAAGTTCGTTATTTTCCTAGAGTGCCAGTGAGAATTCTGTTTCATAAGATAATTATTGAAAGTGTTACTTAAAGTTACTTAAAGTTTAAACATAACGAGGGTAAACGAGTGGCACCCCCCCCCCCCCCCCCACACTCCCCACAAACCGCGTAACAAACACCACCTTGTCCTCCAAGCCCCCCCTCCAAGAGAGGGGGGCTCTCTCTCTCTCTCTCTCTCCCCCATGTAAGGGCGGGTGGGGGAAAAAAAAAAAAAAAAAATGTTTACCAGAGACAACTGTACGAGTTGTAAGATGAATATACACATGCATGAAGGCACCGCATGTCGGATATGCAAGCAACCATACCACTGGATTTGCATAGGATTGACACCAATAAATGAGGCGTACAATACAAGAGGGAAGAACCTCCATTTCTGCGATAGTTGTTTCGATATCACATGGCAAGTCATACAGACTGTAGAAAATACAGAAGTACAAGATAGACTGAAATATTGCCAAGACATAGCTACCTTTCACAGAAAATGGGGAACTATTGGGGCCTCAGGGCCCATACAAATATCACAACCCACACACGCACACCTTCCCATGATAATGCCCACATTGCCTCCTGCACATCAACACACATCGCCTGCCGAACAACAACCTTTCGCACCCTACATATACACAAACCCTGCCGCACATCTCCCCACACCTCCCCAGACTCAGAAAACACCCACATTAATCCCATCTATGGCCATTGACCACCCTACTGCTGTTGATCAAATACAATTGCAGGATGAACGTAGGATGCAACAAGCCCCCATATCAGGCTCCCCTTCCACATCGTCTCCCCCCTCACCACTGCCACCTGCCCACCTACAACCGACCCGTAACTCCACCCCCCTGCAGGCCTCACCCACCCATACACCAAGCCTACTATCACCCACAACCACACTTAGCTCACCACATAACCCCTTGCAGCCCCAGCCCCACCTACTGGGGTTGTCTACACCAGTGTGCAGATATTATCTGGAAAGAAGGTGCTACTTTGGTCAAAAGGGCGAATATAATGGGAATTCATGTAGATTTGCTCATCCCAAAATTTGCAACAACATAACCAGTCATGGAAAATGTAGATTTGGTGAAACCTGCAAATACCACCACCCATCCCTTTGCAAGACATCACTTAAGAACAAGACCTGCTACAATATGAAATGCCCAGCTTTTCATATTAGAGGGACTTGGAGATATGCTAGACCTAACACGAATGGTAGCCCAAAAAACTCTCTAGCTATGCGAGGACGAGACAGAGGAAAAAGGCAAGGAGGGAAAGGGCAGATGAAGATTAAGAGACTGAGGGAGATGGAAGAGCACATAGAACACCTCGAGCACCTCCTGGCCTCCCAAGAGTGGCCAATACATCCCGAAGACTATTAGGTACACATAGTACTCCAAACAATCCCTCCCCAATCTTGTTTGCAAATATCCAAGGCCTAAAAAATAGAACCACGAACAAAGTACCATTTATTAGGGGCCTGCTAGAAGAAGGAAACGCTATATTTGCGGCTCTCACAGAAACTCACATTAAAGATCAGGAAGATAGTGAGGTATGGATTCCTGGTTACAACCTACATAGGGCGGACAGAATGCATAGATCACATGGAGGTGTAGCCTTGTACATACATGACTCACTGATATGTACTGAATTCCTAAATAACAGTAATGAAGTGGTGGAAATACTTGGAGTTAAAATAGAATCCCTAAATTTAGCAGTTATTGTTACATACAGGCCTCCAGACTCATCCCGAGAAGAATTCAAAACCCAGCTCAACAAAATAAAATCAGAAGTGGAAACCCTGGGGAACCCAACACCAAATATTATATGGCTAGGAGACTTTAACCTACCAAACATTAAATGGAGACAACTAGAAAACCAGTTAGTGGCAAATAACACCGGAGAAGCAAATACTAATACGAGAGAGCTTTTTGAACTTTGTGATTTTTTTAGTCTTACCCAACATATTGCTGAACCCACACGGGAAAACAATATCTTAGACCTGGTCTTCACTAACAACGACTCTCTAGTACACAGCATTAACATATCGGACACAACATACTCAGATCATAAATTAATTGAGATCAAAACAACCTTAGAAAGTGTACAGACAACCTCAGAATCGAGAACAAAAACCGGCCCCTTCAGTAAATTTAACTTCAATAACAAAAACATTAGGTGGGAAGAGGTAAATCAAGAAATGGAGGAAATAGACTGGGAAGATTTAATGGATAACCTGACACCAGCAGAATGTCTAGTCTTAATAACAGAAACCATGACCCAAATCTGTAGCCACCATATACCTGCAAGACAAACAAAACTAAGAAGCAAACAAGATCGGGAAAGGAGGAGGCTGTACAGAAGAAGAAAATTACTCACACAAAGACCCACACATCAAAATCTACAGGATAGGCAAAAGGTCGAAATAGATAGAGAAATTGTGGAAATTGAACAAAGGCTAAGAATATCATATGAACTACAACATATGGAAGAGGAGAGGAAAGCTATTGCAGGTATAAAGGAAAATTCCAAATACTTCTTTTCATACGCCAAACAAAAGGCTAAAACAACATCAAACATCGGCCCACTGAGAAAAGGGGACGGCTCTTTCACAGGGGACAAAAAGGAAATGAGCGAACTCTTAAGCAGGCAGTATGAAATGGCATTCAGTGAGCCTGATGAAACAAAAGTCATCAGAGACCAAAATATATTTTTCATGGAAACCTCCCCCACGGAAACCCCTCAGATGCTGGATATTGATTTCGGTCCAAAAGACATAGAAGAGGCCATTTCCAACATGCCATCCCACTCGGCACCAGGCCCGGACTCTTGGAATTCGATCCTAATGAAAAAATGTAAGGAAAACCTCTCAAAACCCCTGGCTATAATGTGGAGAAGGAGTCTAGACACTGGTGACATACCAGATAGCTTGAAAAACGCAATAATTGCCCCACTGCATAAAGGAGGGAGTAAAGCACTACCAAAAAACTACCGCCCGGTAGCTCTAACCTCTCACATCATTAAAGTTTTCGAGCGAGTCCTGCGAAGCAAAATTTCAACATTCATGGAGACAAATGAACTACACAACACCGGTCAACATGGGTTCAGAGCGGGAAGATCATGTCTCTCACAACTTTTGGAACACTGACAAAATTCTTAAAGCGCTAGAAGAAAAGAAAAACGTGGATGTCATTTACACCGATTTTGCTAAGGCATTTGATAAATGTGACCATGGTATAATAGCCCACAAACTGAAAGCAAAAGGTATAACTGGGAAAATCGGACGGTGGATATACAATTTCCTCATAAACCGAAAACAATCGGTAGCAGTAAACCAAGTCACTTCTGAGCCTTCGGATGTCAAAAGCTCAGTGCCCCAAGGAACAGTGCTAGCGCCCCTTCTGTTCCTCATACTAATTTGCGACATAGATACCAACACCAGACACAGTACGGTGTCGTCTTTTGCTGATGACACAAAATTAAGCAAGATAGTAAACACACAAGAGGACACGGGCCGACTGCAGGAAGACATGAATGTAGTGTTCCAGTGGACCAGGGAAAACAACATGCAATTCAATGAGGAAAAATTCCAATTAATACAGTACGGAGATAATAATGGTGTTAAAGAAATTACAAATTACTTAACAGAATCTAACCACATAATAGAACGGAAAGACAGTGTGAAAGACCTTGGGGTATTAATGTCTGAAAATATGGGTTTCAAAGTACATAACCAGGTCAAAGTGGCGGCTGCGAAACGTCTAACGGGTTGGATTCTGCGTACTTTTAAAACACGCTGTGAATTGCCTATGATAACGCTCTTCAAATCTCTAGTGCTACCGCGGCTTGAATACTGTAGCGTATTAACATCCCCATACAAAGCAGGTGAAATAAATGACGTAGAGAGTGTACAAAGAAATTTCACTTCGCATATAAGTTCGATAAAACATCTACACTATTGGGAGCGTTTAAGAGCACTGAATCTGTACTCACTGGAACGTAGAAGAGAACGTTACCTAATAATATACACGTGGAAAATCGCAGAGGGTTTAGTACCAAACCTACATACTCCGATAGTCATGAAATTCAGTGATAGGAGAGGCTGGGAATGCGAAATCCCCCGGATGAATAACAGGGGTGCTATGGGCTCTCTGCGAGAGGGCTGGTTATCACACAGAGGCCCACGTCTCTTCAACAAACTCCCACGGCGAGTAAGAGACATGAGGGACATCTCGTTAGACAACTTCAAGAGAGCCCTAGATGTTGAACTGCAAAATGTGCCAGACGAGCCCATCCTCGCAAGGGAGCGAGCTGTCGCTTCAAACAGTCTACTGCACCAAATCACCACCCATAACGAGGGGCGTCGCGCTCCTTGGTGCCGCTAGAGGAGCGGCGAACACATCCAAAGGTATCCAAAGGTAAGGTTTGGTCGAAGTGTCTTTGGGATCTCTTGTTTTCCGGCCGTGTCGGCTTCCTTTGATCCTGTGGGTGCGTATTTTTCTTTCCGGCTGTTGGGTCCTTTCGTCCTTGCCGGCTTCCGTTCTGGTTCTTGCGGAATTGTTACTGGGTTGTGGGTCGGGAGGTTGGTGGGGGACATTCCTTTTGGTGGTATTTTACTTCCCTCCCCTTCGTCGTAGGTTCGTCCCCGAGCCTCAAGGGTGAAGAAGAAAGAGAGTCCTTGGTGGTGTGTCATAGGTAGTATATGTAGGAGTTCCCACCAATGGATGGAGCAGGCATCCGGGGTTTTGAGGGGATCGATGATTACCTGAAGGAATGACGTAGTGGTGTTTATTATGGAGGCTGTGATTGCTTCGTGGGGGGCTGGAATGCGGACTACGTGTCCAGAGACTGTGGATATTTTAACTCTCTTAATGAATGGTGTCGTGTTCATTGGGGTGGCTGAGTGGTGAGTTGGGGAGGGTGGTGGGAGGTGGAGCTTTACTTTTATTGGTTTGTTTACAATCTGGCTGGGAGGGGCGGGCGGACCGCTAGGTTTGCGGTTAGCGTAGGGTTTCCCTTTACGTCTGGAGGCTGTCTGGGGTAGTGGGAGGGTTTTTTTTGTTGGGGGGGGGGTAGTTGACCTTGGGTTTTTGTTGTCATGGTGGGTAGGTGAAGAGCATTTACCGTTATGTTTTCTATGGGTATAGGGAGGCTGGGTAGACGGAGTGCAGTTTGGTGTTGGGGGTTGAATAGGGGCAAGTCGTAGTATAGGTGTGTGGATTGTTTGAGAGGTCGCAGTTTTGTTTGTATTAGTTTCGTGGATAGGAGAAAATCGGAGAGGTTGGGTTACTAGGCATCCTGATGTAGTTCGTAGGGGGGGGGGCGATTTATGATTTCGGGGCTTGATTCACTGGATGAGGTTCTGTATTCGGGTAGGGTTTGGTTGGGGTTTCGAGGAGGTGAGTTGGGGGGAGTGTTAGTGGGCGTATTTGTGGTCGATGAGGTAGGTGTTTTGTGGTGTTTCTTTATGGAGGAAGGGATGGTGGAAGGAAACGGTGCAGTGAAAGGGGGTGCGAGTCTAATCGGTAGGGAAAAGGGGTGTAAGTTGGTGGTCATTTCGGAGCAGCTGGGTTGGTTGTCGATTATGCCGGTTGTTGGATTCTGGAGGGCATAATCGTGATCTAAGATTTTGGGGGGTTGGCGATGGGAGAACTGGGAGATGTGGATTTGGAGGAGGCTGGTTGTGGACTGGGGGTTGATGGGGGAGAAGGGGTTGGTGAGGAAGTTAGAGGTGTTTCTATGGAAGCGGCGGGGCTGTCTTTCTTTTGAAATGAGCGGGTCGGTGGGGGTTTGTGGGTGGAAGTAGAAGTTTTGTGTTGGTGGAAACGTGGTAATGTAGTTCTTTTCCGCAGGTGTTTGGTAGGCCGTGGTTTGGTAGGGTAGGTTTTGGATAAGACGCGTGGCCGTAGTTGGTAACGGTGGGTGGCTTGAGAGCGTTGGTGAGGTATGGTTTTTGTTTGTTGAGATTTGTTGTGTGAAGCTGAAGGAATAGGTACCGAAGGGGGGGGTGTTACCGTGGGTGACAATGTGAAGGGGGCAGGGGTTCGGGGGGTATGCTGGCGAAAAGTAGGGATAGGTGGGGTAGGAGGGTTTGGTGGTGTGGTGATGTTGGTTGGGGGGGGGGATTGTTTGCACAAGAGGTGCGGTTGGGTACAGGGGGTAGTAAACTCGTCATCAGGGTTGGTAGGGGAAATACTGTCCTCGTTAGTAAGGGGTTTGAATATTCTAACAAATCTATTTCGGTAGGTGCGAGTCTCGCCGTGATAATTGATGATGGTTTGGAAGGCATTTGGAATTTGGGTGACAATATAAGGTCCAACATATCTTGGGCCTAATTTATTGATGACCGGAAGCTTGGCCACCATCACGGTATCGTGAATGGCGAAGGGGTTCTGGTCAAGGAAATTGTAATTCTTTGTGTCTTGGCAGTTTTGGGCAGTGCGTAGGGTGTTTTGAAGTTGCTGCAAAGGGTCAATTTGGAGGGATGTAGTGGAGGGGTGTGCTTGGTGATGAAAGGGTAGTAGGAGGGGTGCTACGCCATACATACGTTCATGGGGTGAAATTCCGTCTTCTTTGGGGCAGGTGTTCATACCCCACTGGATCATTTTTAATTGAGAGGGCCAGTCGGTGGTGTTGAGAGCAATCATCCGGGTACGTAATTGGTTGTTAATCGTACGGTGACTGCGCTCACAGACGGCGTTTCCTTGCGGCCAGTAAGGGGAGGAGTGTTTGACCTTTAGTCCGCATTGCTTTGAGAATTCTTCCCAAACCTGACCACTGAATTCTGGAGCGTTGTCTGATAATATCGCAATAGGTAAGCCAAAAATGGGAAAAACTTCGGTGGCGAGGAGGGTGGCCACTGTGGTGGCAGTGTGATCTTTGGCGGGGCAAGCTATGAGAAATTTTGAGTAAATGTCAACAAAGGTGACGACATAACGGTTGCCGGCTCGAGCAGGGAAAGGGCCCATTACATCCAGGGAAAGTATCTGGAAGGGTTTCTGAGCTGAAATGGTGCCAGCGGGTCCTGCTGTGCGGCATCTGTCTTTACCCAGTGCACAGGGTTTGCATGCTTCGGTCACGCGCTTGGCAATTCCGGATGGGTTGGGTGTCCAATACTGGTCCTGGAAGATTTTGAGCACTTTCTTTTGACCGAGATGAATTCCGTTCCCTTCATGAATGGCAATCATGTATTCTTGTGCGATTGTTGGGTTGAGGGCTATGTGTCCAGATTCCATGGCGAGTTGATCTCCCCAACGTGTTAAAGTTGAGAATACATGCTTGGGCATCCAAATCGGTTTGATTCTCCTTTCCCAGCATTGGAGCAGTGACACAGCGGGTTTGTGTAGATCCTGCACTACGGACGTATTGACAAACTGAGTCTGCTGTAAAGCGGCTAGGTTGGTGGGGGGATCTTCAGGTACCGGAAGTCGTGAGAGGGCGTCAGCATTTGTGTGGAGTTTTCCCGGTCGGTAGTGTATCACGAAGTCATATTCTTCGAGCGTTTCTCTCCATCGTACTAGTAAGGCAGAATTGGTCTGGCATTTCCGTAGCCATTGCACAGATTGGTGGTCGGTAATAATGTCCAGTTTTGCTCCTAGGACAAATGACCGGAAATGGCTTAGGGCCCAAATGACCCCGAGACACTCGCGTTTGGTGGCAGCATAATTTTGTTGGGCTAGATTTAAAGTGGAGCTAGCATAGGCAATGACGTGTTCTTTTCCTTCCTGAACTTGGGCGACAACTGCTCCAATGGCGTATAATGATACGTCCGTGTAGAGACGAAAAGGTTGCTGGTAGTCGGGAAATGACACGGTAGGTGCTTGTACTAGTCTTTCTTTCAACTCTTCGAAGGCTGCGTTTCTGTCAGGTGTCCAAGAAAAGACTGTCCTTATGGGTGAGTTGATGCAGTGGGCGGGCTATTTCGGCGAAGTGTGGGACGAAACGTCTGTAGTAGGTGGCTAATCCCAGAAACGAGCGAACTCCTTTCACAGTAGTGGGGGATTGTTGGTTATGGATAGCAGATAGTTTCTTGGGGTCAGGGGCTATTCCTTGGTCAGATATTACGTGACCTAAGAAATCGACCTTGTTCTTTGCCATTTCGCACTTGGAGGGTTTGAGATTGAGTCCGGCCTCTCTTATTCTCTGTAGTACTTGTTCTAACCGACGCAGGTGTTCCTCCCAGGTATCAGAGTAGACTATTACATCATCCAAGTAGGCGAGACAGGTTTCCCACGTCAACCCTTTGAGGACTGACTCCATCAGTCGGGAGAAGATAACAGGGCCATTGCAGAGGCCAAATGGTAGGACATTAAATTCGTACAAGTGGCCGCCGCTGGTGGAGAATGCCGTTTTCTGTTGATCTTCTGATTTTATCGGCACTTGCCAATACCCGGCTTGAAGATCCAACGTGGTGAACCATTTGGAGCCGTGGAGAGAGTCGAGGGAGTCGTCGATCCGGGGAAGAGGGGTGGTGTCTTTGATGGTGGCATCGTTCAATCGGCGATAGTCCACGCAGAAGCGAGTGGACCCATCTTTCTTTTTTACTAGCACGACGGGAGAGGACCAAGGGCTAATGGATGGGGTAGCAATGCCTGCATCCAACATGTCTTGTACTTGTTGTTCCTCTTCTTGTCGCTGAAGGGGGTTCTTCTGGCGGGAGGGTTGACGCAAGGGTGGGCCTGTGGTGTTTATGGCGTGTTGTTCTAGGTTGGTCTTCCCTATTTCGGCGGCAGTTTGGACAAAAACGTCGCTAAATTCTACTAAGAGGGAATGCATTTGGTGTTTTTGTTGGTCTGAAAGGGATTCGGGAATGGAGGGTAATTTCAAACCACTGGGGGCCGGGGTGGGTGGTATGGCTAGGTCATCAAAAGTCTCTAGGTCCCCGATAATGAGACCTCTTGGCAAAGTGAGTACCTCCTCTGAGATATTGGCGATTAGTATGGTATTTGTTTGAGAGGAGATGATAGATGGTTGGATTAGGCAGCGGCCTTGATTGGTTGACAAGTGAGTGGGTGTCAATATCATGGAGTCCTGAGGAATGGGGCGGAGATTAACCCATTTCTGGTGGTTAGGGGGAATGTTGCATTTATCCTGGATGAAGGCGGGGCTGACTACAATGGAATTGTATGGGAGGGGAGATCCTGGGCCGTAGTTAGTGTTAGTGTGTGTGGGTAAGTGTGTAAGAACATAAGAACATAAGAAAATGGGAGTCTGCAGAAAGCCGATTGGCCTAAGCAAGGCAGATCCCTGTCCCACACAACCCCAATTCAATTACAAAGCCCAATTATAGGCTTCACACTCTAATACCCTGAGGATCATCTTACCAAAACGGTTAGAGATTAATGCAGGATTATGGGGGTCTGCAGAGCGCTGATTGGCCCAACCCGGTGATCCCCCTTCACACCCAACCCTTCTTGTCCATATGCTTATCCAATTTTATCTTAAAGCTCCCTACAGTTTTAGATCCCACTATAGCACTTGGTAGTCCATTCCACCCATCTACAACTCTGTTACCAAACCAATATTTACCTATATCTTTTCTGAAACGAAATTTATCTAATTTGAAACCATTGGTACGAGTTCTTTCGCTATCAGTGAGCTTTAGTACATTTGTCATGTCCCCTTTGTTAATCCCACTAACCCACTTGAACACCTCTATCATATCCCCTCTAACTCTGCGTCTCTCTAACGAATGTAAACCTAATTTCTTCAACCTTTCTTCATACGAAAGATTTCTAATATTATGGATCATTTTTGTCATTCTACACTGTACTCTCTCCAATGAATCTATGTCCATTCTGTAATAAGGACACCAAAATTGGACAGCATAATCCATATGGGATCTCACTAATGACAAGTAAAGTTTTAAGATAACATCAGCAGTTCTGTTACTCACACTCCTAGAGATGAACCCGAGAATCCTGTTTGCCTTATTACGAACGCTTATACACTGTTTTCTAGGCTTCAAATCATTGCTAACAAACACACCTAGATCTTTCTCGCAGTCTGAATTTTCTAATTCTAAATTAGCTAGTTTATATTTAACATTTGTTTGCATCTTCCCTATCTTTAATACCTTTCATTTGTCAATGTTAAACTTCATCTGCCAATTTACTGACCATTCATGTAAGGTATCTAGATCCCTTTGGAGGCACTCTATATCGCTATCTGAATCAATTGATCTCCCTATTTTAGTATCGTCTGCGAATTTACTTATCCTACTAGTTATACCTAAATCTAGGTCATTTATGTATATAAGAAACAACAGTGGACCTAATACCGATCCCTGGGGGACACCACTTTTGACTGCTCCCCATTCTGACTTGGTACCATTTATGCTGACTCTCTGCTTCCTACCAATTAGCCATGACCTAATCCATCCTAACAACGCCCCACCTATTCCATGTGCCTCAACCTTTCTCATCAATCTCTCATGAGGGACTGTCGAAAGCTTTACTGAAATCTAAATATATAATATCATATGACTTGTCATTATCTACTGCTTCATATACCTCTGAGAAAAAACTAAGCAAATTAGTAAGGCCCTGAGTGAATCCATACTGAGAAGAATTGATTAAGTTAAATGTTTCTAAGTGGTTTCTCATTTTCCTAGCAATAATTGACTCTAGTAGCTTTCCTATGATTGAAGTGAGACTAATGGGACGGTAATTGGATGCTATTGATTTATCACCTTTTTTGAAGATCGGAACTACATTTGCAAGCTTCCAAGCTTCTGGAACTATACCTGTTTCTAATGACTTGTTAAATAGAAATGTTAATGGGTAACTTAACTCATCTCTGCATTTTTTTAATACTCTAGCATATACCTCATCAGGACCAGGCGATTTATGAGGTTTCAGTCTGTAAATTTCCTTAAGCACATCATTTCTACTTATAGTAACCGTACTTAACCTATTATCTATCTATACTATCGCTGTATACCTTACGGACTTCTGGAAACTGTGCCAAATTTTCATTAGTGAAAACGGAAAGAAATTGACTATTTAATGTACTGCACATTTCTAAATCATTTTCTGTCATTTCTCCTATCGAAGTTTTAAGGGGACCAATTACATCTCTAACCTTGGATTTATATAGTTGGTAAAAAGCTTTAGGATTATTTTTTGAGTCATTGGCAATCTTAATTTCATAATTTCTTTTTTCTTTACTAATATCCTTTTTTACCTGTCGTGATAGATTCTGATAGTAAGCAAGTAGGTGAATTTCGCCTTTTTTAATTTTTCTATATATTCCTCTCTTTTTTTCCTAGAAGATCTAATAGTCTATTATTCATCCATTTGGGTTGGTTCTGTGTTGATCTAAATTTTCTTTTGGGGATATATTTATTTTGCGCATTGAATACTGACTTGATAAAATTATCGTATGTATCTACCAAGTTTGACGTCTCTTCCTGACTTAAGATGACAGGTGCCTGAGAAAGGATACACTCATTTGGACACCTGGATCGACTTAATTTTTTTACCATAGGGTCCGCTAACAGGGCTTCTCTTAACCCACCATAATTGGCTTTTCTGAAGTCAGGTATTAATGTTGTATTCTCTCTGATATTACCTTTCCATTGTATATTAAAATACACAGGATTGTGATCACTATTTCCTAGGTGGTCCCCGATTATTACACTATTTATCATATGTTCATTGTTACTGAAAACTAAATCGAGAATATTATCACCTCTAGTCGGCGTATCTATGAATTGAGATAAAAACGATCTTGTACTACCTCAATAAACTCCTTTGAATCAGAGTCGCCTATTTGTTGCTGCCAATCTATATTAGGGAAATTAAAATCCCCCATAATGCACACGTTGCTAAGCCTTGATGCTATTTTAATTTCCTCCCATAATGATCTTCCGTCATTTCTACTCATATTTGGCGGTCTATACATAACTCCAATAACTAAAGTCTCACTACCTTCGTTAACTTCTACCCAAACACTTTCATTTTCATTATTTACTCCAATACCTGATTTAGTACAGCTTTTTAATTAACTCCTGACAAACACTGCTATACCGCCGCCCCTCCTACTTGTTCGGTCATATTTAAACAAACTATATCCCGGTATATCAAACTCTGCTAAAAAATGCCTGGTTTCTGTATTAATCCATGTTTCAGTTAGCGCTATTATGTCTATATTTTCTTTGCTAACCAGTGCTCTAAGTTCGTTCATTTTGTTACATAAACTCCTGCAATTTGTATAATAAACCCTCAAACTATTACTTGTATTTGCAACTATTTTTCTATTGTTTTTAACTAATTTATTTTTACTTGTTGAACTACTGGACCTAGACGGAAAAGCTACGCTATCAGAATGTTCGTTATTACTATCAATTTCATGTGGCTGGGATTCTATTTTACTTACACACCTATGGTTTATTAACAAAACCCCGCAACAAACTTGTCGAGTGAGCTGGCTAAGGTCGAAACTCCTAGTCGAGAGAGATGTACTCCATCCTGGGCATACAGTTCATCCTTACCGTAGAAGAGGGTCCAGTTATCCAGGAATGGAATAGTATTTGCCTTGCAATACTTCTCCAGCCGGCTATTTACACCAATAGCCCTGGAGGACCATTCCTTCCTTACCCCTCTTCTTGGTAGGATACTGTGTACCACAGGAACTCCACCCTTCTCCTTGATCCTCTCCAACATTTCCTGGTACGTGGTGAGCAACTCCTCAGTCCTGCATTTCCAAATGTCGTTGCTCCCTGCGTTGAGGAAGATGATGGGGTCCTCTCCACTCGCTTCCATGACACCATCTAGCTTTTCTGCCACCTTCTCGACTCCGGCACCAGGCAGACAGACAACTTTACCAACATGTGTGTTAGTAGCCCTACCAAGGTATTTAACCACTGAATCCCCTACAATTAAAATAGACTTAGCTGTTTTCTGTTGCCGGCCTGTAGCAGCAGAAGTAGCTGCAGATTTCCTCCCCTCCCCTCTCACTGCCCCGCTGTAAGACGGGTCATCTCCCTCCTCCTTTCCCCCTTCACTGCCATCACACTCGTCATCCAGGGCGCTATACTTGTTTTTAACAGTCACATACTGCTTCTGGAAGGTTAATTTCATTCCTCTTGAAGATGCCACCTTCCAGGAAGAGTCCGGGTTTCCTACACCAGTGGCATTTTTGTTTTCCTCAAATGCCATCTTCAATGCTAAGTTCTCGTCCATGAGAGATTGGACCTCGAGCTCAACATTCTCCAGCCTCTCTTGCAAAGCAAGACAAAGCTGGAGAACATGGGAAGAGGTGACAATCTCATCAGCACAAGCCATCACTAAGAATGTTCACCTCACTAGGGGATAAACAGGTATGTCACGAGCGGTCACTGGGTACGTCCTCACTGGTCAAAGGTCAGGAGCCTTTGTAGTCTGCGTTTGTTTAGTCATAGAAAACGCGGAGGGGAGGGGGGTCTGTGACATTTCGGCTTGAGCCGGAAGAGTGGGAAGTATAGAAAACGGAACTTCCGAGGGGGACTGAAGGGTGTTGGATGGTACCTGCACATGCATTTGATCATCAGATAGGGTATGTATAGGACGTGACATTGTATCAGGGGTGATCTGAAAAGATGGAGGCATGGGAAATTGTACAGGATGGTCATTGGTATGGGGAGTATTCAGCAAAACATGTGAAGAAGGGTGCTTGATGTTTTCTGGAAGAATGGTGGCAGAATATGGGTTAGGGGAACGAACGTTATACAAGTATGCGTGTAGCCCAAGGTGTGCCCTGCATGAAATTCGCGACTCCGCAAAATCCCGACCAAACCAACCTCGCATTTCTGTAAATGAGGAGGAGTTTGTTGAGGAAGAAGATGTCAATAATTTTGAACAGGAGGATGCTGTTTACCCCATGAGCCCTGCAGCTACGGACGACATACTGGAAGAGTCAGAAATAGACCACCAGGATTTTTTAATTCTCCCCCGCCCACAATGGCCTCGGCGGGGGACCCCCACAGTGAAAAGACTGCCCCTGTTTATCATCGTGTCTATGTTCAGGACGTACTTGTCCGTTTCTTGGTCGACACTGGCGCCGCTACATCATGCCTATTCAATTCTTTCTTTGACCAACATCACCGCAGGTTTGGGGCGCTGTTGCCCACTAAATCCAAGTTAATCAGTGCCGGAGACACTACCTTGCAACTCCGGGGAGAAACACAACCTCTCAATGTGACTACTCCTGCTCCCCATGCCAATTGCTACCATCCCTTCATAGTTTTTGCTTTCGATTGTCAACATTACGACGGATATTTAGGACTTGACCTCCTCCAAAAGCTCCATGCCCAAATAGATTGCGGCCAACGACTCATCTCATTCAAGAAAAAAAAAAATCCAAATAAAAAACAACCCCCCCCCCCCCCCCGAGTTCATTCGAGAGTCCTGTTGCCCTCTGAATCACAAGACTGTGGATCAGCCAATCACCCCAAAAGTAAGAACAAAGTAACCTCTAAAACTCAACTCCCTCAAACCTCGTCCGGAAATAAGGAAAATCCTCCACCCCGAATTCACAAAATACCCCCTAAGAATACGAGACGTAAACGAAAGAATGCCCCCCACTCAGTCCCCTCCCAACCTCAAGAGACAAACCCACAGGGAAATCATAGGGGTTTATAATGACAAGAGTTGGGTTCTTACTTTGGATGCCGCTGTAGGCTTTGTTGCGGTTATAAATCCGCCGTAAGGAGTTGGGCTGGAATCGTGGTCTGTTAGGCTGAGGTTTTCCGGAGTTGTAGGCTGGTTTGGAGGTGGCGGTTTGAGGGTTGCGATAGAGGTTGGCATCTTTAGGGTTCGTAGCGTTTTGTGGGTGGGTGGTAAACCTTTTTATGGCGGCAATTTTTGGCGTCTTCGCGGGTTGCACTGCCAAAATTCGCCGGATGGTGACTAGATCTTTCTGGAATCCAATGGGGTCGTGCACTGCGAAATATTCTTTAACTGCTGAGGGCAACACTGAGACTAAGTTAACTAAAGTCTGCTGATCCTGTTGGACCTTAGGTAGGGTTGGGAATGAAGATTTGATATGTTGTGAAATGGTGCTCAACGTTGCATCCAAATCACCTTCGTACTTTGTATCCTGAATACGGGTGTGGGCGACGACGAATATGCCCAATGAGGGTTTGATGGCTTCAATAACAATGGGCCTGAAGTCATCCCACGAGAGGTCAGGGGTTACCTGTGATGTGACTAAGGAAACGGCTTTTCCCAAGTGCGTAAGTAATACGGCAATTTTCTCTCGATCCGTAGTGTATGCCAAATCTAGCACGGGCTTCACAATGTCCATGTATGTTTCTATTTCGTAGGTCTCCCCATCGTATTTCGGGATGGGAATGTGAGAATGGGCTGCCATTATTCTTAGTATTATGCTTCTATTGCTTCCAACAAATGAAGTGCAGTGAAATCCTTTTTTAGCCGAATCGAGAACCACCGCTAGCCGCCAATGTTATGCCCTGATTTTCAACAGGTTTAACTGAGTGTAGGTAGGTTCGGCAGGACTGGGCTATGGGGCTTCATGCACAGGACACAAATGAAAGCAATAGAGGGCATAAATAATAGCTGAATAAATGGTTTATAATCCAGCTTTATTCTCCGAAAAATCACTGGTAGAATATTGGTTATATGTGAATTCGAAACAATGGCAAATTGGATAAGTCTGTGTGTACTTCTGGACTTTTATAATCTCTTAGCTCGCGGATTTGGATAGAGTTCGTTCGCCTCCCACTTCCAACGTTCAGGAATAATTCTTCTGATCACCTGTCCTCAACGATACGTAGGCTATGGAAATCCTTAGTTATCTTGAGCTGGTGTGTCGGGGGTTAACAGCGACTCCGTGGCCGTCCAAGTTGTCCGGTAGTGTAGAGAAGGTTTACAGTTGGGCTAATTTGTCTAGCCGTTGATGACATGTCGTTATGGGACTCCTACTGAAAGCCTTAAATGCCTCTGTCATCGGCATAGCCAGAGAAAACAGTGGATCGAAATAACATAAGACAATCGGGAGAACGACTTTTCTTACTAATTCTGGCCTTATGAGGAGGTTCAAACGTGCAAACGGCTTTTCGCCTTTCGGTCAAACAGACAATTGTTTGCCCAGGAATCTTCTCGTCGAGTTTTCTCCTAAACTCGCATAATCCCTTCTAACATAACCAGATCTTTCTACCTGGGACCGGTTATGAGTTATGATTGCTCTTAAGCCCAAAGTAGTGGCAAGCCGGCTGACAATACGCTTATGAGACAATCAAAAAGAATTTATGAATCGGTTGTTGAAAGATATAATCTTGCCCCTGGTTTCTCAGTTGCAACAATATATTTGTCAAGGATTGATTCATTCCCTCACAGAGGCACTTAGATCGCGAACACTGCAAATCACTGTATATCCTGAGGGTGGAGCTGGGTAATATATCCACGAGCACGGCGCTTCCGTTACATGGCTTATATCCTCTCGAACTGGCTTGTTTTTGGCGCGGAACTATATATATGGAGAGGGGATTCCTTTGTCTAACTTTTGGATGTCGGAGGGGAATACAAGTTAAATTAATCCCTTTGTTGAAGAGGGTAGCATTAAAGGTCTATTATAAAGTTAGCATGTAGGCCGCAATAGGAATTACCTTTTTCTGACATTTACTCTAAGACAAATTATTAATAGGAGTTGAGAGGAGGATGTTGAAGAAACAAAAAACTAGTTTATCCCGCGCCTTTGGACTCAAGCGGTAAGGCAGCCTACGTTAATATTATCTCTAGGATCCTCCTCTGAGTTAGCTGAAATGCTATTAGGAGTCTAAGATGGTTTAAAGGGGACTTGGGGGTTAGATAGGAACGGGATAGGAATAGGATTTAGGCTGGAATAGAAAACTTGGAGGTTGGTATGGGTTGTAATTACCCGGAGTTTCTAGCAAGAATTTTGGCGGGCATAAGGATGTCGGGTAGTCCTACGCGAGGGGGAGATGCTGGGCCTCTTTGAGGGGAGGAAAGGGGGGTTAGCCTCGCGCGCATTAATTCACTGCCCCAGGTTGTTGGGGTGGTTAGTTATATTAGGGGATAGTTAAAGGGAGGTACCAAATAGGTTTTTACTCTCTGCTTACGGAAGCTTTAGAAAATGACTTGCTCGGCACAATTTAACATCCTGATGGCATCCTTTTTAGAGGGAGTTATTAAGCTCGGGTTGGTATGGAAAAACGACAGGGTGGATAAAAGGTTACCTAAGCATGCTTGTTACTACGCAAAGTATTGGTGGATTAATGAGAGTTAACTTAGGAAAAAGTGACATGCATGAATTGAACGGTATTTTTGCCGTCGTTAATATAAAAGTATAGGACCTGGTTGAATAACTCAAGTTCAATTGTATAACTAATTAGGTGCTAGAACGAATCCCGGAGCATGGGGTAATATACGTTTATCTTTTAAATGGAGAGAAAAACTAGGTGGCTTCCCTAGAGCTCTCTGAGAGGATTGTATTTAGATTTGTTAATTAATCTTATATAAAACAACAGAGATACGAAAAACAGAGTAGTGTGGACTGTGGACTAGAAGGGATGACTGATTAGATGTATAATAGGTGTGGAAAGAGATGGAAAAGGAGGAACACAAGGACGAAGGAAAAAGAAATACTTAACTTACGAAAACGAAATGCGGGTATAAAATGACGGTATTAGTCGTTAATATAAAGCGAATGAACCCTGGTTGAAATGCACGGAATACGATTCGACATGGGCAGTGCCTCTGTGTCAGATCATATCGATCGGGCAATTTCTGGTTCATATAATATCCTAGGCACTAAAACGAACAGCTGAGCTTGGGGTCGGTGGATGTGACATTTTTATGGCCTATACCCTCTTTCAAGGGGGTGGGAGGGGGGCATAGCCTCGCGCATTCTACCCCTACGGTTCAGGTGGGGAGTGTGGTTTACTTAGGTTAGAGGATCGTGAAAGCGATACTAGAATAGGTTTGCACTCTCGGTATACTGGGGTTCGAGTCGGAACTGACTCGGCACGGAATTTAAAAACATCCTGATGGGCATCATGCGAGGGGAAGGTTTGTGAAGTTGGGTTGGTAGGCCTATGGGGAGAGGACAAAAGGACAGGGTGGCTCAAAAGTTTACCACTGGGCACGCGGTCACTAAGCAGAGTATTGTGGATAAAACTTTTTCTTACTCTTAGGAATGGGTACATGCATGAGTGACATCGATCTATCTCATAATGGAGAGAGAGAGACTAGGTAGTTTTCCTGCACTTCTCTGGAGATGATTATATGCAAATTGGACATTAGTAATTATATAAATCAACAGATATGGATTAGTACAAGCACAGGGTTAGGTTAGTTTTCTGTGGATCGGTGACATACAGAGAAAAACGGGTTTTCATGGGGTAACAATTGTTGAGGCGGTTGTACCGAGTTCAACACAGTCACCATGGACACACACGACGCGGGTATTATAGTTTACGTCTTCTAAAATTAGGGAGCAGGGTTGTTACATAATTAAATACCTGACTGACCTAATCACGATCTGATTGGTTTGAATGGAGACAAGTTGTCTTTAGATCGCCGTCGTACCTAAACAATGAAAGTAACATATATAGTCTGCATGCATGGTTGGTACCTTCATTAAATACATACTTAGTCGGTACATCAAGAATGTTCATTGTTAAATTAATGTGGTTTGTATATTAGAAGGCTATGATTGAGGAGACGTATACATATGTGGTTATGTGAAAGGAAGAAAACGAAGTTGGTGTGTTGTGTGGGTGTCTTGTATGTGGGAACCTACTACTTGTGGTCGACGTGCCTTTGGACCTTTTGTTTTCCGGCCGTGCTGGGGTCGATCCTTTGGTCCCATTGTTTGAACCTAACATATTCGAAAGGTTGTGAGTATAATACCTTTGGTCGAAGTGTCTTTGTGATCTCTTGTTTTCCTGCCGTGTTGGGGTCGATCCTTTGTTTCCTTCGTTTGAACCTAACATATTCGAAAGGTTGTGAGTATAACACCTTTGGTCGAAGTGTCTTTGGGATCTCTTGTTTTCCGGTCGTGTCGGCTTCCTTTGATCCTGTGGGTGCGTATTTTTCTTTCCGGCTGTTGGGTCCTTTCGTCCCTGCCGGCTTCCGTTCTGGTTCTTGCGGAATTGTTACTGGGTTGTGGGTCGGGAGGTTGGTGGGGGACATTCCTTTTGGTGGTATTTTACAATACATCAAAATATAATCATGATTACTGATTGTAAACACGAATGTAGCGGCACCACGGCTGCGGCTATGTTCCGACATTTCTAAAATAAATAATTTTACATGTTAACATTATTATTTGAGTACTTATTTCGGGATTATTTTGATCTACTTGAATTTGTACAACATTGTGATGGGTATGCATATAATATACTTGCTTAATTTTGAGTATATGTAAACAAAGTCTAATATAGGTTATCACCCTTTCATATGACTATGACGCTTCTTTCGCATATTCTGAGGATATAGCTAGGTACATTTATAATTATCACATCCAAATCGATTATTTGTATATGTATACATACACAAAGTCTTTAAACTGTTATCAAGCTCCGAAAGTCTGAATCGGGTTGAGTTTCGACCCTGTGTAGGAGCAGGGTTGAGTTGGCTTGATATTGGACACCCTTTTATGGCATTTGGGTGTGAAATACGACACCATTTCCAGTCTATCGGAGATAGTGATGGTAAAGGAAAATACGGCATTTGTTTACGTTCGGGACATTATTTTTGTGTTATTTTTCGGTGTAATCGGGTTTTTCCAAGTGTCGATAACGAAATTCCTCCATGCGGACTATAATGAGAAAAATATGGCGAGTCTATTGGTCCCTATTTTCCCTAATAAATTATTTCTAGTAGGGCTGCGAAAGAGGTCTTGAATATTATCCATTTCTCTTTGTAACACTAGAGTAATAAATAATTGCTTAGGTTAACATTTCAATAATTCCGAGTATGAGTGGCGGAATATCCAGCTATAGCAGACGAATACTAGAGGAAGCAACGAGATTCGGAGAGGAACTAGAAGTAAGATTTAGTAAAGAAAAGAGCCAAGTGATGAAAATGAATGGACAGCTCCAAGAGGACGAGGAATGGACACTGGAAGGAAACAGAATGAAGAAGACAAGAGAGTATAAATATCTGGGGGTAACAATTACGGAGAAAGGGTTTGAGAAGGCGAAAAGTGAAAAGATTGGACAAATGCAACAATGGCATGGGAGATTACAAGGTTAAGAGCGAATAGCTATGAAATAGTGCGCGGGCTGTGGAAAGGACTAGGAGTACCTGCAATTATCTACGGCATGGAGGCGGTAGAAACGACAGAGGCAGAAACGAAGAAATTAGAAACGGTACAGAATAAAATCGGGAGGACAGGATTGGGGGCAAATAAATACGTAGCACAAGAAGCAATCCGAGGGGAGATGGGGTGGAGTACGTTTGAAGAAAGGATAGGTGTTATGCCCTGATTTTATACAGGATTAACTTGGTATAGGTGAGTTCTGCAAGACTGGGTTATTGGATTTCTTGCAAAATACATAAAGAGAATCAACAGAGGACATAGATAATCTCGGATAAATGGTTTGTAATACAGCTTTATTCTAAATAACACTCAGGTATAAGGTACGTAATAGAATTCCACGAACAATAGATGTTGGAGCACTCAGGTAGGTTATTGGACTTATTACAATCTCCCAGCACTTATCGCGGATTTGGATAGAGACATACTTCCCACTTCCAACGTTCAGGCATTATTCTTCTGATCACATTGCTTTATGATACGTAGGGTACATGAATCACACAGGTTAGGTATTTCGCTTTGTTAACTCTCTCTGGTAATATGACTCTTAATCAAGGATGAAAGTATAAGTAATGTGGTTATTGCCCAAGAATTAACGTAAAGGGATAACTGTAACTAGTTGCACTGGTCTAGGATGTTCACTTGTCTAGGTGATACTTCGGACCGAAAATATCAGTGAGGGCGAATCAGGTTAAACCTGATGGCAAGAATAATTACGGGAGTCAGTTCGCCTAAGCTAAATTTCACTGATATATTAATGTGTACTAGCATAATCACTTGTTTCCTAACATCAGAGAAAGTTGAAACACAATCGAATACACTGGATGGTTGATAGTTAATAGCACCGTAACACTGGTACTCTGTGAAGTAACACTGTGATGGAGTTTTCCTGGTTATCTTGCGTTAGTGATGTTGGGGGTTAACAGTAGCTCTGGAGCCGTCCAAGCTGTCCGGTAGTGTAGAGAAGGTTTTGCAGATGGGCTTCTTGCGGGCGGTTGTGCACCTTTTTGGCAACAATTGCTGATGGGGTAAGACAGTCGATTGTTGCCAAGGAGTTATTCTTGACGAGTCCTCACTCAAGAGTTTCTCGCATAATCCCTTCTAACATAACAAGATCTTTCTGCCTTAGATCAGTTATGAGTTATGATCGTTCGTAACTCAAGTAGCGGATGGTGCACTATCAGAAGTTAATGAAACAATCAATAATTTGTGAATTTGTTGTCTACCAATATAATATTACTGCCGGTAGTCCCGATCGCAATAAAACATTCGTAAAGGGTTAAATCACTTTCTCACAGAGTTGCACAGATTACGGAACGCCGAATTATCGTGAATCTTGAGGGGGGGAGGGTTACTAGATGCCACCGCAGTGTGGCCAGCCATTGCTTTGGTCTCTAATATTCAACTGCCCGACTGTTGTCTCTGTGTCTTATTTATAGGCAGGTCAAGGAAGCTTCAGGAATGTTCTAGAAGTATTGGATGTCAGTGCTATGAAAGTAGTTAATTTATTCTGGTGAGCTTAGGGGGTTAGGGAGGGGGGTCTTTAATGTGGCGGTAAGTAACTTGTTATCTGATTTATTATCGTGGATATCTTAACCCTAGTATCGTAAATACGATAGGCTATGACTCTTTTGTGATCTCGTATGTCTCTGTGACGTCACGATCGCTCCTACAGCATGACGTAGGACGAGTAGATCGTATATTATAAGATTGTAAATAAGTTAAGTTATAAAAGGCCTAATATGCTATTAAGCAATATTGCCATGGTCTTATGTAGTATATATGAATTTATCGTATATATTAATATAATTTATCGTATAGAGCAACATAGATGCGGTACGATAATTTGGGCTCCTGGCGTTTTGCCAAGGCAGCAAGGTGTGCCTTCGAGGAACGGTAGAGCCTTCACGAACACCAATCAGTTAACATCTAATTTTCCGCCCTCAGTTGATTGTGCTTTTGTGCCTCTAATCACAATACACATACAGCAATACACAGCTACACCATCACGACGCTCTCATCGACGCCATGACTGACTGACAGATAAGCATAATATTCATGTCCATTCCCATGTAATCATTTATTCTTTCTTTAACTTGACTCGTGTCTCGGGACCGAAGTCTCGTTCCCCATTGTCCACCGCCATATTGGGTAAAACGTTCTCCCTTGCCTCATTGCCACGTGGAACTATTGGTGAGTTAATTCCTGGCTAATATTAACCCTTATAACCTTACCCTATATATAAATTTATTATGTGAGACCTTTGGATATAACTTAGCTTGTTTCAGATTGAATTCAATTTAGATATGGAGTAGTTTTCATTTAGATTGATTTATTTGATTCATTATAGCTTAGTAATATTTAACTTCCATTGATAGTTTACTACAATGGTGCCCAGACCTCGGGATTTAGCTACCAGTAGGTGATTTTCTTAGGCAATGAGCAAGGGATGCAGGAGCAAGGACCCCGGAGGGGTGGGGCTTGGCTATCTTCCTGTACCTCGGGCGCCGGTACCTCAGCGAATAGCCATAGTAGGGCATTCATATGCCACTAGGCTAAGGGCAGCCGACGGAGGAACTGAGTCGTATCGGGCGTCGGAGGGGGATAGGACATTCAAGCTGTCCTACTTTGGGGTACCGGGAGCAACCGTTGACACCCTGAGAGCCTGCCCACAGTGGGGGCAGGTGGTTCGGTTTAGGCCGCATATGATCTTTTTGTTTTTGGGCGGCAATGATATACGCCCCGGTACAGTACCCCGCGAGTTAGCTGACGCTATCAAAGAGGTGGCGCTGGATCTGGAACGTGAGTCCGGGGGGAGCTGTAGGATTGTGGCAATTGAGAGCCGGACGAGAGTCCGAGGGTGCGGCGGAGTACGAAGCCATTAAAAACTCTGTTAACCGCGCCCTGAGGTGTCGGTTAGTAGAGACGAGGCACCGCTTTGTATCGCTCACTCTCAGCATCCGGGACCTCGACCAGGATGGTGTCCACCTCGATTTAGACACCAATCAAGTCCTGTATGATAAGATTGTAGGGCTAACGAAGCGTTGGCTAGAGAGGGACGCCGGGGTTGTATCGTTGCGCCTGCCTAATTCCTGCATCCCACCCATCATCTTTCCCCAATAATTTTATTTTCCGTTTCAGACTTCCTGTGACATATGACCTGACCTAACATTTTTTCTTGTTCAATATGATCCATTAGTAGGTATTGCTATTTAGTGTACTATTTTTTCTCCATAACATAGAAGTCCGCCGGTCGGCGTCTCTTAACCTCTCGGCTGCGCATGGGGGTAATTAGACACCTCTCCCTGTGCGCATGTATTTGAGGTGTTTCCGTCACTAAAATATTCATTGTACCATTAATAGCATTAATACTTATCCATACGCGCCTATTATGGGTTGATTATAAAGGTATTAACCTGAAACAACAATAAAACGAGTGAAAACAGCGTTTGGATGGTCAAAATCAGAGATATAGCCCGCGAGTTGTATAATGTATGGGTGAGGCAAGCTGCTTTCCCGCCAATTTCCCCCAAGGCCACTGAGACACAGTCGATCGATATTCTCTCTCTCTCTCTTGCACTCGTTTGCTAACACTGATGACAATGCCCTGCTTGCAACTCGCTAATGTTAGCACAAAAATATACCTCAGAATAAGGGAATAACAGGGAAAATAGGTGATAACTGAAGGAGAGGAGGAAAGTGGGGAAGAAGGGGAGGTAGAGGACTGAGATTTTGCATGGCCCAGGGGCCAAAAAAAAAATAAAAAAAATAAAAACATAAATAATAAAAAAAAAAAAAAATCGATGTCAAAAGTTGATTTTTTTTTTCTCTGACTCTTAAGAGTCTCCCCGCAGTCCGCCGGGGGAACTCTTAAGAGTCTCCCCGCAGTTCCCGGGTTAATTAGACTATTATTTGGCCGTTATCTTTGTAACGTAACATTTAGATACATAGCCTATAGGCTCACATGCAAAATGAATAAAGACAATAAAGAGACACCGTCTAGTGGGGTGCTGATCAAAGCCCCTAAAAATCAAAGGGCGGGACTTCGGGGAGTATTAAATAGGCTAATTGTGGACGTCAACACTTTCATCACTACTGCTGAACTAGAGGAATTGGAGGCTAGATTAGAAAACGTCCAAGCTACCCACGGTCGTATTACGGCTCTGAGTGAGGTGATTGTGGCTGACATGACAGAGGAGGAAGAGATAGTACAGAGTGTGATAATCGCGCCCTCTATGACGAACCTGTCTTTAGAGCGAAGTACATATTACAGCGTTCTGTCGCGAGTAAGAAGGGAGGCAATAATGAGGCCCATAGAAGGGCTGACCCAAAACATACTGTACACCTCCCAAAGCTCAATCTTCCTACATTTGGGGGCAAGTTGACTGAGTGGTTAGCTTTTTGGGATGTATTTCGATCTACGGTTCATGAATCCTCTTTGGATAATGTCCGCAAGTTTCACTATCTGAAGGGACAAATGGAAGGAGAGGCCTTACATTTGATAGAGGGTTTTGCAGTAGTGGGTGGTAGTTATCTTGAGGCAGTACACTTATTAGAGTCCACATACGGGGATAAAGAGCAGTTGAAGATGGCCCATGTCGTTGCCTTGTTAAGGCTCGCAGAACCACAGTATAAGGTTGATGAGTTGACAAACTTCAGGGCAAATATGGAGTGCCATACTCGATCGCTAGACACCCTAGGGCTTACCACGCAGGAAATGATAGTCATTATCTTGCGTCAGAAGCTTCCTATGGCAATACTTGACAAGGTAAGATCATTTGAGCTGGGGGAGTTCAAAACTCAGTTCAGTAAGGAAATCAATAATCTACAGTTGAACAAAGGGAGAATGTATGTGTCGGGAGGGAGTGAGAATGTGGAGAAGAGGGGAACAGTAAGCATGACAGTGGGGACTAAAGAAAAGAAAGAGGGTGCGTATAAGAGACCTGCTCAGATTCTATGTAAGCTATGTAACAACAAACATAAATGGAGTTTCTGCGTAAAATACCCAACAAATGAGACAAAACTAGCACAGGCGAAAAGATTGAAGCTATGTGTAGGTTGTCTAAGTAAAGAACATGGTAAGCAGGGACAATGTACTGCTACATACTTAACCCTTCTTTAGCGGCCTATGCGGTTTATTTATATGTACCGCCCAGCGGGATGTTTTTAGCCAAAATAGGGCTGTTTACGTGATCATTTTCATGCCTAAATAAGACCCAGAACGTAAAACAAGTATCTATCCCTGAAAGGGCATAAACAGAGCTTTCGAATGACACCATAACGATCCTTGTATGATGGATAGTTTTCTTGCAATAACCGTGCAACGCGAGTGCAAAAAGCATGTAATTCGGTACTTTCCCCATATAATTCAGTATGTAGCGAGTGAGAGAGGGAGGAGGGAGCTGAGATTCGTGTCAGTAGGTTCGCCGCGGTGGTCTGGAGCAGTCATACGCTCGCTAGTCTCCTGCCACCACTTTCTCTCTCTCTCAGCAACATTACGTGCTGAAATTGCCACTCGACCTATGTCGAGCGCCGCCACATAGTCCAGCTTTATTAAAAACGACTTATGTGGTGAGCCGCTTTTTAAGGGTTAAGGCCCTGTCGCCACTGCAAAGGACATCACTTTGATAAGTTGTGTCCTACAGCAGATAAAGTCAAAGACGTCAAAACAGAGGGTACTACAACTGTGGCACTAGGTAGCACGCAAGACACCACTATATTGCCCACAATACGGATTCCCATGGAAGGTAATGACAGTAACAAAGTTTGTCGGGTACTTCTAGATCAAGGGTCTCAACGTTCCTTTATAAAGAGGTCCGTACTAGTGGGACTGAAGCACCGAATCGTAGGGGCTGAGACTCTTCGATTACAGGGCTTCACAGGGGTTACTGATAAGCAAGACTACGAGATAGCGGAGATTTCATATTTCTACCGTAAGAACCGGTACTTTATGACTTGTATCGTAGTAGACACCCTACCAGAATATGTATCTGTAGGTGTGAAGAAAGTGGAACACGCATTACGTAGAAAGGGGGTTAACTTGTCAGATCCAGTGGCGTAGCTAAGGGGGGGGAGGGGGCTGTTTGAAATCGCCCCCCCGGGCCCCCAAGAGAAGGGGGCCCCCAAATGGATCTGAAAATAATATTAATTATACTAATAGTATATACTGTATATATAAGTAATATTAATAATGAGTAAAATAAACACCATGTGTGTTTTCTGATTTAACCTCTTTCTGTTCTTCTATCCTGCGACGTCATGGGTATTTAAAATGAGAAAAATAACGATCACTCTATCAGTATTGATTTGGCGGTGCAAGGGGAAAAAACATCGCTCTCGCTCCTAGCCTCCTACCCGCCACTTGCTTAGGACGCACTACCTATAGGTAGGCCTGATGATTATACTTTATATACATTACTATTGAGTTTGACAGTTGGTTAATATACTGTGTTTTTCGTAAGCATGTGTAAAGGAATAATAAGATATAGCCTAATTTGACAACAAGAAACATGGTGATTGTTAGTAAGTTGAGTGTATAATCCAAGATTAGGCCTACATACAATTATATATAAATATAGGAACCAAATATTTCGGTAATATTTTCTTTTTCGTGAACTGTAATGGTCAAATCGATAGCTATATTTCATAGATAACCTATGTACTTAACCTTGTGAGAAAGTTGAGTGGTATTGAAGATATTTGTAGAGTAGGCTAAACTTCTAAAGTGCTAAATATTTAGGCCTTGAAATTTGTAGGACTATGTTTTGGTCTCATATTTTTTTCTCGAACTGTAGGGGGCCTAACATAGCCTATACAATGTTTATGGTCTTACTAAACCTTAGCTTTATCGTGAAAAAGATGCATAGTCGTTTAATATTAGTCAATTATGTATGGGTGCAATACATCAGCTAAAATAGAGCATAGAGAGGCAACATTAATGGTGTAGAGTGTAGGCTACCTTGGTTAGGCTATGAGCACTATGACTCATTCTTTCAAATTTAGACTCTGGATCACTTTTATTTATGCTACCATACGCCTTCCATATAGGCTAGAGGCTATGGTGGCTGTACATATCAAGCCCAGGAACTGTGAAATAAGAAGGAACACAGTTGTGAGCATTGAATACTCGTTTGTAGGTTAATCTAGCCCTTTGGCTGGTTCAGGGTCAGGTGCAAACGTTGGTAAGCTTTCTAACAAGTTACTGGGGTTCTCAAGAAGAGGCCCCCAGTATTGAGATTTGAGGTAATGCATAGCTTGATTAGGCCTACCAATGACGCCTATTTTAACTCCCTAACGCCAGTGGTGGGGTTGAAATAATATTTTAATGTTATCACGTTTCATATACATTATTATTTTTTATTATTTTATTAGTATTATTTTATATTCTTATTTCAGACATGCCTAATGAACGACAAAGAGAAAGAGTTCATCAAAGTGGTATATGTTTTACAGTATTGTACCATCCATTGTACATGTATTCCTAATCCATTTGATAACGGTGATATAATAATTAATTGTATATTAAATTATTACCAGTACCCCACTATTGAGTCATGGATATTGTCAAAATGCACCTAGGTAGCATTATTATTCTAAATTTTCCGCGGGGGGGGGCTTACAGCGCCCCCCCGAACCCCCCAGCTGATTAGGCTCGCTTCGCTCGCCACCCCCACCCCCTTCTATAATAAGAAAACCATGGAGGGGGCCCCTCCAGGCACCAAGCCCCCTGGGCCTCCAAATCTCTAGCTACGCCCCTGGTCAGATCCCATGGGAAATCAGAGTCAGGTGCATGTTCTACTTGGTGTGGATCATTATTATGAAGTAGTATACCCTGGATTTAAAAAGATGTGTGGTGTAATTTTAAATTTGGATATTGCATGAGCGGAAAGGTGCATACTACACAGTCAAAGGTCCTGGTCGACACGGTCTCGATATATAGAGTCAATGTAACCGCGGCAGAGGAGTTGGGAAGGGAGGATTCCCAACCTAGTGACCCTAAGATGGCTGCCGAGTTCGACCTGGAACGACTGTGAAGATTGGATCACATAGGCATTAATCCTATGGAGACTGATTATGACTCGGAAGTTGCGCTACAAAGGTTTGACGAGTCTGTGTGCTACTGTGCCTCAGACAAGCAATATAAAGTTAGTTTACCCTGGAAGAACTGAGATAAGCCTGCCTACCAACTATGGTTTGGCATTAGGTCGCTTGCGCGCATTACAGCGTAAATTGTCTAACGAACCGAGCACGCGCCAGGCATATGACGATGTATATCGGAGTTATGAAGATAGGGGCTTTATTGAGAGAGTCGATGTCAAGGAACCGTTTAAGAAGGGTAGGGTTCACTATCTGGCCCATCATGGGGTAAGGAAAGACAGCGTCACCACACCAATACGGGTGGTGTATGACTGTTCTGCCCACCAAGGTCAACAACCCAGTCTAAATGACTGCCTGTTGACAGGTCCTTCCATGGTGTCGGACCTGTCCCAACATCTATTGCGGTTTAGGCTGGGGAAGTACGCCTATAACAGTGACATTGAGAAAGCATTCATGATGGTCAAGCTAAAGGAGGAAGATAGAGATGTTACCCGCTTTCTTTGGTTCAGCGACATTAGCGACTCTGAAAGTCCAATCATAATATACCGTTTTCGGGTTGTACTCTTTGGGGCCATGTGCTCACAGTTTTTGTTAAATGCCACAATCAGAAAACATCTAGCTGACACTCATGAGGACACAAGTAAACTATCTCGCGGATTATATATTGACAATTTGCAGGGTTCTAGTGATAGTCAGGATGATTTGTTCTATACATACTGGCAAGCACGCAGATTGTTTGCGGATGCACATCTATTTCTCCGCGAGTGGGTTACTAATAGTGAAGATCTACAGAGTCAGGTGGACGGTACGGCATCTCAGGGGAGATTCCATGATTGGTTTTGGTTCTGGTCAAAATTTCAAGTTTTTTGTTCTCTCTGTAAACTGCTTCTTTCAACATATGAGAATAGCATAGGAAGGAACAAAAAAAAATATTGCATCCATAACCCCCAGGGGCGGGTCCCCCAGGGGGGCCCACGACCCCCCAAAAACTGAAAAAAATTCAGTCAGCCACCAAAAAAAAAAAATTGTGTCTGTAGTCATATGATCATATGAGGGCATAAACACCCTTATTACATCCCTAAGGTACCCCTTTGGGGTTCCCAATATCAAGGAATTCGGTCAAAATCGAATGAATAATATTCTTTAACCATGGTTGAAACGAACTTTTAAATTAGTTAGCCATCAAAGGTCATTTTCTATACGTAGCGCTCCCCATAGAAAACATTTATTTAGGAGGGGTAACAAAAATAACTACCAAAACGAATTTACACTGCTCTGAAAGTTACAAATTAAATTGCTAGTAATTACTTTTTGGCCCTAACGAGTCTATTAACTGGATTTGGTATTGCCCAAATGCATTCCCCATCTAACCAAAGCAAATTGGCATATAAAAGAACATTCTCTCGTCGGTTTTTCGGCGATTTCTCGTAATTATCGGAGATATGACCATTTGAAAGTCAAATTTCAGCTCTACCCCAAACTAATGGTATAATATTTTTTTTTTCAGCACCTTCTATTATTTATAGGGGAAAAAGCTGATGCTACTCTGTAGGGGATGCTTGTAGGATACGCCATGCCAAAATTGCGGGAAATTTGAAAAAAATTCAGTGAGTTAACCCTTTTTTGTGAAATTCTGCGCTCACGCGCGCACATACATAGAGAGCTGATTTTCTCATCGAGTCAGTGTTACACCATGACGGTACATGTGGCAAAAGGCCAGCAATGAGTCTCTTATAGAAGCTGAGATAAAATAAAAGGTGGAGTCTCCCCTTTTAACCTCTCCGCGGCGCACAGGGGGTTTTCTACAGGGTAAGACTGTGCGCACCTATGATGATTTTGGGACCTATTGCCAATTTCGATAAAAAGTACATCATCGTGTAGGGAATGTTTGCGTGCATCGGCCCATATATATTTGACCCCCCAAAAAATGTCTGGGGGGGGTAGGGGAACGGTCCGTAGTTGAAAAATGTGGAGCGAATGGCACCGCGCGGCTAGATTGTCATCGAGCGGCGAGATTTCCCTGCCGAATATTTACGCGCGCAGGGGTAGAGTGAAAAGTGAGTGAGTGAGTCGTGGAGAGATGGAAGTCAGGCAGATCTCTAGATAGATAACCAGCTTAGTGATAATTGTGGAGGCGCCCCAGGCGTATTGATGTTTGGTATTTTGACCCTTATGTCTACCAGATGGCTGGTGTTCGTTGCCATCAACAGGTCTACAATAACATGAGTCAGGAATGGAGAGAGAGAGAGAGAGAGAAACTGAGACATGCGTATGTCGTACGTATAAATGGACTTCAGAATTGCATTTTTATGCAAGCAGACATTGCATTTTAGACACATGTGAAGTACCACAGAAACATGTAGGCCATTGACTGTAAATAAAGTACTATATTTATAGACCACCAGCGACGGTGCTGAGTCAACACAGGCAGATTGCCTGTTGTGATAGAGGGCTAAATATAGACTGGTGTCTCCTTACACCTGCGAAAGGGTAGATTGCCACCAGAGAAACGTTTACTTATTTATTTCGAAGTAATATGCAATCTAAATGTATATTCGAGACCTACTGCAATTATTTGTATGACAGTCATGACTATGTATAATCCAATATACGCGCGTAGGCGAGACATAAGAAAGCTGGTTGAGCAATTTTCGACACCCACACAGTTATTATTCATTTTTATTTACAATATTATACAATACAAATGTATTTGTGAAGAGTATTTTATCCATTATTGTATTTATACCAATTTTGTTCCCAGACAGAGCTGCTGTAGCTGGAGAATCAAGGAGCGGCAAGGGTCACCTCGTGACCGCCTGACCGTGTGAAAATGAGTGGAGTCACACTGAGAGGGGCAATTTTGCTGAGTGTTTGGGCAATTTTTGACAGAATAAAGTTATATAATTACTAATTCTTGACAGAGACAAACTATTATAAACCTTGGCATGATATAATTGATAATCCCATCAATTTACAAACGTAAATTGGTGGGATAATTCATTTTTTTTTGTATATTGTCATTTCGATTGTAGACACAAAGTTTTGAGTGATATTTGGTATGAGCTCCTGTGGCATGGTTGGTAAGGTCGCGGACTGGAAAACTCAAAGTGTCGTAGGGTAGTGGGATCGAATCCAGGAGGGGGTTATGGGGAAGGTTTTATATTGTCTAGAAAAAATTTATAAATTTTTTTTTTTACAAGATCATGCCATTGTATTCAAACAATATGAAATATTCATAGAATATATCATATTGTAAGAATACAATGACATGACCTTGTTTTCTTCTTTTCTTTTTTTATTGTTTTATTTTATTATCATAGTAGGTTTGACATGATTTATTGAAACATTTATTTTTGTACAATTCATTTGAGGTAAGAAAATAATTATATACACATTACTTAGGCTAATAACAAACATATATATTGATATACTAAAAAAATAAGGCATATTACATGTAAATCTTTGAAACTTATAAACTAAATAATGAAACATACAATTATATAATGTAAAAGCTATATCACAGGGACATCTTTGGAACTTATACATTATATAATATATATGTTACATTATGAGGTAGCGTGATCAATTAGGTCAGGTCAGGTAAGGTAGGGCGCGAGTCCAGGGCAGGGCAGGGCAGGAGGCGAGTCCAGGGCAGGGCACGGGGCGAGTCCAGGGCAGGGCAGGGCAGGGGCCGACACTCAGTAGTTCTTGAAGGTGTGGTAGTCCCTGAAGCAGTCACCCAGGCAGAGTGCAACTTTGCACTCGGCGCACATTGAGGTGACTCTTTTGGTTACATGGGGTTTCCTCACACTGGAGCTGCAGACGGTGCACTGCACCTGCCTGTGACGAGTGCCAATCAGCTCGGTGTTGGTTGTGTAGGGTCTTTCGACACCCAGCTGGATGCGGTCAGGAACGTGATCCCCACGCCATGCCGTACGTCTGTGAGTGGTGGTGCCATACTTCTCCAGGAGTTGGTAGGAGACGTTGTACACGAACTCCCGGAATTTCAGCTTCTGGTTTGGGGCCATATCCTTCTTCACCAACCACAAGTTGTAGGCGTTCAGCATCGTTATGTCAACTAGGTGGAGGAAGAGCTTGTGATACCACTTCACAGTCTTCCTCAGACACTCAACGCCTGACAGCTGACAGTCAGACTTGTCCACCAGGCGCATGTTTTTGGTGTAGTCCACTACCATGTCGGGCTTGTAGATTGTCTTCCTGGTTCGGTAGTGGATTTTGCCAGAATCCACCTGGGCACCTGTGTGGACGGTGGAAAGCAGGTGGACGTCTCGCTTATCCTTCCACTTCAGGGCTATCAGTTTCCCACACTTCTCGAGCTGCTTGTATTTCTGCCCCTTTCGTCGCCTTCTTCGCACATGCCTCTCGCGGTGTTCCTGGGCCAGGTCGTCTTCTGAAGGTGTGTCACTGGAGGAGGCATCTGTGAGAGGAATGACATCACCTGTGAACTTTGGCATAAACTTTCTTGTCTTTCTGACAGTCCCACATGACCCCGTTTGGTTGTCATAAAGAAACTGGCAGAGAGCAGGAGAAGTATACCAGTTGTCAGTGTAGATGATGTGGCCTTTGCCCAGGTAAGGTGCCAACATTTTCCTGACGATGGCACCTGACATGCCCATGGGGTCATTGGCAGCGGCTTTCGGTACGTCAATGTCAGTTCCTGTATACACGATCATGTCAAGCACTATTCCAGTTTCACAGTCGCACAACACGAAGAGCTTGATTCCGAACCTATGCCTCTTCAAGGGGATATACTGCTTGAAAACAAGACGTCCTTTGAAGAGCACGAGCGACTCATCAATCACCAAATTGAGGAAGGGGTAAAAGTATTTCCTATACCTCTCCAACAACATGGTGAACACATCCCGAACTTTCCATATCCTGTCAATCCTGTTAGGATTTTCGTTGTCTGCAAAGTGCATAAATCTTAGCAGCAACAAAAATCTGTCACGAGTCATGAACTTATTGAAAGTTGGGGTGGCGATGAGAGGGTCGTGCTTCCAATAGTGTTGCAACACATGATTCTTGATCAGAGGCATGAGGAACAACAAGGCAAAGAACGTCAGAAATTCTTCCACAGTCGTGTCCACCCAGCCTCGTATTCTCGCTTTTGGAGAAAGGACGTCCAATCTGCCAAACACCCACCTGTAGTAGGCGTTTGTTTGGGCAACGATGTACGTCATTACCTCCATGTCGAAAAAAGCGAGGAAGAAGTCGCTCAAGCAGATCATTCTAGGACAACTGTAGCCCATCCCCCCATCCTGGCGAGCGCTAGCGAGCTGCAATGCCCCACGCAACCATTCTGCTAGCGCCGGGAGGCGTCACACCCCCCCCCAAGATATGGGACACTCAACCATTAGCCCATATCTGAACAGGCAGAATGTCGCTAGAATCTGCCACTCCTAACCACTCTGCCACTCATGGAATGCAAGCTCAGTCTCCTCAAAAAAAAATACAAAAACCATTTTCATATACAAAAAAAATCTTATCACCCTTCCCAAATATAATACATTAATTCATAACATTGTGCTCCCAGAGCGAGCTTTAAGAAGCACAGCCTACTGAGGGAAAACATCTGCACTCAGTACTCAGCTACAATATTATCTTAAAATTAATTATTAAAAGAAAGAGTTTTTATTTAATTTTTCATATTTTATTTTAATGTTGTTTTTGGCGGCTACTATAGATGTAGCCTAATTTTCGTCGAATCAAAGCCAACAACTCCTGCCCTGCGACCCTACGCTGATGCTACACACGCGAGCCAACAAGCACCAGTGCAAAAATACACCGCGAGCCAAGACAGGAGGCTATACCAACATACTGTGGTAGCCTACCCCGGATCCTCCACCCACGACAGACACTGACTGAACAACGAGGGTTCTCCTGCAAACAAAGCCAAAACATTATCAGTGCCCTTAGCATGCCACACATCCAACTTGTGTTCCGGCAGCACAACAACACCTGACACTGATAAACTGCCCAGTTCATCGCAAGACTGGCACTTCTCTTCGCTCTTTCCGGCAACGGGGCCTGCCAATAACCCTTCACTAGTTCTACCTTCGTGATGAGCGAGGCAGTCCCGAAGCGGTCTATGGTGTCGTCAACTCTGGGTAATGGATAGGCGTCTGTCAGGGATAATGCTTCCACACTCTTGCAATCAACATACACACGGACTCTGCCACCAAACTCAGGTTGCAAAGCCACTGGCAACGACCACTCACGATATCTCTCATCCCTCAGACCCCCTCTCCACATGCTGTCCAGCTCCGCCTTCACAACAGGCTATCGAGCAGGATTCACACGGTAGGGAACCAACTCGAGCCTTGCACTGTCTCCAGCCTCCATGTCGGATTCTACCCCGTACATCAGGCCTGGAGAAGCAACAAACATGCGGACGGACTGCCACAGCCTAGTGAACAACTCCTCCCGTCGCTCAGGAACAAGAGGCCGCAACTCATCTCGCAGAACAACATGCCTAGTGCCCTCCCACATCTCCTTCACCATGTGGAGAGGACCCCTCACCTGATGCCCGAAAACAAGCTCATTCGGACTGAAACCGAGACTCTCTCCAGGTACTTCTCTTGCCGCGAACAAAACATACGGCAGACCAAGGTACCAATCCTTTCCGTTCTCTGCGCAATAACATCGAAGCATGCTTGTCAGCGTGGCGTGCCACCTCTCCAACACCCCTTGACTCTCCGGGTGATACGCAGAAGAGACGACAGTGCTGATGCCATGCTGAATCATAGTTTGTTTGAACAGATTAGATGTAACACTAGAACCTTGGTCCGATTGCACCTCTTGCGGGTAACCATACCGCGAGCAATACAAGAGCAGGCTCCGGAGAACAGTTTTCGCCATGCCATTTCTCATTGGATATGCATCAGGATAACGAGTGGCCACATCCATGATAGTTACTAGAAATTTATTACCGGCACTAGTAGGGGGTAGGGGTCCGACCATATCAATGATGACCTTACTGAAGGGCGGTCCACTGACAGGAATGGGGTGCAACGGGGCTCTCGGAATTGTTTGGTTAGGTTTTCCAACCCTCTGGCACGTATGACACCTTGCTATCCAGGTTACCACCTGCCCCTTCAACCCCGGCCACCAAAACAATTTTTCTAAAGCCGCCACCGTTTTTCTCACCCCTAGATGTCCTGCCAGTGGTATGTCATGCGCCAACCTCAGTAGGCTATCCCTGCACTCCCGTGGCACCACTAACTGGTCCACTACTCCGGACCCCTCTTGCGTTTAGGGTCTTGAAAACGCCTATAGAGGATGCCTTCTAAATAAAAAAAATCTCCTGGCTGTGCATCGCCGTCCTCGTCGAGCTCTACAGCTCCATTAGCACACGTTTGGAGCTCAGGGTCCTCTAGTTGCAACCGACGTATATCTGAGGGTGCCAAGCGATCTAACTGCTCCCGGAGCAATGCATGACCTTCCCCGATACTGGGCTGCTCCCTCTGTCTCTCTCGATGTACATAACGTTGCTGTCGTGGAGACTCGTCATGCCCAGCCTCGTCACTCTCGATGACAGGCCCAGGGGCTACTCCAGAATTAAGTAATGGTGCTAATACTGAATCACCCAGGAGAGCCGCCGAGTCAAAACTCTTAAAACCAACTCCAGCTTTAGCCTCCTCCTGTTGATCGTTCCTCCGCTGGTCTAAAGACGGAGGACTAGGCTGTGACACTTTAGCTGCCCGAGCTCGGGTGACAACACACGCCATAGGTTGTGTCTGGCACCGCTCGACCCACTCGTGCTCTTCCCTACTCACGTCGGCCGGCCTCTCGGCAACGACTAAGGGTAGAACCTCAGAAGCGGGCATTGCAAAGTCGTTGCCGAGAAGAAGGTCGACGCCCTCCACTGGCAGTTTCTCCACAATCCCGACATCCAATTCAGGTGCCACACCATCCACCTCCAACTCCAACCGCACCAGCGGGTATGACCGAGTTGCATTAATACCCTGCACCACCACCACCCGAGCCGCGTTTATAGGGTAGCCAGTCAAGTTTTTCATCAGAGTCTGGGAAGCACCTGTATCATGCAAGACCTCTACTCCATGCTTGCGCCCCGCCCACATCACGCAACCCCGCCCTCTATGGTCGCAAAAAACATCCTGAGCAGGGTTCGAGCCTCCCAGGTGCTTCTGCATTGGCTGTGCCTCAGCCTCTGACGAACTGCCCCGGGCAAACTCAGATGACTTCGGAGACACACCAATGTTGCAGGCCAAAGACACAGCTGCTGTAGGTGGTTTGCTAGGACAGACTCTTGCAAAGTGCCCCTTTTGATGACAATGATAACACTCCAACTCCCCTTTGGGCTTCCCTTGGTACTGGGAAGGGCCCGGCCCCTTCTTAAATGGGACGGTGCTAGTCTTGTGGTCAGTCTTGGTATCATGGCTCTTGTACTTGTTTGCATAAGGTATATCACTAACTCGGGGGGGTGGGGCGTCACGCCCCTTGTTACCTGCCTCACTACGCTGGGCAGACCCGCACCCACGAATTAGTGATAGCCGGAGGTCAGCCATCTCAGCTGCCTCCTGTAGAGTTTTTGGTTGCTTTTCTTTAAGGTTTAACGTCAGGTCGCCGCCCGTGCATTTGAAAAACTGCTCTAAAAGCACCAACTGTTTAATGTCGTCAAACGTAGTAGCTTTCTCCGACCTCAGCCAATTCCCAAAAGCATCGGACAGCTCCCGGGCATGCTCCAAAAAGGTGCTCTCCCGACCCTTGGTAACACCCCGGAACTTCAACCTGTACGTCTCTGGTTGTAGTTCGTATGCTCTCAGGACAGCCTCCTTGAGTTCCTCATAGATAATACAAGACTCTATAGGCAATGCATCGTAGGCTTTAAGACCCTTGCCTATTAATCTAGAGGATACAAGTGCTGCCCATTTACTCTCTGGCCACTGGTGTTCCTGGCACTTCTTCTCAAAGCGTGTGAAAAATTCTGTTACACCACTCTCATCAAACACCGGAACCAGTTTCAATAAGTGCGAGAGAGACTGCTCATGAACACGGTTACCAGCCCCAAGTCGCTGTCCCGTTGTCTCTACTCGCGACTTCTCTACGTCCATGTCGGCACAGTACCTAGTCGACTCTAAATCAGCTTGGATTTTTGCTAGCTCTATGTGCTGCTGACTGATAGTTTTTCTCTCTTCTATCTTGGCTAATTCTAATTGCTGCTGATGCTGAAGCTTAGCTAATTCGAGCTTAAACAATAATTCTGTAGATAACCCTTGAGGAGGTGAAGGTGCTACAATGTTTGAAATTACCGGTGGTCCCCCCAGGGGCAACCCACCCTGCCAGTCACCATCCAACTGCGGAAGCGTACCCGGGGTCGGCAAACTACTGGGATGGCTGGGAGTCGAGTGTAGGGGAAGCATGGCCGAAGGGCTCTGAGCACTCAACCCATCTCGCTCACCAGTCACCCTGCCCAGTACACACGTTATCAAGTTATCCTTGGTCATGCTGCTAGTAACCGCATGACCGATAGCTGTGGCCAGGCATTGAAGACCGTACCGATCCATACCCTCCAACCGCTCGGCAGTAACAGGCCATTGCAAAAATATCCTAGCATCCTCCTCACAGTTCACCCGATTAACCCTTTCATCATGCTGCTGTTCCTCAGTTTCGACATTACGTACTGTGTCTCCATTCTCCTCTGACCCGGTATAAGACAGGATGCTCACAAAAATTTCTCACCACAATATTCAGAAAAGAAGTACCCCAAACTCTTATGTAGCACTATTCACTTGCCAAAAATGTCTGAAGACTCTCAAGTGCTATACTACTTTGCCAAAAAAAAAATTAACGTGCCCACTATATTCCTCAATAAAACAAATGACCACAACAATCCTGCAATTATCTCTTAGTTCACAAGATCCTGAGCTAGGTCGCCATTTGTTACGATCCAGGTTCTCAAAGACACAGGGCTCTTCAACATTGGACTAGATAATGGCAAAATGCAACAACGGTAACACTAGATCCAACCCCTGCCTTAAACACTGGAAAACAAAACACCATTACCGCCCTGAGTCGTGCCTGGACAACGAGGTATCCTATGACTCGGTAACTGGTGCACACACACTAGGCTGACGCTCGATGAAAACAGCCTATTCTCAAACAGTAAAAGATTACTCGATTAGGTTACACAAAGAAAAGATAGTTAACGTGATTAATTAACGTTACGGTAGATACTCAAATAACTGGCACTCCTGTATTAAAGAAAGTGCAATGCTAGTCCTGCAACATCAACTGGAAACTTCTGAAATAAGTCTGATGCTGGGAAGATGTTCGTAAAGAATCTTGAACAATTATAATGCAGAATACGGGTCACAATAAATGCTAGGACATATAGTAATAATAGGCAGGCGAATAATAAAGACTGCGCAAAGGTAGTAATGCTCGACAACTAAAGAAATGCTTCGCGACACAACGCAACAGCCTACTAGGGTTGTGCAACTCAACAACAACCTCGGCTCAAAAGTGCAGTGAATAATAATGTGGCATACATATAATAATGGAGCTTATCTCTAACCAGTGTCTGCTTAGTTAATAAAGTCTAGCTGGAGTATCAAGGCAGGGCAACAATGGGCGAGCATGCGGCTCGTAGCCTAACGTTGTCCGAAGGTGGTATAATGAAGATTACGTTATATGACGGGGATGCTCTCTTGATAAATCTAGGTCTCTAGTACCTAGTTCTATCCTGGCGATCCCTCAGAAGTCAACACAAAGAGGCAGCACTATGTTGTGAGGGATAGGCTATGGCCCTCTCACACCACAGCGCTGTGCTCGCAAGGTAAATCCACCCGAAGACAACTTAGGCTCCCACAGTACCTGTCGATGTCGTGCAGGGCTTAGCTAACACTGCACACATCGGAGACAACGACACAGTAACCTTACCCCTAGTCTAGCTTTAAATAACCCAGCAGAATCACTCAACACCTTGCCAGGAAGACATATACCGGTCTACAACCTTCCCGAGAGAGGACACACACGGAAAAGTCCGTCTCTCCAAACCTCATTAAAGCCTAATACATGGAAATATCTGAGAGCTTCGCGTACAATACGACTGGCCGACGGTGAACGTCTATGCTGAAACCAGAAGGGATGTTGAGTTTAATAAAGATTAGAGAATGAGAAAGGAGAAGTCGAGAGAGAGAAATAGTATGCAAAGTGGCGAGTATGGGGGACAGAATTGCAAAGGATGTAGACGATACGCGTGTCAGGTGTTAACCAACATTGAGCAATAGCCTTAGTTAGCCTATCTGTGTTATATTGTGACAAAATGTGATATGTGCTCTATTCTGTAAATAGGCCTACTGTATTTTTTATTTTATTGTGTCTTTATTAATATATCTTTGTGTATAATTATTATCTGTGATCTGACGAGAAGTGTATGTGATATGGACCATTAGGTCGTACTGTATTTATACTGTATCTATCTTATGTGTCTGGAATAAAGAATTATTATTATTATTATTATTATTATTTAGGCTATAAGCAATTATTAATCAAAATCATACACAAAAATAATGTTTATTTATATCTACTCCTTTGATAAATTTATATATTATATAAACAGCATTATAGCCTACTATGTACGAAACCTAATAACAAGATTAATAAAACTACATTAAGTCAAAATAATCATAATAATTTCATATGTCAAATGATAATGATCATGGTCCGAATGGGCCGAGTAAGCCTAGGACGAATATATTGTGGTCCGAATGAGCCTGGTCCGAGTAAGCCTGGGACGAATTAATGTGGTCCGAATGAGCCTGGGCCGAATCAGCCATGGTCCGAATCAGCCGGCTACCAAGTTTTTAGTGTCTGGTGACTATCTAGCGATTTGTCAATGCTATTCTAGCATACATTTGTGATTTAGTTTATCTTGCATTTTTGTCTAAATTTGCCCTATTTCTCCAGAAGACTTCCTACATGGTATAGTGTATTGTTCTAGTGATAATTAAATATTATATATGGCTATTTTAAGTTGGCTGATGAATATGAAGCAGTATTATGCTGGACGATGAGAACACTGTATGTAAACATGTCTCGGATATCACTGATAATTTTTGGCATTTTCTGCCAAATGCCCAATGACTTATCAGTGGTGGTAACACAAAATGCAGCTTAATATAGGTTATAGGTTATAGGGGCTGTGGTGGTCAAGTGGTGAGCACGCTCGCATGTGAATCTGAAAGACCCGGGATCAAATCCCTGCCACGGCGGACATTTAGTGGGTGCGGTAGTATGTCCTAGCATGTTTCACATGCTTGCACCCAGTCAGGGGACATCCTGACGACGTATACAGACTAAACACACATAACAAAGCCACTCCAACACCTTCCTCTCTCTCCAACACCCCTTCTCCCCTCTCAATACTCTTCTCTGAGCTAGTGCCGATAAAAATGGCATGGTCAGTCCTGTAAAGAATTGTAAGATTCAGAGTCGTAAAGATTCCAGGACGAGCTCATTAGCGGCGGATCCCCAGATCGACCGTGGTGATTGTCACCTAAACATCTACAAAAGTACAAAGTACCCTTTCATACGATTATGACGCTTCTTTCGGATATTCTGAGGATATATTTATAATTATCACATCCAAATCGATTATTTGTATATGGATACATACACAAAGTCTTAAAACTGTTATCAAGCTCCGAAAGTCTGAATCGGGTTGAGTTTCGACCCTGTGTAGGAGCAGGGTTGAGTTGGCTTGATATTGGACACCCTTTTATGGCATTTGGGTGTGAAATACGACACCATTTTCAGTCTATCGGAGATAGTGATGGTAAAGGAAAATGCGGCTGAAGTTAATTTGACGTTAATTTGGAATAACAAAGTCTAAAATGTCAGAATAACACTTAGCAAAGGTGCACAGACTAAGTTTTACTGAACACAATGATAATGGGGGAATTTGAATGGTTGTAGGCACTTGGCAGGTGAGGGGTGCCTGTCGACCAACCCGATGCATGGTAGGCTCGAGTTCACGAATTTGTCAATCACAGCAATACCTCCTACATTACACACCTAGTACTTACTTAACTGAATAAGCAATACCTTATAACACTATAACCTTAATTACGAACCTCTGAATGGAGGGAAAGGAAGCCTAAGTCCGCAGAAGAAGCGGGGAATGATGACAGAGACTGAGGGGTAGGTAGGTGTCTCGTAGGCCTGGGGTCACGACAGTGAGGGGCCGAGGGCCAGTGCCAGGGATCCCGCCAAAAAAGGGGAGGGTGACCACAAAGGGTGGCGTCGCTTGGGTAGGAATTGGCGGTCTTTTTACACAAGGGGGCATTACTCTAAATTCGAAAAGGAAGGATTTTTACAGGGAATAACAAAAGGGGTGAAAGGATAAATTAGGCTTGAAAGTATTTAGATAAATTTGAGAATATTAGTTCTCCTGATCTAGGCTAATTCCCTCTTTGCATAGACAAGGGTTACTTAACCCTTCTTAACCTCTGAAGTGCGCATGGGGGTAATTGGAAACGTCCCCCTGTGCTGACGTATTTGAGGTGTTTCCGTCACTAAAATATTCATTGTGCCATTAATAGCATTAATACTTATCCATATGCGCCTATTATGGGTTGATTATAAAGGTATTAACCTGAAACAACAATAAAACGAGTGAAAACAGCGTTTGGATGGTCAAAATCGGAGATATAGCCCGCGAGTTGTATAATGTATGGGTGAGGCAAACTGCTTTCCCGCCAATTTCCCCCAAGGCCACTGAGACACAGTCGATCGATACTCTCTCTCTCTCTTGCACTCGCTTGCCATCAGTGATGACAACACCCTGCTTGCAACTCGCTAATGTTAGCACGAAAATATACCTCAGAATAAGGGAATAACAGGGAAAATAGGTGATAACTGAAGGAGAGGAGGAAAGTGGGGAAGGAGGGGAGGTAGAGGACTGAGATTTTGCATGGCCCAGGGGCCAAAAAAAAATAAAAAAATAAAAAAATAAAAATAATTTTTTTTTTTTTTTTTCGATGTCAAAAGTTGATTTTTGTTTTCACTCACTCATAAGAGTCTCCCCGCAGTCCGCCGGGGGAACTCTTAAGAGTCTCCCCGCAGTTCCCGGGTTAAACGATACATTTCCCTTAAATATAGGGAAGAGTGAATGAAGGGAAAAGAATCTTAAAGTTAAGTCAAACCTTACAACATATACCAAAAGGGAAAGTACAATTTCTTCCCGTTACACAGGGAGCAGGTCTTTCCCGCCCCCAGACCATTCCGACTAGAAGATCCCGCCCGCTTAGCTAGGTCCTTCCCGCCCGAATGTTGTGGGCGGGAAGAGCCAAGCAATCAATCTTTCCTTGGCTGATTCCGCCCTCCAAGATTAGACCGTCCCGCCCATTTGTATGGTTCACACAACCTCAGCTGATCTTGCCTAAATGTGCGATGCAAAAGCCTGTAACCTTGAAATTCGTGATTGCATTATATATTTTGTCTATTATGAGGCAATTTTATTCAGATTAGGAAGGTTATTCGAGACAGTCTTAAGCATTTCAACTATCACAGATCCTTCCTAAGCTGTATGAGATCGTCTAATGACAGCCGGAATTAATAAAAAGGTGACATAAACTTCAAGGGGTAATGTCACGTTTTCATGATCACTCCATTATTCGCTACTCTATTTGCAATAATATTTTGTCTATAAACATGGGAAATATGCTAATCACCATCGGCTGAAAATGGACAATTGGCAAATTAATTGGTTGTGATTTTTCCTATTAATGGGCGTGTTTTAGTCTGATCGTCATATATATATTTATTAGTGGCCCCTCCATCATTGACGAACATGCCTATTACATAAGGCATCCTCTTCAAACACTAATCCGCCGTAGTTTTGAATCTACCGCGCAGAGCATTTAAAAACTGAGGAGCCTTCATCATGATCGCACGCAACCTCACTCATGGCTTCAGTCATTATGAATTGGGTTCTCACTACGAAAAAACTTCGTAAAAAATAAAAACAAAAACAAAATAAGAATAACTATCCAATAAGCTTTCCATCATATCGTGGATGTACTTGTGTGGATTTCTGACCAGACGCTGATTCAGGCGTCATTCTTCCTTCTCTGCTCTGCGCTCAGCCCGCCCGGACGTGCCTCCCCACGCTCCGCTGGTTCCGCATTCGTTGCGTCCCTAGTGAGTTTTTTCTCATTTGTTTACTCCAGGATGTATCGAGTAAGGTTAGGATAGGCGTAGCAGGAGTGTCCTGGGCTGGTTGCCCGCAGTGCAGTGTATTTTGGGTCGTGTGTGTGGGGCATCTATTTCGGATGTACCCTCGTGGTCCCGTTGTGGACATGTGAACTTTTTCACAGTTGAGTTAGTTTGTGATGCAGGCGGCTTTCACTACGCGTTAATTATTGCTGCCTTTTATCTTTCTGATGAGGTAAGCTTTGTTTTCTGACGTTCCCAGCGTATTTTTCTTCACTTAGTGAAGTTTTTTCTGGGTCCCGAGTCAGTCTTCCCTGGGTTGGAAGTTGTTGCTACGGTGGTGTGTTGGCGGTGGTTCCTGTTGTGATATTTCCAGTGTGTGTATATTTCAACTGTTATTATGCCGTCTGCCTAGGCCTAGCCAGCCGCTCGTAGCTTTGCCACATGTACTAGTGTTATTATTTATTATTTATAAATATGCCCTACTGTGTCATGTGTATCCGGGTTTTAGTTGTGTATTGGCTAATTCCTCGGACTATAATTGTTTCCTGGTTTAGTTGTGTATTGGCTAATTCCACGGATTATGGTGTGACCTTGGGTTAGTCGTGCGTGGCTCTCCTCGTGTCTTGTGTTGTTCAGATGGTGTCTGTTCAGGGTGGGTTTCCTTCCGGCGGGTTTTTTCTCGGTTTCACCATGAAAAAATCCTGGCCGAGAGCCGTGTTGGGCCACACGTGGTTGTTAACACTGGCTTGTATCCCCGGCGTGGGGGGGTGTCTGTGGCTCTCCAGGACTGCGTCTCTGTGGGTGCCTGGTTTCAGGCCTCCTTTGATTCCCGGCGGGATGGCTGTACCCATCCATATAAAACGGCGTTCTTGTGGACATACGGTTTGGGAGTTTTTCTACCTGGTTTTACGACAAACCACATGAAAAACCTAGCTGTTGTTTAGGCTTTCCTCCCCGACGATCTTTTACAAAGAAGTGGGGACAGGAACTTATGTGGTTAACTTTTAAACTTCTCACCCGGCGGGTGCACCTGGGTAGGGTGGGATGAACGACTTATGTCTTTCAGTTAGTTAACCAATCCATTTTAGTGATACTCTGTGTATCGCTGCCTTTACTCTTACGGCGATTGAAGGTTCAATTAGGTTAAATATCGATTCTCACACCCGGCGGGTGCTCCTAGGTGGAGGAACTAAGGAATTTACAAAATTCAATTTCGATTTAACCTCTTAATTTAGTGATACAATTAGGTATCGCCGCCTTCTAACTTACGGCGATCTTTTGTGACAATTCGTTAAACATCAGATCTCGTATCATCCTGCCCTGGGCTATTCTACTAAAATAATTCAAGGGCCGGCGTCTTTATGGGTGGTTGCTTTGTTACAAAATTGAATCTTGAGACAGTCACCTCCTCCAAGAGACTATAAGTGCCATGCTGGACCATTATATCAGAGGGTATTCTTCACTTTCTTTAGCAAAAGATTTGTTTAGACTTTTTACACCCCGCCGCGTAGCGAGATGTGTTAGTTGTGTCTTTGCATCTCGTTACCCGGCGGGTTATTAACATTTGTGTGCGAACATGTTGGGTTAACCTTATGAGCATTAATTCCTGGAAATTTTCTTTTTTTCCAGAGCTGAGCTCCGGCGGACCAATACAGACCCGGCGGTAGTTTTCACCCACCAGTCTCTGTCATGGCTACCGTGGCCCCAGTTTTTGCCCTGTGCACTACCCCTACTTGTGCTGGTATCCCTATTTTTGCGTATACCCTTTGCATAAGGTGTGTTAAATGTCTAGACCGTTCAAGGGGTCTCTGGGTCATGCATAATTGTTCCTTTTGCTCCCAATTAGCTGTTAAAGTCCTTTGTGAGAATGATAAGACCGCGGCGGTAGCGTTGAGAGAGGTCCGACAACAGATGTCGGCCTACACTACCATTGTCGCGCATAAGTCACTTCAATGTGACAACGTCCCACTTTGGGATAGATTGCTGTCAGAACACCCTCCCCCTAAACGTTCCTCTAGAGTCACGAGTATTAAGCCGACGGAGACTAGTCAGGGTTCTGTATCGTCTGCGACTACACCTAAACGCCCGAGAGAGCCTACACCCCCGGCATCCGCCTCCTCGTCGCGGGCGAGATCTAGGTCAAGGTCACCTCTCAGACACCAGTCATCTAGTCGTGCCTCTTCACCGGCGAGTAAGAAGAGTAAGACGGAAGGTTCCACCAGTGGTCACGGCGGAGAATCCTCCAGATCTAAGACTAGTTCGCGGTCACACCGCAGCCATAAATCCTCCAAAAAGGATTCACATCGGAAGTCCTCTCGACATTCCCCAAAGTCTAGTGCATCTCATCGTACCTCTACACCTGACAGAGTTTGTGTTACGGCCTCAGAGTCCAGTGAAGCGCCTGTCCCTAAAGAGGATTTGCCAATTAATATTTTAACCCTGGAAATGGAAAGTTCAGGAGGTTCAATAATTGAGAATGTTTCAGACTCTCAAGAGAGCGTAGGCCAGGGCCTCGGTGTTTGGCGGTTTGCTCAACCAGGGTCTGACCACCCACGTCCGACTCATACGAGTCACACAGTAGCCGACGTCCACAGGGACGCGGCGATCCCATCCTCTATCCCAGACTTATCTTGGAAACAAGGTACCCCTGCCTCGGCGGGGTCTTCTCAGGAGGATCGGGAGGAAAAAGACGAAGTTTCAATAATTTCGGATATGGAAGGACAAGGGTCAGGCTCAGGCTTGGACGCCGCACGGGATAATAATGATTCACCTGTAAGTTCTTCATCAAACCAGTTTGTTACAGCACAAGAAATTGATGGGTTGCTTACTCATGCTTTATCTAAATTTTTTGGTCAACAACAGGAAAACCCCACAATGGACTTGGGGGCTCCCTCGACAAGTTCTACGGTACGGCCTCTGATGACGTCAATTGATTTATCTAAGATTCCTAACCCTCCTACTCTGTCACCTGCAAGGAGCACTAAGCCTGCTACGGCGGCATTGACAACTTCAAATGTCAGGGTCATAACGGATGTCAATCCACCCCCTCTAGACAAAGCGCCTCTTAGAAAGGTAGCTATGCCCCTGCTTTATGGGCCAGACGAGTCATGGGTTCTTTTGAACCCCTCTAAACCAGAGCTTGCCCAACCTACCTTGTCAGGGGAACTCCCGGTACCGCGTGAGTGGTTTATCCAGGGCAATAAGTCAAAGAAATTAAGGACCGTGGATGCCTTGGGTAATGTTCTGGACGTAAACATCAAGGCTATACCTAGTTATTATCACCAGGATTATTTTGTGTATGCTTCTAAGCCTGCTTTACCCCTGCCTCAGCTTCAAAACTATTTTCAGACTGGTCTAAGCTGGATGGGTTTAATGATATTAAGACTCTGTCAGCTCTTACTCCTGAACTAGATTTACAGACCGTCACAGACGACGCAGCTAATCCAGTTTTGAAGGTGGGACAGTTGGGTCCAGGACCTTGGGTGGATTGGGAGGTAGAGGCTCAAAACTTTGCAACCACTTTCACTTCTAAATCTTCCCACCAGATCCCTCAAGATGCACATTCATGGTTCTCCATGCCGGTGGGTTCTGCCGGCGGAGTCCCGTCAGCTTTGTTTGCATTCCTAGCTGCCCCTAAGATTAATCTTTGTGAACTGAAGGACCCGTTCACTACCCCTACCCCTACTCACCTAGACAGAGAATTTAGGCTACGGGGAAAAGCTTTTCGCCTGTTTTCACAGTACATAGTATCTCAGCAGGTGGCTAAGTCTTTACTACGGTCCACTCAAGCAATCGCAGACGCGGATGCTCGAAGATCGGTTGAGTTATCCCGGCGACTGATTCTTCAGTCGTCAATCCAATCCTTAGGTGACATACGCACCGCCTTGCTTGAGGCGGTGCGAGCACGACAAGATCTTAGGATGTCGTTAGTTCGCAAGCTACCTGATCGCATTGCTAACCAGGTGGTGATGTCACCAGTACTTACTCCATCTTTAATGTCCCCTGAAGTATGGCGAACGGTGTTCAATATGGCACAGGCCGTTAAGCACAGTCCCACCCTTCTAAGAAACCTGCATTTAACTTCCCCAAACCCAGGCCTACTACTAAAGCTCAGCCAGGGGGATCTAAACCTTTTCTTCCGCCTAAGTCCTCCCAATCCCCCCAGGGTCAGTACAGGCATAGACAGAGTAGGTTTTCAGGTCAGAGAGGACGCGGCCAAAATAAACCAGGTCAGGGCCAGTCTTCGGCCAACACCAGCCAGCCGGCGAAGCGGCCAGCACCAACCCCACCATCAAAAAACTAAAGTCTCTCTCACTCCCGGCGCCTACCTTAAGGCCGGAGGAACCGAGGGTAGTACAGCCGGCGAACCCTTGTCTGCTAACTGGGTCGTTCCGAACGTGTCACCAAGCATGGCCGTTAAAAACCTGGGAACTGTCAACTTTTGACATCGAAAAAAAAAAAAAAAATTATATTTTTTTTTTTTTTTTTTTGGCCCCTGGGCCATGCAAAATCTCAGTCCTCTACCTCCCCTCCTTCCCCACTTTCCTCCTCTCCTTCAGTTATCACCTATTTTCCCTGTTATTCCCTTATTCTGAGGTATATTTTCGTGCTAACATTAGAAATCCGATTGGAGGGTGTGGTCATCACTGATAGCAAGCGAGTGCAAGAGAGAGAGAGAGAGTATCGATCGACTGTGTCTCAGTGGCCTTGGGGGAAATTGGCGGGAAAGCAGATTGCCTCACCCATACATTATACAACTCGCGGGCTATATCTCCGATTTTGACCATCCAAACGCTGTTTTCACTCGTTTTATTGTTGTTTCAGGTTAATACCTTTATAATCAACCCATAATAGGCGCATATGGATAAGTATTAATGCTATTAATGGCACAATGAATATTTTAGTGACGGAAACACCTCAAATACGTCAGCACAGGGGGACGTTTCCAATTACCCCCATGCGCACTTCAGAGGTTAAACACTTGAGCACGGATGGTGGCACGCAAAGGCATCACTTGGCAGTGGCTCCGGCGACCTCGATTACGTCAGCCGACAACGGCGAATTTTGTTTCTTTAGAGGTGGAGTCACTAGCCCAGGAAATGATTGCCAAGAATGTCATCATCCCGGTCCCCCCAAATTACCCTGTATTCACGTCCAAACTATTTTTGGTTCCCAAAAGGGACAGTGTTCAGATGAGGCCGGTCGTAGACCTGTCTTATCTGAATCTTCACATTCACAACGAATCTTTCAGAATGTTAACAGTACACCAAATCAGGCTAACACTTCCGCCGGGAGGTTGGATGTGTTCACTAGACCTGACAGACGCCTATTGGCACGTATCGGTCAACAAAAGATTTAAAAGGTTTTTGGCCTTACGGATCAGGCACCAAAATTTTGTTTTTCAGAGGATGCCGTTCGGCTTGAACCTGGCACCTCGATTATTCACAAAACTAGTCCGGCAAGCCCTGATGCCATTGTTAAAACAAGGGATCAGAGTGTTGTGGTATCTGGACGACTGGCTGGTGGGGGCAGAGACACAACAATTATGCATAAAACATGTCAATATCATTTTAAATCATGTCAAAACTCTAGGCTTCAAGGTAAATCTGGTAAAGTCAAACCTTGTTCCCTCACGAGTAATTCAGTGGATAGGGCTGGTCTGGGACACCGCCGCTCTCACTCTGAGTCAGAGTGTGGACAATCGCAACAGGTTTCGCAGGAAACTGTTCAGGTTTCTTCACAGTCTGACTACGACGCGAAGGGTCTGGGAGTCTCTGGTCGGCTCTCTCAACTGGATTCAACTAACTGTCAAGTTGGGCCGGTTGAAAGTAAAACTATTAATATTGGAAGGCAATAAATATTTCCCGCTCTTACCGGCGGGAAAATTATGGCCCATCCCGAAATTAATACACACCTTACTAGCGGTCTGGGCGAAGAGGGAAACATTGCACTCAATAATGTCATAGACCTCTCCTCCACCAACGGTATGGGTAGACACGGATGCGTCAGGCACAATAGGTTGGGGATTTCAGTCAAATCAGGGGCACCAGGGTCAGGGGCTTTGGTCCCATTTAGAAATCTCGCACATCAATGTCAAAGAATTACTAGTCCCCTTGTATTTCCTTCAGGCTCACGGCCCGGCGTTACGAGGCAAGTCGGTGGCCTTCAGAATGGACAATCTGAATGCAGTCCACTGTATTCAGAAACAAGGGTCAACGAGGTCAAGGAAGTTGCTAAACGTGTCGGAAGAGATTTTTGCTCTAGCCAACAGTCTAGATATTTATCTTCACGCATCTTATCTCCCAGGCGTAGCGAACGTCTGGGCAGACGCTCTGTCCCGGAGACAGAGCACGACAGTAGAATGGGAGCTCAAGCAACCCATTTTCAACCTAATGATTGCAGAGCTCTCCCATCCACAAGTGGATCTTTTTGCGTCCGAGGAGACTCACAAACTCCCTCTATACCTCACCCGCCGGGCGAAAACGCCGGCAGGGGGGCCAGACGCCCTAGAGACAGACTGGAACAGATGGAGCTCCATCTATCTGTTTCCACCGCCAGATGCGTCACTAATGTGCCACGTAGTGAACAAACTACGAGATTATCGAGGCTTAGTCTCGCTAATCGCGCCCCTGTGGCCGGCGCAGTTGTGGTACCAGCAATTGAAAATGTGGTGCCCGGACCCGGTATCGCTCCCGGTCGGGTATTTCCACTTAGACACGATTGGCAACCTAGCGACCTCGCTGACTTTTGCATTATGGACATTCAGGAGGCCAAGTGGCTAGCACCATACGGTAGAGATGTGACAAATAAATTACTTAATCAATATACTCAGTCTACAAAACGACAGTATCAATCACATTGGCAAGCCTTTACTTCTTGGATCGTTAGGACAGAACAAACTGTACCCTCAGTGGCATTAGTTTTTAATTATTTGAATTATCTGTTTGAGCAGAAACGTTTATCTGTGGTAACATTAAAAAATCACTTAACTGCGATTAGAGTGCCCTTTTTAGACCTTACGGGTCTTTCCATACCGGTAGCGGAGGAAACAGGTTTTATGAGAGCATGTTTTAAACTCCGCCCACCTCCCCGTCAGCTCATGCCTACTTGGTCTCTGGACAAAGCTTTGTCTTTGCTTCACTCTCGTCTGTACCAAAATACTGCAGACTTTGCATTACTCTTAAAAAAGGCGGTTTTCCTTTTGGCTTTGGCCACCGGAAACAGAGTGTCTGAGCTGGCGGCGATGAGCAACACACCTAATTGTCTTAGGTTTGGTAGACTTAATGAATGTATTTCCAATGCAACCTCCCCAGGTTTTGTAGCCAAGAATGAGCATAGTGCACACGTGTTTTCTGAGTTCACGGTGCCGGCGTTAAAAAGGGGAAAGGTGCATCATAATTTATGTCCAGTGCAAGCTCTAACCAAATATTTGAGAGTAGCTCCTCAAAACCCCCAAGGTGCTTTATGGGTAGCAAGTACGGGTAAACGCTTACTTAAACGGCGATTAGCCTCTCTTCTGGTAGAAGTCATTAAAGAAAGTAATCCCGGCGTTGTGGGTCGGGCCCACGATTTACGCAAATGGGCAGCTTCTTTACGTTTCCTGAAAAAAATTTCAGTTGAAGACATAGCGTCCACGCAGTTGTGGGCGTCTAATCATACGTTTCTGTCTAGATACTTGTCAGTTGCTCTAGACAAACCTTCCTTACCATGTATAGCTTTAAGGCAGAGGGTCTAGGTGGCCCTGCAGTCACTTTTGTTTACTTTCACGGGAAGGGGGGGGGGGGGGGGGGTGCAGTCAGTTGACATAGGACACCCTAGACCCCGCCGGAGTATGAGAGCTGTGATACAATTTAAGGTTAAAATGTGATATGTGCTAGTACAATGTTAAGTACAAAACAACGGTGTTGTTAGAGTAGTTTAGCTGCGAAAGCAATTTAATTTTAGAATAATGGAGTTCCTTTGCAATTTATCTCCAAGTTTATGTTGGGGTTTATTATGTGCACATATAAACTTATAACTTGTTATTTTTTGTCACCACTCGTTGAGTGGGGTGCCTTTGTAACTACAGATCTGTGTTCAGAATCTTCAGGGTTACCCATTTTTTGTCAGGCAGGCTTCTTTGAAGCACGCACCTGCCTGAACCTCCTTTTTCTTGTATTTTTTCGGCTACGCCGTTGTTAAAATATATTTTCAAAGTAAGAATACTATGTGGTTGTTTTTATTATCTGCTTTTCTAGTTATGATATGATTACGAATGTCCCCCTCCAGTCTTAGAAATCAGGCATGTTCGTCAATGATGGAGGGGCCACTAATAAATTATAGGTTTGACTCCTGTAAGGAGATAAAGAAAACCTAATATTTAGTAGTGGCCCCGTAATCATTGACGACTGGGGCCCTCCCGACCGTCCCCTTCCCATTCGTTGATGTATTGAGGATTTTGGTTTACTTGATATGTCAGTGAAGGAAGAATGACGCCTGAATCAGCGTCTAGTCAGAAATCCACACAAGTACATCCACGATATGATGGAAAGCTTATTGGATAGTTATTCTTATTTTCTTTTGTTTTTATTTTTTACGAAGTTTTTTCGTAGTGAGAACCCAATTCATAATGACTGAAGCCATGAGTGAGGTCGCGTGCGCTCATGATGAAGGCTCCTCAGTTTTTAAATGCTCTGCGCGGTAGATTCAAAACTACGGCGGATTAGTGTTTGAAGAGGATGCCTTATGTAATAGGCATGTTCGTCAATGATTACGGGGCCACTACTAAATATTAGGTTTTCTTTATCTCCTTACAGGAGTCAAACCTATAATATACACAAGGTTAGATACAATCACAAATTTCAAGGCTACAGGCTTTTCATTGCACATTTAGGCAAGCACAGTTTAAGGTATACGCGAACCTTACAAACGGGCGGGACAGTCTAATCTTGGAAGGCGGAATCAGCCAAGGAAGGATTGATGTTTGGCTCTTCCCGCCCACAACATTCGGCGGGAAGGACCTAGCTAAGCGGGCGGGATCTTCTAGTCGGAATAGTCAGGAAGCCCATGCCGCAACTGTCACAGATCCACGAGACGCTATTGTCAACTAATCCAGCATAAACCTGTGTGAAAGATCCGAGACAGCTGACATGATACCAGCCTTCATGTTCGGACCTATCACTGCAGGGTTCACACTGAATGGCCCTCTATCCCCATTTAACCACTTTTCTACAAATATAACATGGGTATTTGGGACAGTAGGTTCCAGGGTTGACCCTGGATATAATTCTGATATAATTTTTGATCAACACTTTATGTTTCAGTCAATTGACCACTTGCGAGTTTCGTTCTAGAAGGAAGTTGGAGCTGTAGGCCTATGCATCAATATTTAGGTGAATTACCAGCTAAAATACGGTCTTAGTACATTTATAACTACATAAAACCCAATTCAACACAATTTGTATCCATCAGAAACTTACATTATTATAGCATTTCTGTTCTATATCGATGTTTACGGCTCCAACTTCCTTATAGCTTGAAACTCGCAAGTGGTCAATTAGCCTATTCAGATGTTTTCAATTTAGCAAGCTCCTACATATATCCCTATCGTAGTTTAGTAGTTTGCAATTTGGAGCATTATTGTTGTTGTTGGAGTTACAGGGCCACTCGAGCACGTCACCGCGCCCGCTCCTGCCCTTCCTTCGTAGGCGCGGAGAGGCCATCGACTACAAGCGCGTCAGGCGCCCAGTCGCTGTGAGGAAGCTGCAGAAGCGGAGAATCATGGCACGTCTCATCCCCGCAGGGACCCCCCGGCCTCCGAGGATCGTTGGCAGGGAGAGCGAGGTGATGCCGAGGAGTCGAAGGCGGCCAGCGAGGATAGACCGCTCCATGTAGAAGCGAGGACATCTCAACACATATTGCTCAATAGTCTCCGGCTGACCACACCACCGGCATGCATCACTACCCAGGATACCCAACCGCCGGAGGTGGCCAGAGAGCGTGGTATGGCCGATGTGTAGCCTGACCAGGGTCACGTCCAGACTGCAGAGCTTGTTTCTCGCCCAGGGTTGGGGAGATGAGTCTACCCGATATGTGCCGAGGGTAGTGGCTGGTAACGAACATCGGAGGGTGGCGTTCCATCGATCCATACATGCCCGACGAACCACCATCTGATGGGACCGCAGATCAGCGTCCAAACTCTCACAGGATGTCAATGAGTGAGCCGTGGCCGCGCCCCTGTCCGCTATGTGGTTCCCCCTGATCCCGCAGTGAGACGGAATCCATTGTAAATGCACAGGCCATGGTGAGTTGGAGAGGTGAAGAAGCACCGACTGTATCTTGAAGACGAGGGAGGCATGCGACGCAGGGCGATGAGACTGCAGCAGGCGAAGAGAAGACTGGGAGTCAGAGTAGACGACCACCTGCTGACTGGACAAGTGGACGCTAATGAAGAGAAGTGCTTTATATATATTAGTGGCCCCTCCATCATTGACGAACATGCCTATTACATAAGGCATCCTCTTCAAACACTAATCCGCCGTAGTTTGAATCTACCGCGCAGAGCATTTAAAATCTGAGGAGCCTTCATCATGAGCGCACGCGACCTCACTCATGGCTTCAGTCATTATGAATTGGGTTCTCACTACGAAAAAACTTCGTAAAAAATAAAAACAAAAAGAAAATAAGAATAACTATCCAATAAGCTTTCCATCATATCGTGGATGTACTTGTGTGGATCTTTGACCAGACGCTGATTCAGGCGTCATTCTTCCTTCTCTGCTCTGCGATCAGCCGGCCCGGACGTGTCTCTCCACGCTCCGCTGGTTCCGCATTTGCTGCGTCCCTAGTGAGTTTTTTCTCATTTGTTTACTCCGGGATGTATCGAGTAAGGTTAGGATATGCGTAGCAGGAGTGTCCTGGGCTGGTTGCCCGCAGTGCAGTGTATTTTGGGTCGTGTGTTTGGGGCATCTATTTCGGATGTACCCTCGTGGTCCGGATGTGGACAGGTGAACTTTTTCACAGTTAGCTAGCTTTGTGATGCAGGCGGCTTTCATTACGCGTTATTGCTTCCTTTTATCTTTCTGATGAGGTAGCGTATTTTTGCTGACGTTCCCAGCGTATTTTTCTTCACTTAGTGAAGTTTTTTCTGGGTCCCGAGTCAGTTCTTCCCTTTGCCGGAAGTAGTTGCTACAGTGGTGTGTTGGCGGTGGTTCCTGTTGTGATATAATTCAGTGCTTTTTGTTTATATTCCAACATGTTACTGTTATCCGTCTGCCTAGGCCTAGCCAGCCTCTCGTAGCTTTACTACATATACAAGTGTTATTGATTTATTTTCTAAATATGTACTACTGTGTCATGTGTGTCCTGGTTTAGTTGTGTATTGGCTAATTCCACGGACTATTTATGTGTCCTGGGTTAGTTGTGTATTGGCTAATTCCACGGACTATGTTGGGCCCGGCGTTAGTTGTGTTTTGGCTACGCCTCGGTCCGGTGGTGTGTTCAGATGGTATCTGGACGGGGAGGGTTTTTTCCGGCGGGTTTTTCTCGGTTTCACCTTGATAACCCCGGCTGGTTGCCGAGTTTTGGCCACGCGTGGTTTAAAACAGGCTTGTTTCCCCGGCGAGTGGGTGTCTGTGGCTCCCCAGGACTGCGTCTCTGGGGTGCCTGTTCAGGCTCCTTATGATTCCCGGCGGGTTGGCTGTACCCATCTAACAGTGTTCATACGGACACGTGTTGTTTGTAGTTTTTTCGGTTTTGCAAAGCCAATATAAAACTATGCTGTTGTTGTTTTTCCTCCCCGGCGATCTTTTACAAAGAAGTGGGGATAGGAATAATTGGGGTTAACTTTTAAACTTTAAATCACCCGGCGGGTGCAACCTGGAAGGGTGGGATGACCGAATTTGCAAAATTCAGTTTAGTTGACCTGACAATTGAGGGATGCATTGTGTATCGCCTCCTTCAACATACGGCGCTTTAGGGCACAATTGGGGTTAACATTTTTTAAACTAATATTCACACCCGGCGGGTACTCCTTGGAGGGATGGGAATAACGAATTTACAATTCAGTTAGTTAACCAGACAATTGAGGGATACGTTTTGTATCGCCGCCTTCAACATACGGCGATCTAAAAAGATACTTCGGGAGAAGTTAGATCTCGTATATTTGTCAGGCTTCCCAGTTTTTGATCTACGAGATAATTCGGGGGCCGGCGTCTTTTTTAGGGTTTTTTTTTTCTCCAAAATTGAATCTTGAAACAAACACCACCGGAAAGACTTAATCAGTTATAAACGCCATGCTGGTCTTTATATATTATGTCAGAGGGTATTCATAAATCTTTTGGACAAATTAAGATATTCTGAAATCTTTTACTTAGGAAACCCCACCGCGTAGCGAGCTGTAGTCGTTGAGTATTACGTCTCGTTACCCGGCGGGTTATTTAACACTTGTGTGCGAACATGATTGGGTTAACCTTATGAGCATTAATTCCTGGAAATTTTCTTTTTTCCAGAGCTGGGTCCCGGCGGGTCTATGCAGAACCTGGAGTAAGTATCCCACCAGTCTCTGTCATGGCTACCTTTGCCCCGGTTTTTGCTTTATGCATTACGCCCTCCTGTTCAGGTATCCCTATTTTTGTGCACACCCTTTGTATAAAATGTGTTAAAATGTCTCGTTTGGTGTGGGTTACCTTTCCGACGTTTTTTCTCGTTGCTCCGAGAACACCGTTTTTGTTTACCGAGTTTTAGTCAGGATGGCTAAAAATAGGTAAGTTACCCCGACGAGTTTGGTCGCTTGAGGGCTCATAAGAAACTGCGTTTTCTGTGGTCGAGCCTGGGATCAGGCTTCCTGTGTTATTCATTGCTTTATGCATTACGCCCTCCTGTAATGTATAGTTTAGTGTGGGTTACCTTTACGGCGTTTTTCTCGTTGCTCCGAGAACACCGTTTTTGTTTACCGAGTTTTAGTCAGGATGGCTAAAATAGGTAAGTTACCCCGACAAGTTTGGTCGCTTGAGGGCTCATCAGAAACTGCGTTTTCTATGGTCGAGCCTGGGATCAGGCTTCCTGGGTTATTCCCGTCGAGGGGGGCTCCACACAGTTTTCTAGGTGATCAGGCTGACACCTGTTGGACTTGGTTTTCTCTGCTTTTCAAAGCCATTGAAACAATGCTGTCTGTTTGTTTGGTCTTTACCTCCCGGCGACCTTTTTACAAAGAGGTCTGGGGCAGGTATAATTGGTTTGACATTGCATATAAAACCCGGCGGTTGTACCTTCGGGTGGTTATATTAACGGATTTGCGATTCGAGATAATTTGCCAAACAATTGATTGATACAATAGGGTATCACGGCCTTCAAGACGGCGATTTATGAGGGCTTCTGGGAGAAGCCGGATTAGAGATTACGATAGGCTTAGACTTTTTATGGGATAAAAAGATGCCTGAATCTTACTAGTGTCTCAAGTGTAAAGGGATACTTGAAAGACTTCATCTTTAATAAAGATATGCTTCATCTTTATGAGGATTAAGAAGTTATGCTTAATTCTTTTGGACAGGTAAAAGATATGCTGAAATCTTTAATAAGCCATTGAAACAATGCTGTTTGTTTGTTTAGTCTTTCCTCCCGGCGACATTTTTACAAAGAGGTCTGGGGCAGGTACAATTGGTTTGACATTGCATATAAAACCCGGCGGTTGTACCTTTGGGTGGTTATATTAACTGATTTGCAATTCGCGATAATTTGCCAAACAATTGATTGATACAATAGGGTATCACGGCCTTCAAGACGGCGATCTATGAGGGCTTCTGGGAGAAGCCAGATTAGAGATTAAGATAGGCTTAGACTTTTTATGGGATAAAAAGATGCCGGAATCTTACTAGTGTTTCAAGTGTAAAGGGATACTTGAAAGACTTCATCTTTAATAAAGATATGCTTCATCTTTATGAGGATTCAGAAGATATGCTTATAATAATAATAATAATAATAATAATAGTTCTTAAAGCTAGCGCATGCTAAGCTAGCTAAGGATAGCTCAATAAGGCCGATTAGGCGTATTTCCATTGGGGTCCTGTACTACTACCCCATCCCTTTGCTCATGAGGGATGGTAACGACTCAGTGCTTGTGAAAAATCTTTAATGCGCCGAGCGTGGGCGCGAACCCGGGCCTTCTGGGTGGAAGTCTGAGACGCTAGTCACTACACCAAGCGAGCCGCTAAATCTTCTGGACAGGTAAAGATATGCTGAAATCTTTAATATGAAACTAAAGGACAACGAAAAGTAGTGGTGGAGTGCTACGGTTCGTTGACCGGCGGTTTTGAGGCACATATTTTGTACCATTTTTTGGGTGTAACCCTATGAGCATTAATCCCCGGAAAATTCTCTTTCCAGGGCGGAGTACCGGTGTTGCACCAGGTGACCAGGTAGTTCCCGGGGGCGGGGTAGTTTTCCCCCAGTCTCTGTCGTGTCGGCACTTGAACCTCTCCTTGCTGTATGTTCAACGCCGATAAGCTCAGGTAGCCCTATCTTATTTTTATTTGTTAATGAAATAATTTAATAGTTGAATCATAATAAACATATATATTTTCTATGATTATATTATGATAATATTGTGTTTATTTATAGTAATGTATTTTAATACAATTAAATATAAATTAAATTAATTAGTATAATTTATGATTTTGCTCACCAGCTCTGCTTTCAATGTGTTAATGAGCTATGGGAGCTTTTAATTATCATAAACCTTTACGGGACTCGGACGAGGGCTCCCATTCAGAGAGTATACCGAGCTCGCAAGCGAGGGACAGCCACAGCCAAGGTGTATGGCGATACTCACAGTCCTGGCAGGACAGAACACATCCCTTTGTGACTCAATTAGTACTGACGTCCACCGGGATGCCGATGTACCATCTTCTATCACAGTTTTAACATGGCAACATGTGGAGGTCCCGGGTTCGGCGGGATCTTCCCATGATAAGACAGACTTAACGGATGAAGAACAACGATCTCTGGTCTCAGAGATGGAGGTTGAAGAGTCCAGTCACCTTCTAGGCGACTCTCAGGGTACTGTCGAATCTCCACGGAGTTCGTCATCGGCTAGGTATGTACCGGCGGAAGAGATTGATGGACTACTTTTGAATGCACTTAATAGGTTCTTTGGCCCTACGCCGGAAACTCCTTTTGATACGGGAGATCCCGCGATGTCGACGAATGTGCGACCTCTGGCTACATCCTTTGCTTTAGCTAAAATACCTAACCATCCTCTTGTGTCAGATCCAATTTCCAATGTGCCAGGCACAGCGGCTCTCACTACTTCCACTGTGCGAGTCATATCAGACATATCTCCCCCTCCTTTAGACAAGGCGCCAGTAAAAAAACAGGAGCTATGCCTCTTTTATACGGGCCGGATGAGTCAGGGGTAGCAATGTTACGGAAATGTTTTGGATGTTCATACTAAGGACATTCCAAGTTATTATAACCATGACTTATTCTTCCCACCAAATCCCTCCAGAACGCCATTCTTGGTTCTCTCTTCCGGTTTTTGGTGCCGGCGGGGTCCTCTCTGCTTGGCTGCCACCCCCCAAATAATCAATTTGTGCGAATTATAAGCTCCCTTTAGCACGCCTTCCCCAGCTTACCTAGACCGCGAGTTTAGGTTAAGAGGAAAAGCGTTTAAACTGTTTTCACTATATATGGTTCCCAGCAAGTAACAAAGTTTCTGTTACGCTCTTCTCAGGCAATAGAAGCCGCGGAAGTCAGGAAAGCCATTGAACTTTCCCGGTGCTTGCTTCTCCAGACTTCCTTCCAAGTCTTTAGGAGATATTCGGACGGCCTTATTAGAGGCAGTTCGAGCAAGGCAGGATCTGAGGATGTTCTTAGTGAAGAAACTTCTTGACCGTATTGCAAGCCAAGTAGTTCTGTCTCCAGTTCTAATTCTTTCTTTGATTTCACCAGCAGTTTGGAAGACTGTTTTCAATTTGGCACAAGCATTCAAGCAAGGTCCCCGCAAGCCCTGATGCCCTTGTTAGAACAAGGGATCAGGGTATGGTGGTATCGGGGCGACTACCTGGTGGTGGCAGAAACAGAATAGTTACGCATCATTCATGTCTACGTTACGTTAAACCATCTCAAATCTCTAGGATTCAAGGTCAACTTAGTAAAAGTCAAACCCTTGTTCCCCCACAAGTATTGCAGGGGATAGGGCTGGTCGAGGACACAGCTTCTCTCACTCTGAGTCAGAGTGTGGACACTCGAAACAGATTTCGCAAAAACTGTTTATGTTTCTCCACAGTCTGACTACGACACAGAGACTTTGGGAATCTCTAGTCGGTTCTCTCAACGGGGTTCAGCTAACTGTGAAGTTGGGCCGGTTGTAAATCTAACGTTTAATCTGGGAGGGCAACAAATTTTTCCCACTATTACCGGCGGGGATAGTATGGCCTATCCCAACGTTATTACACAACTTACTAGCGGTTTGGGCGACGAGAGAAATGTTGCACGCAGTCATGTCATGAACCTCTCCTCCGCCGTCGGTATGGGTGGACATGGATGCGTCAGGAACGATAGGTTGGGGCTTTTAGTCAAACCTCGGGCATCAGGGTCAAAGGTTTTGGTCCTATTTAGAAATCTTCCACATCAATGTCAAAGACTTTCTAGTCCCCTTATCTGTCCTTCAGGCTCACGGCTTTGCTTTACGGGGCAAGTCGGTGGCCTTCAGAATGGACAATCTGAATGCGGTTCACTGTATTCAGAAACAAGGGTCAATGAGATCTCGGAAGTGGCTAAACGTGTCAGAAAAGATTTTTATACTAGCCAACAGGCTGGACATTCATCTTCACGCATCTTATCTCCCAGGCGTAGCAAACGTCTGGGCAGACGCTCTGTCTCAGCACAACAGTAGAATGGGCGCTCTTGCGTGTGCGGAGCATTACCATCCACAAGGGGATTTGTTTGCGTCTGAGAAGACTCACAAACTCCCACTGTACCTCACCCGCCAGACGATAACGCCGGCGGGCGGACCTGACGCTCTGATGACGGACGAGAACAGGTTGAGTTCCATTTATCTATTTTCCGCCGCCAGACGCGTCTCTAATGTGCCACGTAGTCAACAAACTACAGGATTAGCGAGGCGTAGTCTCGCTAATCGCGCCCCTGTGGCCGGCGCAGTGTGGTACCAGCATTTGAACACGTGGTGCCCGCACCCAGTGTCACTCCTGGTCGGGTTGTTCCACTTAGAACACAATTGGCAACCTAGAAACCTCGCGGACTTGTTCATTTTGGACATTCAGGAGGCCAAGTGGCTAGCACCATATGGTAGCGACGTGACCAAGATATTCACGAATCAATAGACCCAGTCTACAAAGCGACAGTTTCAATTGCATTGGCAAGCTTTTACGTCTCGGATTCTTAAAACAAAACAAACTGTGCCCTCGGTGGCGTTGGTTGTTTATTATTTAATTTATCTGTTCATGCAGAAACATTTATCTGAAAGTGATTTATGTGGGCAGGTTTTAAACTCCGCCCACCTCCCCGTCAGCTCAGGCCTACATGGTCTCTGGACGAAGCATCGTCGTTATTCTCGTTCCCGTATGTACCAAAGACTGCAGATTTTACAAAAGGGCAGTATTCCTTATGGCTTTGGCTACCGGGAACAGAGTATCTGAGCTGGCGGCGATGAGCAACGCACCTAATTGCCTCAAGTTTGATAGGCTTCATGAGTGTATTCACATTGCACCTTCCCCAGGATTCATAGCCAAGATTGAGCACAGTGAACACGTGTTTTCAGAGTTCACGGTGCCGGCGTTAAAAAGGGGAAAGGTGCACCATCTTTTTTGCCAAGTGCAAGCTCTAACCAAATATTTAAGAGTGGCACCTCTAAATCACCAGGGTGCTTTATGGGTCGCAAGTCCGGGTGAACGCTAGATGGAGCGTACACTGGCTTCTCTCTTGGTCGAGGACTTTAAAGAGAAGAATCCCGGCGTTGTGGGTAAGACTCACGATTTACGCAAGGGGACAGCCTCTTTACGTTTCCTTAATATCTTTCGGTTAAAGTTATTACGTCCACACAGTTGTGGGCCTCTAATCAGGAGTTTTTGCCTCGATACCTTTCAGTAGCTCTGGACAAACCTTCCTTGCCATGTATAGCTTTACGGCAGAGGGTCTAGGTGGCCCTTTTAGTCACGTTTTGTTTAATTTCAAGAAAAAAGGGGGGGAGGGTGCAGTCAGAGTGACATAGGACACCCTAGACCCTTCCGGAGTATGTGTTCGGAACATACGAACTGTGATACTGGTTGTAGGCATTGTATTATAAAATGTCTCTGTAGTATTCATTGCAGGAAATTGTGCTAAAGGCCAATAGTAGTGTTACAACAATTCTTGTTGTAAGTAGCTTTGGCTGTGAAGCAATAGATTTTTGAGAAATCTCGGTAGTTGCAACTACGACTTTTACTTTTGAAGTAATTACTTCTGCATAAGTACACGAGTTCAGTACTTCTACGAATGTACAAGAATTCATTTATGTTTGGTTATATTTTTAGGAATATATCCACTAGTTAATGGGGTTTATATGTGCACATGTAAACTTATAAGTTTTTAGTTTTCACCACTTACTTTAAGTGAGGTGCCTTCTTAATAATAATAATAATAATAATAATAGTTCTTAAACCTAGCGCATGCTAAGCTAGCTAAGGATAGCTCAATAAGGCCGATTAGGCGTATTTCCATTGGGGTCCTGTACTACTACCCCATCCCTTTGCTCATGAGGGATGGTAACGACTCAGTGCTTGTGAAAAATCTTTAATGCGCCGAGCGTGGGCGCGAACCCGGGCCTTCTGGGTGGAAGTCCGAGACGCTAGTCACTACACCAAGCGAGCCGCTTGGTGTAGCTTCTTAACTAGCAGATCTGTGCACAGAGTCTCAGAGTTAACCCTTTTTCAAGCAGGCTTCTTTGAAGCACGCTCCTGCTTGTACCCCTTTTTGAAGATTTAGGCTGTATAAAGTTTATGCACCCGAATATCTCTTGTTTACAAAAGTAAGAATACTATGTGGTTGTTTGATTATCTGCTTTTCTAGAGTTATGATATGATTACGAATGTCCCCCTCCAGTCTTAGAAATCAGGCATGTTCGTCAATGATGGAGGGGCCACTAATTAATTATAGGTTTGACTCCTGTAAGGAGATAAAGAAAACCTAATATTTAGTAGTGGCCCCGTAATCATTGACGACTGGGGCCCTCCCGACCATCCCCTTCCCATTCGTTGATGTATTAAGGATTTTGGTTTACTTGATATGTCAGTGAAGGAAGAATGACGCCTGAATCAGCGTCTGGTCAAATATCCACACAAGTACATCCACGATATGATGGAAAGCTTATTGAATAGTTATTCTTATTTTCTTTTTGTTGTTATTTTTTACGAAGTTTTTTCGTAGTGAGAACCCAATTCATAATGACTGAAGCCATGAGTGAGGTCGCATGCGCTCATGATGAAGGCTCCTCAGATTTTAAATGCTCTGCGTGGTAGATTCAAACTACGGCGGATTAGTGTTTGAAGAGGATGCCTTATGTAATAGGCATGTTCGTCAATGATTACGGGGCCACTACTAAATATTAGGTTTTCTTTATCTCCTTACAGGAGTCAAACCTATAATATGGCAAAAAGCTCCGCTGTCAGGATGTGATGATGCCCGGAGAGCCGCCAAGTCTGGCACAGTGCGAGCTCCTCGTAGTAGACTGCAGCTGTCGAAGAAGCCGGGGGGATGAAGGATCCATCGGTGAAGACAGGGGAGAATCCAATGTAGCGTGTGGCTGACAGCTCCCGAAAGTACCCCTGTGCCATGACCGCACATTCTGACTTCTGAAAGCTGCGATGGAATGTGTGGCATACCAACCCGGAGAGACAAACCCAGGGCGGCACTGGGAAGACAGAAGGTACCGGCATCGGGCTCGGAGGGGCAATTCCAAGAAGGCTGTAAGTCTTGAGTCCACGAACCAGGAACGGGCACCGGCGCTTTACTGGCCAGAGCGGGGAGGCCAGCCCCACCCCTGACGACCTCAATAATCTGACCAGAGGATGGGCTTCAGGCATGCGTGCTACTCTGGACATCCAACTGCAGTCAGCCATCGCCCGGCTCCAGACCATGGGCAGGATCCCTGATTCCGCCTCCAGGGAAACAACGGGGGACGAGCTGAGCGCCCCCAGCGCTATGCGGAGAGCCGCATTATGGATTGGATTCAATCGCGCCAACACTGTGTCCGAGGCTGACCCATATACTACACATCCATATTTCAACTTGCTCCGGATAAAAACCTCATAAAATTGAAGCAGGGCGTCACGAGAAGCACCCCACTTGGTGTGTGCAATGCACTTCATGAGGTTCAGTCGCTTCATGCAAGACTCACGTAGATAATCAATATGGGCCCCCCAGGTGAGGATCGGTCCATTCAACCGGAGGCCCAGGAACACATGGCTAGTGCGATACGGTAACAGACTGCCCCCCATGTACACCCTCGGTAAGCCAGGAAGACGAGTTTTCTGAGTAAAACACATTACGGCGCTCTTCTGTGTATTCAACCGTAAACCCCATTCTGAGGCCCAATGAAGCAAGTCGTCAATAGCAGCCTGAAGATGGGCCTGGGCTTCCGGAAGGGTGTCCGCCGCACATACCAAGTATATGTCGTCCGCATAAATCAGCACGGATGTGTCGGCAGGGCTGGGGAAATCGGACATCAGGGCATTGTATAAGGGGGGGCTGAGTCCCGACCCCTGGGGGGTGCCGCAGTGTGTGGAGACCTTACGGGACCTGGCCTCCCCGACCGATACTGAGAAGGATCGCCCCTTCAGGAAGCTGCAGAACCACCGAAGCACCGTTCCACGGAATCCCATGGCACCAAGCTTGTATACAATGCCCATGTGTGACGCAGCATCAAAAGCCCCCTCAACGTCTATGAACGCCATCAGAAGGACTTGCTTATTTCGATATGCGTTGTGGATGTGGTACTCCAGCTGCAGCAGTACGTCGATTGTCCCACGGCCAGGTCTAAAGCCGCAGAGAGCGTCGCCCAGGAGTCCTCTCGTTTCCAGCCACCAAGAGAGACGCATGTTGACCAACTTTTCCATAACCTTGCCGACGGGCAATAATAAGCATATCCCTCTCCTTGATGACGGCTGGGCCGGATCCTTACCAGGCTTGGGGAAAGGGAGAAGGAGAGCATGCCTCCAACATTGCGGGAAGAGTCCTGCCTGCCAGCTACCGTTGTAAACTCCCAGCAGCACCTCTCTGGCCCCTGAATGCATGTGGCGCAACATCTCATAGGCCACTTCATCCGGACCCAACGCCTTACCCCGAGGGAGGGAGCATAATGTATCATCCAGCTCCTGGGCGGTGAAAGGTGCGGCAAGAGCAGTAGGCGCGGTAGGGGAGTCAGTATAGTGGGCGATGGACGACTCGAGGCGATCAGACACTGGTAAAGGTTCAGGAATAGCGAACCTTTTCTTCAAAGAAGGCCGCCAATGAATCCGCTATCGCCTGACCATCGCTGACTAGCTGCCCATCAATCCGAAGGGGGCACGAGAGATTCACATGCGTCCCATTCATTGATTTAACAAATCGCCACGCCCTCGTACAAGAGCCCGTAAACCTCAGGGACGAGCAGAAGGACCCCCAGGCACGCCTCCGAGCCACCAACAAAATCTTCATGCACCTAGCATCAGCCCGACGATATGTCCTCTTCTTCGCGGCACAGGGGTGACTTCTCCAATCCCTCCATGCACGACGGCGAGCTTGGATCGCTGCAGCACACTCCGGTGACCACCATGGAACAGCAGGTAGGGGTGATGTGGAGGGATTAGTCCTCTTGAAGGCCTGGGAACCCGCCTGCACCAACGCCTCCGAAACCCCCACTGCCGCCTCCTCCAATGAAGATGAAACCTCAGTCTGCACCAAGAGCTCCGATGCAGCAGTACAGTACTCAGGCCACGCAGTGTCGACGAATTTCCAGCGAGGACGAGCCCGTTGGGACTCCTGTACCCGGACACTCTGCACATGCAATAGAATTGGGAGGTGGTCACTGCCCATGTACGGCCCAGTCGTGATGGATGCCCCTTGAAACTGAGGGGAGCCGAGGCAAAAGTCCAAGGTCGAGTGCTTCGCGGTATGCGGATCTATCCGCGTGGGGAGTCCTGGAGGCATGAGCAAGGTGATGTCCGGGGATTGCAGCAGCAGGTCAAATAAAGCAGACCCCGAGGAGTTCCGAGATGCCCGCGGGGCGACTGGATCCCAGTAGGCATGACGTGCATTAAAGTCACCGTAGATGATGCATGGACGCGGCAGTTGATTGACGTAAAACCGGTATTCCTCCACTGTCACACTCTTGCAGGGGTTGTAACAAACGAGGACTGTAACCCATCCCGTCTCTAGTGCCACCTTGGCCACCAAGACTTCCAAGACCCCCCCACGAAAATGCTGGAGGGGGAGCTGTAAGCATGGAACGGTGTCTCTGATGAGGAGTGCCAAACCTCCGCCCCTGCCACAACGGTCTTCCCGAAACAGTTGAAAGCCTGGCAGACGAAAAGTGAGGGTAGGGGTAAGCCAGGTCTCACAAAGTCCCACCACCACTGGGGACAGTCGAGTAACAGTTGTCCGTAGATCTTGCGTTTTCCTAAGCAGTGACCGTGCATTCCAGAAGAAAAGCTGCAGGAGACACGTGGAAGCCATCATCGCGAAAACAGCGAGACAAGCCTAGGCAAGAGTCGAAGACATGCATCCTTAAACGGCAGGTCACGCAGGAGGTCCAGGAAGTCCGTGAACAGCCGCATGAATGAGTCATCCGGACTAGGTCCAGGGCACCGGGAGGCAGCTGACCCAGCCCCCGCTTCGCTTCACGGGGGCACCTGTGCAAAACGCCATGGCTGTGCAGCAGGGGTTTGCGAGAGAGCCCGGGGAGGAGACTGGGTAGCAAGGTCCGGAGGGTCAAATAGGTCGATCCTAGCATGACGAGCCGCCCCTCTACCTGGCGGAAGACGTTCTGGCAGTACTGGTTTGCGGCGTGGCGACCTTGGTTGGGGGTGTGAACCGGACCGGCCATGCAGTGGACGAACGGAGCCCTGATGAACTTCCGCCCACTCATCATCATCCAACCTGCCGGCATCCGGATCGACTACCCCGACCAGTTCATCCTCCAAGAGGGCATAGCGATTGGGAGATGTCACCGCCGCATACGTAGTCCCCTCCTGGACAGGCCTCGACATCCGCGTATTCGGGGGAGCTGGAACCCGAGGTGGCGGCGTGACTGCAGCGGTCGGAGCAGGGGCCATCACTTTATGTCTGCCCTGAGTATTGAGGTCCATCAACTGCACATTCATATCAGACAGGCCAAGATCACCATCCCGATACTGTGTATGGATATCAAAAGCCTGACGGTACACTGGGCAGGACTTCGCCGTCACACAATGAGGGCCACCACAGAATAAACATCGAGGGTCATTGGAACAGCTGGCCTCCCCCGCCTTCATATGGTGATAGCCCCCACATCTCGCACACCTCACTTTGTTTTTACAGGACAAGGCACCATGGCAGAATGAGTGACAGTTAAAACACCTCAACATGGGGAAGACAAATCTGCCGACAGGGTAAGACACATGGCCTAATAACATCCGGTTAGGCCTAGGCCCCAGAAACCTCAATCTCACCGTAGCGGAAGCCACACGATCAGTACCGGAAGGAGCACTGGACTCCGTGTCCCGGTCCAGTCCCCCACCTCCACCACCTTCCTTCGGTCGCTGTAACATCCGCTTCACATCCACTAGGGTGGTTGACCCCCCATGTAAAACCGACAATTTTTCCAATAATTCTTCATCACTAATGGCGGGGCTCACTGGTCCAATTTTCCCCCACTCATACCTCTCTTATCACCAGGGGAAAACGACTCCCTACACTTCACTTTCCACTTGCCAAGTTCAGTACACTGGGAAAGGGGGTTCTGCAATTTGGGCACCCACTGCCTTTCTATGGCAACACATAAGGCCGCCCCACGCCCAACCATATGGGTATCACCCTCCTTGACATATTTCCCAAAAGGAGACTCATTGATGGCAGCACTAACAGCACTAGGGTTATGAAATGCAGTAGGAGAACGAGGAACAGTAGTAAAGATGTACGATACCAAATCCGCAGTAGCAGCATGCTGAGGGTTAAATTGGGGCGGCCCTCTGTCAGAACTAGGCCTATCCACACGTAGGAGCTTCCCAGAAGACTGCAATGGCTCCCCTGCACCCAGCTGCGTAAGGGCACCACGGTCGGGCGAATCCAAACAGTTCTTCCTTTTATGGCCAGAGGGGTGCTGATGGTCCATATCGTCACTTCCACCACCCGTGGCCATAACACCAGTAATCCAGGGACCACTTCACTATGCTCACCCTATGGCCAAGCCCAGGGCCTGCCAGAGGGGTGCACAGGACAGCTGGCACCACAAGTACCACCACAAGTACTACCACAAGGCCGGCCAGAGCAAAGAAAAATGCAACTGCACCGCACCACCGCGCGCAGCAAACTGGTCCTCTTGGAGCATTATTTCGATTGTTTTGAAGAATTTTAAATTTCCCGCTAGGCCAATGTATCATTAACCAAAACAAAACAAATAGTGGAAATTTGTCTATGTTTCTTATTATGGGAAGTTATAATTTATTCAAAACATCTTTGCACACTTTATTGCAATATAGGTAAAATATAATCAAATAAGAACGACAATACAGAGTGAAACAAAGTATACGATATTAGTCCCTCCATAATACGTATCTCCATGCTTGACCGACTGACCTGACCGTAGAGTTATGTCAATATTGTGAACGAGGAGGTAGGACGGCTGGAGCTTTGAAGTTTCTATCGCTAGACCGGAAGTTCTTCAGTTTCGGTGTCAGTTCCCTTTCATGATCTGTTTACTGCTACTGTACTTATTATATATTTGCAGATTGGTTACTTAGTAAGAGTTTTGAGTAGGCCTATAACTCCATTTATTTGTCACCAATTATTTTGACATAGGCCTATTTGAAGACCGATATGGGTAAGATTTTACGGTTTGACAGTTACAAGCCCCATCGATGTTTGTGTAGCCTATAGGTATGTTATATAATAGTCTTCAGTCCTATATATGTCCTTTCCGTCGCAAATGTATTATAAGGGAGATATAGGGTAAAACACAAGAGTCTTGTCTGCATAATGACAAGTCCTGTTTTACGGGATTTCTGCTTTAGGCCTATAGATTTTTTTTTCCCTCCTACCTTACTCGGGGGACCTTACAGTTGCGCGATCCAGTGCTGCTTTGGTAATTGCGTACATTTTAGGTTAGTTTCTAGGCTATCCACGTATTACTTTTAGGTTAGATTAGGTTAGGTTAGGTTAGGTTAGGTTTCTTAGTTAGGTAAAACAACACTAGCCTATACTCCTAGGCCTATAAAAAAAAAACGCAAACAAAAAAGAACACATTCTAAAACTCGTGACTGTCACACCATATCAAGGTTTAATTCTAGTTTCGCTTTCACAGCATAGGCCTACTCATAAATTTCTATGGCTACTTTAGAGTTGTCATATACCATACTTAATTCCTATATAGGCCCTATGTCCAAAGCGGCGGAAATGCATTAGGCTATAAGGAATTATACCTACTGTAAAAAAAAAAAAAAAAAATCTCCCCATATGCGGCACCATAGCTAGGCTATTACATAATACTAGGTTAGGTTAGGTTAGGCTAATGTCGTTAATGTAGTTTATTATCATTATATTACGTCTTTTACCCAGCAATTTCCCTGATCTACATAGTTGGTCGGGAAGCTATGCCTTTACAACGGCGCCTCCCTTTTGTCGCTGTGTACGTGAAACTAGAATTTTACCCATATCAATTTACCCAGATATGGAATCTATATGCTCTAGGCCTAAGCATCATATTAAAATTAGTTTCAACCCTCAGCAAAACCTAATAAAAATATATGGTACTAAAATGAATTTTTTCGTAACATGGTTCATGGTTGTCAACCTTCCTATAGACGGCACCGATTCGTACACACGCCATTTAGAACAAACATTCCCTATATACCTGTATATATATATATGGTTAATATACAGGAGACGCAACAATATACTGTAGGTAGCACATTTGTAATGGTAGTTTTGGGTTCCTATCATCATATGCTTTATTTCTATATACTTTTTATCCCCGGGGAAAAAAAAAAACTAAATCTTGGGATTTTTCATTTTTTTTCTTGGGATTTTTTTTTTTTTGGTCATTAACCCTCCAGCCCCGGCTATGTATTATATATATATTCCTCGAAACCCGGGTGTTTTGGCCGAAAAACGTCTAGGCTAGGCAGGGTGTCAAACGACGCTGTTTTTTTGAGTGATAACGCAAATGAACTTTTTGTATAGGCTAATGATAATAGAAACTCCCCCAATTTTTATTTATTTTTTCTAAGAAACAAAAAAGGTAAATTGACATAATTTTCGTCTCCATATTTTCCATCTTGATTGCTTTTAGATTGCAGGAAATACTGTTTTAGACACCTAAATTCTAAAAAAAATCACGGGGGGGGGGCATGCCCCCGGACCCCCTTAGAGCTCGCGCCTTCGCCGCTCCGTCGCGCTATAATGATAACAAAATAATAAACCATAATGATAACACAATACATATTTTGTGGATTGACACCCTGAGGCTAGGCTACCGTATATTCGTTAATCAGACTGCTTCCCGCATTCCCGCGCATCCCCAAGCGTAGCTGTGTTATTTACCTGTAGAATGGCATTAAGTAGAGCTCTCTAAGTCAACTGGTTGAGCTGTAATGATGATTTCATTGGAGATAACTTTATGGCCAAAACAGCCACTTTTCGATACTTAACAACAACATACAGGCACACACGAACAAGCGACGCTCTCCTTCTTGTGGCCGGAGATGCGGGGCGTCGTGACGGTCGGTCCAGCCGGCTGTTGTTTACATGCGTCGGACCGACGCCTCGCACACGAAGCTCGCAGGCTTTCAACCACTGGGCGTTCAAGAGCCCTTCCGGGTACCTGTTATATGCTTTTTTATGGGCGTTCAAGAGCCCTTCCGTGGTGAGAGGGTTAACCTAACCTAACCTAACCTAACCTAACCTAACCTAACCTAACCTAACCTAACCTAACCTAACCTAACCTAACCTAACCTAGCCTAGCCTAGCCCAAATACATTTAGGTTGGGTTAGGTTAGGTTTTTTGGTTAGGTTAAAAAAAAAAGGTAAACCTGACTTTTTGGACCGACAGTGATTTCAGTAAGTTTTAGTTTGTATTTTTTAATTTTTCCTTCAGCTATAGTGTTGTTTTATACTGAAGAGGAGCTGAAATGAGTATTTACCCATTATCCAACAATCTAAAAACACGCCCCCCACTAGCAGGGAGGGCTATGAAGTTCAGGGAAAATGAGGGGTTAAAAGCGTAAAAATACAATAATATAGCATTTTGTATCAATATTTGGCTCGGATTTTCCCAAATTGCAAACCCATAAAACCCAATTTTGTGAATACCCGAGCCAACTTTTGACGAAAGCTGGCTCGGATTTCACGGGGTGGAGTGGGTAGCCTAATATCTTATGTTATAAAAATAGTCAACTTGGGAAGACATTAGCCTAACCTAACAACCTTACCTAACCTATCCTAGTATTATGGGTGGGGGCTGCTGCCCCCACACCCCCGCTGGTTGGGTTAGGCAATTTTTTTTTATTTATTTTTTATTTTTTTGAATGTGCTAGGCTATTAGCCTAACCTAACAACCTTACCTAACCTAACCTAGTATATGGGTGGGGACTGCCGCCCCCACACCCCCGCTGGTTGGGTACTGGCTGAAAAACTGATTGTTTTACAGTAGGCCTATATACTGTATTTTAGCATTTTTTTTTTTTCTCCCTTATAACACATTTCAGCTCTTAACCCCTTATTGGCGGCGCTCGACTTAAGTCGTGCACCAATTTGCAGCAAGTTAGGAGCATTATTAAGGCTTTTAAAGGGTTAAAATCGAGTGCAAATGGCCGGGAGTGCAGCGGGCCAGACAGCCGACTCCCAGGTCTTACCGCCGCCTATTAACTCATGTTCCCTGTGTTCTCGAGAGGCCGGCAGTGTAGCCAGTAGTGAGCATAGCTGGGGAAAATATACCGCTATACGCTAAACTCCCATGTTCGTGGCACCACTGCAAGAGAACCACGAGTGCTACGTAGCTCGTTCTGGTCTCATTTTGAAGCTTTTAGCGCCTAGTTTTTTGTTGAATACATTTCTTTTCATGCAGATACTTGATTGATCATTCAGGAGGGCCTGAATATGCCTAAATGAGCCCAAAACACCCCGCTAGACAAGGTTTAATGACATATATAGCAATGATGTATATGCTCTACCGGACCTATTAGGCCTAAAAAGATCGATAGGCTAACTGTCGGTCCAAAACATCAGTACAGTATAACCAAAAATGCCTAGACAACATAAGCAACATACACCTCAGACACCTGGGACCACAAGGCATACAAGCACTCACTAACATATCAAACTACAGCTATTCACACAACACAATACCAGACATTTGGAAGCATGGTATCATCATCACATTCCCCAAACCCAACAAAGACCCCACGCTACCCTCCTCGCACCGCCCCATCACACTCCTTTGCTCCCCCTCCAAAGTCATGGAACGCCTAGTATTACAACTAATTACACCTGACCTACCCCTAGCTCCAACACAACATGGCTTTAGGCCACTGCACTCCACAAACACTCTTCTCACAGACCTTACACAAAGAGCTTTCGACGGCATCAATTCAGCTAGACCACCACACAGATCACTATTAGCCACACTCGACATTAGTAAAGCCTTCGATGCCATCTCCCGCCACAACCTAACAAACAAAATCTACAACACAAACATGCACAACAACACAAAACGGTGGCTGGCCAACTTCCTAGCAGGCAGATGTGCACACGTATCTTTTGCCGGTCAGTCCTCTAAAATCAGAAACTTTCCAAACGGAGTCCCACAAGGATCCGTCCTATCGCCCGCACTCTTCAATCTGTACATGCACGATATAACTACACCCAATACGCCCCAAATAAACTTAGCCTCCTATGCAGATGACATAACACTCACATGCACACACCATGACCCAAAAAGAGCAACAGATCTCCTTCAACCCTATCTCAACACACTACATGGCTGGTGCACTACAAACAGACTTAATCTAGCCCCAGCCAAATCCACCGCAACCCTGCTCACAAGTTGGACAGGAGAACACGAATACATCCCTCAACTCACCATAAACAACACACCCCTAACACATACACACACACCCAAAATCCTAGGAGTAACATATGATACTCATATGACATTCAAACAGCACACCACAAACATTAAAAAGAAACTGACACCCAGACTTAACGCCCTCAGGTCACTTGCTCACACAAAATTTGGACACAACAAAGAAACTACCACCACAGTATATAAACAATACATAAGATCAGTGATGGAATACGCAAGCCCAGCCTGGGCTTCTAACCTAGCTGAAACACATCATAAGACCTTACAGACTATTCAAAACAAAGCCCTGAAGATCATTACAGGCTGCACAGCTACTGCACCCACAGATCACCTACATCAAGAAACCAAAATCCTCAAAGTCAAAGACCATCTGGACATGAGAGGCACTCAATTCCTGGCAGCAGCCTCCACGAACCAAGACCACCCACTAAACTACATGGCAACACACCCACAGACACCAAGAAATATCAAAACAACACCCAGCACACGGTATCACACACAATTATTGTCCTCTCTCCCTCCCTGCCCACCCCGAACCAACTTCCAGAAGCACATCCATACTCATATCTCTCACCGATCCATCCACTCACTCACAGACAACACGCAGCTGCATGCACGACCTCCCGAAATCCATCCTTCCGAATCCTCCCTTCCTCGCGAGGACAGAGTCCACCTGGCCAGGCTGAGATGCGGACACCATCCAGCTCTCCTGAGCTATCAGAAGAGACTGGATGACTCCGTTGTCGACACCTGCCCGGGATGTAACACAGCACCCCATACCATTAAACACATCATAGAAGACTGCATTTCACACAACCACTTACGCCAACAACACAATCTACACTCAATGAGAGCTCTGTGGGAAAGCCCGATCGTGGCCATGGCCTTTCTCAGGGACTCGGGGCTGTTCGGCCAGGCAGCTTAGGGAACAACAACAACAACAACAACCAAAAGAAATCCAAGAAAAAAATAAAAACTCCCAAGATTTTTTTTTTTTTTCCCCCGGGGATAAAAAGTATATAGAAATGAAGCATATGATGATAGGAACCCAAAACTACCATTAGAAATTTGCTACCTATATTGTTGTGTCTCCTATATATTGACCATATATATATTTATTAGTGGCCCCTCCATCATTGACGAACATGCCTATTACATAAGGCATCCTCTTCAAACACTAATCCGCCGTAGTTTGAATCTACCGCGCAGAGCATTTAAAAACTGAGGAGCCTTCATCATGAGCGCACGCGACCTCACTCATGGCTTCAGTCATTATGAATTGGGTTCTCACTACGAAAAAACTTCGTAAAAAATAAAAACAAAAAGAAAATAAGAATAACTATCCAATAAGCTTTCCATCATATCGTGGATGTACTTGTGTGGATTTCTGACCAGACGCTGATTCAGGCGTCATTCCTCCTTCTTTGCTCTGCGCTCAGCCTGCCCGGACGTTCCTTTCAGGCTCCGCTGGTTCCGCATTCGTGGCGTCCCTAGTGAGTTTTTTTTCTCATTTGTTTACTCTGGGATGTATCGAGTAAGGTTAGGATAGGCGTAGCAGGAGTGTCCTGGGCTGGTTGCCCGCAGTGCAATGTATTTTGGGTCGTATGTATGGGGCATCTATTTCGGATGTACCCTCGTGGTCCTGTTGTGGACACGTGAACTTTTCACAGTTTGGTTTAGTTGGTGATGCAGGCGGCTTTCATTACGCGTTAATTATTGCTGCCTTTTATCCTTCTGATGAGGTAAGCTGTGTGTTTGCTGACGTTCCCAGCGTATTTTTCTTCACTTAGTGAAGTTTTTTCTGGGTCCGTGTCAGGCTTCCCGGGGTTGGGAAGTTATCGCTTCGGTGGTGTGTTGGCGGTGGTTCCTGTTGTGATATTCCAGTGTGTGTTTATATTTCAACTATTTTCATGCCGTCTACCTAGGCCTAGCCAGCCGCTCGTAGCTTTGCCACATGTCTAGTGTTATTATTTATTTTATAAATATGCCCTACTGTGTCATGTGTATCCGGGTTTTAGTTGTGTATTGGCTAATTCCTCGGACTATATTTGTTTCCTGGTTTAGTTGTGTATTGGCTAATTCCACGGATTATGTTGTGACCTTGGTTAGTCGTGCGTGTCTCTCCTCGTGTCGTATTGTTCAGATGGTGTCTGTTCTGGGTGGGGTTTGCCTTCCGGCGGGTTTTTCTCGGTTTCACCGTGAAAAAACCTGACCGATGAGCAGTGTTAGGCCACACGTGGTTGTTAACACTGGCTGGTTCCCCGGCGAGGGGAGGTGTCTGTGGCTCTCCAGGACTGCGTATCTGTGGGTGCCTGGTTTCAGGCCTCCTTTATTTCCCGGCGGGATGGCTGTACCCATCCTTACATATATATTTAGTTATATATAAAGAAACGACGTTCGTGAGAACACTCGTTTTTTGATAGGTTTTTCTACCTGGTTTACGACAAACCACGGGGAAAACCTAGCTGTTGTTTAGGCGTTCCTCCCCGGCGATCTTTTACAAAGTAGTGGGGTCAGGAACTTGTGGGGTTAACTTTTAGACTTCTCACCCGGCGGGTGCACCTTAGCAGGGTGGGATAAAACGACTTAGGTCTCTTATAGTTAACCAATCCATGTGAGTGATACTCTGTGTATCGCCGCCTTTACTCTTACGGCATTTGAAGGATCAGTGAGGTTTAACCAAATCGATTTCCACACCCGGCGGGTGTCCCTAAGTATAGGAACTAAGGAATTTATAAACAAATTCAATTTCGATTAACCTTAATTGGGTGATACTTTCAGTATCGCCGCCTTCTATTTTTACGACGATCGTTTGGGACAATTCGTTAAAAAATCAGATCTCGTATATTCCTGCCCTGGGCTATTCTACTAAAATATTTCAAGGGCCGGCGTCTTTATGAGGGGGGGCTTTGTTACAAAATTGAATCTTGAGACAGTCACCACCTCCTACAGACTATTAGTGCCATACTGGACCATTATATCAGAGGGTATTCTTCATGTTCTTAGCTAAGAAGACTTGTTTAGCCTCTTTATACCCAGCCGCGTGGCGAGATGTGTTAGCTGTGTCTTTGCATCCCGTTACCCGGCGGGTTATTAACACTTGTATGCGAACACTTGGGTTAACCTTATGAGCATTAATTCCTGGAAATTTTCTTTATTTTTCCAGAGCTGAGCTCCGGCGGACCAATACAGACCCGGCGGTAGTTCCTCTCACCAGTCTCTGTCATGGCTAATGTCACCCCAGTTTTTGCCCTGTGCATTACCCCTACTTGCGCGGGTATCCCAATTTTTGCACATACCCTTTGCATAAGGTGTGTTAGATGTCTAGACCGTTCAAGGGGTCTCTGGGTTACACGTAATTGTTCTTTTTGCTCCCAATTAACCAATAAAGTCCTGTGTTACAATGACAAGACCGCGGCGGTAGCGTTGAGAGAGGTCAGACAACAAATGTCGGCCTACACTACCATTGTCGCACATAAGTCACTTCAATGTGACAACGTCCCACTTTGGGATAAGTTGCTGTCAGAGCACCCTCCCCCTAAACGTACCTCTAGAGTAAGGGGTTTTAAGCCGACAGAGACTAGCCAGGATTCTGTATCGTCTGTGGAGACGTTTAAACGCCCGAGAGAGCCTACTCCCCCGGCAGCCACCTCCTCGTCGCAGGCGAGATCGAGGTCAAGGTCTCCCCTCAGACAACGGTCTTCAAGTCGGGCCTCTTCCCCGGCTAGTAAGAAGTGCAAGACTGAAGCTTCCCCCAGGGACCATGGTGGTGATTCTTCCAAACCTAGGTCCAGTTCGCGGTCACACCGTAGCCACAAATCCTCCAAAAAGGATTCCCATAAGAAGTCCTCTCGACATTCTTCTAAGTCTAGTGCATCTCATCGTACCTCTACACCTGACAATGTTTCTGTTACAGCCTCAGAGTATAGTGAAGCGCCTGTCCCTAAACAAGATTTACCTATTGATATTTTAACCCTAGAAATGGAGAGTTCAGGATATTCAATAATTGAGAATGTTTCAGACTCTCAAGAGAGCGTAGGCCAGAGCCTCGGTGTTTGGCGTTTTGCTCAGCCAGGGTCTGTCCATCCACGTCCGACTCATACGAGTCACACAGTAGCCGATGTCCACAGGGACGCGGCGACCCCATCCTCTATCCCTGATTTATCTTGGAAACAAGGTGCCCCTGCCTCGGCGGGGTCTTCTCAGGAGGACCGGGAGGGACAAGATGAAGTGTCATTAATTTCAGATAGGGAAGGACAAGGGTCAGGCTCAGGCCTGGACGCCGCCCATGATAATACTAATTCACCTGAAAGTTCTGCACCTAACCAGTTTGTTACAGCACAAGAAATTGATGGGTTACTTACTCATGCTCTATCAAAATTCTTTAATCAACAACGAGAAAACCCCACAATGGACTTGGGGGCTCCCTTGACAGGTTCTGCGGTACGGCCTCTGATAACGTCAATCGATTTATCTAAGATTCCTAACCCTCCTACTCTGTCACCGGCAGGGAGCTCTAAGCCAGCTACGGCGGCATTCACTACGTCAAATGTCAGGGTCATTACGGATGTTAATCCACCCCCTCTAGACAAAGCGCCTCTTAGAAAGGTAGCTATGCCCCTGCTTTATGGGCCAGACGAGTCATGGGTCCCTTTGAACCCCTCTAAGCCAGAGCTTGCCCAGCCTACCTTGTCAGGGGAACTCCCGGTACCACGTGAGTGGTTTATCCAGGGAAATAAGTCTAAGAAATTAAGGGCATTGGATGCCTTGGGTAATGTTTTGGATGTAAATATCAAGGCTATACCTAGTTATTATTATCAGGATTATTTTGTTTATGCATCTAAGCCTGCTTTACCCCCTGCCTCAGCTTCAAAACTTTTTTCAGACTGGTCTAAGCTGGATGGGTTTAATGATATTAAGGCTCTGTTGGCTATTACTCCTGAACTGGATTTACAGACCGTCACAGACGAGACAGCTAATCCAGTGTTGAAGGTGGGACAGTTAGGACCAGGACCTTGGGTGGATTGGGAGGTAGAGGCTCAGAACTTTGCAACCACTTTCACTTCTAAATCTTCCCACCAGATCCCTCAGGATACACATTCATGGTTCTCAATGCCGGTAGGTTCTGCCGGCGGAGTTCCGTCAGCTTTATTTTCCTTTTTAGCTGCCCCTAAGATTAATCTTTGTGAACTAAAGGAACCATTCATTACCCCTACCCCTTCTCACCTAGACAGAGAATTTAGGCTTAGGGGAAAAGCTTTCCGCCTGTTTTCACAGTACATAGTTTCTCAACAGGTGGCTAAGTCTTTACTCAGGTCTACTCAGGCAATCGCAGACGCGGATGCTCGAAGATCAGTTGAATTATCCCGGCGTCTGATTCTTCAGTCGTCAATTCAATCCTTAGGTGACATACGCACAGCCTTACTTGAGGCGGTGCGAGCACGACAGGATCTTAGAATGTCATTAGTTCGCAAGCTGCCTGATCGCATTGCTAACCAGGTGGTTATGTCCCCAGTACTTACACCTTCTTTAATGTCCCCTGATGTATGGCGAACAGTGTTTAACATGGCACAGGCCGTGAAGCACAGTCCCGCACAGGCTAAGAAACCCGCATTTAACTTCCCCAAACCTAAGCCTCCTACTAAAGCTCAGCCAGGGGGTTCTAAGCCGTTTCTTCCGCCTAAGTCCTCCCAATCCCCCCTGGGTCAGTTCAGGCATAGACAGAGAGGGTTTTCAGGACAGAGGGGACGCGGCCAGTATAAGCCGGGTCAGGGCCAGTCTTCGGCCCACACCAGCCAGCCGGCGAAGCGGCCAACACCACCAAAACCACCATCAAAAAACTAAAGTCTTTCTCACTCCCAGTGCCTACCTTAGAGCCGGAGGAACCGAGGGAAGTACAGCCGGCGAACCCTTGTCTGCTAACTGGGTCGTTCCGAACGTGTCACCAAGCATGGCCGTTAAAAACCTGGGCACGGATGGTGGCACGCAAAGGCATCACTTGGCAGTGGCTCCGGCGACCTCGCTTACGTCAGCCGACAACGGCAAATTGTGTTTCATTAGAGGTGGAGCTGCTGGTCCAGGAGATGATTGCCAAGAATGTCATCATCCCGGTACCCCCAGATTACCCTGTATTCACGTCAAAACTGTTTTTGGTTCCCAAACGGGACAGTGTTCAGATGAGGCCGGTCGTAGACCTGTCGTATCTGAATCTTCACATTTACAACGAGTCTTTCAGAATGTTAACAGTTCATCAAATCAGGCTAACACTTCCGCCGGTGGCTGGATGTGTTCCCTAGACCTGACAGACGCCTATTGGCACGTGTCGGTCAACAAAAGATTTCAAAGGTTTCTGGCCTTGAGGATCAGGCACCAAAATTTTGTTTTTCAGAGGATGCCGTTCGGTTTGAACCTAGCACCTCGATTATTCACAAAACTAGTCAGGCAAGCCCTGATGCCATTGTTAAAACAGGGAATCAGAGTGTTGTGGTATCTAGACGACTGGCTGGTGGTGGCAGAGACACAACAATTATGCATAAAACATGTCAATATCATTTTAAATCATGTCAAAACTCTAGGCTTCAAGGTAAATCTGGTAAAGTCAAACCTTGTTCCCTCAAGAGTAATTCAGTGGATAGGGCTGGTCTGGGACACCGCCGCTCTCACTCTGAGTCAGAGTGTGGACAATCGCAACAGGTTTCGCAGGAAACTGTTCAGGTTTCTTCACAGTCTGACTACGACACGAAGAGTCTGGGAGTCTCTGGTCGGCTCTCTCAACTGGATTCAGCTAACTGTCAAGTTGGGCCGGTTGAAAGTAAAACGATTAATATTGGAGGGCAACAAATATTTCCCACTCTTACCGGCGGGAAAATTATGGCCCATACCAAAATTAATCCACACCTTACTAGCGGTCTGGGCGAAGAGGGAAACATTGCACTCAATCATGTCATGGACCTCTCCTCCTCCAACGGTATGGGTAGACACGGATGCGTCAGGCACCATAGGGTGGGGATTTCAGTCAAATCAGGGGCACCAGGGTCAGGGACTTTGGTCCCACTTAGAAATCGCTCACATAAATGTCAAAGAGTTACTAGTCCCATTGTATTTCCTTCAGGCTCACGGCCCGGCGTTACGGGGCAAGTCAGTGGCCTTCAGAATGGACAATCTGAATGCAGTTCACTGTATTCAGAAACAAGGGTCAACGAGGTCAAGGAAGTTGCTACTCGTGTCGGAAGAGATTTTTGTTCTAGCCACCAGTCTAGATATTTATCTTCACGCATCTTATCTCCCAGGCGTAGCGAACGTCTGGGCAGACGCTCTGTCCCGGAGACAGAGCACGACAGTAGAATGGGAGCTCAAGCAACCCATTTTCGACCTAATGATTGCGGAGCTCTCCCATCCACAAGTGGATCTTTTTGCGTCCGAGGAGACTCACAAGCTCCCTCTATACCTCACCCGCCGGACGATAACGCCGGCAGGGGGGCCAGACGCCCTAGTGACAGACTGGAACAGATGGAGCTCCATCTATCTGTTTCCACCGCCAGATGCGTCACTAATGTGCCACGTAGTGAACAAACTACGAGTTTATCGAGGCTTAGTCTCGCTAATCGCGCCCCTGTGGCCGGCGCAGGTGTGGTGCCAGCATATAATAATGTGGTGCCCGGACCCGGTATCGCTCCCGGTCAGGTACTTCCACTTAGACACGATTGGCAACCTAGAGACCTCGCTGACTTTTGCATTATGGACATTCAGGAGGCCAAGTGGCTAGCACCATACGGTAGGGATGTGACCAATAAATTGCTCAATCAATATACTCAGTCTACTAAGCGACAATATCAATCTCATTGGAAAGCTTTTACTTCTTGGATTGTTAGAACGGAACAAACTGTACCCTCAGTGGCATTGGTTTTTAATTACTTGAACTATCTGTTTGAGCAGAAACGTTTATCTGTGGTTACTCTGAAGAATCACTTAACTGCGATTAGAGTGCCCTTTTTCGACCTTACAGGTCTATCCATACCGGTGGCGGAGGAAACAGGATTTATGAGAGCGTGTTTTAAACTCCGCCCACCTCCCCGTCAGCTCATGCCTACTTGGTCTCTGGACAAAGCTTTGTCTTTACTTCATTCTCGTCTGTATCAAAATACTGCAGACTTTGCTTTAATCTTAAAGAAGGCAGTTTTCCTTTTGGCTTTGGCCACCGGAAACAGAGTGTCTGAGCTGGCGGCGATGAGCAACACACCTAATTGTCTTAGGTTTGGTAGACTTAATGATTCAATTTCCATTGCACCCTCCCCGGCGTTTGTAGCCAAGAATGAGCATAGTGCACACGTGTTTTCTGAATTCACGGTGCCGGCGTTAAAAAGGGGAAAGGTGCATCATAATTTATGTCCAGTGCAAGCTCTAACCAAATATTTAAGAATAGCTCCTCATAACCCCCAAGGTGCTTTATGGGTAGCGAGTACGGGTAAACGCTTACTTAAACGGCGATTAGCCTCTCTTCTAGTAGAAGTCATTAAAGAGAGTAATCCCGGCGTTGTGGGTAGGGCCCACGATTTACGCAAGTGGGCGGCCTCTTTACGTTTCCTGAAAAACTTTTCAGTTGAAGATATTGCGTCCACACAGTTGTGGGCGTCTAATCATACGTTTCTCTCTAGATACTTGTCAGTTGCTCTAGACAAACCTTCCTTACCATGTATAGCTTTAAGGCAGAGGGTCTAGGTGGCCCTGCAGTCACTTATGTTTATTTTCAAGGAAGGGGGGGGGGGGGTGCAGTCAGTTGACATAGGACACCCTAGACCCCGCCGGAGTATGAGAACTGTGATACAATTTAAGGTTGAAATGTGATATGAAAATTTCTCTGAGAGAATTTGTGCTAGTACAAAGTTTAGTACAAAACAACGGTGTTGTTATAGTAGTTTTAGCTGCGAAAGCAATGTAACATTAGTTCAATGGAGTTCATTAGCAATTGATCTCCACATGTATTTTTGGGTTTATGATGTGCACATATAAACTTATAACTTATTATTTGTCACCACTCGTTGAGTGGGGTGCCTTTTGTAACTACAGATCTGTGTTCAGAATCTTCAGGGTTACCTATTTTTGTCAGGCAGGCTTCTTTGAAGCACGCACCTGCCTGAACCCCTTTTTCTTGTATATTTCCGGCCTACGCCGTATTAAATACATTTTTCAAAAGTAAGAATACTATGTGGTTGTTTTTATTATCTGCTTTTCTAGAGTTATGATATGATTACGAATGTCCCCCTCCAGTCTTAGATATCAGGCATGTTCGTCAATGATGGAGGGGCCACTAATAAATTATAGGTTTGACTCCTGTAAGGAGATTAGGAAACCCTAATTTTTAGTAGTGGCCCCGTAATCATTGACGACTGGGGCCCTCCCGACCGTCCCCTTCCCATTCGTTGATGTATTAAGGATTTTGGTTTACTTGATATGTCAGTGAAGGAGGAATGACGCCTGAATCAGCGTCTGGTCAGAAATCCACACAAGTACATCCACGATATGATGGAAAGCTTATTGGATAGTTATTCTTATTTTCTTTTTGTTTTTATTTTTTACGAAGTTTTTTCGTAGTGAGAACCCAATTCATAATGACTGAAGCCATGAGTGAGGTCGCGTGCGCTCATGATGAAGGCTCCTCAGTTTTTAAATGCTCTGCGCGGTAGATTCAAACTACGGCGGATTAGTGTTTGAAGAGGATGCCTTATGTAATAGGCATGTTCGTCAATGATTACGGGGCCACTACTAAATATTAGGTTTTCCTAATCTCCTTACAGGAGTCAAACCTATAATACTGTATACCGGTATTAGTGTGTACGATAATTTTGGTGCAAATTCCATAATATTGTGGTCACAATACGATAATTCTGCATTTAGAATATGGCAACACTGCGTCCATGTTATTGTTGTGAACCTCTCGGCCCTCCCACTGCCACTCGGTGGCGGAGTAGGGTATGTCCCATAATACTGTGTTTTTTGCACTGTTACCCAATCAGCGGGGGTGTGGGGGCGGCAGCCCCCACCCATAATACTGTACTAGGATAGGTTAGGTAAGGTTGTTAGGTTAGGCTAATGTCTTTGTTACACTTTTAACCCCTCATTTTCCCTGAACTTCATAGCCCTCCCCACTATCGGCCGGCGTGTCTTAAGATCGTTGTATAATAGGGAAAACGGTTTCTCCGAGGGTTGTAATTATTTCCAAACACTATATATTGATGAAAACTAACAGGGAAAAATAAAAAAATCCATGGGAAAATTGGTGACAGAAAAATTTAGTTTTTCCGAGTTGTGTTATCGGGCCGTACCAGTACTGACATAGCCTACAGCATAACTCCTCTCTAAAACATTAACCGGGATCATGGGATGGATGTACATCCGGGCGTACGGTCGTCATGTTTACATTGGGCGATCGCCGCGGTTAACTTCGCGTCTATTTTGACGGCGATTGTTTCGGTTATTTGCCCCCTGCTGGCAATATATAGGCTAGCCTAAGTCTATGACGATGACAATATGTTATGGGGGGGGGGGCTTTGCGGCCTTTGCCCCCCTCAACATATTGGGTAAATGTTTATCACCAACCAGTGACGAGTTTTTCAGGTAAATTTTTGTTGTTTTTTATTTTTTATTTGATATACAGTGTTGTTTAATACCAAGGACTCGCATTTTACTATTTTCCCATTATCCATCAATCTTAACCCTCCTGGCCCGGGCTGTATCTCCAAAGGACAGGGTGGGCTACCCGGGCGATCTGGCCGAAAAACATCTAGGCCTAGGCTACTGTATTTTGGTTAATTTTAACTGCTAGAAATTTCCCACGCATCTATAAATGTAGTGCGGTTTCCAATCTGTAGACTGGCGTTGAGTAGAGCTCTCTAAGTCAACTGGTTCAGTTGAGATGACGATTTTAGTGGAGAGCATTTTCAGGCGATGTTAGCAATACGACGATCTTTTCACTACCGTCATCTGGGGTGGCTTCGGACATGTGGACAACTTCGGACATTTTGGATAAAAAGTAAAACAAATAAAAATAGAGAGAAGAGGAGTTTGGTATTGAAAAATAGATGTGTAACATTCAAGAGGAATGTTGTAACTATATGTAGGATGAACTAATAATTTAAATTAATTAATTTAATTTGTGGTAAATATTTGTGAATATGTAACAAAGAAAACACATGTTTTTGTAAGTGTGTCAAACTTCTACTGAGCATAATTAATGGGATGTGAGGAAGACAAGTAACCTACACCAGAATGTTCTACAATTATCTGCGAGACCATACACACAGTAACTCTTTCCCCAAAGTTCATAATACACAGCCTATAGCCCTAACATTTACTTTTATTGTTTTCCAGATTTATTGGGGTGTTTTCGGACATAGTTTGGGGTGATTTCGGACATAAGGTGACATCGGACATCTAATATTAGTTACAAGGACCTTCACACAACCACTTACGCCAACAACACAACCTACACTCAATGAGAGCTCTGTGGGAAAGCCCGATCGTGGCCATGGCCTTCCTCAGGGACTCGGGGCTGTTCGGCCAGGCAGCTTAGGGAACAACAACAACAACAACAACAAGGACCTTCTAATATGAACAACAATTAGTACCTAAGTGTATGGTACTCTTACCTAGCCATACATAGCGAGCATCCGTCGAATCATGTCATCATCTGTCATCTTGCTCCCGTTTGAGTAACGCCAATTAAAGGATGCTTAAGACTGAGTAAGGTGTCAGATGTTGACATGATTTGGTGGATGTTTGCTGTGTAAGGTTAGGTAAGAGTATCATATTACATTTCTTTTCATTCACAGGAGTAAAAATGCCACGGATATATAAACCAAAGCCACACAACGAGAAAAGGAAATACAACAGTCATGTATGTCAAGACAAATTAAAGAAAGCAAAAGATGATATACAAAAGAAGAACATGAGTGTACGTGAGGCTGCTAAAAAGTGGAAGTTAAGTAAGAGCACCTTACATGACTATATAAAGGGAAACATAGTAAACCTGCTGGTGGACAGACAGTATTGTCAGCAGAGGAGGAACAACAACTGTGTGATAGAGTGGTTACTTTGGGTCAGTGGGGATTTCCAATAGATACTCTAGACCTACGTATGCTTGTTAAATCTTACCTAGACAAGCGGGGTGTAAAAGTAAATAAATTTAAAAACAATGTACCAGGTAAAGAATGGGGTCAATCATTTCTGAAACGACATAAAGATAAACTCACAAGACGTCTCTCAGAAAACATCAAGCGAGTGAGGGCAGAAGTTTCCGAAGAGACCCTGAGAGAGTATTATGATAATTTGAAAATAACATTGGAAGGTGTTCCTCCTGAAAATATCATAAACTATGATGAAACAAACCTCACCGATGACCCGGGAAAAAAGAAAGTGCTAGTGAAGAGAGGAACAAAATATCCCGAGAGGATTATGAACACCACAAAATCCTCTATCTCCATCATGTTTTCAGGCACAGCGTCGGGGCACTTACTACCACCATATGTGGTATATAAGGCCTTACATCTATACGACACATGGACAGAAGGGGGGCCACCAGGGACTAGATACAACCGGTCACAAAGTGGATGGTTCGAGTTTGCCTGCTTTGAAGATTGGTTCAACAAAATCATCCTGCCATATGCTGAACAAAGATCTGGAAGAGTAGTTATGATTGGCGATAACCTTGCCAGTCATCTCACACCAACTGTAATAAAGGCCTGTGAGGATAATGATATAGCCTTTGTACTGCTCCCACCAAACTTGACGCACCTCACACAACCCCTAGCTGGTGATGGGCTGGTCTATCAGAGTGAGAACTGAGCGATCTCTGCCATACCCATAGCTTACTCTGACTGTTCCTTTTACTTATATATTTTCTAGATCTCGAGTGACGGCGTCTCTTCCGTGGATTGACCTCCCAATCTACCAAGATTGGAAGCCAAAGCGTCACATTTTTCCCTTGCCCCTCAACTTTCTCTTCATAATTGCTGAGGGGCACAGGGCCCTGGGTGGTTGGTTTCCCGGGCGTTTCCGCACCCTCCTCGGCTCCCCGCCTTGGAGTGGCTTCGGTCACCCAGGCTTTGTTGTGGTCGGTAGGGAGGGTTCTGTGGGGGCGCTCGGTTATGGCCTTGGCCGTGCTCGGAGCCTTGGGGCTGTTCGGCCAGGCAGCTTGGGGAACAACAACAACAACAACAACCCCTAGATGTAGCAGTGTTCAGACCATTGAAAATCTATTGGCGGCAGGTGTTGGAAGATTATAAGATGAGTACAAGTGGCAGGCTGCGTGCTTCCCTGCCCAAAGACATTTTTCCATCATTGCTAACTGAGCTCCTGGATAAAGTAAATGTAACTGTAGCAACAAATTTAAAGAGTGGGTTCAAAAAGTGCGGAATCTTTCCATTAGATGCCCAACAAGTCATATCAAGGCTTCCGCCAGATCAAAGTTCTTCACAGGATGATTCACAATCAGATGCAGGAATGGCAGCCAGAAACATAGATAAGTCTGTAATGAACATGCTCAATGAAATGAGGTATGGCAAGAATGCTGGACATCAACCACCTCAAACTACCGCCACAAGAAAGCGACGTTTGAATGTCCCACCAGGTCGGAGTATTGGGGCCTCAGCACTAGCTTTGGACGAGCAGCTACTTTCAACAAGCACCGGTAGGTCTACTACAGACACTGGTCGGGAAATCCCCAGCGCAAATGACTCGCCTTTGGACAGCCAGGAACAGGAAGTAGATGATATATCCGTACCGGTAAGCCAGGCTGAAAATACCGGTAATGAAGAAGAATCTCTACAGTCCAACATTGGTGATGTATCCCCTTCTACATGGGTTATTGTTAAAGTTCCGTTTGATGGTAAGAAGAAACATCGACATTATATTGCAGTCATAGTAAAGGTTCTACCAGAAATACATGTTCGTTTCCTAAAGCATGTGAAGGGCACAAGTAACGTCTTCATTAACCCAGTTATTGATGATTACAGTGATATAGACAAGGGTGACATAGTACAAATCCTGCCAGAACCAATACTAGACAAGAAGTGCAGAATGCTGTTCAGTGTTGATGTAAATAAATGGCCAAAATAATAGAGAGAGAGAGAAATAGAGAGGGTTGAAGAGCTATAGAGAGGAGAGAGAAAGCGAGCGAGCAGGGGGAGAGAAAGTGAGAGAGAGAGGGGTGGGAGAGAAAGCGAGAGAGAGAGAGGTGGTAGAGGGCGGGGCCAGGGGAGGGTGGGGCCAAGAGAGGTGGTAGAGGGCGGGGCCAGGGGAGGGTGGGGCCAAGAGAAGGGTGGGAGAGGGCGGGGCCAGGGGAGGGCAGGGCCAGGAGAAGGGTGGGAGAGAGATCGATATCGAGAGAGAGAGGTGGTAGAGGGCGGGGCCAAGTGAGAGGGGGGGGATGAATAAGGAAAGAGGCAATAATGTGATACAAAGTTATATTTTTTGTAAGGTCCTTTTTATTTGATATTATGATTAGTTTAAGGTATATACCCTGAAAGGGTTAATTAGTATTTCGTGCCATTAATTAGCCAAGATGGCATCTAGTCGGCTGTGTGCCATTAGTATTCCTTTAATATGCAGTCATTAAGATATTATTGCTAAGCTTTAATGATATCAGTATTATTTTTTTTAGAAGTTTGGTCACAAGTGTGAAATACGTTTTCAAGGAGTCATTATGTGTAATTTGAATGAATTAATTGTATTTTTTTGGTATTAGAAAAGTGCCTATACATACGGTGTACCTGAATGCATTAGTGATAATAATATAATTGCTTTGTTATTGAGAATACATAACAATTTTTATGAAGGTGCTAAAATGCACAGAAACTTGGAATCTAATGTATATGCTCCTCTAAGGGCTACAAATGTAAGCATTTCAGTTTGTATTTTTTTTTTTTAAACTCCGTCTTGTGTCCGAAGTCGCCTCTGCATAGTCCGAAGCCATCGTTCAATACACACACTCAGATTTAAAGGGGAAAACCATTAATGTCCGAAGTCACCTTACCCCAGTCCGAAGTCACCTCATATCGATGATGACTTCGGACACCATTATAAATATTTGTTATAATTAAGCCAAAGGCCTATATTTTTTCCCACTGTACACACGATTATTCTACGTTTCTAAGCTATACATAGATGCAAAAGATTGCATTATTAAGGCTTTACCTATTGAGTTAGGCTTAAAATTAGGTCAAATAGGTCCGAAGTCACCCCGAATGACGGTACTGAAACAACGACATACAGACATACAATAACAAACGAGTCTTCTCCTTGTTTTCGGAGGTGCGGTGACGCAACGATCGGCTTTGTTTACATGCGTCGGACGCACGGCGTTCAGACCAAGCTGAATAGGCTTTCAAGCTTACTATCTCCTGAAAGGACACCCGGGCACCGGCCCTTATTTCGTGGTGTCATATTAAAATGACACCCGAGGAGGAAGGGTTAAGACACGGCTCCCGATAGTGGGGAGGGCTATGAAGATCAGGGAAATTGCGGGGTAAAAGGCGTAAATAAAGGGGTAATATTGGAAGAACTCTGAAAATACAATATTTAAAAGTTACAAAACCTGAAAATGGAAAAACCCGAGCCAAGTTTTGACCAAACTTGGCTCGGGTTTTTCAATTTTTCAGAGTCCAAAATCACAGTAACCTCATTTCGAAAGTTGGCTCGGATTTTTTTGTTTTTCAACATGGATAAAGCCAGTAACAATGTGGTTAAAATTAACCTAACCTAACCTACTAACCCCCGCTAAATCCTTGAAATCCGAGCCAAGTTTTGTCATTAACCTAACCAAATAAGCTAACCTAACCTAACCTAGTATTATAGGGTTAACATTAGCCTAACCTAACTTAGCCTAACCTAACCTACCATCGACAGGGAGGTATTTTTTACAGTTTCTCGTTTTTTTTTTTTTTTTTTTTTTTTTAAGAGACAATGAACGGAGGAAGGAAAAACACAGATAAAACAAAAAGGTCCATGTGCCTAAAGGCATCCTCCATTCATAAAATGTTTGTAACAACTGGATTTAAACATTTGTAAATTGTAAGTTTGTGGAAAGCAATTCGAGGGAAGTGAATTCCAAAGAGTAGTAGCTCTGGGGATAAATGAATTCTGATAAGCAGAAGTTCTGCATTGTGGAGGAGAAAGTGTAAATTCATGGGCGCTCTCAGCTGCCCTAGTTCTACGGGGAAAGATGTGGAGAGGCGGCACAATTGAAGCAAGTTCCTCGGAACAATTGCTGTGAAAATATCTGTAGAATAATGCAAGGGATGCAACGTTTCTTCATATGGATAATGTAGGAAGGTCCTGTGTGATTGCAGGGTTATTGATTAATCTAATAGCTTTATTTTGAATTTTGTCCAACTGCCTCAATGCAACCACTCCACTTCCACCCCACAGAGGTGAACAGTAATCCATCTGAGAACGCACATGACTTTTATATATTACGGCCAACTGCTCGTCAGTGAAGAATTCTCGAACTCTGTACAGGAGTCCCAGTTTTTTAGAGGCATTCTTAGCAATGCTTCTAACAGCAGCTCCTACCTACAAGTCTAACTGGAGTTAAAGGAGGAGCAGTGTCCTGATGTGGCGGCGTCTACGCCATGGGGCCACCTCCCGAGGCTGCCAACCGCGGATGGCTGCCGACCCTCCACAGCCGAAGACAAAATCAACGACCAGTGGAGGAAAACCGGATGCCGGCCGCGGGGAGCAGTTTCGGGAGCCAAACCGTCACAACCATCCCCTGCCCCCTCCCTGGGGGCACGGGTCCTTGGAGCGGCTTCGGTCGCGCCGGGAATTTCCACACCTCTCACACCACACACACACATCACACAGTTTTTCCTACACCGAGAAATGACTCTCCGGCTGTCATTTCTCGAAGACTTCTTCTAGCCGGAGACATTGAGAGCAACCCAGGACCCACGTTCACATACATATGTCCAACTTGCTCAAAACCCATCACTTCGAGTCGCCATACTAAGGGTTCAGTTCTCTGCAATTCATGCGGGAACTGGACCCACTTCACCTGCACAACACTTGCCTCCAAGAAACACTACACAAACACCTGGACCTGTTCCTCATGCCCCTCCCTCTCCCAGTCAAATCCCTCGCCTAAAACCCGTCCACCTCTCCTCCCCCCCCTAACCTTCCCATATCATCCACTCCCCCCCCTAAAACCCGTCCACCTCTCCTCCCTAACCCACCTAACCTTCCCATACCATCCACATCCTATCCACATCCTCAACTCAACACAACACACCACACCCCATCCTAATCCATTCCAACCCCCATCTCCTGCTCCCCAAATCCCCCCCCCTACCCCCACCCCCACCTCACCCATCCCAACCCCCAGCCCCTCCCTCACCCCCACCCCCCATCACCCCCCCCCCCTCACCCCCACCCCATCCTCATGCAGCAGCACCCAACATACATCATGCACATAACATTAACATTCTTCAACTGAACATAGATGGCATCAACACAAAGAAACACGAACTCTCACACTTCATCAAACAACACAACATACACATTGCCATCTTACAAGAAACAAAACTCCGCACAACACAAAAAACACCCACATTTCATAATTTCACCACCATCAGACAAGACCGGGCTGTCAGCGGGGGCGGTGGACTCATCACCCTGGTACACAAAGAAATATCATACATAGTAACCAGTGTACAAACCAAATCACTCCTCCCCCCAAATGATAACACAACAGAAATACAGTCAATTAAAATACACACTGGCAACAACTCCAACATAACCATCATAAACACATACATCCCTCCCCAAACATCCCCTACAGTACCAAATGAATACAGACCACACTTACAACACATCACAAACACCCCACTATAGGTTTGACTCCTGTAAGGAGATAAAGAAAACCTAATATTTAGTAGTGGCCCCGTAATCATTGACGAACATGCCTATTACATAAGGCATCCTCTTCAAACACTAATCCGCCGTAGTTTTGAATCTACCGCGCAGAGCATTTAAAAACTGAGGAGCCTTCATCATGAGCGCACGCGACCTCACTCATGGCTTCAGTCATTATGAATTGGGTTCTCACTACGAAAAAACTTCGTAAAATTAAAACAAAAATAAAATAAGAATAACTATCCAATAAGCTTTCCATCATATCGTGGATGTACTTGTGTGGATTTCTGACTAGACGCTGATTCAGGCGTCATTCTTCCTTCACTGACATATCAAGTAAACCAAAATCCTCAATACATCAACGAATGGGAAGGGGACGGTCGGGAGGGCCCCAGTCGTCAATGATTACGGGGCCACTACTAAATATTATTTTTATTAATCTCACCACCACACCCCCAATGAAATTAATTAAAGTATATATGATCCACCGGGATTCGAACCCGGGTTATCACACACATATTTTTGCCACCTTAACCATTACACCACCAAGACGGTTAAAGGTTTATGCACACGCCTACGACTTATTATCCATTCTCGAATACTGGATATTAATCTAATCATGTTCATATTCCCAACTGCACTATGGTAGCCTACTGTTTAAGTGAGAGGAAAGAATATTCATGGGGCACAGATCATATAGACCGGCCTCTCGAAGAAATATCCCTAAACCTACTAATAATATTATTTTTATTAATCTCACCACCACACCCCCAATGAAATTAATTAAAGTATATATGATCCACCGGGATTCGAACCCGGGTTATCACACACATATTTTTGCCACCTTAACCATTACACCACCAAGACGGTTAAAGGTTTATGCACACGCCTACGACTTATTATCCATTCTCGAATACTGGATATTAATCTAATCATGTTCATATTCCCAACCGCACTATGGTAGCCTACTGTTTAGGTTTTCTTTATCTCCTTACAGGAGTCAAACCTATAATTTATTAGTGGCCCCTCCATCATTGACGAACATGCCTGATTTCTAAGACTGGAGGGGGACATTCGTAATCATATCATAACTCTAGAAAAGCAGATAATAAAAACAACCACATAGTATTCTTACTTTTGAAAATATATTTAACAACGGCGTAGGCCGAAAATATACAAGAAAAAGGGGGTTCAGGCAGGTGCGTGCTTCAAAGAAGCCTGCCTGACAAAAAAAATGGGTAACCCTGAAGATTCTGAACACAGATCTGTAGTTACAAAGGCACCCCACTCAACGAGTGGTGACAAAAAATAACAAGTTATAAGTTTATATGTGCACATAATAAACCCCAAAATAAACTTGGAGATAAATTGCAAAGGAACTCCATTGTTCTAATATTAAATTGCTTTCGCAGCTAAAACTACTATAACAACACCGTTGTTTTGTACTAACATTGTACTAGCACAATTTCTCGCTGAGAAATTTTCATATCACATTTTAACCTTAAATTGTATCACAGCTCTCATACTTCGGCGGGGTCTAGGGTGTCCTATGTCAACTGACTGCACCCCCCCCCCCCTTTCCCGTGAAAGTAAACAAAAGTGACTGCAGGGCCACCTAGACCCTCTGCCTTAAAGCTATACATGGTAAGGAAGGTTTGTCTAGAGCAACTGACAAGTATCTAGACAGAAACGTATGATTAGACGCCCACAACTGCGTGGACGCGATATCTTCGACTGAAAAAAATTTCAGGAAACGTAAAGAGGCTGCCCATTTGCGTAAATCGTGGGCTCGACCCACAACGCCGGGATTACTTTCTTTAATGACTTCTACCAGAAGAGAGGCTAATCGCCGTTTAAGTAAGCGTTTACCCGTACTTGCTACCCATAAAGCACCTTGGGGGTTTTCGAGGAGCTACTCTCAAATATTTGGTTAGAGCTTGCACTGGACATAGATTATGATGCACCTTTCCCCTTTTTAACGCCGCCACCGTGAACTCAGAAAACACGTGTGCACTATGCTCATTCTTGGCTACAAAACCTGGGGAGGGTGCAATGGAAATACATTCATTAAGTCTACCAAACCTAAGACAATTAGGTGTGTTGCTCATCGCCGCCAGCTCAGACACTCTGTTTCCGGTGGCCAAAGCCAAAAGGAAAACCGCCTTTTTTAAGAGTAATGCAAAGTCTGCAGTATTTTGGTACAGACGAGAGTGAAGCAAAGACAAAGCTTTGTCCAGAGACCAAGTAGGCATGAGCTGACGGGGAGGTGGGCGGAGTTTAAAACATGCTCTCATAAAACCTGTTTCCTCCGCTACCGGTATGGAAAGACCCGTAAGGTCTAAAAAGGGCACTCTAATCGCAGTTAAGTGATTTTTTAATGTTACCACAGATAAACGTTTTTGCTCAAACAGATAATTCAAATAATTAAAAACTAATGCCACTGAGGGTACAGTTGTTCTGTTCTAACGATCCAAGAAGTAAAGGCTTGCCAATGTGATTGATACTGTCGTTTTGTAGACTGAGTATATTGATTGAGTAATTTATTGGTCACATCTCTACCATATGGTGCTAGCCACTTGGCCTCCTGAATGTCCATAATGCAAAAGTCAGCGAGGTCGCTAGGTTGCCAATCGTGTCTAAGTGGAAATACCCGACCGGGAGCGATACCGGGTCCGGGCACCACATTTTCAATTGCTGGTACCACAACTGCGCCGGCCACAGGGGCGCGATTAGCGAGACTAAGCCTCGATAATCTCGTAGTTTGTTCACTACGTGGCACATTAGTGACGCATCTGGCGGTGGAAACAGATAGATGGAGCTCCATCTGTTCCAGTCTGTCACTAGGGCGTCTGGCCACCCTGCCGGCGTTTTCGCCCGGCGGGTGAGGTATAGAGGGAGTTTGTGAGTCTCCTCGGACGCAAAAAGATCCACTTGTGGATGGGAGAGCTCTGCAATCATTAGGTTGAAAATGGGTTGCTTGAGCTCCCATTCTACTGTCGTGCTCTGTCTCCGGGACAGAGCGTCTGCCCAGACGTTCGCTACGCCTGGGAGATAAGATGCGTGAAGATAAATATCTAGACTTTTGGCTAGAGCAAAAATCTCTTCCGACACGTTTAGCAACTTCCTTGACCTCGTTGACCCTTGTTTCTGAATACAGTGGACTGCATTCAGATTGTCCATTCTGAAGGCCACCGACTTGCCCCGTAACGCCGGGCCGTGAGCCTGAAGAAAATACAAGGGGACTAGTAATTCTTTGACATTGATGTGAGAGATTTCTAAGTGGGACCAAAGCCCCTGACCCTGGTGCCCCTGATTTGACTGAAATCCCCACCCTATTGTGCCTGACGCATCCGTGTCTACCCATACCGTTGGTGGAGGAGAGGTCCATGACATTATTGAGTGCAATGTTTCCCTCTTCGCCCAGACCGCTAGTAAGGTGTGGATTAATTTCGGGATGGGCCATAATTTTCCCGCCGGTAAGAGCGGGAAATATTTGTTGCCTTCCAATATTAATCGTTTTACTTTCAACCGGCCCAACTTGACAGTTAGTTGAATCCAGTTGAGAGAGCCGACCAGAGACTCCCAGACCCTTCGCGTCGTAGTCAGACTGTGAAGAAACCTGAACAGTTTCCTGCGAAACCTGTTGCGATTGTCCACACTCTGACTCAGAGTGAGAGCGGCGGTGTCCCAGACCAGCCCTATCCACTGAATTACTCGTGAGGGAACAAGGTTTGACTTTACCAGATTTACCTTGAAGCCTAGAGTTTTGACATGATTTAAAATGATATTGACATGTTTTATGCATAATTGTTGTGTCTCTGCCACCACCAGCCAGTCGTCTAGATACCACAACACTCTGATCCCCTGTTTTAACAATGGCATCAGGGCTTGCCGGACTAGTTTTGTGAATAATCGAGGTGCTAGGTTCAAGCCGAATGGCATCCTCTGAAAAACAAAATTTTGGTGCCTGATCCGTAAGGCCAAAAACCTTTGAAATCTTTTGTTGACCGATACGTGCCAATAGGCGTCTGTCAGGTCTAGTGAACACATCCAACCTCCCGGTGGAAGTGTTAGCCTGATTTGGTGTACTGTTAACATTCTGAAAGATTCGTTGTGAATGTGAAGATTCAGATAAGACAGGTCTACGACCGGCCTCATCTGAACACTGTCCCTTTGGGAACCAAAAATAGTTTGGACGTGAATACAGGGTAATTTGGTGGGACCGGGATGATGACATTCTTGGCAATCATTTCCTTGGCTAGTGACTCCACCTCTAAAGAAACAAAATTCGCCGTTGTCGGCTGACGTAATCGAGGTCGCCGGAGCCACTGCCAAGTGATGCCTTTGCGTGCCACCATCCGTGCCCAAGTGTTTAACGGCCATGCTTGGTGACACGTTCGGAACGACCCAGTTAGCAGACAAGGGTTTGCCGGCTGTACTACCCTCGGTTCCTCCGGCCTTAAGGTAGGCACCGGGAGTGAGAGAGACTTTAGTTTTTTGATGGTGGGGTTGGTGGTGCTGGACGCTTTGCCGGCTGGCTGGTGTTGGCCGAAGACTGGCCCTGACCTGGTTTATTCTGGCCGCGTCCTCTCTGACCTGAAAACCTACTCTGTCTATGCCTGTACTGACCCTGGGGGGATTGGGAGGACTTAGGCGGAAGAAAAGGTTTAGATCCCCCTGGCTGAGCTTTAGTAGTAGGCCTGGGTTTGGGGAAGTTAAATGCAGGTTTCTTAGAAGGGGTGGGACTGTGCTTAACGGCCTGTGCCATATTGAACACCGTTCGCCACACTTCAGGGGTCATTAAAGAGGGAGTAAGCACTGGTGACATAACCACCTGATTAGCAATGCGATCAGGTAGCTTGCGAACTAACGACATCCTAAGATCTTGTCGTGCTCGTACCGCCTCAAGCAAGGCGGTGCGTATGTCACCCAAGGATTGGATTAACGACTGAAGAATCAGTCGCCGGGATAACTCAACCGATCTTCGAGCATCCGCATCTGCGATTGCCTGAGTGGACCGTAGTAAAGACTTAGCCACCTGCTGAGATACTATGTACTGCGAGAACAGGCGAAAAGCTTTTCCCCGTAGCCTAAATTCTCTGTCTAGGTGAGTAGGGGTAGGGGTAGTGAACGGGTCCTTCAGCTCACAAAGATTAATCTTAGGGGCAGCTAGAAATGAAAACAAAGCTGACGGGACTCCGCCGGCAGAACCCACCGGCATGGAGAACCATGAATGAGTATCTTGAGGGATCTGGTGGGAAGATTTAGAAGTGAAAGTGGTTGCAAAGTTTTGAGCCTCTACCTCCCAATCTACCCAAGGTCCTGGTCCCAACTGTCCCACCTTCAAAACTGGATTAGCTGCGTCGTCTGTGACGGTCTGTAAATCTAGTTCAGGAGTGAGAGCTGTCAGAGTCTTAATATCATTAAACCCATCCAGCTTAGACCAGTCTGAAAATAGTTTTGAAGCTGAGGCAGGGGGTAAAGCAGGCTTAGAAGCATACACAAAATAATCTTGGTGATAATAACTAGGTATAGCCTTGATGTTTACGTCCAGAACATTACCCAAAGTATCCACGGCCCTTAATTTCTTTGACTTATTGCCCTGGATGACCCACTCACGCGGTACCGGGAGTTCCCCTGACAAGGTAGGTTGGGCAAGCTCTGGTTTAGAGGGGTTCAAAAGAACCCATGACTCGTCTGGCCCATAAAGTAAGGGCATAGCTACCTTTCTAAGAGGCGCTTTGTCTAGAGGGGGTGGATTGACATCCGTTATGACCCTGACATTTGAAGTTGTCAATGCCGCCGTAGCAGGCCTAGTGATCCCTGAGGTTAACAGAGTGGGAGGGTTAGGGATCTTAGATAAATCAATCGAAGTCATCAGAGGCCGTACCGTAGAACTTGTCTTGGGAGCCCCCAAGTCCATTGTGGGGTTTTCCTGTTGTTGGCCAAAAAATTTAGATAAAGCATGAGTAAGCAGCCCATTAATTTCTTGTGCCGTAACAAACTGGTTTGATGAAGAACTTACAGGTGAATCATTAGTATCCTGTGTGGCGTCCAAGCCTGAGCCTGACCCTTGTCCTTCCATCTCCGAAATTATTGAAACTTCGTCTTTCTCCTCCTGATCCTCCTGAGAAGACCCCGCCGAGGCAGGGGTACCTTGTTGCCAAGATAAGTCTGGGATAGAGGATGGGATCGCCGTGTCCCTGTGGACATCGGCTACTGTGTGACTCGTTTGAGTCGGACGTGGGTGGTCAGACCCTGGTTGAGCAAACCGCCAAACACCGAGGCCCTGGCCTACGCTCTCTTGAGAGTCTGAAACATTCTCAATTACTGAACCCCTTGAACTTTCCAATTCCAGGGTTAAAATATTAAGTGGCAAATCCTCTTTTGGGACAGGCGCTGCACTGGACTCTTGGGCCTTAACACAAACTCTGTCTGGGGTAGAGGTACGATGAGATGCACTAGAAGTTGGTGAATGTCGAGAGGACTTCCGTTTATGTGAATCCTTTTTGGAGGATTTATGGCTACGGTGTGACCGCGAACTATTCTTAGATCTGGAGGAATCCTCGCCGTGACCACTGGTGGAACCTTCCGTCCTACTCTTCTTACTCGCCGGTGAAGAGGCACGACTAGATGACTGGTGTCTAAGAGGAGACCTAGACCGAGATCTCGCCCGAGACGAGGAGGCGGATACCGGGGGTGTAGGCTCTCTTGGGCGTTTAGGTGTAGCAGCAGAAGTTACAGAACCCTGACCAGTCTCCGCCGGCTTAATACTCGTGACTCTAGAGGAACGTTTAGGGGGAGGGTGTTCGGAGAGCAATCTATCCCAAAGTGGGACGTTGTCACATTGAAGTGATTTATGCGCAACAATGGTAGTGTAGGCTGACATCTGTTGCCTGACCTCTCTCAACGCTACCGCCGCGGTCTTATCATTATCACAAAGGACCTTTACAGCTAATTGGGAGCAAAAAGAACAATTACGCATAACCCAGAGACCCCTTGAACGGTCTAGACATTTAACACACCTTATGCAAAGGGTATGCACAAAAATAAGGATACCAGCACAAGCAGGGGTAGTGCACAAAGCAAAAACTGGGGCCACGGTAGCCATGACAGAGACTGGTGGGAGAAAACTACCGCCGGGTCTGTATTGGTCCGCCGGAGCTCAGCTCTGGAAAAAAAGAAAATTTCCAGGAATTAATGCTCATAAGGTTAACCCAACATGTTCGCACACAAGTGTTAATAACCCGCCGGGTAACGAGATGTAATGACACAACGAACACAGCTCGCTACGCGGCGGGGTTCAGAATATCTAAACAAATCTTTTGTTAAAGAAAGTGAAGAATACCCTCTGATATAATATAACGGTCCAGCATGGCGCTTATAGTCTCTTGGTGGTGGTGACTGTCTCAAGATTCAATTTTGTAACAAAGCAACCCCCCATAAAGACGCCGGCCCTTGAAATATTTTAGTAGAATAGCACAGGGCAGGATGATACGAGATCTGATGTCTAACGAATTGTCACAAAAGATCGCCGTAAGTTTGAAGGCGGCGATACCTAATTGTATCACTAAATTAAGTGGTTAAATCGAAATCGAATTTTGTAAATTCCTTAGTTCCTCCACCTAGGAGCACCCACCGGGTGTGAAGAATCGATATTAACCTAATTGAACCTTCAATCGCCGTAAGTGTAAAGGCGGCGATACACATAGTATCACTTAAAATGGATTGGTTAACTAACTGAAAGACATAAGTCGTTCATCCCACCCTACCCAGGTACACCCGCCGGGTGAGATGTCCAAACGTTAACCCCATAAGTTCCTGTCCCCACTTCTTTGTAAAAGATCGCCGGGGATGAAAGCCTAAAACAACAGCCAGGTTTTTCATGTGGTTTTTGTAAAACCGGGTAGAAAAACTACATAACGTATGTCCGCATGAACAACGTTTTATAGATGGGTACAGCCATCCCGCCGGGAATCAAAGGAGGCCTGAAACCAGGCACCCACACAGACGCAGTCCTGGAGAGCCACAGACACCCCAACGCCGGGGAAAACAAGCCAGTGTTAACAACCACGTGTGGCCCAACACGGCTCTCGGCCGGGATTTTTTCATGGTGAAACTGAGAAAAAACCCGCCGGAAGGAAACCCACCCTGAACAGACACCATCTGAACAAACAAGAGACACGAGGAGAGCCACGCACGACAAACCCAAGGTCACTCAATAATCCGTGGAATTAGCCAATACACAACTAAACCAGGAAACAATTATAGTCCGAGGAATTAGCCAATACACAACTAAAACCCGGATACACATGACACAGTAGGGCATATTTATAAATAATAAACAATAACACTAGTACATGTGGCAAAGCTACGAGCGGCTGGCTAGGCCTAGGTAGACGGCATAATAAATGTTGAAATATACACAAACACTGGAAATATCACAACAGGAACCACCGCCAACACACCACCGTAGCAAATACTTCCGACAAAGGGAAGACTGACTCGGGACCCAGAAAAAACTTCACCAAGTGAAGAAAAATACGCTGGGAACGTCAGAAAACAAAGCTTACCTCATCAGAAAGATAAAAGGCAGCAATAAATAACGCGTAGTGAAAGCCGCCTGCATCACAAACTAACTCAACTGTGAAAAAGTTCACATGTCCACAACGGGACCACGAGGGTACATCCGAAATAGATGCCCCATACACTCGACCCAAAATACACTGCACTGCGGGCAACCAGCCCAGGACACTCCTGCTACGCCTATCCTAACCTTACTCGATACGTCCTGGAGTAAACAAATGAGAAAAAACTCACTAGGGATGCAACGAATGCGGAACTAGCGGAGCGTGGGGAGGTACGTCCGGGCAGGCTGAGCGCAGAGCAGAGAAGGAATGACGCCTGAATCAGCGTCTGGTCAGAGATCCACACAAGTACATCCACGATATGATGGAAAGCTTATTAGATAGTTATTCTTATTTTCTTTTTGTTTTTATTTTTTACGAAGTTTTTTCGTAGTGAGAACCCAATTCATAATGACTGAAGCCATGAGTGAGGTCGCGTGCGCTCATGATGAAGGCTCCTCAGTTTTTAAATGCTCTGCGCGGTAGATTCAAAACTACGGCGGATTAGTGTTTGAAGAGGATGCCTTATGTAATAGGCATGTTCGTCAATGATGGAGGGGCCACTAATAAATACACCCCACACATCATCCTGGGTGGTGACTTCAACGCCAAGACGTCGGCCTGGTTTGTCGACAACCCCGACACAGACAGAGGGCTGGTACTACAAAACCAAACCGATAACCTCATCATCCTTAACGACATCCATCAACATACCCATATTCCTCACCAAGCCCTCTATAACCCATCATCTCCAACATCACCTTTTGCTCCCCAGAACTCGCCCCCACAACATCCTGGAGGGTGGTCAGAACCTTAGGCTCTGACCACCTCCCGATCATTATCACCACCAAAACCAGACTCACCCCAGCTAGCCACAAACACACATACACCAATTATAAAAGAGCTAACTGGGAAGCATTCACAAATGAGACAGAACAACACTTCACAACTCTAAACAGTACACCCATCACTAACATCAACAATGCTGTACACATACTCAATAAAACTATCCAAAACGCTGACAAGAAACACATTCCAAGAGGTAAGCAGAAAAAGCCCAACCCCAACTTCACACCAGAAATTCAAAACCTCATCAGACATCGCGTCACACAGAAACACTCTCCACACACAAGACATCACACAACAAATTCAAGCACTCAACACCCAAACTAACAACAAAATACAAGAACAACAAACGACATCCATCAACATACCCATATTCCTCACCAAGCCCTCTATAACCCATCATCTCCAGACATCACATTTTGCTCCCCAGAACTCGCCCCCACAACATCCTGGCAGGTGGTCAGAACCTTAGGCTCTGACCACCTCCCGATCATTATCACCACCAAAACCAGACTCACCCCAGCTAGCCACAAACACACATACACCAATTATAAAAGAGCTAACTGGGAAGCATTCACAAATGAGACAGAACAACACTTCACAACTCTAAACAGTACACCCATCACTAACATCAACAATGCTGTACACATACTCAATAAAACTATCCAAAACGCTGACAAGAAACACATTCCAAGAGGTAACAGAAAAAGACACAACCCCAACTTCACACCAGAAATTCAAAACCTCATCAGACAACGCGACATACTGAAACACTCCCCAGCACCCCACACACAAGACATCACACAACAAATTCAAGCACTCAACACCCAAACTAACAACAAAATACAAGAACAACAAAAACTAAATTGGAATAACTTCCTACAAACACTTGATCACAAAACAAACCCCAAAAAACTATACAAAACACTAAACAGCATCACACTTTCCAACAGCAACACAACACAATCACATGCTGCAATCACAACAACAGACTCTACTCCTTCATGTAAACAACAAGCAAACACTCTCATCAATCACTTTTCACATGTCAGCCACCTAAAACCTCACAAAGACGACCGACGTGTCATCCGACGTAAGAGACAATTCCCCACAGACCCTGACTATACACCCTTCACCAATCACCAGACAAAGCATATCATCAACAATCTCAAGCACTCACGCGCCTGTGGCCTAGACAACATAAGCAACATACACCTCAGACACCTGGGACCACAAGGCATACAAGCACTCACTAACATATCAAACTACAGCTATTCACACAACACAATACCAGACATTTGGAAGCATGGTATCATTCATCACATTCCCCAAAACCCAACAAAAGACCCCACGCTACCCTCCTCGCACCGCCCCATCACACTCCTTTGCTCCCCCTCCAAAGTCATGGAACACCTAGTATTACAACTAATTACACCTGACCTACCCCTAGCTCCAACACAACATGGCTTTAGGCCACTGCACTCCACAAACACTCTTCTCACAGACCTTAACACAAAGAGCTTTCGACGGCATCATTCAGCTAGACCATCACACAGATCACTATTAGCCACACTCGACATTAGTAAAGCCTTCGATGCCATCCCCCGCCACAACCTAACAAACAAAATCTACAACACAAACTGCACAACAACACAAAACGGTGGCTGGCCAACTTCCTAGCAGGCAGATGTGCACACGTATCTTTTGCCGGTCAGTCATCTAAAATCAGAAACTTTTCCAAGGCGTAAAGAGTCCCACGAGGATCGCGTCGTATTCCTATCAGGCCCGCACCTCTTCAATCTGTATCATGCACGATATAACTACACCCAATACGCCTACTCCAAATAAACTTAGCCTCGCTATGCAGATGACATAACACTCCACATGCAACATCAATCACGCATGACGGCCGAAAAAGAGCAAGCAGATCTCCTTTCAACCCTATCTGCAACACACACGCTACTAGCTATATGGGTGGTGCACTACAAACAGACTTAATCTAGAGCCCGGCAGGCCAAATCCACCGCGCGACAACGCACCCTGGCTTTCACACGTTGGACAGGAGAACACAGAATACATCGCTGTCCGCCCTCAACTCACGGGCATGAACAACCACCGGCCTAACACATACACACATCACCCCTCCAAAATCCTAGGAGTAACATATGATACGCATATGACAGTTCAAACAGCAGATAAGGTCACACCAACAAACATTAGAAAATGAAACTGACACCCAGACTTAAAACCGCCCTCAGGTTCCCACTTGCTGCATCACAAAATTTGGACACAACAAAGAAACTACCACCCGACAGTATAATAAACAATACATAAGTATCAGTGGGATGGTAATATGCAAGCCGCAGCCTTGGCTTCTAAACTCTAGCTGAAACACATTCATAAGGACCTTACAGACTATTCAAAAGCAAAGCCCTGAAGATCATTAGCAGGCTGCACAGCCTACTGCACCCACTAGTATCACCTACATTCAAGAAGACCAAAATCCATCAAAGTCAAAGACCATGTCTGGACATGAGAGGCACTTCAATTCCTCGGGCAGTTCAGCCGCTCGCACGAACTCTACCAAGACCACCCACTAAACTACATTGCAACCACACCCACAGACAAACGCAAGAAATATCAAAACAAATCACCCAGCACACCGGTATCAGCACACTGCGCAATTATTGTCTCTCGTCGTTTCCTCCCCTCCCTTCCTGCACCCACCCCGAACCAACTTTCCAGAAGGGCAGCATCCATATCCATACTCATATCTCTCACGCGATCCATCTCCACATCACCTGCACGAGGTACAACACGCAGCTGCATGCACGACCGTCCCGAAACTCCATCCTTCCGAATCCTCCGGCTTCTAATCGCTGCGCGAGGACAGAGTTCACCTGGCCAGGCTGAGATGCGGACACCATCCAGCTCTCCTGAGCTATCAGAAGAGACTGGATGACTCCGTTGTCGACGCCTGCCCGGGATGTAACACAGCACCCCATACCATTAAACACATCATAGAAGACTGCATTTCACACAACCACTTACGCCAACACCACAATCTACACTCAATGAGAGCTCTGTGGGAAGCCCGATTGTGGCCATGGCCTTTCTCAGGGACTCGGGGCTGTTCGGCCAGGCAGCTTAGAGAACAACAACCAACATGGTACACGTACTTGAGTTCCTATTAATTTCCTAAATATATTTTTTGGGGGGATACAAGTGCTTATGTGGACAAAGATTTTTTATTCCTCTAATGGAATGTAGGTATTTTGGTTTCACCTTTAATACATACCGGACCCTGGCAAGAACAAAGATTATAGAACCACTTATTTTATGAGATTGGCAGTATTGGGTCCCCACCTTTTTGATTAAACATAATACGGGTTTTGACAACGCGAAGAAGGGATTTCTAAGGAAGGAAACTAACTATTTAGTAATGTTTGTATCCGTAGTCAATGACGTGAGAGCCTTATATATACTATATATAAGGGCTCCCCGGAGACCCCCCGTGAGGGTCCCGGAGGAAAGCATACACGCGACCCCCAATATATAAAAAGTACATCCTAGGGTTGAAACCCCTTTTACTTCGTTCCTAGGGAACGTCATTAAAAAAGGTAACCCATTAGAAAAAGAAAGAAATTTTTTATGAGTAAAGAATTAGAAAAACTTATGAGTGTTGTCTTAACGAAAAATCAAACTAGCTGCGCCGTTTTACATCCTTCCCTTGCACGCGTCCCCCAGAATGGGTCCACGCGGGGTTTATACTTCATATAGTACAAAAGTTGCGCATGTGCATGGGAAGAGGGAGGTGGGAGGGCCGCTTTACGCTCATTGACTACGGAAACCATTACTAAATAGTTAGTTTTCCTTCCTTCCCTTCGGGTTGTCCAAACCCGTAATTTTAGTAATGGGTCTTCTCTCCGTCAATGACGTTGGAGGAACCTAAGAATACCAAGATCGGTGGTTGGGACACAATCTCATGCGTCAACATCAAAGATTGAAGGAGACCCAAAACTAACGGCTCGCACTGTTGCAATTAATAACCCTTTGTTTTTAGAATTAAGAATAAGTGTAAAGTATCAAAGGCAGGGTTTCTAAGTAAGCCTTAGGAAGCGATAGAAAGGTAGATCAAGATAAGTGATGCAGGTAAAACTTAATAAAAGACCACCACTAACTCTTGTAACACATAAAGAATTGTTACATACTATAGTACTTAGAATGATTTGTTAAAAAGGAAAAATTCTATTCATACTGTATTAAACACTCACAAAACAAAAAAAAATATTTTGTGGTATTTATTAAATACTAATATCCTGTATTAGAAATTAACCCTTAGAGATTATCAATCTTACTAAAAACTAACATTGAACAACCCCTTGTGAGAGGTTCCTCCAGTTCGGAACACACCATCCCCCCCCTCCCTTGTTTTTGGGATGGTCCCAAACTCCTAAAAGTAATAGTCAGTATCTTGGTTGAACCTCACACGTTCTGATGTAACATAAAACAATGCTCATTATTGCAATAAACAGAGACTCATTTATGTTTATGCCTAATTCTCGATGGCTATGCATGGGCACAAGTTGGGTCTCTTCAAAATGAACTGAAAAGATATTTGGATAAAAATGTGTGGATGAGATGACACAGGACTCTTGTTTGCTTAAGGTCTTGGATAGAGTAATTGTTTAAGAAATCTGACTGTCGTGGCCCACTTTCTCACATCATCGGGCCCTTTTTACTGTTGACCGGTACTGGCCTTTGGTTTTGATAACGTCCACTAGAATTGAAGCAAGTTGTCGTTTAGACTAACCTTTGGATTGCCATGTGCAATAGATCCCATACAATGATAAGGGTTGTAAGAGAGTAGTTAGGTTGTGTACATACTTATATAAAGCCAACAACTGGGCCTAAGTGCCTGGATGTTAATTTTCTTTTCCGTTTGAGCCCCGTCCATGTTATATCAAAAGGTGAGAACATCATGATCTTCTCTTTCCATTCTTGGCTATGAAATCAGGAGTTGGTGTGAGGAGGGGTAACAGCACTCAGATCTTTAAATTGTAAGCAGTTCGCAAGCTCTAGCCCATGGCCGCAAGTTCGGGGCACTATGTGTGGTTGCTAACGAAAATTAAGGAGATAAAACACATTAGATAATATCACTTGTCATAAGAGGGGTTGAACCGTTTGTACGGCTTAGGTACAGTCTATATAGATTTAACACTTGTGCCCCAGAAACCACTGAGGTAGAATCCGTCTCGATGGAGCTCGTAATTTAAAAAAAGCCGTAATAAAACCTCCTTCATACTTAGGTGGAAGTCTAAGGCATAGTAGTAAGGTCAGAGAATGGTTCTTTTTAAGGGCTGGAGAGGTGATTGCAGCGATAGTGTGTTCAAATGATAGGTGTTGTGTCTTCGAAAAAGGTAATTTTAAGTACTTTAAAATTAAACTTACTGAGTGCACTTTGTGGTTGGATTCTACAATCCACGTTGTAAATTGTTTCCCAATGTGGACTCATACTGTCTTAATTGTGGAAGGTGTAAATTGTTTTGTAAGATTTGTCGTGAACGGCTTGGTCATAAGAAATTTAGCCATTTGGTTTTTGAAAATATTTCGTAACTAAAACCCAAAGTTGTAAGAAAAAAACTCCTTTGAACGTGTTGAGGTGTACACTTCTGAAGCCAGTTGGAATCAATAAGAACGATTCTTTTAACTGGCTGAGAATTTGATTGGCTATAGTGTGTAAATTGACAGTTGGTTGTCCTTCAAAAGAGTAATTGAAATACACTACATACTGTTAAAAAATAATACTGACTGAAGCTATGTGTTGGACAGACTCTACAATCTACGTGGTTAAATTGTTTCCGATGTGTAAATTCCTACTGTTTAATAGTGGAAAGGCGTAAACTGTTTGGTTTAATTTGGTCCGGGAACAGCTTAATCATAAGAGCTCCCTTTGCCGCCACTTTTTTTTTTGACATTTGTGAAAATATCCATAAAGCTAAATGTAGAGCAGTCTGTATGGTTGCTATTCCGCTCTAAAGTGGAAGCAAGACGTTGGAAATGGTATTGGAATGGGACATTAGAGAGACAGATGGAATGACCTACACATGTGTTGACCAGACTGGGCGTTATAAGGCCACCCTTGACCTTGAATTAAGTGGAATATGTTGCAAAACTTTGGATATTACGTGTGTGTCCGGAGGGAGGTAAAGAGGTATATCGATAAACCACTTGTTCCAACCTCTCTGAGAATGCATCTGTTCCGACCTTCACACAAATTGGATCTCGTAGCCCGAAGGTCAGAAGCGCGGAGGGAATTTTGTCGATTGGTGGTGTTGAATTAACGAGATTACCTGTGGATGGAACGGCCTTATTCAAGTTGTGGAATACCGTCTGAGTGATTGTCATTATTCGACTAGGGGTACCCCTTCCCTCTCCCCCGAGGTAAGGTGTCCGCCCTACCAGATTCGCCTTGCTTGGTAGGGTAAACTGACTTTTCGAATTGTGATATGGTAATGAAGAGTAAGGAAAAATATTAACGGTCCGACAATCTCAGGGGCGTGGTGAGATTTCGTTGGGCCCCCTGCCTGTATGATACAGGACACGGCTGATGGTGTTGTCCATGTGAAAGGCTATTATTGTACTCTGTGTTGGAGTGCAAGGCAGGATCTTTTCAGGAAAATCGAGTGGACAACCTAGTTCCTTTGTATCTTAGTGATTCAATAGAGATTGGAGAGAGGTCTAGCGACTTTGTGTCTGGCGATACCGGCTTATGCCGACGATTGGTAACTCCAGCTCGGTGGCTCCCGTTTTGTCCAAGATGACCCCCACTGAATTGGTGGCGGTTCTGACTAGAGGGCTGTAGGGGAAGGGGTCTCAGGTATTATCCAGAAGCTTGAGCAGTCTGATAAAATGCTGAGGGAATGTAATTAGGGTATGAGGTTGATTTGGACTCGGAAAAGCTTCTGTTGTTCTATAGCCTGATGTAAGGATTCAGGGCGAAGTTGTGTCCAACGGAACAGGTCCTGAACCCAATATTTCGACCCTATTAACCCTCTAACGTCCTTGACGCAATTTTGAGCCTATTGGGAATAACTTTAAAGGCCTTCCTTACCATCAGGGGTATTGTAGAAATCTTTAGTTTAGGTACTTTAACCTCTGCCAGTTGTCTTTGATGTAGCGATGTGTGGCAGATAAAACTCAGTTTTGCCGAGTCGCTGTAATTATAAGAGTGAGAGAACTCTATTTCTTATTGCTAATCTCTGGGCAACCTCTGCCTCATATGGTCCCGTGAGCGGCGTTAACGACTCCCACAGCCGTTTGGAATTGTTTTTTGTATGTACTTGTCTTGCCCATACTTGTAGTAGTCAAGTATTTGATTTTGTATGTTGTGGTGATCATGGGTTTCCCAACTGAGGTAAACCTAGGATTCCCACTTTACTAGTAAGACGTAGGGCTTGTGATATTTGTTTGTTATATGTTATCATCTCGAAAAAGTGGTTTACCATAAACTTATTTGAGGATTGATAAATTCCTAAATGACTGGTCTGAACTGTAGGCTATCTCGTTTGGTACTTAGAACTAAGTGAGACATGAAAAAACTTTTTTGATTGTGGGAGGAATGTTTCACTCGAATTCCTCACAAAGCAATCGCTTTTCTACTAGTGTTGGCACCCTTTAGCTGGTATGAGACGATGTATACGTACTTACGGAAAGAACGGGTCGTCTCTCCCAGTTCCAAAACAGCACTATGCTTTATTAAATGTCTGGACCAAGGTCCTTTCGGTCATGCTGTGTAACTGGCTTTGGAAAGAATCGGTTGTGCCTTGCGATATAATGTGGATGCAAGGCTAAGATGAGCTAAGTTAGGTCCTTGAAACCGGGTATGTGCTCTTGATTAAGGTCAGTACTGTTGCTGTTGGTCTTGTGTGTCTGTCAGTCTGTCTACACACACATTTGTTGTCTGGGGATTGAATTAACCATTCTGTCCCGACTACTGAGTGGCCCCTGTGTGAGTGTCGTTGAGATTCTGAATCTAATAAAGTTAACACGAGAGAACCTGAGGAGACGGTTGTTGTTGTTGTTCCCTAAGCTGCCTGGCCCGAACAGCCCCAAGGCCCCAAGCAAAGCTAAGGCCACTTTAGAGACGGTGTATAAAACAAAGTAGTGCTGATACTTCAGACCAAAGTATTTGTGGTTGTTAATCTGTTTGCATAGATGGAGAAGATCAAGATGTCTAGGTCTTGATGTCTTTGGGCATAGTTTTTTTAGATAGAAAGATTTACGGAGGTCTTGACGTGCTTTAGACGTCATGAAAAGGGCTCTGTTCTGACCTCGCCTACTGTCGAAGGGTTTTGCAAAGATAGACCTTTCTCTTATTTGTGATAATGTTGCCCCTAGAGTATGTGTCATGAAATAGGATTCTGCTAATTCTCATATAGGTTGTGAGTGAGTTGTCTTGCTAAATGACTGTCTTTGTGGTGCAATGCATAAGTGGTGGTGATTTTCAGTGTGAGCAAGCCTAGGTTCGGAATCCCTAGGACTGCCACATGTGTTTGTTAATTTTCATTAATCCGAGTTTAGGAGTACAGTTACATGTTGGGTGCGATCCGATTGTCTTCCTTTTCCCCTCGGAACACTACATGAAACCAAATTTTAGTGTTGGATAATCGCCTATGGGTCGTTTATCGGAGAGTGTTAAAAGTCCTCCCCCACACCTTGTTGTTTCCCTAAGAAATATCTTCCATCTGTCCAATTATTGGGACACACGGAGTCAAGGATCTGACTCAGCCAAATTGCCAGAATACCACCTGCCTGTGATCTTAAGACGGGGTATGGGGGAAATGGTTGATTTGAGAACCCCCACTTTTGTGACCCCCCCCCAAGTTTTCCCCCCATTCTGTAATAAAAGGATTAGATAAATTATCTGTACCTGTGATATATTCTGGTATGTGATATGTGTTTGAACTCCTTGCGCGATATCTTTTCCCCCCCTCTCGTATGCAATGATATCAGTTTACTCTAAGAGACCCCCCTTGCCTCTGCCCCCCTAGGACATCATAGAGATTTTTATACTCGGGTGAACTCTCTACTCGAGCTTTAGGTGATCATTATTAGAGCTCCCCGGACTAAGTTGTTAGCCGACCCATTAAGTGTCCCTTGGACCGGAACAACCACCCAGCTGTGTAAAGGCTAAGATAGCACATTGGACTGTATCAGTTCTGTCAGGCTTTTTAAAACGGACCCTCACTATGTCGCAACAATTTATTAAAAGGAATTGCCGGTTTGGCTGCTAGAGGATACCCTGAACTCTATGCATGTTGTGCGTGCACCACAAGCGTTAAGGAAAACAAGCTAATGAATCATTACTATTACTGGTTAATAGTAGACCCCTAAATGAAGTGACCTCTGTTGTAAGTGGGGACTTGCGTGGGAAAATATTAACTTGGGTGTAATTTTCTGGCCAGCACTGGAAAATTAATTCTCCAGTGTTGTCCTTTGTAGTATCGAGGATCTCAGGGGTAAAGAAATTACTCCCGGTTAATATGACATGAACCGGCAATATACTCGTTGTTTGTTTAATAGGTGCGGGTGGTAAAATTTACTAAGTACCTAATAGTCTTCTCGCGGACTGGTATGGAGGACCAATAGATTCCTCGGGACGGAAATAGAGTGAACCAAAACCTATTCTGTAATAAATGATAATGGAGAAAAATATCTAATTGGAGAACTTTCTAGTATGAGACTTGTGAAACTCCGGCAGACGAAGGTCAATGTTATAATATATCTAAGAGGGTCCATCTCCGTAGCCTACTCTGCTAAAAACCCTGACTCAGAGATAATGTGGTGGTCTTCTCAAAAAGTGATCGAAGAGTATGTACAAAGAGCCCCACCGACCCAGACACTCGCCGACCAAAAGTGGGAACGGAGGGAGGTTCAAATTAATCAATTAATAATAATAGATAATCTATCTATCTACTCTATCTATGCCTGAACCGCCGTGATCCCCGAAGGGTGGTGCCCACTAACGAAAAAACCGCCCCCCAATGCAGCACCTCTGTCCTCAGTACAGTCGACGCCCCTCCCCCCAACCAGCACCGCCTTCTGTTTCCATGTACGTTTCCTCACTCCATCCTTCGCCTACACTCAACTATTCGGTCTACCATCTCTCATCCCTCTGTCCATCCCCTCTCCGCCTCCTCAGTTACCCCCCTCTTAGTGTCTATTCGCAATCGCTTCTCCAATACGTTCCATATGGCCGAACCATCCTCAAGTTGTTCCTTTCTTCACACTTTTCCAGCAACATCTACTAGCCTCTCCACAACTCACACCCCATCCTTCTTACTACTTCCTCATTATTCCTGTCTACTTCCCTCCATGTAACTACCTGCACGCCACCCTCCTTATATAGTAATTCATTTTCCACTGCTGCTCACTCTTGGTCTGAGGCTCTCTCAAACCAACGTCCCATGCGTCAGCTTCCGTAAGTCAGTTGTCGGGTATCCCCCCTACCACACTGTCATGCAAGGACCCTTCTTTTCACTTCCATACTGACCACCCTATTTCTTGTTACTACTACTACGGCTTTTTACGACGTTCCTACAACCCCTTCTCTCCCATGCTTGTACCCTCTTCCCGCACCTCTTCATCCATAGTCCCATCTGTACTAACAACACACCATCTGGTCCCCACGATCTAACTATAAAAGAGTTGACGGATCTCCACTACCCTGACCCGTTCAGCTTTTCAACCTCACACTCTGTGATGGCACCCCTTGCGAAGACAATAACCTTGCCCTCTTTCCCCGTATTCTACCTTCAAATTTGCCGTTTTTCGCAAACACCAAATGTTCTTCAAATCTCATTTACCAGACCCTAGCACACTCCCCATTCATTATCACTCATCAGAACTGTATTCATCCGCAAACAGCCAGTACTTAGGTAGCTTCTCACTCAATTCTAATGCCCTCCCTTTCCAGCGATTGTACACCAACATTCACTGCTCCCCTTGATCAGTATTTTCTTTCATGACTCCATCCATATATACAGTAAAACAACCACGGTGGACATCACACACACCCTGTTTCAAACCCAAACATTCAGGGTCAAAGAACTCGCCCTCCTGCTCACTCTCCACAACGTACTGCCCTGCCGCCTTTTGCAATACCCCTCATACATGCTCCTTCACCTGCTTTGTCACGCAACTTGCCCTCTACTCCGTATATTCTAAGTACTTTCCACAAACCTTCTCTATCCATCCACTCTGTCATAGGCCTCTCTCCAAGTCATAAAGGCAACATACACCTTTTGTTTCTCTTGCTTCTCCAGATATTTCTCCACCCACACAATTCAGGCTAAAAATCTTATCTACACATCCTCTTCCCGTTCCTTCTAAAACCTCCTGACGCGTCGCCCCGCTATCCATTTCTCTCTGTCTCTCACTCTTCAAATCTCTCTCAATTCACTACCCTACTGTATAACCTTCCCTACTACGCTAGAAGACACTATTCCACTGGTGGTTAACCACACACTCCTCTTTCCCCCTTTGGGCCCTTATAATGAGGGGGACCCTTATTATGCCAGTCTTTCCATCCGACTCACTCGGGTGCACTATCACCCCTTCTATATGCTAATGATTCCGTTGCACATTTTCCATACACCATATCTTCATCACTATTCTCACCACCATACCTCAACATTTCCCCACACATCTCCCACTCTGTGTTCTGGTGCTTTCCCCAACTTCACTCTGTTTCATGGCTTCCCACACTTCTTCCACCATTTGCGACCGTCCTGATCCCCACCCTCCTCCTCCACTATCTATCTCTTCTTCTCCATCACATACCAAACTTTATCCAGCTATGTTTTGCTGGCTCTTCAACTTCCTTTCATTTACGCAACTTCACTTCTGAAGGTACTCCCTCTATCTTTCACGACCGTCCTCTCTTGGCTTCTCTCTAGCATTCTCCTCCCATTCTTATCCCTTTCACACCCTTACTGTTTCCCTTGCTACCATCCCTAACTTTCGGACTTGGACTTCTTTCCATGAACAGTTTCTTACTCTCGCCTCCATTTATACCACTCAGATTTCCCGTCCCAAATTTCCTCATCCTGTCCGACTCTTCTCATTAGCTTTCCTTCCTACTACTCTCTCTCCTTCGACCAACCACTCCTTACTCTCCACGTACCTACGCTCGTTTTCTGTCCTCTCGGAATCGTTCTTCGTTTAATTCACTCTACTACCCCGAGACCACAAACTCTATACTGCTTTCTTCTTTTCTTCACACACGCTATTCTCTTACCTCTTCTGTACCACCATGTCCGGACCTTTCACATCCCCTCCCTCTTCCTTCCTCACTCCACACACTCATCCTCACATGCTGCACAGAATCTCATCCTTAAACACCTTGCTCATCTCCGCCACTTCCTCCATAACTTCCAGGTCGGAACCCCACCTAGTTCGTACTTTCCACTGCTCTCCTGTAACTCCTCTCCTCACCTGTACTTTCCTGCACTCCTGCAACCTCTCACACCTGGCACTCCCTCACCCCCCCCCCCCCCCCACCAATTCCACTCCCTCCTCTCGGCCTCTCTCCCCCTCTAACGCTCTCACCTATAACACAAATTCTTCTTGTATCCTAACCTTAGCTAACTACCACTACATAATGATCAGACCAACGACCCCCTCGCAATACCCCCCCTTATACACCCTAGTACACTCCATCACAGATTTCTCTCATTTGCGATTAATCATCCACACATACATAATTCAATCATAGACTATTCGTTTCCCCACCACTGTCTTATCCTTTCATTCGTCAACAGCCAGTTTCCCCACGTTGTACCTGTGGATCATTCTGGGTCGGAAGAATGGTGTTGGCTAGCCACAGACCGCCTCCTTCCCACACATTACGTCCACAAGTGCACCTAGTCCAGTTCCCATTCACCTCTGATCTGGTCCCCCCCCCCATTTCCTCCCAACCAACCTCCACTCCATACTTTCCTACTCACCCCACTCTTCTTAACCATTCATATCACCAATTCAATAAATAGTCTTTCGTTCTTTGTCAAAACTTCTCCAAGGCAAAAGCGCCCCACATTCATCCACGAACTCTCTCGGTTCCTTTCTTTGCAAGTATATCCTCCTGTCGGGGCATAACAGCACGCATACAATCACCCAACGTGTATTCGTATTCCGACTTTTCATTTCTCGATCCCACACAATCCTTGAACCCACAGACCCCAATACTTCTTTACACATTCCTTCCGTGTATTTGCGACTTCCAAACAAACATATGACCCCTTCTCTCTCTCCGCTGTTCCTTCACTCACTCCAGCACACAACAATCCCATTCCATCATTCCCCATTCTCTCACATCTGAACCTTTCCATTTGGGTCTCTCCCTGTCATAGTCCACATTCCATCCAGACTGGCATTCCACTAACACTACCAGAACCTCCTCTCTCTCTTTGTTCCAATCATTCACCGTTGTTCCCATCCTGCAGCTCTATTCACTTCATTCATTCACGTAGCCATTCCACATTTTATTCCTGATCTATCCTTGCCTCCCCTTACCTGAATGTCCGAATTAGGGCTCACGCTAGTCCTTGACGTCGCGTTCGTGGTTCGTCATTTATCGCTTTTCGCTTTGGGTTCCGTCCTCCTTTCCTCTCTATCTTCGCTCCTGCCCCCCCTGCATGTTACCTCCGAGGCTGGTAGTTTCGTTTTTTCTCTTTGCTTAGATATTTTTTTTTCCGTGTGGGTGGTTCCCGCAAGCCCACCGAACCCCAACCTCTTTAGTCCGCCTCTTACGACACGGTTGTGTTCCAGAAGGCCACGTGGGGCATATTCATATTTCCCCTAACCCCCAGCGGGGGGGAAATAATTAACTAATACTAATATTATTATTATTATTCAGTTAGCAATTTACCGAGTTGGTACCACATAGTATTGTTACAAATATGACCTGTACCATCTTTGCATTTCATTCCAACTACGGATAGCCCAATCATGGCCGTTAGGCGTATTTTCCAATTGGGGTCATTGACCAACTCGAGAGTTGGTCCGGAGCCTAAAATATGAAATGTTTATTGTCGAGTTGAGTTTTAGTCATAAGCGTTAGCCTTGAATGATACTGATTTATTGCCATATGTAAAATCCTTACTTGGAGGCGTGGCTAACCATTGGGAATTCTTTGTGAATCAAAATATTGATTTAACTACTATTAGTTATACGGTGACGACAATATCATATTATCCTTTATTGAAGAGTGATAATGTGGGATTCTTTGTAAAATATTTTTTTTTTTTTTATCTACTAATAGTAGGTAAAACAGTAAAATCTGTGTTTAAAACGGAATGGATGACGCAACCAAACGGTTAATCGTGTCCATGTATAATACTTGGTCTAAGGAAGAGCAGATAATATCTCTTAATTTGTGTACCGCCTTTGTTCCTGGGAATAAAAGTTAATAACAATAATAATCGTCAGGTTATTTATAAGCGCCCGTTCTCCACCTTCGAGCGATTCACCAGCGCTTGGCTTTCTTTAGTCCTACCATTTTGACTATTTTACCCATCCCCCTTGCTCATGGGGGAGATGGTAATACGGCGGATATATCCCTGAAAACTTTTCAACCCGAACGCCCCCTCCTTTGGAGGGGGCTTGAACTGCGAGACACTGCCACGATGGTTATCAGGCTACGCTATCAACTAAGCCAGCTCGGCACGGCTTTCAATTATTAATCTTTCTAACCTATAGGGCTAGGCATGAATGACCAGGGTAACTACTGTGTATTGAAATAAGTTCTTAATGAAGGGTGAAAATAATACTACAACATTTTACCATAAGTTAGGATTGGAAAGTTTAGGTGCACCTTTGGTCCCACTCTGAATTGGTATAAAAACATTATCAGTAATACTGAGTGAATGATACGTTTACTCGGGACTTTGTTAAAATTTAGTTATCTCTAGTTACTATAATAAGCATATACAAGTACTGTATTGTTTAAAAAGTTCGCGAAGGTGATTCTATTAATTACCAATTTGAACTCTGTCCATCTAGGAACTGCCCAACTTGAATAATAATGAATCGGCCTACCTGGAGTGTGGTAGTAGGACTCGGTATGCCTATTGGTATAACTCGGTGTCTGGAACGGTGAAATAAGTTAATATTGTTTGAATACCGTGAGTTGGTTGACAGAACCCCCCCGGTTGTTTTGTGTATATTTTCTCTGGATGTTAAGTGTGACAATATTAGACTACTCTTGAGTTTTCTGGGAATCGGAGTGAAGTCACTATTGTTGTATACCCGGAGTTAGAAGTTATATAGGAAACGGAGATATGTTCTCGCTGGAAGGGATAATCGGACGTTGGTAGAACTCAGTGTTTGAGAACCGGAGAGGTTAAGACGCGTATTTGTTGAATACCCAGCTGGAGTTAGAGTGGTATAAAACAGGTATATGGAAACCGGAGTATGTATTCTCTTTAAGGGTTAGAGTACTCGGAGATACTGTCTGTAGTTGAACCGGAGTAAAAATATGAAATTGGACTTAATTGCACTCGCGAGCTATTAGTCTCACTCGGTGTTTGTGAACCGGAGTTAATAAAAACTGGTGAGGGGAACAGGTTCTTAACTCTGAGAGCCCTGGAGATAAGGCTCTGACCCGTGTACCACAGGAAAAAAAACTCCGAGTGGAAGAGTGGAGTGAGGTGTATGACAAAAGCACCTTGTAGTAAAAGCAAAATGGTAGGTAAAAATACCCGGAGCCTCGTAGATATAAACTAGAGAACTCCGGCAGAGTAGGCACAAATAAAAGATATACAAATGAGGCCCCCAACCTCCGCCTATACTCTGCTACCCCCCGGACTTCAAATAGTACACGGGGATCTCCTAGTGACCGGAGATATAATTAAGCCCAGTCTAACACTAGCCGACCTAAAAAGGACCGGAGTGAGACTCTAAAAAGGGGCCCAACTGAAGGTTGGTTCGTAGCTTAAAATCATATTTTTTGAAAAGGGAGGCTACGGTGGCAAGTATCAAAAATAATTACAGGCAAAAGTATCATAAAAGAATAACATTTATCCGCTCTGCAACAAGACAGAAAACCTGGAAGGTACATAGACTATGAAGACGTATGACATAAAAGTCTAATAAATTGTTTATATATACAGTGCAAAAGGAAAATATTTCGTAAAAACTTTATTAAAATGTAAAGAGAAACGCTCAATGTCACGAAAACATCAAAAGGATGAAATTCGAAGCATCTGGAATTTTCGATAAGAAATAAAAGAAAATGTGATAGCCGCTAGATCGCCATTAAACAATTTTATCGAAGCGCGACGTTGAACGTTCAGAGAAAAAGTTAGGCTATCAGCAAGAAAAGTTGAAATGAATAGCATCAACGATTAATTGAAAAAATTATAAGAATGGATAGGCTAGTTAGAATTAAGAATATTGAATTTCGGAGCTTATAAAAGCATTGATGGAAAAAAGGCAAAGGCCTAGCCTATCCCTAAAACTGGCGTCCGCTAGCTAAACTAACGAAGCCTAAAAACTGAAATAGAGGCATTCTAACTAACCTGGCTTACATAACATAATGTAATAATATAAAGAGGAAAAAGATAGAAATACTGTACAGAAAATAAAAATAATATTCATATAATAATAATGGTCGTAGCATGTGGCGCGTCCCGTGGAAGTCGTCAGCTCTCTGGAAATGTTCAATATACATACATATCTATGACGCCTCCTTACTATAAAGTAACATATACTTCCCAGAAGAGGCAGCAGGAAACGTCTAAAGATGAAAAGTAGCACATCCTGAGAGCACAAAATTAGTCCAACCTGTCGCACGGGACGCGACCACAAGAAGGACGTATAAACCCAGCGTGACCAGCTGGGGGACGCGTGCAAGGGAAGGACTGTATAACGGCGCACTAGTTGATTTAGTAAGACAACATTCATAGTTTCTAATCTTTACTCATAAAAAATTTCTTTCTTTTTCTAATGGTTACCTTTTTTAATGACGTTCCCTAGGAACTAAGTAAAGGGTTTCACCCTAGGATGTACTTTTTAT